>CM064521.1:7701475-7871166 GCA_032716605.1 Paralithodes platypus
TGAGGCTTGTGAGAAGGTTGTTAACCCCTTCACCACCAATACGTAATTTTCAACAAAGTATTCTGGTTAACATTAGACTATTTTCTTTAGCTTATAATCTACCTCTATGACTGAAACTGCCAACCTACTGTAGAAGTTGGCAGATTGGGAGCCAAAGCGTCACATTTTTCCCTTGCCCCTCAACTTTCCCTTCATAATTGCTGAGGGGCACAGGGCCTTGGGTGGGGCTTTGGTTTCCCGGGCATTTCCGCAGCTCCCTGCCTTGGAGTGGCTTCGGTCACCCGGGCTTTGTTAGTGGTAAGCAGGGAGGGTTTTGTGGGGGGCGCTCGTTTATGGCCTTGGCCATGCTCGGGACCTTGGGGCTGTTCGGCCAGACAGCCTGGGGAACAACAACAACAACAACATGACTGAAATGGGTAAATACGATCTCAATAAAACCTCTGAATAACATAGGTTCTTCTGAAACTGCATAATATCGTCTAACTTTACCCAGAATAAAGGTAAAATTACGTCATGGTGCTGAGGGGGTTAAAAGTTGATTAGGCTAAGTTATGCCTAAATATATTACAGTATTGCAAAAATAAGAAGGTTGATTTACTGTGGTAAGAAAATATAAAGTTCAGTTCTGTTTTTAAGTGGCAAAAAGTGTTCAGTGTTCTAATGTGTTCAGTACATGAAAAATGTGCTACAGTTGCAATCATTGGTTTTGTATGGCACCTCCACTACCAGCCACTCCACCCAACACCTACTCCACCTTCACTGTCCACTCCACTTACAATACAAGGTCAGTAAGAAAGAGATAGGTTCTTATTTTATGTACATTACACTAATTTCTTTTTTCATCTCCAGTTTATTTAGATTAGGAAGGTACTGGACAGTACAAAGTTAGCAATCTGGACCTCATTATATCTGACATCTGGAGTAGTCCAAATTAGAGAACCGGACATAATTATCTCTGACATCCGGAATTGTGCGGTTCATTGGGGTTTGTGTGGTACCTGTCCGGAATTTTGGCACTTCCGGACAGGGTTTCCCCCCAATTAGTCCGGTTGGGAGGGGTTTTACTGTACAGTCGCGCTAATAAGTGATGTCTCGGCACCAAGTATGTTTTGATCAATAATTGGTATACGCAATTTCTAAAACTTGATTTATTAGTTTCCAGTGATATATACAAACATGTTCCTACACTTACCCACCCTATTCAACATCTGACAGCCATTAATACAGCACAGAGCGAACCAAACGTAATGACAGCCGAGACATGACTTATTAGCGCGACTATACATGCAATTAAATGTGTGGATATGAAGTGTAATTTCATCTAAACTAACGAGCCTCTGTTAGAGCAGAAATACAGACTACTTTGAAAGTATGTTGTTAATGTTTATTTTGGTATATGATCGATACCAGACACTTTTCTTGTGGAACATGGATAAGTGATTTATTTATGCCCATCTTTCTTGTTACAGAAGCTGGAGCACGTCTCGGTGGATATGGGTATCGTTACTTTTACATTACAGTACTTTCTTAATATTAATGATATATATATTGTATATATTTGAGATTTATAATATACAGTATTGTATTAATGATGGTCTTTTTAATAATTTCTAGATGCAAGAGGGCCACATCCCCCACAGGATGCCGGGAGTCTTGCAACACAACGAGGTATATATTTCTATTTACCCGTTTCTATTTACCTATTTGTAGTTAAAATGTAAAACTTGCAAACTAAACAAACCAAAATTGGGAAAAGGACAATATAAAGTCAAATTAAATTATCAATTGAATTGATGTGTTGTCCTGTCTAAGTTACTTTACAATCAATCCATTTTACTTAGACAAGTATCGTAATGGATATTCCCAATTCCCAGTATTTTGGACTAACATATCATAACTTATGTTGTCCTATTTCCATATTTACTTTTGTCCAACCTAGATTTGAACATGTTAATGTTCTTCGCTCTCATCACCTCCTCAAGTTGTTCAAAGTCTCTATACTCCTATATGGGAAGCTGAATTTCTTTGTGTCCTTAAGACATCTGCCCTTCCTCAGTTTAAACTAGTGTCCTCTTGTCCTTCCATCATCCCTCACGAATAGATCTTCCCTATCTACTCGTTCCAAACTTTTTACTCCCTTGAACATCGTTATTAAGTAGCCTCGTTCCCTTCTCTCTTTCAAGGTAGGCAGTTGTAGTGTCTTAAGTCTTTCCTCATATGTCAACTCCTTCAATCTTGGAATCATCTTTGTTGCTATCCTTTGGACTTTCTCTAATTTGTTTGTGTTTTTTCAAATGTGGTGACCACATCACTGTTGCATATTCCAATCTTGGTCTTATCATAGTCATTATCAGTTTTCTTAAAATTTCTTCGTCCAAATAGTTAAATGCCACTCTTATATTGGTTATTATTCCATATGCTCCTCCAATGATAATGTTAATATGCTTCTCCGGTGATAGATCATCTTGTATTATCACAACAAGGTCCTTCTCATGCCGTGTTTTGCCGATTTTTTTCAATTCCTAATTTGTACTCCCATCTTGGCCTTATCTCACTTGTTCCCACTTCCAAAACATGACTCTTTTCTGCATTGAAACTCATTTTCCAAGTTTGGCTCCATCTGTGCAACTTATCTAGGTACTTTTGAAGACCCTGACAACTTTCTATACAGGTGACATTAGTCATGATCTTGGCATCATCTATCTATCTATTGCCTGACGCCGTGATCCCCGAAGGGGTGGCCACGAACGAACCGCCCCATCCAACTCTGTCCCCCCAACCAGCACCGCCTTCGTTCATGTACTTCCTCACTCCATCCTTCCACCTCTCATTCGGTCTACCTCTCCCTCTCTGTCCCTCCACCTCGCTCTCGTACACCCTCTTAGTCATTCTCTCGCTTTCCATACGTTCCAGATGGCCGAACCATCTCAAGTTGTTCCTTTTCACACTTTCCAGCACATCTACCTCCACACCACACCTCCTTCTTACTTCCTCATTAGTCTGTCTATCCCTCCATGTAACTCCGCACGCACTCCTTAAGTAATTCATTTCCACTGCTCTCACTCTTGGTGTCATCTTGGCGTCATCCGCGAACATATTCATATAACTATTAAAGTTTTCTGGCATGTCGTTTACATAAAGTAGGAACATTATCGAACCCAACACTGATCCCTGTGGTACTCCGCTAGTGACACTCCTCCACTGTGAATATTAGTCTCGTATTGTGGTCCTCATTTCTCTTCCTATTAAAAACTTTTCCATCCATTTTAACATCCTACCATGTACACCTCCAACAACTTGCAATTTCCACAATAATCTTTTGTGAGGCACCCTGTCAAAGGCCTTTTTCAGGTCCAGATAAACAGTCAACCCATCCCTCTCTCCTGTGTAATATCTAAAACTCTGCTATAAAAGTTTAATAAATTAGATACACAAGATCTCCCTTCCCTGAATCCAAACTCTCACTAAGCACCCCCTGTCTCTCTATAAAGTGTCTTTTTTCTTACAATTTTCTCACAAATTTTGCAATCAATGCTGGTGAGGGACACCGGTCTATAGTTAAGCGGATTTTCTCGGTCTCCTCCTTTGTAAATAGGTACTATGTTCGCTCTCTTCCATTCCATTGGCAGGTCTCCTTCATTCAGTGAAGATTTGATGTCATAGATTGGTTCCACTAGCTCTTCCACACATTCTTTGAGGATCCATCCAGCCACTCCATCTGGTCCCATTGATTTCCTCACGTCCAATTCCTGCATCGATTTCAGCACTTCACTTTTTGTCACTTTCATTTCAGGCATCTGTGGTGTTCTCATTTCTCTTTTTCTATAAACTCCTCTTTTACAAACCCTGACTGAAGCTTTTCATAACTTCACACAAGTCTTTATCTTTCTCATAGCTGTTCGTTCCAACTCTTAGTCTGACTATTGTCATTCTATTTATTTGTTTTTATTTTTCCATTTACAAATCTATAAAATAGTTTTGGCTCGTTTTTGCACTTCTCTACAATATTCCTTTCATATTTATATTGTTCCTCGCGTCGTATCTTTACGTATTCATTTCTTTTCTCCTTGTACTTACTTATTCCAGTTATTTTCACTGTCTCTTCCGTGCTATATTCCAGGCTCGGTTTATTTCTAAAATCTTGTGATAACTTTTTCCCAAGGGACAACGATAATTTATCTTTTTAAAAGTCATGCGGATCACTGGTGAAGACTAAGTCTAGCCTGGATGGTTCATCCATCCCTCTGATTCGTGTGTTTTCTCTAACATGTTGTCTTAATAGGTTTTCTGTTACTAGATTCAGTAATTTACTGCCCCACGATTCATTATTATTTCCCGCATCTAACCCTTCCCAATTGACTTCCTTACAGTTGAAATCACCCATTAATATTAATTTATTTCTCCTATTAAAAAGCATTTTTAGTGCATCTAGAGATTCCGTAATTAGTTGATCATATTTATCCCGCTTCCATGCTCTAGTTTGTGGTGGTATATAAGCAACTGCTATATCAGTTGCTTTGTTGTCCTTGTCTTTTATTGTCACTGCTATAATTTCTGATCTATTATTGTCTACTGTAGGTTAATCTCACTTGCTTCTATATTTTTGTCAGTCATTATTAACACTCCACCCCCACCCCCCCACTTTTCCTTCTATCTTTTCTCCACACATTGTACCCTTCCCATCCCAACACTCCCAATTCAGAACTACCTCTCAACTTTGTTTCTGCTAAGCACATATGTGGTTTATATTTTTCAATGTAGTCATTCAATTCTAATTTCTTAAACAGCAAGCCATCCACATTCATATCTCTCTTACACCTTTCTCCCTTTTTCTTTCCCTGATATTCTCAGACTCTACTCCCCCCCCCCCCCTCCCCCCCCTGCTTCCACTCCACCTTCTCTCCCTTGCTTCCCCGTGCTCTACCCCTGCCCTGTTTCTCTCACTGGTTCCTGGATTACACCAATCTCTCCCTTCGGTACTGAGCCTCGCTTCCTCTGGCTGACCGTTCGTCCCGAGTTTCCCGAGGTACGGGTCTGTGGGCGTGATATAAGTAAACCCTTGCTATCTCGGACTAATTGAGGGATAAGCAAGTCAGAAAGTCAGATTTTTCAAAGATGTCCGAGTCAGACTTAAGTGGTTGGGCTTTAATTAGTCTTAAAACTGCAGCTACTGTGTAGCCACATTGGAACAGTTCTAGTTCAAAATGATGATCGATTCCACAGGTTTACAAAATTAATTTCATGCACTAAAGTAAGTTTCGTACACAGTGTCTTTCCCCATTTTAAGCATGAACAAAATTAATTGAATAACACATGAACTGCTAATTTAAATGCTATTATTGAACCTTTTTCCATAAGTTTGTCATGTACTATGCTATATGTATGCTATAGCAGCATTAACTTGTGGTTGCGAAAAATACTTCAATTGGTTAGCTTAACCTCAATGTCATTTCGCTACCGAATTTTCGCCTGCTCACACTATCCACAGTGCCTTCGTGGTTCATTACTTTTTCCTAGATCTACTAATTTCATTGGTAATCTGATTTGTTTGTTAGGTAGCCTGGAAAACAAGTTTATAGAGAAAGTGAGATTGTTTTTAACGCAACATATTACAGAGATGACAAGATATAGAGATGGGACGCAGGAGAGTGTACTTGATTTGATTTTTAGCAATGAGGAGGATATAGTGGAACATGTCAATGTGGATAGCCCTATAGGTCGTAGTGACCATGCCTGTATAAGCTTTAGTTGCAATATTAAAACAGAGAGGGATAATAGAAGCAATAGAAAAATATACATGTATGATAGAGCAGATTATGAGCTGCTGAGAAGGTGTTTGGACATTGACTGGGGGGAATACTTGAACGGTGAAGGCGCTGAAGGAATGTAGAGGAAAATTAGAGTCAAACTGGAGAATGCGGTATCTAAAAGTGTACCAGTAAGGGAATATAAGGATAAAACAAAATTGAGGAAAAGAACGAACTCAGAATTACCAATGAAAAGAAAGCCGTGGACTTTGATAAGAAGAAAGAAACGATTGTGGGATAGATTAAGTGTTAAAAAAGAACAGGGGGTCTAGTATAGAAGCTAACTTAGTGGATTTGGAACGTAGACAGATAAACAATAAAATAAGGTGGGAGACAAGGAGGGGGGTGAAGGAGAGGGAGAGAGAGATTGCTAGAAATGTGAAGGATAATCCAAAAATATTCTGGAAGTACATTCAGGAAAAGTTAACAAGAAGAGTAGGGATCTCAGAGCTGGTAGGGGGGGGTTGGATGATGGGAGTAGAGCGGAGACTGATAAGGAGAAAGCAGAGGTGCTGGGGAAATACTTGGGGGGGTGGGGGGGGTGGGGGGGGGGGTGTACTAACAGTGGAGTTGGATGATGCAGTGCCTACTATTCCCATCAAACAGGCACCGGCACTAGAACTAATAGTTTTCCCATGCTAGAATAAGAAGGGCTATAGAAAAAATGAACAGAAGTAAGTCCCCGGGACCGGATGGGGTACACCCAAGAATCATAAAGGAAGGAGGCGAGATGTTATTTGAGGTATCGGTTAATACAGGACAAATCCCGTTGGACTGGACAGAGGCCGAACATAACAGCTATATTTAAGAAGGGAAAGAGAAATGACCCAGGAAATTATAGACCAGTCAGTTTGACAAGTGTTGTGTGTAAACTAATGGAAACGGTAATTAGAGAAGGAATAATGGAGCATATGAAAATCAAAACCAACTTTTCAGTGGGAGACGGTTCGGATTCTTGCCGGGGAGGTAAACGGTACTACAGCTAATTAAGGTGGTAGATAATTGGATGCAAATTCTAGAGGATGGTGATTTAATAGACTTGGTATATTGTGATTTTATGAAGGCCTTCGATAAGGTCCCACATAAAAGGTTAATAGAGAAAGTTAGAAGCTATAATATAGGGGAGAAATGTGTGAAATGGATAGAAGCCTTCCTGAAAGATCGGAGACCGAGGGTGCTGGTGAATAGAATAGGCTCGGGGTGGAGGGAAATTACAAGTGGGGTTCCTCAGGGATCTGTGTTGGGACCACTACTGTTAGTTATATTTATCAACGACTTACCTGAAGTTTAACTAATGGAAGTGAGGTATACCTGTATGCGGATGACACTAAGCCGTATAGAAGAGTGAGGAGTAAGGAAGATGTGAGTTTGCTTCAAAGAGATGTGGATGGCATGAAGGGATGGTCTGAGCATTGGTTAATGCCTTTTCATCCAAAAAAATGCAAGTACATGCAGATTGGGACAAGCAAGATAGACAAGGTAGGATACAGTATGTATGTAGCGATGGAGGAAGTGAATGCAGAAAAGGATATAGGAGTAGTGATAGACAATAAGTTAAATTTCTCAGAACATTTAGCGGAAAAGATAAACAAAGCCAATAGAATTGGAGAAGTTTGACAAGAACGAAAGAATATTTCTGATTGGGGATATGAATGGTAAGGTGGGTGATAGGAAAGTTGAGGGAGTGGTGGGAGGGTGGGGGGTACCATCAGAGGTGAATGGGAATGGTAGTGCACTTGTGGACGTATGTGTGGGAAGGAGGCTGTGGATAGCCAACACCTTCTTCCGACACAGAATGATCCACAGGTACACGTGGAAACGGATGTTGACTATGAAAGATAAGACAGTGGTGGAACGAAAGTCATTGATTGATTATGTATGTGTGGATGAACGAATGAAGAAATCTGTGATGGATGCTAGGGTGTATAGGGGTATTGGAGGGGGTCTGTCTGATCATTATGTAGTGGTAGCTAAGGTTAGGATACAAAAGAAGTGGGTGAGGAGAGCGGGAGGGAGGCGAGAGGAGGGTGGAATGGTGAGGAGGGTGGAGAGGTTGCAGGAGGAGGAAGTCAGGGAGGAGTACAGGAGAGCAGTGGAAAGACGACTAGTGGGTTCGACCTGGAAGTTATGGAGGAAGTGGAGGAGATGAGCAAGGTGTTTAAGGATGAGATCTGTGCAGCATGTGAGGAGGTGTGTGGAGTGAGGAGAAGAGGGAGGGGAGTGAAAGGTACAGCATGGTGGACAAGAGGTAAGAATAGCTGTGGAAGAAAGAAGAAGAATATAGAGTGTGGTTGGGTAGTAGAGGGAATGAAGATTCCGAGAGACAGAAACGAGCGAGGTACGTGGAGAGTAAGAGGGTGGTGAAGAGAGTAGTGAAGGAAAGTAAGAGAAGAGTAGATGAGGAATTTGGAAGGAATCTGAGTGAAAATGGAGGGAGAGTAAGAAACTGTTCTGGAAAGAAGTCAAGAAAGTTAGGGAAGGTAGCAAGGGAAACAGTAAGGGTGTGAAAGATAAGAATGGGAGAATGCTAGCCGAGAAGCAAGAGAGAGTCGAAAGATGGAGGGAGTACTTCAGTGAGTTGCTAAATGAAAGGAATGAAGAGCCAGCAAACATAGCTGGATATGGTATGGGAGGGAGAAGAAGAGAAGTAGTGGAGGAGGAGGTGGGGATCAGGAGGTCAGAAGTGTGGGAAGCCATGAAAGAGTGAAGTTGGGGGAAAGCACCAGGAACAGATGGAGTGTGTGGGGAAATGTTGAGGTATGGGGTGAGATAGTGATAGAATGGGTATGGAAAAATCTGCAAACTAGCATGGGAGAAGGGGAGTGCACCCGATGACTGAAAGACTGGCATAATAGTCCCCCTATATAAGGGCAAAGGGGAAAGAGGAGTGTGTGGGAACCACCGAGGAATATGTCTTCTAAGCGTAAGTAGGGAAGGTATACAGTAGGGTAGTGATCGAGAGAGTGAGAACGGAAAAAATGGATAGGCAACGAGCAGGGAGGTTTTAGGAAGGGAAGAGGATGTGTAGATCAGATTTTTACCCTGAATTGTGTTGTGGAGAAGTATCTGGAGAAGAAACAAAAGGTGTATGTTGCCTTTATGGACTTGGAGAAGGCCTATGACAGAGTGGATAGAGAAGGTTTGTGGAAAGTACTTAGAATATACGGAGTAGAGGGCAAGTTGCTGAAAGCAGTGAAGACCATGTATGAGGGTTGCAAAGGCGGCAGTACGTGTGGAGAGTGAGCAGAGCGAGTTCTTTGACCTGAATGTTGGTTTGAAACAGGGGTGTGTGATGGTCCCGTGGTTGTTTACTGTATATATGGATGGAGTCATGAAAGAAATACTATCAAGAGCAGTGAATGTTGGTGTATCGCTGAAAAGGGAGGGAATTGAGTGGAAGCTACCTATACTGCTGTTTGCGGATGATACAGTTCTGATGAGTGATAATGAATGGGAGTTGCAGGGTCTGGTAAATGAGTTTGGAACAGTGTGCGAAAAACGGAATTTGAAGGTAATACGGGGAAGAGCAAGGTTTATGGTCTTCGAAAGGGGTGAAGTCACAGAGTGTGAGGTGAAGCTGAACGGTCAGGCTATGGAGATCGTCAACTCTTTTAAGTATCTGGGCAGTGTGTTGAGTAAAGATGGGACTATGGATGAAGAGGTGCGGGAGAGGGTACAACAGGGGAAGAGGGTTGTAGGAACGCTAAAAGCAGTAACAAGAAATAGGGTGGTCAGTATGGAAGTGAAGAAGTCCTTGCATGACAGTGTGGTAATCCCGACACTGACTTACGGAAGCGAAGCATGGACGTTGGTTGAGAGACTCAGACCAAAAGTGAGAGCAGTGGAAATGAATTACTTAAGGAGTGCGTGCGGAGTTACATGGAGGGATAGACAGACTAATGAGGAAGTAAGAAGGAGGTGTGGTGTGGAGGTAGATGGGCTGGAAAGTGTGAAAAGGAACAACTTGAGATGGTTCGGCCATATGGAACGTATGGAAAGCGAGAGAATGACTAAGAGGGTGTACGAGAGCGAGGTGGAGGGACAGAGGGGGAGAGGTAGACCGAATATGAGGTGGAAGGATGGAGTGAGGAAGTACATGAACGAAGGCGGTGCTGGTTGGGGGGGAGGGGCGTCGACTGACTGGGGACAGAGGTGCATGGGGGCGGTTCGTTCGTGGCCACCCCTTCGGGGATCACGGCGTCAGGCAATAGATAGATAGAATAGAATTGTAGGGCTGATAAGGACATTTGTGTCACTTGACTAAGAAATCTTCAGGAATCTCTATACAGCGCTGGTTAGGCCGCACCTGGAATATGCAAACCAGGTGTGGGCTCCATATATGGTAAAGGATATAGAAGCAGTGGAGAAAGTGCAGAGGAGAGCTAGCAAGCTGGTACCAACGTTGAAGAGTGCGGGCTATGAGCAGAGGTTGAGGACATTGGGGCTTCAGACACTGGCATATAGGAGAAAGAGGGGATATGATAGACTTTTAAGATAGTGTCAGGAAAGTATGATGAGGATGTGTGTGAAGGTATCTTCTTGATGCGGGAGGGAACAAGAACGAGAGGACACTAAGAAAACTTACAAAGAAAGAAATAGGCTTGAGAAGGCAAAGAACTCATTTTGTGATAGAGTGGTAAATGAGTGGAACGCACTGCCCCAGTATGTAGTCTATTCCGAATCAATAAGGGAGTTTGAAAGTAATCTTGATAAAGCATGGGGAAGACAAGATTTGAAGTTTGATTATAAAGCAAAAATACATTATAGTAAAAATGTTGCGTCTGCTACCACCGCTGCCAACACCGTGAATGACCGCAGCATTGCAAGTACTGGTACTGAGCTGGATACACAGGCCTAGTTTGCCTTTTTCCGGAGGATCTACTGTAAGAAACTGTATGTACTGTATGTATGTATGTATGTATGTAATCACCCCAACAGGACAGAGAGGGTCAAGAAAGAACAGTGTGTTAAACTAGTCATCCTTAATTAAGCCGGTATCACACAAGAGCTTTTATGGTCAACATTCTATGATCAACATTCTCCTGGCAACATTTCTGGAATATTTTGTACCGGTATCGGAAACTAGACTGATGGTAGATGAATTTAGGTGACCGAAATACAATGAATGTTGACCTAATAAGCTGACAGACCAGTGTTGAGGATAAATGTGTTGTGAAAAAGCGCTCTTGTGATACCGGCTTTAGGAGCTCGGGGCTCGCAAGCCTAGGGAACTACTATTACTAGTCATTTTGTTTGAAGACTGGAATGTATAGGAAAAGAAATATGAAAATTACACAGAAAGGGCATGGTTTACCTTATTTTATCACTTCCAAAGAAAATGTTAACTATAAATCCTATTTTCTTTATATTTTGCTAAATTGTTATTTCCAGTGATTTTGATTAGTTCTTTTTGTCTTATTGTGTCGTTCCAGTTTTGGTGTGTTAGTTTACAAGTTATATTATAATACAACAAAATTACCATGAAAGGGCATTGTTTTTGTCATCTTATGACTGCCAAAGAACATTCTATGTGCTGTAGCCTCCTCGTTTGGGATCTGACGCACTGTGTAAATTAAAAGGCAAGTATGAATATTTGTGTCTATATTATTGTACTGTACAGTATGTGCAAAGATAGGCTTTAATAGAGCATGAGGGTGCAAAGGCTTCAGTATGTGTGGAGAACGAACAGAGCGAGAGGAGAGTGGGACAACAGGAATCCTTATCGTATACAGTAAAGTGGAAAGAAGGGTGCTATGCTGGTATGGACATTTTGAACAAATGAGAGAGGAAGGTCTTACAAAGAGATTATTTGAGTCAGAAACAAGGGGAAGAATACCTCGGAGGAGATGGTGTAATAAAAGTGTTAAGATAGAGAGACGACTAAAGAACAGGTAATGGATAGCAAGAAAATGGAGAATGCTTGTCAAAAGATCAGAGATAACTCTGTCGTAGGGAGAGGGGGTCGGGCAATAGTTGGGACTAGATAATAGTCCGTTAGCTGCCTGGCCAAGGAAGTTGGTATATTAGTAGCGTATATTTATTATAGTCCATTTAGCCGTTTATAAGAAACGTTTCCAGGGTGCACCACGTGGAGGCGGACTATAGCTGCACCCCAAAAAAAATTATGGAATGTTCAGTTCCATTAGCCATTGTCAAAATTACCCATACTAAAATAGTTACTCCCCAAATGGCCTTTCCGACGCAAAATTGGCCCACCAAATGTCACCGCCCCACAGGAAATTGGGTGCCAGTGATTTAAATTGGCCTTCCGACCACAAATTGGCCCACCTTAAGTCAAATTCATATATCTATTGGTGGTAGTCTCCATCAATGATGTGAGAGCCTAATAGCTTATATGTAGTACAGTACAGGTCTCCCTCACTATCCGATGCCCCGATTTACGATATTATTATAGGTTTTTAGGTGCTTGGGTTTTGGCTGGTCCTAGAACGCATCACCATTTCCCCATTAATTTTAGGGTTCCCTATGATTTTTCTATTTAAGATTGGGTTTTCAGGAACGTAACCATCTTAAATCGAGGCAGACCTGTTCTACAATTACATCAAACGCCAAGTGGATCCCGAGGCGGTACTATAAGGATCAAGGTATAAACTGGTCTCCGTAAGTAATTTGGCAGCAAATATTTGATCACCGAAAGGATGAGAGAAAACCTATAAAATTTAAAGTGACTCCCGAAACAAAGAAGTCGTGCCTAATATCGTATTTGGCGCTCTGACCCCCACAGGGAAGCCTTTCATAAGGAACATCCTTTCCATCATCACTAACCACAATACTGGTACATCATAGGTGGTGCCATAAATTTCCTATGGAACGTCATGAATCCACTTGGAAAAACAAAATATATACAGTACAAGTCTCCCTCACTATCCGATGCCCCGATTTACCATATAGATTTTTAGGAGCTTGTGTTTGGGTTTTGGCTGGTCCCAGATCGCACCCCCATTTTCCCAATTAATTTTAGGGTTTGCTATTCAAGAACGTAACCCAATCGTTAATAGAGGGAGACCTGTAGTAAGATATTAAGCTGTAATGCGCTACACTTTCCTCTCAGCCGAGCTTGGGCGTCCCTTGCCTCGAGGCGGTCTTCCAATTTCTAACGTTAGCAAGATAGGAATGGGAAGAGCTGGGGGGGGGGTACTTACATCATTGGTTCAGCAGCCACTATACTGTATAAATATTAGGTTTTCTCTTATCCCTTCGGTGATGAAACCAATAATGTAACAGTGGCGCCCTCACCAATGACGTCATCCGACTAAGACTGGTAGAGAGACATCCTAACTATAAGATAATCACTCCAAAACCCAAATTAGCAACAATAATAGATACTGCTTATATCCTACCGGTTACCTATCTATCTACCAGTTACCACAGTTCAACAGCTGAGCTCTGGAACGCTCTCCCAGAATCAATCTTTCCCTCTTCCTAAGACTTAAATTGCTTCAAACTCAGTGTGTCCAGGCATTTTGGCTCGAACATCCCTTGATTTTGGCCCTGTCACTCTTTCAACTATGGGGGAGGCACTCGCTATAGGCAGTTCTGCCTTTTGCCTCCCTCAATCACAAAAAAATGTAAAATGCCATCCCAGGGTAAATACACCGGCCACCCCACAGCAAATTGGGGGCCCAGTAATTATAACTAGCTCTTCCGACAGCAAAATTTGCCAACCGCATGGCAAATTCATATATCGATCGGTGGTGGTCTCCATCAATGATGCGAGAGCCTAATAGAATATATGTAGCACAGCCAGGTCTCTATACACGGTTAATTCCTACCTTGTACACTCGAGGAAATAATAATCTTTACACTAACGCTCCAAACATAATACCTCACAGACTTCGGTTTCACCCAATTCATTCCGCTCACACAAGATTTTATATATAGCTCACCAGTGTCAAGATAGTTTTTTCCTTGTGTACAAAATAGTGGTTCTCTCCGTCAATGACTTAAGTCTAACATTAGGGCTCCCCAGGTACCCTAGGGGCACCCGGAGAATGCTTAACGCTCTCACGTCATTGACTACGGAACCACTACTAAATATGGTTTTCCTGCTTTCCCTTCGGATTGTCAAACCCGTAATATCAACCACCGTATGGGAATTAATTCAATTAATTCCAGCCACTATCTCAAAGTCTCCTATTTGAGCCTTTAGCCTACCTTAAGCACACATTATACCACCAACAAAACATATTTGAGTATCAGGCAATAACAGTATCAATAAGAACTGTGTCAGGCACGCAATATCCTGCAACTCTGACCCGGAGTTGCAGCAGCCGTAAATGTCAGTACATAAAATAATTGTTAGTGTTGTGGCCGACTTTGGAAGTTTTGGGGTTACGTGTCGAAACAAATCTGTGTATACGAAACACCCAAATAAATCTGTGTATACGAAACGCGTGTATATCGAGACCTGACTGTACAGTACTGTATAGTAATAAAAATGGCCTTACGGACGGAAAAATTGGCATATAGCATAGCAAATTCATATTATATATATATATATAAATACCCCACCTAAGGGGTACGTAACACTATAATTATATACTGTACATACAATAACATTAATAAATAATGTACCAATATATTCCTATATAAAACATGCAACAGTGCAATAATTTTTAGCGACTTCTATAATACAAATCATCTAAATACTTCCATTTAAATAACCCAAATATAGAAAGTTAACTACAGAGCAATAATTTTATCTACAATTAACCAAAACTTCTGGGAGTAATTCTCACCTTCATCACTAACCAGAATATTGGTACATCATAGGTAGTGCGATAAATTGCCTATGGAACGTCATGAATGCATCCCCATTTACCCCATTCATTTTAGGTTTGCTATAGGGTTTTTCTATTAAGAGTGAGTTTTCAGGAACGTAACCCAATCTTAAATCTATCTATCTACCTACCAGTTACAACCATATGTAAAATGACAACCCAGGGTATATACACAGGCCACCTCCCAGTAATTATAAATAGTTCTTCCGACGGCGAAATTTGCCAACCGCATGGCTAATTTACATATTTATCAGTGGTTCTCTCCATCAATGATGCGAGAGCCTAATAGCCTATATGTAGTACAATCAGGTCTCTATATACACAGTTAATTCGTACCTTGTTCATGCAGTGTATATCAAAACCGTGTATTAGAAATAACAGACCTTATGTGAAATAATTAAATTGGTTCCAGCCACTTTCGCAAAGTCCCCTATTTAAGCCTTTAGCCTACCTTAAGCCGACATTATACCACCAACAAAAACATATTTGCGTGTCAGGCAGGCAATACAGCATCAATAAAAACTGTTTAGGACCTGCTACTGACCGATTTGTGTGTCAAGCATGAAATATCCCGCAACGTAAGCAAACCACACTATGTTTTCAGTTATTCCCTCACCAATGACGTCATGCCACAAAGAAGACTGGCGGAGAGACATCCTACCTATTAAGATAATCATCCCAAAACCTAAATCCACCATATGTTAACTGCCGTCCCAGGGTAAATACACACCGACACAGGCCACCCCACAGTAAATTGGCAAGCCACCCAGCGGTAAATTGGTGGCCAGTAATTATAAAGGACTCTTTCGACGGCAAATTTGCCCAGCGCATGGTAAATGCCTATACTTATCAGTGGTGCTCTCCATCAATGATGAGAGAGCCTAATAGCCTATATGTAGTATGGTCGGGTCTCTCTATACATTTAATTCCTACCTTGTACATGGAGTGTATTTACAGTACAGTATTAGTAGTATTCTCCGTCGATGACGCGAGAGCCTAATTACATATTGGGGCTCTCCGGGTACCCTAGGAGCACCCGGAGAATGCTGAATGCTCGCACATTGACTACGGAACCACTACTAAATATATGGTTTTCCTGCCTTCCCTTTGGGTTGTCAAACCCGTAATATCAAGCACCGTAGGGGACTAATTCGTTCCAGCCACTTTCCCGAAGTCCCCTATTTGGGCCTTGAGCCTACCTTAGAAAAACATATTTGCGTGTCAGGCAGGCAATAACGGCATCAATAAGAACTGTTAGGACCTGCTACGGACTTATTTGAGTGTCAAGCACGCAATATCCTGTAACGTAAACGCGTGCGGAAATTTCCGGCGAAGGGGCGGATTTGCAGCAGGACCCACGTCGCCCGCTAATGTCAGCATACATACAAATTTCTTCCATGTTGTGGCCGACTTTGGAAATTACAGTATCCAAACCAATCCGTGTATACGAAACGCATGTACAGTAAACCGACTGTATAGTAATAGACCGTACAATGGCCTTACGGACGATAAATTGGCCCATAACATAAATTCATATACATATAAATACCCTAACTATGGGGTACGTACCGGAGTATATACATACATCCAATACAATATAATTACTAAATATTGTACCAATATATTCCTATATAAAGGTGCAGTGCAATATTTAATTTATCTACAATTAACCAAAACTTCTGGGAGTAATTCTCACCTTCATCAGCGACTTCCGAGGACTTTCGGGGTCCAGCAGATCCCAGCAAATCCCAGTAGTCCTTTGCGAGTCTTCCAGGGGTCCTGAGCACATCCCAGCTTCCTCCTACACAATCTGAAAAGGACCGAATCAAGCTCACAAATATGGTATCCAGAGTCGTTGGGGGCAGCACATCCCAATAGTCCGGTCTCTAGTGGTCCCAGCAATAGCTTCCTCCTACACAATCTGAAAAGGACAAGAAAACGGACAGACAAACCCAAAATAATATATAATATATATATATATATACAGTATTATATCAAATACAAAATTATGAAACAACGAAACGAATCAAGCTCACCAAATATCTTGGTATCCAGCATCGTTGGGGGGGTCCTCCGCACATCCCAGCAAATCCCAATAGTCCTTTGGGAGTCCTCTAGTGGTCCCAGCAAATCCCAGCTTCCTCCTACACAATCTGAAAAGGACAAGAAAACGGACAGACAAACCCAAAATAATATATAATATATATATATATATATACAGTATTATATCAAATACAAAATTATGAAACACAACGAAACTAATCAAGCTCACCAAATATCTTGGTATCCTGCGTCGTTGGGGGGTCCTCCGCACATCCCAGCAAATCCCAATAGTCCTTTGTGGGTCGGTCCTCTAGTGGTCCCAGCAAATCCCAGCTTCCTCCTACACAATCTGAAAAGGACAAGAAAACGGACAGACAAACCCAAAATAATATATAATATATATATATATACAGTATTATATCAAATACAAAATTATGAAACACAACGAAACTAATCAAGCTCACCAAATATCTTGGTATCCAGCGTCGTTGGGGGGGTCCTCCGCACATCCCAGCAAATCCCAATAGTCCTTTGTGGGTCGGTCCTCTAGTGGTCCCAGCAAATCCCAGCTTCCTCCTACACAATCTGAAAAGGACAAAAGAAAACGGACAGAAAACCAAAAAATAATATATAATATATATATACAGTATTATATCAAATACAAAATTATGAATCATAAATAAAGTAAAAACCAATCTCACCAAATATCCTGGTGTCTAGCGTCGTTCATGGCTGCCACAGTATCTATAACAGATTAGAAAAACAAACTTTCTTAGATACAAATTTCAAGAACTTAATCTTCCAAATTGTTCCATTCCCAAGTATTCCCTCTGTAGAATTTAAAGTAAACCATCTTTCTTAATAATTCTTACAGTTTCTTACAGTAGATCTTCTGGAAAAAGGCAAACTAGGCCTGTGTATCCAGCTCAATACCAGTACTTGCACTGCTGCGGTCGTTCACGGTGTTGGCGGCGGCGGTAGCAGACGCAACATTTTTACTATTGTATTTTTGTTTTATAATCAAACTTCAAATCTTTTCTTTCCCATGCTTTATCAATATTACTTTCAAACTCTCTTATTGATTCGGAATCTACTACATACTGGGGCAGTGCGTCCACTCATTTACCACTATCACAAAATGAGTTCTTTGCCTTCTCAAGCCTATTTCTTTCTTTGTAAATTTTCTTAAAGTGTCCTCTCGTTCTTGTTCCCTCCCGCATCAAGAAGATACCTTCACACACATCCTCATCATACTTTCCTGACACTATCTTAAAAGTCTATCATATCCCCTCTCTTTCTCCTATATGCCAGTGTCGGAAGCCCCAATGTCCTCAACCTCTGCTCATAGCCCGCATTCTTCAACATTGGTACTAGCTTGCTAGCTCTCCTCTGCACTTTCTCCACTGCTTCTATATCCTTTACCATATATGGAGCCCACACCTGGTTCGCATATTCCAAGTGCGGCCTAACCAGCGCTGTATAGAGATTCCTGAAGATGTCTTCGTCAAGTGACACAAATGTCCTTATCAGCCTTACAATTCTATTGGCTTTGTTGATCTTTTCCGATAAATGTTCCGAGAAATTTAACTTATTGTCTATCACTACTCCTATATCCTTCTCTGCATTCACTTCCTCCATCGCTTCATACATACTGTATCCTACCTTGTCTATCTTGCTTGTCCCAATCCGCATGTACTTAAATTTTTTTGGATGAAAAGGCATTAACCAATGCTCAGACCATCCCTTAATGCCCTCCACATCTCCGTGAAGCAAACCCACATCTTCCTTACTCCTCGCTCTTCTATACAGCTTAGTGTCATCCGCACACAGGTATACCTCACTTCCATTAGTTATAACTTCAGGTAAGTCGTTGATAAATATAACTAACAGCAGTGGTCACAACACAGATCCCTGAGGTACCCCACTTGTAATTTCCCTCCACCCCGAGCCTATTCCATTCACCAGTACCCTCTGTCTCCGATCTTTCAGGAAGGCTTCTATCCATTTCACACATTTCTCCCCTATATTATAGCTTCTAACTTTCTCTATTAACCTTTTATGTGGGACCTCATCGAAGGCCTTCATAAAATCGCAATATACCACGTCTATTACATCACCATCTTCTAGAATTTGCATCCAATCATCTACCACCTTAATTAGCTGTAGTACTGTCGACCTCCCCGGAAAAAATCCGAACTGTCTCCCACTGAAAAGTTGGTTCGACTTCATATGCTCCATTATTCCTTCTCTAATTACCGTTTCCATTAGTTTACACACAACACTTGTCAAACGGACTAGTCTATAATTCCCTGGGTCATTTCTCTTTCCCTTCTTAAATATAGCAGTTATGTTCGCCTCTCTCCAGTCCATCGGGATTTGTCCTGTATTAAACGATCCCTCAAATAACATTTTCAATGGCTCTACTAACATCTCACCTCCTTCCTTTATGATTCTTGGGTGTATCCCATCCGGTCCCGGGGACTTCTGTTCATTTTTTCTATAGCCCTTCTTATTCTAGCATGGGAAAACTCTATTAGTTCTAGTGCCGGTGCCTGTTTGATGGGAATAGTAGGCACTGCATCATCCAACTCCACTGTTAGTACCCCCCCAAAGTATTTCCCCAGCACCTCTGCTTTCTCGTTATCAGTCTCCGCTCTACTCCCATCATTCAACCCCCCTACCAGCTCTGGGATCCCTACTCTTCTTGTTAACTTTTCCTGAATGTACTTTCAGAATATTTTTGGATTATCCTTCACATTTCTAGCAATCTCTCTCTCCCTCTCCTTCACCCCCCTCCTTGTCTCCCACCTTATTTTGTTGTTTATTTGTCTGCGTTCCAGATCCACTTCTTTAGCTTCTATACTAGACCCCGTTCTTTTTTAACAATTTTAGTCTTTCCCACAATAGTTTCTTTCTTCTAATCAATGTCCAAAGCTTTCTTTTCATTGGCAATTCAGGGTTAGTTCTTTTCCTCAATTTTGTTTTATCCTTATATTCCCTTACTGGTACACTTTTAGATACCGCATTCTCCAGTTTGACTCTAATTTTCCTCTACATTCCTTCAGCGCCTTCACCGTTCAAGTATTCCCCCCAGTCAATGTCCAAACACCTTCTCAGCAGCTCATAATCTGCTCTATCATACATGTATATTTTTCTATTGCTTCTATTATCCCTCTCTGTTTTAATATTGCAACTAAAGCTTATACAGGCATGGTCACTACGACCTATAGGGCTATCCACATTGACATGTTCCACTATATCCTCCTCATTGCTAAAAATCAAATCAAGTACACTCTCCTGCGTCCCATCTCTATATCTTGTCATCTCTGTAATATGTTGCGTTAAAAACAATCTCACTTTCTCTATAAACTTGTTTTCCAGGCTACCTAACAAACAAATCAGATTACCAATGAAATTAGTAGATCTAGGAAAAAGTAATGAACCACGAAGGCACTGTGGATAGTGTGAGCAGGCGAAAATTCGGTAGCGAAATGACATTGAGGTTAAGCTAACCAATTGAAGTATTTTTCGCAACCACAAGTTAATGCTGCTATAGCATACATATAGCATAGTACATGACAAACTTATGGAAAAAGGTTCAATAATAGCATTTAAATTAGCAGTTCATGTGTTATTCAATTAATTTTGTTCATGCTTAAAATGGGGAAAGACACTGTGTACGAAACTTACTTTAGTGCATGAAATTAATTTTGTAAACTTGTGGAATCGATCCTCATTTTGAACTAGAACTGTTCCAATGTGGCTACACAGTAGCTGCAGTTTTAAGACTAATTAAAGCCCAACCACTTAAGTCTGACTCGGACATCTTTGAAAAATCTTACTTCTGACTTGCTTATCCCTCAATTAGTCCGAGATAGCAAGGGTTTACTTATATCACGCCCACAGACCCGTACCTCGGGAAACTCGGGACGAACGGTCAGCCAGAGGAAGCGAGGCTCAGTACCGAAGGGAGAGATTGGTGTAATCCAGGAACCAGTGAGAGAAACAGGGCAGGGGTAGAGCACGGGGAAGCAAGGGAGAGAAGGTGGAGTGGAAGCGGGGGGGGGAGTAGAGTCTGAGAATATCAGGGAAAGAAAAAGGGAGAAAGGTGTAAGAGAGATATGAATGTGGATGGCTTGCTGTTTAAGAAATTAGAATTGAATGACTACATTGAAAAATATAAACCACATATGTGCTTAGCAGAAACAAAGTTGAGAGGTAGTTCTGAATTGGGGAGTGTTGGGATGGGAAGGGTACAATGTGTGGAGAAAAGATAGAAGGAAAAGTGGCGGGGGGGGGGGTGGAGTGTTAATAATGACGGACAAAAATATAGAAGCAAGTGAGATTAACCTACAGTAGGCAATAATAGATCAGAACTTATAGCAGTGACAATAAAAGACAAGGACAACAAAGCAACTGATATAGCAGTTGCTTATATACCACCACAAACTAGAGCATGGAAGCGGGATAAATATGATCAACTAATTACGGAATCTCTAGATGCACTAAAAATGCTTTTTAATAGGAGAAATAAATTAATATTAATGGGTGATTTCAACTGTAAGGAAGTCAATTGGGAAGGGTTAGATGCGGGAAATAATAATGAATCGTGGGGCAGTAAATTACTGAATCTAGTAACAGAAAACCTATTAAGACAACATGTTAGAGAAAACACACGAATCAGAGGGATGGATGAACCATCCAGGCTAGACTTAGTCTTCACCAGTGATCCGCATGACTTAAAAAGATAAATTATCGTTGTCCCTTGGGAAAAAGTTATCACAAGATTTTAGAAATAAACCGAGCCTGGAATATAGCACGGAAGAGACAGTGAAAATAACTGGAATAAGTAAGTACAAGGAGAAAAGAAATGAATACGTAAAGATACGACGCGAGGAACAATATAAATATGAAAGGAATATTGTAGAGAAGTGCAAAAACGAGCCAAAACTATTTTATAGATTTGTAAATGGAAAAATAAAAACAAAATAGAATAGAATGACAATAGTCAGACTAAGAGTTGGAACGAACAGCTATGAGAAAGATAAAGACTTGTGTGAAGTTATGAAAAGCTTCAGTCAGGGTTTGTAAAAGAGGAGTTTATAGAAAAAGAGAAATGAGAACACCACAGATGCCTGAAATGAAAGTGACAAAAAGTGAAGTGCTGAAATCGATGCAGGAATTGGACGTGAGGAAATCAATGGGACCAGATGGAGTGGCTGGATGGATCCTCAAAGAATGTGTGGAAGAGCTAGTGGAACCAATCTATGACATCAAATCTTCACTGAATGAAGGAGACCTGCCAATGGAATGGAAGAGAGCGAACATAGTACCTATTTACAAAGGAGGAGACCGAGAAAATCCGCTTAACTATAGACCGGTGTCCCTCACCAGCATTGATTGCAAAATTTGTGAGAAATTGTAAGAAAAAAGTAGACACTTTATAGAGAGACAGGGGGTGCTTAGTGAGACAGTTTGGATTCAGGGAAGGGAGATCTTGTGTATCTAATTTATTAAACTTTTATAGCAGAGTTTTAGATATTACACAGGAGAGAGAGGGATGGGTTGACTGTTTATCTGGACCTGAAAAAGGCCTTTGACAGGGTGCCTCACAAAAGATTATTGTGGAAATTGCAAGTTGTTGGAGGTGTACATGGTAGGATGTTAAAATGGATGGAAAAGTTTTTAATAGGAAGAGAAATGAGGACCACAATACGAGACTAATATTCACAGTGGAGGAGTGTCACTAGCGGAGTACCACAGGGATCAGTGTTGGGTTCGATAATGTTCCTACTTTATGTAAACGACATGCCAGAAAACTTTAATAGTTATATGAATATGTTCGCGGATGATGCCAAGATGACACCAAGAGTGAGAGCAGTGGAAATGAATTACTTAAGGAGTGCGTGCGGAGTTACATGGAGGGATAGACAGACTAATGAGGAAGTAAGAAGGAGGTGTGGTGTGGAGGTAGATGTGCTGGAAAGTGTGAAAAGGAACAACTTGAGATGGTTCGGCCATCTGGAACGTATGGAAAGCGAGAGAATGACTAAGAGGGTGTACGAGAGCGAGGTGGAGGGACAGAGAGGGAGAGGTAGACCGAATGAGAGGTGGAAGGATGGAGTGAGGAAGTACATGAACGAAGGCGGTGCTGGTTGGGGGGACAGAGTTGGATGGGGCGGTTCGTTCGTGGCCACCCCTTCGGGGATCACGGCGTCAGGCAATAGATAGATAGATGATGCCAAGATCATGACTAATGTCACCTGTATAGAAAGTTGTCAGGGTCTTCAAAAGTACCTAGATAAGTTGCACAGATGGAGCCAAACTTGGAAAATGAGTTTCAATGCAGAAAAGAGTCATGTTTTGGAAGTGGGAACAAGTGAGATAAGGCCAAGATGGGAGTACAAATTAGGAATTGAAAAAAATCGGCAAAACACGGCATGAGAAGGACCTTGTTGTGATAATACAAGATGATCTATCACCGGAGAAGCATATTAACATTATCATTGGAGGAGCATATGGAATAATAACCAATATAAGAGTGGCATTTAACTATTTGGACGAAGAAATTTTAAGAAAACTGATAATGACTATGATAAGACCAAGATTGGAATATGCAACAGTGATGTGGTCACCACATTTGAAAAAACACAAACAAATTAGAGAAAGTCCAAAGGATAGCAACAAAGATGATTCCAAGATTGAAGGAGTTGACATATGAGGAAAGACTTAAGACACTACAACTGCCTACCTTGAAAGAGAGAAGGGAACGAGGCTACTTAATAACGATGTTCAAGGGAGTAAAAAGTTTGGAACGAGTAGATAGGGAAGATCTATTCGTGAGGGATGATGGAAGGACAAGAGGACACTAGTTTAAACTGAGGAAGGGCAGATGTCTTAAGGACACAAAGAAATTCAGCTTCCCATATAGGAGTATAGAGACTTTGAACAACTTGGGGAGGTGATGAGAGCGAAGAACATTAACATGTTCAAATCTAGGTTGGACAAAAGTAAATATGGAAATAGGACAACATAAGTTATGATATGTTAGTCCAAAATACTGGGAATTGGGAATATCCATTACGATACTTGTCTAAGTAAAATGGATTGATTGTAAAGTAACTTAGACAGGACAACACATCAATTCAATTGATAATTTAATTTGACTTTATATTGTCCTTTTCCCAATTTTGGTTTGTTTAGTTTGCAAGTTTTACATTTTAACTACAAATAGGTAAATAGAAACGGGTAAATAGAAATAGGTATATACCTCGTTGTGTTGCAAGACTCCCGGCATCCTGTGGGGGATGTGGCCCTCTTGCATCTAGAAATTATTAAAAAGACCATCATTAATACAATATATTATAAATCTCAAATATATACAATATATATATCATTAATATTAAGAAAGTACTGTAATGTAAAAGTAACGATACCCATATCCACCGAGACGTGCTCCAGCTTCTGTAACAAGAAAGATGGGCATAAATAAATCACTTATCCATGTTCCACAAGAAAAGTGTCTGGTATCGATCATATACCAAAATAAACATTAACAACATACTTTCAAAGTAGTCTGTATTTCTGCTCTAACAGAGGCTCGTTAGTTTAGATGAAATTACACTTCATATCCACACATTTAATTGCATGTATAGTCGCGCTAATAAGTCATGTCTCGGCTGTCATTACGTTTGGTTCGCTCTGTGCTGTATTAATGGCTGTCAGATGTTGAATAGGGTGGGTAAGTGTAGGAACATGTTTGTATATATCACTGGAAACTAATAAATCAAGTTTTAGAAATTGCGTATACCAATTATTGATCAAAACATACTTGGTGCCGAGACATCACTTATTAGCGCGACTGTACAGTAAAACCCCTCCCAACCGGACTAATTGGGGGGAAACCCTGTCCGGAAGTGCCAAAATTCCGGACAGGTACCACACAAACCCCAATGAACCGCACAATTCCGGATGTCAGAGATAATTATGTCCGGTTCTCTAATTTGGACTACTCCAGATGTCAGATATAATGAGGTCCAGATTGCTAACTTTGTACTGTCCAGTACCTTCCTAATCTAAATAAACTGGAGATGAAAAAAGAAATTAGTGTAATGTACATAAAATAAGAACCTATCTCTTTCTTACTGACTTGTATTGTAAGTGGAGTGGACAGTGAAGGTGGAGTAGAGTGTTGGGTGGAGTGGCTGGTAGTGGAGGTGCCATACAAAACCAATGATTGCAACTGTAGCACATTTTTCATGTACTGAACACATTAGAACACTGAACACTTTTTGCCACTTAAAAACAGAACTGAACTTTATATTTTCTTACCACAGTAAATCAACCTTCTTATTTTTGCAATACTGTAATATATTTAGGCATAACTTAGCCTAATCAACTTTTAACCCCCTCAGCACCATGACGTAATTTTACCTTTATTCTGGGTAAAGTTAGACGATATTATGCAGTTTCAGAAGAACCTATGTTATTCAGAGGTTTTATTGAGATCGTATTTACCCATTTCAGTCATGTTGTTGTTGTTGTTCCCCAGGCTGTCTGGCCGAACAGCCCCAAGGTCCCGAGCATGGCCAAGGCCATAAACGAGCGCCCCCCACAAAACCCTCCCTGCTTACCACTAACAAAGCCCGGGTGACCGAAGCCACTCCAAGGCAGGGAGCTGAGGAAGGTGCGGAAATGCCCGGGAAACCAAAGCCCCACCCAAGGCCCTGTGCCCCTCAGCAATTATGAAGGGAAAGTTGAGGGGCAAGGGAAAAATGTGACGCTTTGGCTCCCAATCTGCCAACTTCTACAGTAGGTTGGCAGTTTCAGTCATAGAGGTAGATTATAAGCTAAAGAAAATAGTCTAATGTTAACCAGAATACTTTGTTGAAAATTACGTATTGGTGGTGAAGGGGTTAACAACCTTCTCACAAGCCTCACCAGCCTTCTCCACTCTTCGCTTCCTTGAAGTTATCACATCACTATCCATCTTGGTGGGGCAGGCGAGTAGAAATAATAGCACAAACACGGGGATAATATCGAGATGACGCTTGGGGCGGACCACCGGACTAGATTTAACCATACTTTTGGCGCGAATACTCTTACCCACAATGCGTTCGGTCCGAACTCTCTCTCTCTCTCTCTCTCTCTCTCTTTTTTTTTTTTTTTTTTTTTTTTCCCTCTGCCATCCGGACTTGTCCGAATGTCTGAGACATGTGTCCGAACCCGAATGCCTGTCCGGATGTCGTAGGATTCCGGATGGGTGGGGTTCTACTGTATTTTCGTATTTGCTTATCTATTTTATCACGTTGCTAACACTCAAGTTTTTTAGATGTTTAACTTAAATTTTGTTTTCCAAATTTATATTAATATTATTCGGGTCCCAAAGACCTCGCAAAACTCATACGCATCGGTAATCAACACAAAAATTACCAAAGGTGTCTATGATTTGTCAATGATGCCCTCTTGGTGACACACTATTTTTAAAATTAAAGCGTTTATCACCACTAAGGTGCGGGCATATTTCCGCTATATCAGGGCACATTCAGGCACTCCTGAATGATTAAGCAAGTGTATGAATTAAATTAAATTTATTAATCTAAAAACTATACAGTACAAAAATTGTATCAAAATGACACTAGAATGAGCTTCGTAGCGCGAGGGTTTCATCCGCAGCGCTACCATAGACATCTGCTAATAATGAGCAATGTCACTACATTTGCCTTTGGCAGCGCTGCATATGTCTAGCGAAACATCACTGATATCCCTCAGTGCCACGGCCGCCTGGCTGGAGAGCGGAAAGGGGCCTGCTGTGCTGTCGCTCACTCACTCTTCTCAACAGGCTTTAAGAGCCTGTAAATTGCTATAAATTGCCATTGAGTTTCAGAACAGTCCCCGCAGCTAATGGGTTAATATTCAGAAGTCAACAGACTTTTATTCCTTCGCCCACCTGCTGTGGTAGACCGTTTTAGTCGGATACTACTATACAGTACAGTACTGTACTTTGTGATAGTTAGCTGGATTACTCTGTAGGTGAAGGACAATAGAAACAGTGGGGGAAGTGAGGCACATTTGAAACAGGAATTTGGCAACTCATCATATGCCTGGTCAGTTTCATATTAATGCCGAGGAAAAGTGACCTGTGAGGAAAATGCAAAATTATGGTAAGCGCTCTCAGCCGGTGGTTTGAGGCTAGTTTTAGGCATGCACAATAAGACAAAATAAATAGGTGCTCACCTATGCCTAGAGCGGTGTTTAATATACTCTCCCAACCTTAATCCTACACATCATTGACATAACCCAGCCAGTGTGCTTCCAATTAACGATGGTTAAAGACACTGGCTATACTAATTTGGTATTTATATATATATTGCCTTACCCATGACAAAGCTCTTTGGTATGAGTAAAAATGGTTAATTTGTATTATGTTAGGCCAAATATTTATGCTTTATTCCAGCATTAATATGAGGGAAAAGACAAATGGCAGCCTACTCACCTTATTTACCAGTCTCGAGTTGTTGTTGTTGTTCCCCGGGATGTCTTGCCGAGCAGCCCCAAAGTCCCGAGCAAGGCTAAGGCCATAACTGAGAGGCCCGACAAAACCCTCCTTGCTTACCACAGATAAAGCCCAGGTGACCGAAGCCACTCCCAAGGCGGGGAGCTGAGGAGATTGCGGAAAAGTCTCTAGTCGTCTTGTTTGTTACAGACTGGATGGCTCCATTCAGGATGAGTGGAGTGCAGTCAAGGTGCCCGCATGGAGGCAACACTTGATAATAATGCATTTTTAATGCATTGCACTCCCTCGGTTGACATGGCTAGAGCATGTCCTTGTTACAGGGACTTAACAACCTTCACCACCATGACTTAATTGTCATCATATTCTGGTTACCATTAGACCATTTTCTTTAGCTTATAATCTACCTATACGACTCAAATGGGTAAATACGATCTCAATAAACCCTCTTTGTAACATAAGTCCTTCTTAAACATCATAATCTAATTTCAACCAGAATCAAAGGTAAAAAGGTGTCATGGTGCTGAAGGGGTTAACTGGACATTTGCCAAGAATTGTTAGAACCGAGCATCCAAACTCTAACGTCTATCAGTGGCACGGGGTGGGATTGAACGGCACTTCGATCACCAGTCAGACACGGGGGGGGGGGGGGGGGGGGGGGAAGGACTCAAGACCGAGCCTGAATAGGGACAACACAAAACCCAACAGAAAACAATGCACACAAAAACAAAATACAAATTAATCCAGGAGAATAATTAATATGCAGTATTCGGATATGCATAATATATCGTAGGCTTGTGCATAAACCTTTAACTAACTGTCTTGATGGCCTAATGCTTAGTGTGCGGAATTTCGGTGCGAGTATCTTAGGTTCGAGTCCTTGGAGTACCACATGTATTAATTACTTTCATCAATTTCATTAGTTGGGTTTATTTGTAAATTAATTGGAGAGTTGGTGAAAACCAATATGAATATACTGTATACAAAGCATATACAGTACAGGTCTCCCTCTATTTACTATTGGGTTACGTTCCTGAAAACCCAATCTAAAATCGGAAAATTATATAGCGAACCCTAAATTAATGGAATAAATAGCGATGCGTTCTGGGACCAGCCAAAACCCAAACCCCAAACGCCTAATATCGTAAATTGGGGGATCGGATAGCGAGTTAGACCTGTATAGCAAACCCTAAAAATAATGGGGTAAATGGGGATGCATTCTGGGACCACCCAAACCCCAAACACCTAAAAACCTATAATACCATAAATTTGGGCATCGGATAGTGAGGTAGACTTGTATACATTTCAACCAGTACCTCTCAAGCAGTGCCAAATCAACTAAGGACAACCAAACCAGTGCCAAAATATAGTACTGTACTAACCTAACTTAACCGTATTGGTTGAGGTGTCCGGTCACTGTATATACTGTACTATACAAATAAATTTACATACGGTTTACAGAACATATCCACAACCCGATATACACTGTAAACAATACACCATTTTTGTTGTACTGTTTATGAAAGAGACAAAAGGCAGGTTGCCTGTAACGAGTCTCTCCACCCAAAACCAAGAGGGACGGACCCAAAGTCAAAGGACACGGGGGTCAAAATGCCTGGACACACAAAGTTTAAAGCAGTTTAAGTCATAGGATGAAGGAAAGATTGATTGAGGGAGAGAGTTCCAGAGTACAGTACACTTGTGGAGTAGAAGACAGAAAACCCATACAACCCCAACTACCAGCTATACACAAACATACAACACTATACAATAAACACACTACCAGTATTCACACAAATGAAACACTAAAAAATACTGTACACTGTCAAAAAAGTATCTGCACCCCTATCCTGATAATCTGGTGTGTACAGCTTGGTAGAGTTTGTATATCTACCTGTAGCTATATCCATCTATACTACTACCTACCTATACTACCCAAGACCTACTACCAAGCTGTACACACCAGATTATCAGGGTAGGGGTGCAGATACTTTTTGGACCGAGTGTACACCAACACTAAACAAATAAAAGACTCCCTCGATTTAAGATTGGGTTACGTTCCTGAAAACCCGATCTTAAATCGCAAAATCGTATAGCAAACCCTAACATTATTGGGGTAAATGGGGATGCGTTCTTGGAGCAACCCAAACCACACCTAAAAACCTATGATCTATCTATATCTACTCAGGCCCAATCCCCACTTTTCCTTTTTTATTGGGGGGGGGGGGGACTGAAGACCGAATAGGGATAACAGAAAACAATTACCATACAAAAACAAAATACTAATTCACACGCATCTAGGTCATCCAGATGACCCACAAATATATTAGACCCCAACATTAAACGCAATCCCCCCCACCTTCCCTAAGCAAATTTGTTTTCTATGTGCATTAAAAAAAAAAAAAAAAAAAAAAAAAAGAAGGCAGGTTGCCTGTAATGAGTCTCACCCAAACCCAAAAGTCAAAGGACGTTGGGGTCAAAATGCCTGGACACAAAGTTTACAGCAGTTTAAGTCATAGGATGAAGGAAAGACTGATTGAAGGAGAGTACCAGTTCACGTGTTGAAGAAAGTCTGAAAAATCACATACAAACACAAACACCAATACACGAAGTTTAAAGCAGTTTAAGTCATAGGATGAAGGACAGATTGATTAAGAGTGTGTTACTGGTTGAGTAGAAGACAGAAAAGCCATACAAACTACAATAAACACGCCATTCACACAAACGAAACTCTAAAACATACTGTAAACTAACACAGGCATCTGAAACTAACCAGTATTACTAAAACACTGGGTAAGATCCTGTGTAGCGGGAGGAACTGTTTTTCAGATGCCTATTTACTAAGAAACATTGAAAAATATCGTAAACTTAACCTAACCTAACCTAGAATATTAGTAGACTAATTAATGTAAAATTATTGTAACATTACCAAATTATTGAGATACAGTATATGTACAGGTTTTCCCGCTACACAGGATTATACCAAACACTGTACAACACACTATAGATGCTATGCTATCTATATCTATCTATATGCTCAGGCCCAATCCAAATTTTTTCTATTATTATTTTTATTTTCTATTTAATTCTATTTTATTTATTTTTTTCTTGGGGGGTGGCCTACTCAAGACAGAGCAAGAACAGGGAAAACACAAAACATCAAACAGATAAAAACACAATTTCACACACATCTAAGTCACTTGGACACTGCACAAACATCAATACCTATCTACTGTATCTGTATTTGCTCAGACCCACTTTTTTTTTTTACTGGGGTTGGCCGACTCGAGACAGAGCCCGAATAGGGACACTACAAAAAAAAAAAAAAAAAAAACAATGAACACACCAACAAATTCACACGCATTAAGGTCATCCAGGAGAAGACCCAGAGACCAGGGATCACCAAGGTCACTCCAGCACTCGGGGCCCTGATACTATACGGATACAGATCTCACTCGATTTACGATTGTGTTACATTCTTGAAAACCCGATCTTAAATAGAAAAATTGTATAGCGAACCCTAAATTTGATGGGAGTAAATGGAGATACATTCTCGAACCAGCCAAAACGCAAACGCAAACCCCTAAAAACCTATAGTAATATCGTAAATTGGGGCATCGGATAGTGAGGTAGACCTGTACAGTATATACGAATACCCAAAAGATGCATGGTTGAGGTGCTACGGTGGTCCAGTTGAAAATGGGACGCAAAATAGTCAGCGAGCAGCCGTGCATATCCCCTACTGTACCGACGACGTCTTGTGTACTTTATTCTGGCTACTATTAGACAATTGTATTCAGTTAAAAAGGGCCTCCAGCAATTAACCTCCTCGGCACAGTCACGTACACATGTACGTAATAAGCACTTCAGTAAAATATACCGTCCCGTACACACGTACGTGATAAATTAAAGGAAATGCTGCCAGTCAGTTTTGCTGCCTGGGGCTCTATCTACGGTACTGTATGTCACACTGGGGATACAGGAAGCTCCGCCCCTTTCCCCAGCAGCCAACCAGAGCCCTGTGACGTCACCGAGGACCGTGACGTCACGGTATCTCTCGACTAATGAGAGGCAGATTTTTCCCCCAGGGCCCAGTCTTCCCCTAGGCCCCACCCACGCAGGATTATAGTGTTTTTGTGTCTCCGTGCATTCGCCATCTTGGTCTTCATATGCATTATTATGCCATTTATTATTATTATCATCATTATTATTATTTACGTGTATTTAGTAGGGAATATTTGATAACTTCGACTACTGATACTACTACTACTTCTAATACTTATAATACTGCTATCCTGTTGTACCTAACTACTCTACTATACAAATTAATGGGTATTTGGCAAGGTTTAGTGGGTGGATAATGCGCGTGGGAGGGATGGGGGCGGGGTGGGAGGGAGCGGTATGTAGGCCGAGGGAGCGGTATGGCCGCGCGGTGCCGAAGGGGTTAACAGGCTTCGAACTATCTCACTTAACCATTTTACTATCACAGATCCTTCTTAAACTGCACAAAATCGTCTAAATAGATTAAACTTACGAAGACGTCGCCGGTACAGAAGGGGATATTGGTGGGTGGAGGCAAGATGGTGTGTGGTAGGAGGCTGTAGGCACCAGCTGAACAGGCCAGTACTCCGAGGAGTGCTAGGTGGCTGATAAAGACAACTGGAATTCCTGTTTCACCACCTGGCCTCCCTTGCTGATCCTTTCAGTGCCTCCCTAATATTAAGGGCAACCCCAGCCTGCCCTCGAAAACCCCTTCTCTTTTCACTAATACATTATTACGGTACCACACGCGCATTACACACTATACTAAAATGTCAAAAATTCAAATTGGTTAAGGGTTTACCATCGGGCCGCCTCTGAATTCCAGGGGGATGGGTGGGTGGTCGGCAGCAGAAATGACCTGTGATCTGTCCCATAATAAAATACTGGGTTGGCACTAGTCACAGGCAGTTCTGCCATTTCTCTCTCTCTCAACATACAACTGAAAGCTCACCTCATTAACCCTGACAATCACCCTCATTGTTTTTTGGAGTTTTGTAAGTGTCTGAAGTCTTTCAGTGACTCGAGACATATGCATGTCCCCCTCCAGTCTCAGTGGTAAAGGCACTGAAGGGTACATCACAGTAAAGAGTGCAAGCTAGAGTCACTAGGAGTAAGGGACAATTCGGACTCGCGGGCCTATTCGCGGTGAAAATAGATGGCTCCTAGTGACTCTAGCGACTTCTGCTAGAATCCCACTCGCTCGCGGTGAAAATCGAGGACTCCTAGTGATTCTAGCGACTCCTGTTAGACTCTCACTAGCTCGCATTCCTGACTGTGATGTACCCTTAAATCATTTGACTTTTATGTATGCATGTACTCTGGCACTTACCCCATTTTTCCTTTTTTTATTAGGGGGGGAGGGGGGGGGGACAGCCTGAACATGGACATCACAAGATCAAAGGATAAAATCACACGCATCTAGGTCGTAAGCCACCAAATATATTACAGGTTTGACAACCCGAGGGGAAGAGAAGATAACCTAATATTTAAGCCGGTATCACACTAGCGCTTTTTCCCTCAAAATGAAGACCGAATAGGGATAACAGAAAACAATTACCATACAAAAACAAAATACTAATTCACACGCATCTAGGTCATCCAGATGACCCACAAATATATTAGACCCCAACATTAAACGCAATCCCCCCCACCTTCCCTAAGCAAATTTGTTTTCTATGTGCATTAAAAAAAAAAAAAAAAAAAAAAAAAAAGAGGCAGGTTGCCTGTAACGAGTCTCACCCAAACCCAAAAGTCAAAGGACGTTGGGGTCAAAATGCCTGGACACAAAGTTTACAGCAGTTTAAGTCATAGGATGAAGGAAAGACTGATTGAAGGAGAGTACCAGTTCACGTGTTGAAGAAAGTCTGAAAAATCACATACAAACACAAACACCAATACACGAAGTTTAAAGCAGTTTAAGTCATAGGATGAAGGACAGATTGATTAAGAGAGTGTGTTACTGGTTGAGTAGAAGACAGAAAAGCCATACAAACTACAATAAACACGCCATTCACACAAACGAAACTCTAAAACATACTGTAAACTAACAGGCATCTGAAACTAACCAGTATTACTAAAACACTGGGTAAGATCCTGTGTAGCGGGAGGAACTGTTTTTCAGATGCCTATTTACTAAGAAACATTGAAAAATATCGTAAACTTAACCTAACCTAGAATATTAGTAGACTAATTAATGTAAAATTATTGTAACATTACCAAATTATTGAGATACAGTATATGTACAGGTTTTCCCGCTACACAGGATTATACCAAACACTGTACAACACACTATAGATGCTATGCTATCTATATCTATCTATATGCTCAGGCCCAATCCAAATTTTTTCTATTATTATTTTTATTTTCTATTTAATTCTATTTTATTTATTTTTTTCTTGGGGGGTGGCCTACTCAAGACAGAGCAAGAACAGGGAAAACACAAAACATCAAACAGATAAAAACACAATTTCACACACATCTAAGTCACTTGGACACTGCACAAACATCAATACCTATCTACTGTATCTGTATTTGCTCAGACCCACTTTTTTTTTTTTACTGGGGTTGGCCGACTCGAGACAGAGCCCGAATAGGGAAACTACAAAAAAAAAAAAAAAAAAAAAAAAAAAAACAATGAACACACCAACAAATTCACACGCATTAAGGTCATCCAGGAGAAGACCCAGAGACCAGGGATCACCAAGGTCACTCCAGCACTCGGGGCCCTGATACTATACGGTACGGATACAGATCTCACTCGATTTACGATTGGGTTACATTCTTGAAAACCCGATCTTAAATAGAAAAATTGTATAGCGAACCCTAAATTTGATGGGAGTAAATGGGGATACATTCTCGAACCAGCCAAAACGCAAACGCAAACCCCTAAAAACCTATAGTAATATCGTAAATTGGGGCATCGGATAGTGAGGTAGACCTGTACAGTATATACGAATACCCAAAAGATGCATGGTTGAGGTGCTACGGTGGTCCAGTTGAAAATGGGACGCAAAATAGTCAGCGAGCAGCCGTGCATATCCCCTACTGTACCGACGACGTCTTGTGTACTTTATTCTGGCTACTATTAGACAATTGTATTCGGTTAAAAAGGGCCTCCAGCAATTAACAGGCTTCGAACTATCTCACTTAACCATTTTACTATCACAGATCCTTCTTAAACTGCACAAAATCGTCTAAATAGATTAAACTTACGAAGACGTCGCCAGTACAGAAGGGGATATTGGTGGGTGGAGGCAAGATGGTGTGCGGTAGGAGGCTGTAGGCACCAGCTGAACAGGCCAGTACTCCCGAGGAGTGCTAGGTGGCTGATAAAGACAACTGGAATTCCTGTTTCACCACCTGGCCTCCCTTGCTGATCCTTTCAGTGCCTCACTAATATTAAGGGCAACCCCAGCCTGCCCTCGAAAACCCCTTCTCTTTTCACCAATACATTATACGGTACCACACGCGCATTACACACTATACTAAAATGTCAAAAATTCAAATTGGTTAAGGTTTACCATCGGGCCGCCTCTGAATTCCAGGGGGATGGGTGGGTGGTCGGCAGCAGAAATGACCTGTGATCTGTCCCATAATAAAATACTGGGTTGGCACTCGTCACAGGCAGTTCTGCCATTTCTCTCTCTCTCAACATACAACTGAAAGCTCACCTCATTAACCCTGACAATCACCCTCATTGTTTTTTTGGAGTTTTGTAAGTGTCTGAAGTCTTTCAGTGACTCGAGACATATGCATGTCCCCCTCCAGTCTCAGTGGTAAAGGCACTGAAGGGTACATCACAGTAAGGAGTGCAAGCTAGAGTCACTAGGAGTAAGGGACAATTCGGACTCGCGGGCCTATTCGCGGTGAAAATCGATGGCTCCTAGTGACTAGCGACTTCTGCTAGAATCCCACTCGCTCGCGGTGAAAATCGATGACTCCTAGTGATTCTAGCGACTCCTGTTAGACTCACACTAGCTCGCACTCCTGACTGTGATGTACCCTTAAATCATTTGACTTTTATGTATGCATGTACTCTGGCACTTACCCCATTTTTCCTTTTTTTATTAGGGGGGGAGGGGGGGGGGGGAGACAGCCTGAACATGGACATCACAAGATCAAAGGATAAAATCACACGCATCTAGGTCGTAAGCCACCAAATATATTACAGGTTTGACAACCCGAGGGGAAGAGAAGATAACCTAATATTTAAGCCGGTATCACACTAGCGCTTTTTCCCTCAAAATTTATCCTTAACACTGGTCTGGCAGCTAAGAGGTCAACATTTCAAATATTTCGGTCACCTAAATTCATCTATCGTCAGTCTAGTTTCCGATATCGGTGCAAAATATTCCCGAAATGTTGCCAGAAAAATGTTGAGCATAGAATGTTTACTATAAATGCTCTCTTGTGATACCGGCTTTAGTAATAGCTCCGGAGCACAGACTGATTTATTATAATTGTACAAAGAGGGACCATCCACTGGTCTTTTTTTTTTTTTAAACACATGGGATGAGTTAGTAATGAAGGAAAAACAAAATCCGCTCACTAGGTCATTTAGGGGTCGGCGGAAAGTCACAATTAACATAGGGTGATGGGTACGCAATACTATATACTGAAAAATCACTCACGTACACGGCTAGACTTAGAGGGTTGCCAAACATCGGTATTGTTCCGTGGGATCTTAAAGTAGTTCCCATACAAATCTGAACCCTCTAGGTGCTATAGGACAAAAGTAATTAAGGCAAACGCAACCATTGCGTCACTGGGGTTTAGGGTTCCATACAGCTCGGTCCCGCATAGTGCGAGAAATTGGTCGATACAGTGCGTCGCACTATGTGAACAATGTATCCTATGGGAGAAACCGTAATTGGTCGATCGGTCCTCCATATAGCACACATATCTTTCCTTATATAGTTATTTATACCGACACAAACATACCAAGAACAAATGTTAATGATAAATATAGCCCAATTCATCGGCATAATTTCGGCGCTTTCGTCTGACACAGCGTCGGCGTCGGTAGCCTAGACCGGCGTTTGCTCTCGGTCTGTTTTGATGGTGGGCATTTATTTCATTTATCACTACCCATCAGGCCCATTGTCCCTATCACTGAATGCATTTGAGGAGAACACTTAAATACATATGAGATTACTTACCACACATAATATTAATTAAAATGTAAAACTTGCAAACTAAACAAACCAAAATTGGGACAAGGACAATATAAAGTCAAATTAAATCATCAAAATCGCTATGTGGAAACAACGCTTACTAAAATGAAAATTATTAAATAAAAGAACACAATCCACCACATAGGGTGTACATCACTACATGAGCAAGTTAATCTGTTTCCCAAGCAAACCAATCGCACATATAACAACGCACTATCGTCACGTTAAAGGAAGTAGTCAAGTTTGGAAGTCCGGACGTTCTGGCAAATTTTACTAAACTCTGCATGAATAATACATGTTAAATGTCAAAATATTATTTAAAATCAAATTTGCAACATGACAAGACATTAACAATAGTAAAAAATACAAATATTGATAAGATATCTATACTATTACAAAATAATATATAAAATACAGTACAGCACTCACTAACGATAGTGCTATCGGGTATATTTGAAATCAGTCATATAGCCGAACTCATCGGCATAATTTCGGCGCTTTCGTCTGACATGGCGTCGGCTTTGAGTCTGTTTTGATGGCCCTGGGAATTTAATTCCTCCATTATTACCACCAGACCCACTATCCCTATCACTGAATGCACCAAAGGCCACAATAAACTCGCAAGACAAGAGGTTCGGGCAGAAAATAGCTTGTAAACATGTAGTTTTCCAACACAATGGTTGCCAGCCTGTCCACCGATCACAGGTATTCTCATGTATGGGGTAAAAAATGTCTGACTCACCAGCCTCCCTCCATGCCCAAGCTGCTCAAACACCAGTGATGCCACGATTCAGGCAGGAAATTTATCGCACTGTACAAATTTTGGCCGCACTAATAGAAAACTCCCCGGATTTAACCCATATTGCCACCCGACTCACTAAAAGATCGTATTCGCATTGGTTGATAATTTCGTGCTTAATATTTTCATTGCTCGCACTAATCGAAATTCGCACGGTTTGAACTAGTTTTCTGCAGAACCGAGCTGTACATAGGCGACACATTACGTGCGTCGCTGGTACTCATAGTGGCATCCGTTCAAATGACTTACCAAAAGTATTTTCAGTGTCGCCTATGAAGATGGTTCAATTTGTCTTGGAAGGCGTATGACATCTTCCAGCTTAGCCATTGGGCTAAAATAGGCCATGTAAGATTAATGGCACTAAGTCTTTTTTACGCCGGAGCCACTACTAAATATCAGGCTTTCCTCTCTTCCCTTCGGGTTGTCAAACCCGTACTGTGGAAACAAAGCAGACTACAGTAGGTTTAGTTTATACCAAACCAACTGGCCAGACCTATGAGAGTTCGGTATGGAGCTCAGTGGTCTGGTTAATCTGCTCTACATAACTAACCAAACAAGAAAATTTACAAAGAAAGAAATAGGCTTGTGAAGGCAAAGAACTAATATTGTGATAGAGCGGTAAATGAGTGGAACGCACTGCCCCAGTATGTAGTCTATTCCGAATCAATAAGGGAGTTTGAAAGTAATCTTGATAAAGCATGGGGAAGAAAAGATTTGAAGTTTGATTATAAAGCAAAAATACAGAATAGTAAAAATGTTGCGTCTGCTACCGCCGCCGCCAACACCGTGAACGACCGCAGCAATGCAAGTACTGGTACTGAGCTGGATACACAGGCCTAGTTTGCCTTTTTCCAGAGGATCAACTGTAAGAAACTAAGACAAACCAAATGCAGAACTGTCGCGCTCGGTTATGGCCGGGGCCTTGGGGCTGTTCGGCCAGGCAGCCTGGGGAACAGGAACAACTGTCTTGAAACATCTCTCCCAGCTTTCTTCTCTCCTTTGCCTTCAGAGCCCATGTTTCAGCCCCATACATAACTGAAATTAAGTTTTGAAATTAAATATAATAGTTAAATTTTTAATTCATGGCATTGTTTTGATAAATCTTCAATGCGTTATTTCCAGTGACTATCAAGTTCGCCATTTCATTTTTTAAATTGGCCATTATCAGTTTAGGAAGGACCTATAGGAATCTGAAGGGTTAAAGCTATATCCATTAAACCTTCGACTACCACAGGTCCTCCTTAAACTGAAAATCATTGAATGGTCTGTCTGAATAGAAGATAAAAAGGTGTGGTCATACTGAAAAGGTTATCTGTAGAAAGATTATTTTATTTGCTATATGGAGCATAATTGACCACTTGTGAGTTTCAGGCTATTAAGGAAGATGGAGCCGTGAACATAGATATTAAACAGAAGTGCTCTTAAATTACAGACTCGCTACCGCTCGCCAGGATAAAATCAACACCTAACTGCCACGAAAGGTCTTAAAATTGACAGAAATGGGTCGAAAGTTCTTAAAATAGTCAAAATAATGGGGCGAATGTCTTAAAATTAGAAAAGCAATGGGGGCTAAACACGAGGGAGAAAGGAGTCAAGAAAAAAGTACCTCAAGTGGAAATCTCCCCTTAACCCGGGAACACTCTTAAGAGTTCCCCCGGCGGACTGCGGGAAGACTTGAGTCAGAGAAAAAAAAATTACTTTAAAAATATATTTTTTTTTTTTTTTGCCCCTGGGCCATGCAAAATATCAAAATATCCCCACTTTCCTCCCCTCCTTCAGTTATCACCTATTTTCCCTGTTATTCCCTTATTCTGAGGTATATTTTCTTGCTAACATTAGCGAGTTGCAAGCAGGGCATTGTCATCTGTTAGCAAGAGAGTGCAAGAGAGAGAGAGAGTATCGATCGACTGTCTCAGTGGCCTTGGGGGAAATTGGCGGGAAAGCAGGTTGCCTCACCCATACATTATAGAACTCTCGGCCTGTATCTCCGATTTTGACCATCCAAACGCTGTTTTCACTCTTTTTATTGTTGTTTCAGGTTAATACCTTTATAATCAACCCATAATAGGCACGTATGGATAAGTATTAATGCTATTTATGGTAAAATGAATATTTTAGTGATGGAAACAGCTCAAATACGTCAGCACAGGGAGAAGTTTCTAATTACCCCCATGCGCACTTCTTAGGTTAAGAATTACAAGAGCAACTAAGCATCTTGACTCTTGTCCTCAGGTTTAGCCCCAATAGTTTGCCCATGTTCACACTTTTGCCCCCATTGTCAATTTAATAACTTTTCTTTTGTCTTTTTACCGTGTTAGTCTAAGTTTTGGTGTGTTTATTTTGCAAGTTTTACATTATAATTCCCTGCTGAGCAATAGATTCTAATTTAAGACAAACCAGAAATTTTTCTATAAAAATCTTTCAGAAATTATAATGTAAAACTTGCAAACTAAACAAACCAAAACTTTGACAAACACAGTAAAAAGACAAAACAACTAATCAAAATCGCTATGTGGAAACAACGCTTAAGCAAAATAAAAATTCTTTATAAATAAAAAAACCAAATCCAAAATTACAAGTAATAATACTATGCCTCCAAGTTGTATCAGCATCTGAAGGTCCGCTGATCCAAGGCACGTCCTACCATCAGACAATTTGAGGGCGCAGCTCTTTCCCTGGGAAGAACTGGAGGCGGCTGTCCAGTCACTGCAAAGTAAGGAACCCGTTAAAAACTACCAAAGATATGGAGTCTGTGCAGGGTGTCAAACCAGAGCAATTTAGTTTGAAGACAAATGATTAGGAGAAGAGTACAGGGAAATTAACATTGAGTAGCATTATTTTGGCCTTTTTATTACTTCCACAGACATAATTTGAACTACAAACAATAATTTTAGTTATACTGTACAGTACTGTACAGACGAAGAAAATATGGACTCTGCTTTTGTTTGACACCCTGCTGACAGCCATTAACCCTTTCAGGCTCTGGGGGTTGCCGGATATATATCTTGGAGTTCTGAAAGAAATGCAAGGAAGAGCAGTGGATGATGGTGTACCGCTGATAAGGGAAGGAAATGAGTGGAAGTTGCCTGTACTGCCATTTGCCGACTATACAGTTCTGATGAGCGATACCGAATGGGAATGGCAAGGTCTGGTAAATATGTTTTGAACAGTGTGAAAAACGGAATCTGAAGGTAAATGTGGGGAAGAGTAAGGTTATGGTCTTTGAAAGGGATGCAGTCACAGAATGTAAGGCCAGGTTGAAGGGTCAGGCTATGGAGAATGTGAGCTAATTTAAGTATTTAGGCAATGTGTTCAGCATGGATGAAGTGCGGGAGAGGGGGAGAGGGTTGTAGGGACGCTGAAAGCAGTAACAAGAAATAGGGTCGTCAGTATGGAACTAAAGAAGTCCTTGCAGGACAGTGGAACGTATGGGAAGCGAGAGAATGACTAAGATAGTGTACGAGAGCGAGGTGGAAATACAAAGAGGGAGAGGTAAACAGAGAGTTGGAAGGATGGACTAAAGTATATGTGTGAAAGTGGTGTTGGATGCGAGTCAATTGACTAGGGACAGGTGCATGTGGGCGATTCGTTCATGGCCACCCCTTCGGGGATCACTGCGTCCGGCAATAGACAATTTGAGGGTACAGTACTTTCCCTGCAAAAGACTGGCTCAACTGGTAAGGGCTCCAGGTGGTCCAGTTACGATCCTGAAATCCCGATCTTAAAACCAAATACAGTAAAAATCATATAGCGAACCCTAAAATTAATTGGGTAAATGGGGATGCATTCTGGGACCAGCCAAAACACAAACACTTAAAAACCTATCAAAATATGGTAAATTGGGGCATCGGATAGTGAGGGAGACCTGTATGCACTCCCTCCTCCAGACCAGGACTATCATGACTAACCTCTGTAACTCAAAAACTACCAGAGTCAGTCCTGCAGGAGAGTGCTCTACCAACCCAGCCAAGACCTGTGAAATATACAGACTCTGTATAAAGGAGTACAAAGGATATCAAGCAACAACAGGTCTAGTGACTATTCTAGGCTGCTTGTCCTCCAAAACACTGAGGATCAAGTGTCCAAACAGTGGTTTAGAGTGGGTAGGTGAACATTGGAAAGGGAACTACTGCCCTGGAACTAATGTCTGTGGCAGGATTAGGAAGTTAGTAGGGAAAGGGGACAGATGGGTTAGTAACTGAGGGGAGGATAAAATAAAGTTATTAATTTACAAACTCAGTCAGTCGCGAGTTTGATGAGAGATATTTGTCTAGGCGAAGTTTAAATGTATCAACAGTCTATAACGCATCGGGGAAGCCCATTCAGTGAGTTTAACCCCTTCTGTACCGCAACGTCTATTCAACTTCATTAGATTATTTTATTCAGTTTTATAGGGGCCTCCAACAATTAACTCTTCCACGCTTTTATGACGCAGAGGTTGCCAGATTAGCAATAAGAAATAGACTTCTCTCACTCTTATAATTACCTCTCCAAAATTAGTTTTCTGCCCACAGCTAACTCAAAGACAACTGCAGAGGTTGAAGTAACTAAACTAAAGGTTTATAAATACCCCTGATGGTAACAAAGGCTTTAAAGTATCCCTAATTGGCTCACGATTGCATCATATGTCTGAGTGGGTTAACATCTTTACTGTACTGTAGTTATAATGTAAAACTTGCAAAATAAACAAACCAAAACTGGGACGATACAAGATAAATGCAAAAGCTCAATCAAAATCACTACTGTATGTGGAAATAACGCCTAATACTGTATATTCAAACTTTGAAACGGATTCGCCACCCCCCCCCTGGTCATCACAGTAGCTGATGTTGGTATAGTGCTTACAGTGTATCAGCAAGACTTAAACTCCCCCCTGAAGCAATTACACCTAGCGAAGCTACACCACACCAGCCTTTACTAACCGAGACAGGTTTGATTTCGGCTATATGTACAGTAGAAAATTTTATGCAGCGTAGGAAGGATCTGTGGTAGTTAAAAGGGTTAATTGAGAGTGTAGCCTTTTAATTGCTACACGTTCGTCCCAAGCTGAATAATATAGTCTAATAATTGCCGGATTATACTGAAAAGTAAGGCACCGGTACAGAAGTGGTTAAGGGGGGGAATGAGAGTATTTGGGGAATGAGCGTATTTTTTTGCTAGTTTATATATCTTTAAATTATTTTTTTAGTTTCCTCCCTAGACCCCCCTACAAGATAAATTTGTACACTTTTCGGTAGAAAATTTTCCCGGTGAAGGCCAGTTCCTCTTAAAATTACAGGCTCACTATCGCTTGCCAAGACAAAATAAGACGCCTAAATGGCACAGGTCTTAAAATTTACAACCAAATGGGGGTGAAAGGTTAAAATCGTCAAGTAATGGGCAGAAAAAGTCTTAATTCTAAAGACCAATGGGGCTTAACAAGAGGGAGAAGGGGGACCAGAAAACTGGCCCACCCCCCCTTACCCATGATATAATAAAGCCGGTAATAATAGGCTAGGCTAATAAATAAATGAAGCCCTCCGAATCATAAGGGGACCAACCACCATTTCTACTTCTGAGAAAATCAAGGTCAAAGTTTGGCAGTTCAAAATAGGTGTAACTCTTTAAACCCTGTAAGGTGCCCTCTTCATATTTTTACTGAAGGTAGCCGAAACACTACTCCTTTCATCCCAGCATGTAAAAATAGGGAGTTTCCAGTCTATATTTTTAGTAAAAATACCCAAACCAAAATTATCCCCTTTTTTTGAATGGCCAAAATGGCCAAAATCTAACATTACCAGCACTTTGACCACAAGTTTTTTCTTTAAAGATAATAATGCACTGATATTGGGTAGTGTACGTAATTGTCCATCATTCCACCCACCCCACAAGCTCCAATTTCCATACTCCAGGTAAGGCAGGTAAGTAGTTAATAATTACAGGTAAGTTACAAGGGTATGGGTAAGTGAACGTACTTTTACGTACGGGAGAGTGAGAGTATGGAGGGATTAACTGAGTGTCGTTTGGAGACCCCTTGTGTCAGGTTATATTTTTTCCCAGGATATTGGGGAGTGTTCCCGAAAGGCGAAAAAGTTACCTTAACGTCCAGGACTCTCACTCATACAGTTTTTCGTCTTAAGGGTACCAAACGACTACCAGTGTGTAGGGGGAGAAGTTGGCTATGGCACCACGTGCTTGGCTTGGAAATTCAAAAAATGTCGTTTGGTCCCCTTATGATTCGAGGGCTTCAAATACAAATTGGTAACATTGATAAGATGTGACAGTCACGAGTTTTAGCAAAGTGTTTTTTTTTTTTTTTTGCATTTTTTCTTTGATATACAGTGTTGTTTTATACCAAGGACTGTCGCAAAGGAGTGTTTACCCATTATCCAACAATCTAAAAACACGGCCCCCACAAGGGGGGAGGGCTAGGAAGTTAAGGGAAATTGTGGGCAAAAAGGGGAAAAATAGGGGGCATTTTTCAAAGTAAAAAAACCCAGTAATTGAATTTTGAAAGTTTGCTCGAGTTTTCATGTCCATTAAACCCCAAAATTTGAAAACCCGAGCCAACATTTGCCAAAACTTGGCTCGGGTTTAGCGATTTTTTTAAGTAAAAAAACACAGTAACCTAACCTAGAACGTTGGATACAAGAATAACCCTTACCTACCAGCTAGTATGCGTCTCTAGTTTATCCCATACCTACCAGCTAATCCCTAGTCATGAACCTAACCTAACCTAAAAGTAATACGTGGATAGCGGGAAAAGTGCAATCCGGCAGAGAAAACAAACAAAGTGACAGTGGCTTTGTGCAGTGGGGACTCTGAAAATGTGGTAAATTGATACGGTGTGACAGTCACGAGTTTTAGAATGTGTTTTTTTTTTTTTTTTTTGCATTTTTTCTTTGATATACAGTGTTGTTTTACCTAACTAAGAAACCTAACCTAAAAGTAATAAGTGGATAGAAACTAACCTAAAATGTACGCAATTACCAAAGGAGCACTGGATCGCGCAACTGTGAGGTCCCCAGAGGGAAAAAAAAAATCTATAAAGCAGAAATCCCGTAAAACAGGACTTGTCATTATGCAGACAAGACTGTGTTTTACCCTATATCTCCCTTATAATACATTTGCGACGTGAAGGACATATAAGTTTGACATAAGTTTGCTCACATTCAACCTGTCCCAAAGAAGGGTGACCGCTCTCAACCCACCAACTATCGTCCAATTGCTCTCATCTCTTGTCTTTCTAGAGTTTTTGAAACTATTCTTGCTTCCAAATTTCTTAAGCATTTCTCTTCTCATAATCTGCTCTCAGATCGCCAGTATGGCTTCCTTAACCTCTGAAGTGCGCATGGGGGTAATTGGAAACGTCCCCCTGTGCTGACGTATTTGAGGTGTTTCCGTCACTAAAATATTCATTGTGCCATTAATAGCATTAATACTTATCCATATGTGCCTATTATGGGTTGATTATAAAGGTATTAACCTGAAACAACAATAAAACGAGTGAAAACAGCGTTTGGATGGTCAAAATCGGAGATATAGCCCGCGAGTTGTATAATGTATGGGTGAGGCAATCTGCTTTCCCGCCAATTTCCCCCAAGGCCACTGAGACAGTCGATCGATACTCTCTCTCTCTCCCTTGCACTCGCTTGCTATCAGTGATGACCACACCCTCCAATCGGATTTCTAATGTTAGCACGAAAATATACCTCAGAATAAGGGAATAACAGGGAAAATAGGTGATAACTGAAGGAGAGGAGGAAAGTGGGGAAGGAGGGGAGGTAGAGGACTGAGATTTTGCATGGCCCAGGGGCCAAAAAAAAATAAAAATAAAAAGAATATTTTTTTTTTGATGTCAAAAGTTGATTTTTTTTTTCTCTGACTCTTAAGAGTCTCCCCGCAGTGCGCCGGGGGAACTCTTAAGAGTCTCCCCGCAGCTCCCGGGTTAAGGGTCGCTCTACTGGTGATCTTCTTTCATATCTTACTAACTCTTGGTCATCCTCCTTTCGGGACTTCGGTGAGACTGTTTCTATTGCACTAGACATATCGAAAGCCTTCGATAGAGTCTGGCATAAATCTTTAATTTCTAAACTACCCTCCTTCGGTTTCTATCCCTCCATCTGTACCTTTGTCTCTAATTTCCTTTCCGGCCGTTCCATAGCCACGGTTGTGGACGGCCATTGTTCACTTCCTCACCCTATAAAATCCGGTGTTCCTCAGGGCTCTGTCCTATCTCCTATTCTCTTTCTAATTTTTATAAATGATCTCCTTAACTGTACCTTAATTCCCATCCATTCATACGCAGACGACTCAACCTTACACTACTCCATTAGTTTTTCAAAACGCCCCAGCCAGCAATTCCTCAACGACAAACTTAATGAAGCCATAGAACTCATAAATTCTGATCTAAATACTATTTCCAATTGGGGCAGAGAAAACCTTGTTAACTTTAATGCTTCCAAAACCCAATTTCTCCATCTATCTACCCGTCAGGATCTCCCAGCGGACTATCCCTTATTCTTCAACAACACAAAAATCAACCCTTCATCTTCTCTCAATATTCATAGGGTCTCTTTTTCTTCTGCTCTCATTTGGAAGGACCATATTACCAGTCTTGCTAAGGCAGCCTCCCAGAAGCTCAGTGTGCTCAACTGCCTTAGGTGGTTCTTTTCCCCTGCACAGCTTCTTGCTCTGTACAGGGGCATAGTGCGCCCTTGTATTGAGTATTGTTCACATGTCTGGGGAGGTTCCTCTCACACCGCTCTCCTAGACAAAGTTGAAAGGAAGGCCTTTCGTATCATTAACTCCCGTCCACTCACCAACTCTCTGCAGTCTCTCTCTCTCCGCCGCAATGTTGCATCTCTCTCGCTATTCTATCGCTACTATAATAATCAGTGTTCCTCAGAGCTATCCCAGTGCATACCACCTCCTTTACGTAGGGCACGTGGTACCAGTCTTGCAACTCAATCCCATCCCTACTCTGTGCAACTCTCCAACCCAAGAGTGAAACTTTACTCTCAAACTTTCTTCTACTCAACAGCTGAGCTCTGGAACTCTCTCCCAGAATCAGTCTTTCCCTCTTCCTATGACTTAAATTGCTTCAAACTCCGTGTGTCCAGGCATTTTGGCTCGAACGTCCCTTGATTTTGGCCCTGTCACTCTTCAACTATGGGGGAGGCACTCGCTATAGGCAGTAATGCCTTTTGCCTCCCTCAATCACATAGAAAAACAAATATATAGGACTGAAGACTATTATATAACATACCTATAGGCTACACAAGCATCGATGGGGCTTGTAACTGTCGAACCGTAAAATCTTACCTACAAACTTAAAATATATTCCTAGCCTAGTCACATTTTATCTGCGACAGCATTTAGCCTAAGGGCATAAAGCGGAAGCCGGACTTTTAAATAATTAGATAGCCTATTGGAACAAAAAGTTTAAAAATTTAGTTATCGACAACTTGAAAAAAAAACTATTAGGGCCTAGGCTATACCAAAAACTAACGGCAAGAGTTGCGTTATCGAGCGTAGCCTATCACCTACGTGACCTACCTCTGACCGGGTATATCCTAGTGTTTACTATACCGGTACCCCTTTGAAAAGACATTAGCAATTTAGCCTAACCTAACAACCAACCTTACCTAACCTATCCTAGTAATAGGCCTATGGGTGGGGGCTGCCGCTCCCAGCCTCCCACACCCCCACTTTTTGACATCAACTCGCGTGTTTACACGACATACGCCCGGTAACAACTCATTCCAAAATTACACCAAAATAATCAGTCCCCGACTCCCCATCGGCATCGTAGGCTAAACAAAGCATTCCCTCCAATGAATCCTCCTTGTTATGAACAATGCGGTGCGGCACGCAGCGGTGGGCGAGATTCATCCAATAAATGGCGCGAGCGTTAGCCTAATCACAAAAACAAAATACCGGCAACGTGTTATTGCCGGGCCCCTTACAAATTGGATCAACATCGATGAGGATGATAAGTCAAGGGTGGGTGAGGGCCATCGTGTATGATTTATCCAATTTACCCCACAATTTCCCTTACCTAACCTAGGCCTAGGCTACTGTAAAAGCGCTATTCACCCAATAAATGGTACCATTTGACGTCTTACGATATCTTCAAATTATCCTAATATTGGCTAGCCTAAGTTAATGCAAATTTTCCACTCAAACCATGAAAAACAACATGGGCTGGTCTATCAGAGTGAGAACTGAGCGATCTCTGCCATACCCATAGCTTACTCTGACTGTTCCTTTTACTTATATATTTTCTAGATCTCCAGTGACGGTGTCTCTTCCATGGATTGACCTCCCAATCTACCAAGATTGGAAGCCAAAGCTTCAAATTTTTTCCTTTGCCCCTCAGCTTTCTCTTCATAATTGCTGAGGGGCCCTGGGTGGGGCTTTGGTTTCCCGGGCGTTTCTGTCGCCCTCCTCAGCTCCCCGCCATGGAGTGGCTTCGGTCACCCATGCTTTATTGTGGTCGGCTGGGAGGGTTCTGTGGGGGCGCTTTGGTTATGGCCTTGGTCTTGCTCGGGGCCTTGGGGCTGTTCGGCCAGGCAGCTTGGGGAACAACAACAATAAAACACTATATTCCTTGAACAAAAATATAAAGAAAACTTGGTAGACAAATAGGCCTAGGCGGTGACTGAACGACTCGACCCATGGGACAACTCGGCTCTGACAGCTCTGCCACGACGGCGAGACAACTCGTCCCATTATTTGAGACAGCTCGGCCCCATGTTTTGCTATGGGGCAATTTGACGAGACCAGTCAGGATTAGGATGGAGAGAGCTAAGTGGAGGGGTTTATGGGTGAGGCCATGTATGCAGCACCAAATCCACATGGCCTCCCGTTTATGGCGTGTGTAATGTGGGCGAAATGTTAGTTTATTGTATAATTATGTCATAGGCTAGTTCTCTCGATTCATAATGTGTAGGTTAGGTTAGGTTAATTAAGAGTAGTCTCGTAATTAACACGGGGCTGAGCTGTCTCGTTTTTACTGGGCCGAGCTGTCTCGCCGTGGGCAGAGCTGGGTCAATATTTACGAGTCACACCACAGGTGGAATCTCATTTCTAAGGGTAGTTTTGGGTTCCTATCATTCTAGGATTCATTGCTATATACTTTTTAACCACCGGGAAAAAAAAAAAAAAAAAAAAAATTTTGTTGTTTTTTTTTATCCTAGGCTAGGCTACGCCTAGCATTAACTTAACCTAAAAACCTAACCTAACCTAACTTAAATGTATTTGGGGGCTGTTAGGTTAGGTTAATGCTAAAGAAAAAAAACAAGAACAAAATATATTTTCCGGTGGATAAAAAGTATAGCCTATAGGCTAGCAATGAAGCATAGAATGATAGGAACCCAAAACTACCGTTAAAAATTAGATCCCAGCTGTGGTGTGACTCGTAAATATTGACCCAGAGCTGTCCCGTGGGCCGAGTTGTCTAGCATTCGGCCTAGGCTAGCCTACCAATATCCAACAACTTTCAGCCAGCTTAGCCTAAGCCTGGCTCTAGCCGTCTTGAATGCTAGCCTACCAATATTCCAAGCAAAGGTTAGCTCAAGTCCTAATACGAAGTTAAGGTAAAATTCTAGTTTCACGTACACAGCGACAAAAGGGAGGCGCCGTTGTAAAGGCATAGCTTCCCGACCAACTATGAAGATCAGGGAAATTGCTGAATTTGCTGGGCAAGACTTAATATAATGATAATAAACTACATTAACATTAGCCTAACCGAACAACCTTACCTAACCTAACCTAGTATTATGTAAGCCTAGCTATGGTGCCGCATATGGGGAGAAAATATATATTTTTTTTTACAATGGGTATAATTCCTTATAATGCATTTCCGCCGCTTTGGACATATATAGGAATTAAGTATGGTATATGACAACTCTAAAGTAGCCATAGAAATTTATGAGTAGCCTATGCTGTGAAAGCGAAACTAGAATTAAACCGAAGTTAATAAATACATATAAAAGTTACCTTTTAAACATACAGCCTCCCTGAACCCCCACACACCATGCAAATAAGCTATATAGGCAACTTAAAAATAGGAGTACCTGCGAGCCCGAGTTTGTTTTGGTTTAAAGATGCAGCGCCATCATCCAAGTCAGTATAGCGAACTATCGCTAGATCCTGCCTCAAAAGTAGCTAGATGGCCAGTAAATAGTGAATAAATGCTGAAAACCCGCTAGAATAATGACAAAATATCTATAATAATGCTAAAATCTCCAGAATCTCTAATTAGTGGCGGCATATTGAAAAAATTCCGCTAGGTCGAAATAACTAAATCTAGCAATAATGTGCCTGGATTGGCAACCCTGCCACAACAAGACTATCTAACCAGCTGATTGTAACCCCTTCAGTACCGGGGACTTCTTTTTATTATATTGTGGCTAAAATTAGATGTTATGAAGGATAAATTGTGATAATCAGTAGCCTTTTATTTGGTTGACGTCTTTCTTGAACTGAACAAAATCGTCTAATGGCTGCTATAAAATAATGAAAAGATGTGAGCGGTAATGACAGGGTTAACCCCTTCAGACTCTTATGACTCAAGAGGTTGCCAGATTAGCAATAAGAAATAGAGTTTTCTCACTCTTATAATTACCTCTCCAAAATTAGTTTTTTGCCCACAGCTAACTCAAAGACAACTGCAGAGGTTGAAGTAACTAAACTAAAGGTTTCTAAATACCCCTGATGGTAACAAAGGCTTTAAAGTATCCCTAATAGGCTCAAAATTGCGTCATATGTCGGAGAGGGTAATGGGTAAAAATATATTAAACAAATTAAACTTTAAAACAACTAAAACAGGAACCGCACAATGTAAAAACAAACAAATGAAATCACTATGACGAGAACTGAAAATTTAGCAAAACTATATGAATACAAAAATATATGAAATTGACCACTTGCGAGTTTTGGTCTATAAAGCCGCTGTCACACGAGCGCTTTTTCCGTCAATTTTCCAAGAGCAAGCTTGTTTTCGTATTATTTCGACTCTCGCACTGGTAGGCCTATCGGTAACTAGACTGAAGGTAGATTATGTTAGGCGGCTGAATTCGTTTAAGGTGTAATTTTTAAAGCTTCCAGACCATAATTGCCCGTAAAAATTGCTCAAAAAAGGGCTCGTGTGACAGCGGCTTAAGGAAGTTTGAGCTGTGGCCATCAATATTTAGCAGAATTGTCAGCTAAAATACGGCCATGATACATATATATAAATACATAAAACCAAATTGATCATACCAAGTATTTATCCATCGGAAACTCACATTATTTGTGAATTTATCTTTAACCTTCTCAGACATATGCCGCGATTTTGAGCCTATTGGGGATACTTTAAAGCCTTTGTTACCATCAGGGGTATTTAGAAACCTTTAGTTTAGTTACTTCAACCTCTGCAGTTGTCTTTGAGTTAGCTGTGTTGAGCCTATTGGGGATACTTTAAAGCCTTTGTTACCATCAGGGGTATTTAGAAACCTTTAGTTTAGTTACTTCAACCTCTGCAGTTGTCTTTGAGTTAGCTGTGTTGAGCCTATTGGGGATACTTTAAAGCCTTTGTTACCATCAGGGGTATTTAGAAACCTTTAGTTTAGTTACTTCAACCTCTGCAGTTGTCTTTGAGTTAGCTGTGGGCAGAAAACTAATTTTGGAGAGGTATTTATAAGAGTGAGAGAACTATTTCTTATTGCTAATCTGGCAACCTCTGCGTCATAGGAGTCTGAAGGGGTTAATATCGATGTTCACGGCTCCAACTTCATTATAACCTGAAGCTCGCAAGTGGTCAATTCTCCAAAACAAGAGTTAAAATATAGGCTAGGCCTAGCCTACTCCCATACAGGTTGTAGGCCTACTACATGAACAAATACAATAAACAAATTGAACTTTTTAACCGAAATAATTGCATTCCTGTTTGATTACTCATGTTTACGAATTCAACTTCCTTATAGCCTAAAAATTACAAATGGTCAATTTATACTTATCGAGTTAAAAATGGATAAATCTATCAATTTTCTCACTGCGCACTTTAAGGGGAAAGTATTTTTTTTTTCTGGACCCTTTTATCCTAATGTTTAGCATATTAGTTGGGCGATTTTGAGACCACTTTAATTTCTTTATCAATATGAAGATCATTCGTGCCATTTATGTGTATTTTTGGTTATACTGATGTTTTGGACCGACAGTTAGCCCATCGATCGGTTTAGGCCTAATAGGTCCGGTAGAGCATATACATCATTGCTATATATGGCATTAAGAGCGGAAATGTATTACAAGGGAGAAGAAAAAAAAACGCTAAAATACATGTATAGGCCTAGGCTACTGTAAAACAATAAGTTTTTCAGCCAGTACCCAACCAGCGGGGGTGGCAGCCCCCACCCATATATTAGGTTGTTAAGTTAGGCTAATGGCCCCCCCAAAAAAAAAAAAAAAAAAAAAAAAAGTAACCTAACCAGCGGGGGTGGCAGCCCCCACCCATATACTAGGTTAGGTTAGGTAAGGTTGTTAGGTTAGGCTAATAGCCTAGAAAAAAAAAAAAAAAAATAGTCTAATAGGGGTGTGTTTTTAGATTGTTGGATAATGGGTAAATACTAATTTCCGCTCCTCTTCAGTATAAAACAACACTATATCTGAAGGAAAAAATACAAAAAACAAAATAAAACTTACTGAAATCGCCGTCGGTCCAAAAAGTCAGGTTTACCGTATTTTTTTCTGGCGAGCGATATCGAGCCTGTAATTTTAGAACGCCGGAAATATTTTCTACCGAAAAATTTACAAATTTATCTTTAAAGGGTGTGACTTTCTTTAAAAGCTTAAAGTCTAGCGAGGAAACAATAAAATATGAAAGTAGATATACAAACACATTACCCCCTTAATTAGATACTAGGGTGGACTTCTGAAATCCGTTATTACCCATCAAGCAATATATATTTTAAAACCCTCGCAACTATCAAGGGAAGGGCTAGGATGCTCAGAGAAAAGGTTGAGTTAAGGGGAGATTTCCACTTGAGGGATTGTTTTCTGGATCCCTTTCTCCCTCATGTTTAGCCCTATTGCTTTTGAAATTTTAAGACTTTCGCCCCATTCGTTTGACGATCTTAAGAACTTTCGCCCCATTTCTGTCAATTTTAAGACTTTTCGTGCCAATTAGGTGTCTATTTTTTCCTGGCGAGCAATAGCAAGCCTGTAATGTAAGAGGAACCAGCCTTAGGCCGGGAAATTTACAAATTTATCTTGAAAGGGGGTCTAGGGGGTGTAATCATAAGCTGGATGGAAATATAGGGAACAAACTAAAAACCTCCCCTTAAATAAAGTAAATTAATCCTTTCAAATATGAGCACACTTCTTTGGACCGGGTTTTTTTCAAGCTTGATTCGAGGGATAGGAAAAATAAATAAAAATAAATATCCGGGTATAATCCTGTGTAGCGGGAGGACCTGTACATATATCTCAAAAATGTGCTAATGTTAAAATATATTTTGACATTTTACATTCATAAATAGTCCACTAATATACTAAGTTAGGTTTTGGTTAGGTTAGGTTAAAGACATTGTTCAATGATTCTTAGTAAATAGGCATCTGAAAAACAGTTCCTCCCACTACACAGGATCTTACCATCAACCCTTCTGGATTATTAAGCCAACACACTAATTTCCTAGAGTCGATTAACCCTTCCAAGATCGCGCACACGTTACCTCCCCACGAAGTCCAACCACCAACTAACCTCCTCTGCTGGCTTGGTCCCACACTATGGTTTATAATGGTAAAGTCACTCCCCCTCCCCCCCCCCCCCCCTCCCAACAGGGTACTCTCCTTGTTCAGTCACCCCCCTCTTTCCCCCATAACTGCTCTTCCAATGTTCCCTTACCCACTCTAAACCACTGTTTGGACACTTGATCCTCAGTGTTTTGGAGGACAAGCAGCCTAGAAGAGTCACTAAACCTGTTGTTGCTTGATTTCCTTTGTACCTACCTCCGTCAATTTCCCCCCCCCCCCCCCCTACCCTTAACAACCCCCTCCCTCATTGCTCAGCCCCCCACCCCCCCCCCCCCCCCCCTCCCCTTACATGGGCACTATCATCGTTCAGTCCTTCCCCCCCCCCCCCAACGAACCAATATGACAGCAATATATAAAAATCGAAATTATTCTAACCCATTATGAAACATCGACCAGCAATATGAACCTCTATTATATAAGCACATTAGGCCCAGAATGAACCCCTATCGGTACCAGTCACGTCCCTTTGTATCTGTTTTTAGTCATAGTTAGATTATTTTATGCAGCTTAGGAAGGTTGTGTGGGCGTCAGAAAGCTATAGTTGTGATAGTTTATATGCCATTAACCCCTTCTGTACCGGTGACGCATTTTTAATTAACTACACCCCGTTCTTAACATTATAATAATAAATTACAAACCCCAATGCAAGAATATGGTCCTCCCGGGATTCCAACGCTGGACACTACACCCAGAACATAGGCATCTAAACCATTACACCACCAACAGTTACATTTAGACGAATTAATGCAGTTCAATCACTTCTGTACCAGGAACTTCCTTTCCATCATATTCTGGCAACTATTAGACGATTATATTCAGCTTAGGAAGGACCTCTAGCAGTAATAAGGTTTCAAACTATCTTTACCAACCCTTTCAAATACCACAGATCCTTCCTCAGCTGCATAATATCGTCTAAATATACCTAGAATGAAATACAACACGTCACTGGTAGTTAAAGGGTTTAACCCCTTCTGTACCGGCGACGTCTTATATTTTTGTATTGTAGCTACCATTCGAAGATTTTATTCAGTATAAAAAGGACCTCTAGCAATTAATAGGCTTCGAACTATTTCACTCCACCATTTGTAGGCTACAACCACAAAAAATCGACAGCTAAATGACACAAAGTCTTACTATTGACAGAAAAGGGGCGAAAGGTCTTAGAGGTAACTTATTGTAAAACTACTGTATGTAAAATGTTTATGTCCGTAAAAGTTTTTAATTGAAATCGCCAAACAAGCATGAGGGAGAAAGGTGTCCAGCTCCCCTTAACCCTTTCAGTACCGCGCACACGTTACCTTCCCACACAGTCCAACCACCAACTTTATTCTGGTCTCCTTCCTCATACTTAACCCCATTAGTTTTAAGATTTTTATAAAGTTTGCCCCATTAGTTTGTCTATTTTAATACATTTCGCCCCAAAATTTCTTTGTCAATATGAATGAATACCTTTCGTGTCATTAATTGTGGAGGCACTGGCCTTCGCTGAAAATTTTCTACCGAAAAATGTACAAATTAATCTAGTAGGGGGATATCTAATGGATTTTTAAAAAGTTGGATTGAAGTCTAGGGACTCTCGGAGGAAACTAAAAAATAAATAGACCCCCAAAATAACCACTGTACCTTAAGACCGCACACACGTTACCTTCCCACCACACAGTCCAACCACCAAATGACCTCCTCTGCTGCCTTGGTCCCACACTATGGTTAGGTGGTCCAGGTACCCCCCCCCCTCCCCCACCACCACCTCAGGATACTCTTTCCCCCACCTCCCCCTTTCCCCCATAACTGCTCTACCTCCGTCAATTTACCCCCCCCCCATACCCCCTCAACCTGCCAATTTACTATTCTCTCTCTCTCTCTCTCTCTCTCTCCCCCCCCCCCCCCCCCTTACATGGGCTCTATCATTGTTCAGTCCTAGCCCCTCCCCCCCACCTTCCCCCTAACGAACCAATATGACCGCAAATATAAAAATCTCAATTATTCCAACCCATTATGAACCACTATTATATAAGCACATTAGGCCCAGAATTAACCCCTTTAGGTACACTCACGCATACTAACAGTTGCTCAGGGGTCCTTCCTTTCCCTACTCCACCCTGGACAGGTGGAAGGGGAGAGTCCGCTTCAAATGTACCCCCCCACCTTCCAAGCCCCAAACTATCCCCAACTCCCCCATGGCCCTTCCTTCTCTAGCTGGCAGTTAGTGATTAGCGACGATGTAATACATGTATCATGTATTATAAATTATTGTCAAACCATCATTGCACATGCTGTATTGTATTTTTTACGCTTTTAACCCCTCATTTTCCCTGAACTTCATAGCCCTCCCCACTAGTGGGGGGCGTGTTTTTAGATTATTGGATAATGTCCTAGCATGTTTCACATGCTTGCACCGTCAGGGGACATCCTAACGACGTATACAGACAAAACACACATAACAAAGCATCTCCAACACCTTCCTCTCTCTCCAACACCCCTTCTCCCCTCTCAACACTCTTCTCTGAGCTATTGCCGATAAAAATGGCATGTTCAGTCCTGTAAAGAATCGTAAGATTCAGAGTCTTAAAGATTCCAAGACGAGCTCATTAGCGGCGGATCCCCAGATCGACCGTGGTGATTGTCACCTAAACATCTGCAAAACTAATGGGTAAATACTCATTTCAGCTCCTCTTCAGTATAAAACAACACTAGCCTATAGGCCTATCTGAAGGAAAAATAAAAAAAAAAAATATATATATAACTCGCTGAAATCGCTGTCGGTCCAAAAAGTCAGGTTTACCCGGAAATGTGTTAAGAGTCGGAGTTAGACCGAGTTTGTTTTCTCTTGTCTTCTTGTTGAGAATATAGCCTAGCCTAGCTACAAACCTACTAAAATCTACCATATGCCGGTCACCTTCCTTTATGATCTCCCTCCTCATCTCCGACATCAGACCCTTGCTTGACTTTGCCTCTCCTGTTTGGAATACTGGATTTCAAGGCGATCTTAATCTTCTAGTCTGTTCAACGTCGATGGTCGAAACAAGTAACCAACCACTCAAGTCTCGCTTATCATGATCGTCTCTCTACCTTAAACCTGTTTTCAATTAAAGGCAGATTGTTGAGGACCGACCTTATTCAGTTACAAAATATTCCATAATCTCTTGCCCATTACAGTAAACCCCATGACCTGATCACTATGTCACCCCACCAAGGAGTAAGAGGTCATAAATACAAGATCTTTGTTCCCCACACAGAAACCGAAGCAAGAAAAAGGTTTTTCTCCTGTCGTATAATCCATCAATGGAACTCCCTACCAGCTGAAATAGTTAATTCCCCCTCCCTTGCTCAATTCAAATCCAAATTGACCCAACACCTCCACAACTCACTCTTAATTCAAACCATAAAATCCCCCTTCCCATTTTTTAGCAACAACTCAACCCCATCATATTATTGGTCAGACACACACTAGCCTACCAGTCACCCCATAGTCAAGCATCCCCAGTGCATTCAAATGTTGCATCTGACTGGCGTAACATGCTATCTCCTGGGCTGCCTAATCCTTGGCCTGTCATGCGCTACCGATTGGCGGCCCTACCAGGTGAGTTAGGGTAGTAAAGCTGTGAAGCTTCAACCTTAGGCTATGTCACCCTACCTGGGCGGAGTGGACCTCAGGGCGGATAGGATTCACAGGGAGGATGTGGACACCGTAGACGTCAGGGGAAGGCACCCATGCACCGCAGTCGACGTAGACGCCCGCCAACCTCAGGAACAAGGAGTTTATTATGGTGTTCCAGCCAGGACAAGGCGAATAGCTGTGTGGATGGGTGGCAGACTGGCAGAAATGTTTACTCTGGTTCAAATCTTATGGGACCCTAGAGTCATAACATATAAAAGGGGTCATCAATGGAAAATGCTACATAATACATAATACTGATCATCTGTGGAACTACTATTAATCCTTACATACATAATAGTTACCAAGGCAGTCTAGCAAATTATCGCTACAGGGTGTCAAACTGGGTAATTTTCTTTGAAGATGGAATAAATACGAGACTGAAAACAGGACAAATGACACTAAGTAGCATTGTTTTGGCCATTTTAACACTTCCAAAGACAGAATTCGAGCTATAAACCATAATGTTATCCTTACATATACAATAATAAGGACATCAAATATTCTACTTGGCACCCGTTCACACCCTGCGCTAGATCCCTTCTCAAAAGTCGCTAGGCCAATAAATAGTGAATAAATGCTGAAAACCCCTCTAGAATGCCACAATAACTATAATCATTCCCAAAATTTATCAATGCTGCAGAATTTTGCTAGAATTAGTGGCGCTATATTGAAAACAAAACTTTCTCTAGATCTAGCAGTAAATATCCGCAAATGGCAACCCTGTCACAATGCGAATCTACTCCAGCTGGAGAGAGAGAGAGAGACTTATTCAGTTATTCATAATTTTTAGTTTCCTCCCTAGACCTCCATCAAGCTTAAAAAAAAAATAGACTCCCTTTTAAAGACAAATTTGTCAACTTTTCGGTTACTCTTAACATTACAGGAAAATAAAGACACCTAAATGGCACGAAAGGTCTTAAAATTTACAACAGATGGAAATTTGCAAGCCTTTGCTTTAGGCTAGCCCTCGTTGTTGAGTTTAGGACTATTTCTGGGCTACCTATAATTAATAAACTAGATTATCGCTTATGCTGGAGAATTGACCACTTGCGAGTTTCGTTCTATAAGGAAGTTGGAGCTGTAGACAGATATTTAGCAGAATTACCAGCTAAAATATGGTTGTAGTAGATATATAAATACATAAAATTCAATTCAACATACTCTTTAGCCATCAGAAGCCCACATTATTATTTTTGTTTACTATCGATGTCTACAGCTCCAACTTCCTTATAGAATGAAACTCGCAAGTAGTCAATTGGCGCTCGAACAAATCAAATACCAGCATATTATTATTAGGATGTTTTCTATGCTATGACAGATGCAAAAGACAATGCTGAGTGTAACGAGTCTCTTTCAAAGTTGAAAGAGTAATAGCCAAATTCTAGGGATACATTCGAGTCTCCAAATGTCTTTAAGCAATTTAAGTCTTAGGATGAGGGAAATACAGATTGAGGGAGTTACTACAGTGTTCTGTATTAAGTAACACTCCGTTCTTAACTTTAATCATCAATAACAAACCCCAATGCTGCAATGCACTTTAAAGTAATGAAAGCATATGGTCCTCCCGGGATTCCAACTTGGGAAACCACTCAGAATATAAGCACTAGGTTATGTAGTAGGTGTGTTGTGAATCATTTAAACCACTTGCTAGGGTATCAATATAATGAAATGAAAGCAAGTGGTTTAAATGATTCACAACACACCTACTTCATAACCTTGAGATACTATTAGTTACCATAGAGTTACCATAGACCTTCGGACTGTATGGGACGTCAGACCCTGGCTGAAGCCTCCACGTCGACTTTCAGGAATCTCGCAGAGCCTCCAGACCATCCGGTGGAGGGGGTGAGTCAGACAATGGAAGGGAAGGAAGAATGGTGGGTTGGTAGGAGGTGGGTGAGACGCTGCCAAATTACGATTTCACTGGGATGGTGAGAAACAGGATTTGTGCAGAAAACTACATAAACTGTAAAATGCTCTGGGGTAAAGTAGAGGTTAATACTAAATTAATTATATGTTAAATAAAAGACCATAACATGAAAAAAGGTTTACTGATTTGGTATTCAACAATTTATGTACAATATTGACATTAATATTATTATTATTATTATCATTATTATCATTATTAATATCCCTTTCAGTATCGGCGACGGTTTTCATTTGATTCCAGCTACAGTTAGACAATTTTCTTCAGCTTAGGAAGGATGTATGGTAGCCGAGAGGCTTCACTGAATGAGTCGGTAGCCTTTGAATGGATACACGTCCTTTCTAAACTGAATAAAATCGCCTAACAGTTGCCAGAATGCCATGAAAAGAAGGTCGCCGCGACAGAAGGGGTTACCATCATCGTTAATATTAATATTCCGTTTCACAATTCCACACAAGCACCTCCGCAAATTTTGGGGAGTCCGGAAAGCAAAGATTATATGCAATCGTAGTAGGATAGTTCGCGAAGTTTGATAGTCGAGTCCTGGCGATAGATTGTAAGCTTAAGAAAATCGACTATGGGTAGCGCCAACGAACTTGACAAAAATCTCGACCCCTGACCTCTCTGTAACTCAAACGGGCCTTGAGCAAACTGGCTGTATATATCCACACCTATTTCCTGGTGGACTCTACCTAAATGATAGAAATGTCAGCCCAATTGCTTTCAGTCATTTTGAGTTATAAGAAGTTAAGGGGTAAAGATTATTGTCGGTAGTTGAGTCCTAGAGGTTGATTGTAAGCTGAAGAAAATTGACTAATGGTAACCAGCATACGATGAGAATTACGTCATGGTGCTAAATGGGTTAACCCCTTCTGTACCAACGACGTCTTTTAAATTTTATTCTGGCTACTATTAGACAATTTTATTCAGTTTAAAAAGGGTCTCCAGCAATGAACAGGCTTCGAACTATCTCACTTAACCCTTTTTACAAGCACAGATACTTCTCAAACTGCCCAAAGTCGTCTAAATATCTCTAGAATAGAATACAAAAGACGTCTCCGGTACAGAAGGGGTTAAAAGGCTTAGATATATATAAATTAACCCCTTCAAAACGATGATGCCTTTATGATCAGATTCTGACTACCATTACATGATTACCAGTATGTAGCTTATAAAGGACCTCTAGTATTCCTCACTTACAGTCACCTCATATCAGGGCACAAACTTCACTTAACGTTGTTATGCTTCATTATTAAGTTGGAAATTAGAAAAAATTATTCAAACTGCAAGAAACAAGACACAAACTACTAAAAATAATTCAAGTCCATGAACGTAGAGGGAGCTTCACCGAGGTGTAGACCTAGAAAGACGTGGGATCAAGTCATACGGTCTGATCTTGAATATAAAAACCTGACCAGTGAGGCAGCTCTGAACGGGGCTGCCGAAACCGGAACTTATATTATTGGGATGGAATTTGTGCTGTACCTAGTATCAGTGCATTACCACAAGCTCACCGAAACGTCAATAAAATACCCTCATTGTTCCCTGATTAAATAGCACTGTATGAATATTCCCATATTCAAAATATGCTATAGGGGTGCAATGCCTGGTAGTTATCTGCTCAACAGGTGGCGTTGTGTGTGTGTAAGTATGAGAGTCCGAGTGTAGGGCGTGAGACAGTGAATCACGGGAACGAGGTGGCTTCAGAGATGGGGTCGTTTTGGGCCATGAGTGAGCACCGTGCCTCATGTGAAGGCAAGATGGCAGGTGCTCGTTGTACTCTATGTGCTTCACATGTCTCACTCCCTAGACTGGAACAAGACCTCACAGGCTTCACTGTTCATTGTAAAGCGGTGAATGTTAAGGCTCTCAGCCTATGCCCGAGAGGAAGTAAGTTAAAAAAAAAAAAAAAAAAAAGACTGGGATGGTATGGACATGTGGAGAGAATGGATTAACAAAATTGGGTGAAAAAATGCAGGTCTGTGATTGTGGAGGGTGCTGCACCAAGGGGTGGACCGAGGAAGACCTGGGATCGGACTATACGCGCCGATCTCAAATCCAAGAACTTGACAAGTGAAGCAGCCCTTAACAGGGTTGCCTGGAACGCCGCCATTAGGACAAGAGACTGAAACTGCACTTATGTGTGGAACACTCAGTCTTAAAATGTTATGTATGTGTATGCTAAAACGCGTCAAGAGCTTCAAAGGGTTAAGGCCATAGCACGGTTGGGTATATGTACACTCGGTCAATGAAGTATCTGCACCCCTATGCTGATCATCTGGTGTGTACATCCTGATAGGGTTGGCATCTCTGCCTGCATGTGTCAGAGACAATCCTTTCTGACACATGTTTACAGCTCCAACTTCCTTTTCTGGCTTCACTCTCACATAGGGTAGGTACATACATACAGTACATACAAGTTTAAAGACCGTTTTGTCCACAGAGAAAGACGAGCTTCTAGGTTGTGAGGTTGTGAAAATTTAAAGTGCGAGAGTATCCGAGTTCAGAGGTTTAAAATTGCCAGCGCGAATCAGACTTCAACTTTCCCAAGGTAAATAAATTGCTCAATACTTTGCAAATACGCTAACCCCTATTATGACGCGGCTTTACGCTTTATCTTGGCTATTATTAGACGATTTTATGCAGTTTAGGAAGGACCTCTAGGAATCTAAGGGGTCGCAACCAACTCGACTGCCTCAGACGCCCACAGATCCCTCCTAAACTGAATAAAATCGTCTAATGATACCAAAATACTACTGAAACGCATCATAGTCCTATCTTATAATAATGTCTTATCTCAAAATACTACTGAAACGCATCATAGTCCTATCTTATAATAATGTCTTATCTCAAAATACTACTGAAACGCATCATAGTCCTATCTTATAATAATCTCAAAATGCGTACCGGTAGCTTCTCCAACGCAGACTGTCTGGCTGAACAGTCCCGAGTGCGGTTGATCAAAGCCGCTCCCAATGCTCGGGCCCTCGAAGGGGCCAGGGTGAGATGATATCTGCAGGGAAGGGGATCATCAGCCCACAGGCTTGCACCCCCGGGGCGGCGCCGGGCCAATGCCCCCATTGCAGTGCCACCCAATCGGGCGATTTACCCAGCACTTAGAAGTAAAAGTAGTACAGTACTGCTTCTTGCTCTGGTGGGAGGTCACTTCTACTTTACTTTATAAATAACTCAATGATAAGTGAGTATTATACAAGGGTGGTATTTTATGTGAAAAGGTTTTATGTAAGGAAAAGAGCTAAAGAAGGAAAACTAAAGGTTCGAGAGGGCAGCTCTCCCCCCCGCGAAGTGTGGCTCATCAAGCACCCACTTGAGATGGTTGTCCAAGGCTTTTTTAGAGGTACTGTAGATTCTAAGCTTAAGGGGAGATCTCCACTTGAGGGATTTTTTTCTTGACCCCTTTCTTCCTCATGTTTAGCCCCATTGCTTTTGATATTATAAAATGTTTGCCCCATTAGTTTAGCGATTTTAAGAACTTTCACCCCATATTAAGACCTTTCATGCCATTTAGGTGTCGATATTATCCTGGCGAGCGAAAGCGAGCCTGTAATTTAAGAGGAACCGGCCTTCGGCCGGGATATCTTTCTACCGAAAAATGTACAAATTTATCTTGAAAGGGACTCAAGGGGGTGTAATTTTAAGGTTGATGGAGGTCTAGTGAACAAACTAAATATCTCCCCTTTAAAAAGTTGTGTACTGTAATGGTAACCAGAATATGATGACAAATGTGTCATGGGGCTGAAGGGGTTAAGGGGACAGAGGTTATTTTTGGAGTCTATTCATTTATTTATTAATTTATTTTTTAATTTATTTTTCTAGTTTCCTCCCTAGACCTCCATCAAACTAAAAAAAACATCCATTAGATCCCCTTACAAGATTAATTTGTAAATTTTTTCGGTAGAAAAATGTCACGGCCGAAGGCCGGTTCTTCCACAAATACAGGCTCGCTATCGCTCGCCAGGAAAAAAAATGATACCTGAAGGGCACGAAAGGTCTTAATATTGACAAAAAAATGGGGCAAAAGGTCTTAAAATCGACAAACTAATGGGGCAAACGTCTGAAAATCTCAAAACTAATGGGGTAAACGTCTGAAAATCTCAAAACTAATGGGGCTAAGCATGAGGAAGAAAGGGGGATCAGAAAAACAGCCCACCTCCCCCTAAATACATCTCCTATTTTCTAATCAAGCAAGAATTTAAATTAAACTTGTAAAATATTTCTTGTCTATTATTTAGCAGACAATCGGTTTATTTAAAATATACACAAAATTAAAATGTAAAACTTGCAAACTAAACAAACCAAAATTGGGACAAGGACAATATAAAGTCAAATTAAATTATCAAAATTAATAAATATTTTAAAAAGTTTTACATACATACAGTACAGTTAATGTAAGGGTAGAAAACACTTCGAAAGAAAAACATACAATCCTTCATAGACTACCGGTACAGTAGATCTGGGCTGGACACGAAAATGGAAATTTGCGCGGTAAGGGACCCAAAATCGGAGAACGAACCCCCCCCCGAGTACGAACCTCGAAACCGCGAAAATAAGCTAAGTTATTTTGCCTTTATCTTGTATCGTCCCAGTTTTGGTTTGTTTAGTTTGCCAGTTTTACATTTTAATATAACATTTTCGCGGTTTCGAGGTTCAAATTGGGGGTTGGTTTTCCGATTTTGGGTCCTTTATTGCAAAGTTTTGTTTTGTGTTCTTTTATTTATAAAGAATTATTATTTTGCTTAAGTGTTGTTTCTACGTAGCGATTTTGATAAGTTATTTTGTCTTACCGGTACAGTGTTGGTTTGTTTATTTTGCAAGTTTTACATTATAAAGTATGGTACCCAAGGGACCCAAAATCGGAGAACGGCTTCCCAAGTACCTACCTCGATACCGCGAAAATTAAAACATGTCTCTGTTTCGAGGTTTAAATTGGAGGTTCGTTTTCCGATTTTGGGTCCCTTACTCAGTTTTTGTGTAAAGTCCAGATCTACTGTAGTCTATAGTTCATGCTAAATTGCCCTAATGCTGCATCAAATCGGCTCGTTATCCTTGACGAGCCTCAGCAATAGCGGCGTTAAGTACTCTAGCTTTGCTGAATTCCTAACCAGTTAGTACGGTATGCTTTTCTATAAAAAAATGTACAAATTTATCTTGAAAGAGGGTCTTGGAAGTTCTTTTGCCTTTATCTTGCGTTGTCCCTGTTTTGGTTTGTTTATTTTGCAAGTTTTATAATATAATCTTTATGATTGATAAAGGTCTAGGGAGGAAACTAAAAAAAAAAAAAAAAAAAAAAAAAAATACGGTACATAAATGAGCAAATAAATACCCACGTCCCCCCTTAACTGGCAAGAAATATAGCAAAACTAAAGAAATCAGCGCCGGCATAGATTCGGTTAATCTTAGAACAAAGACCTAAGTCTCAAGGCACAGATACTATACCGAACAACTGAACATCTGACGTCCTATTTCTCTGTCTTTTGTGTCGCAAATACCGGCGTCACCCGAGCGCTTTAGCAGCGGGATGTATCCGAGTCAAAAAGGGATAAAAGTCAAAACGCTAAAAACCATACCGCTATATATATTTTAACTCAAATATATTTTTTATGTATCGGAGTGACAGTATCCGAGTCGGTGTCAAACCTAAAGCCGAGTTCATTAATTTTAGACTTTATTATTGTATATATAAGGGTAAAATTATGAGTAAATAGATAGATAGATAGATAGAAAATTATGGTTTATAATTCAAACTTATTATGTCTTTGTATGTACCGTCATTCGGGGTGACTTCGGACCTATTTGACCTAATTTTAAGCCTAACTCGATAGGTAAAGCCTTAATAATGCAATCTTTTGCATCTATGTATAGCTTAGAAACGTAGAATAATCGTGTGTACAGTGGAAAAAATTATAGGCCTTTGGCTTAATTATAACTAATATTTATAATGGTGTCCGAAGTCATCATCGATATGAGGTGACTTCGGACTGGGGTAAGGTGACTTCGGACATTAATGGTTTTCTCCTTTAAATCTGAGTGTGTGTATTGAACGACGGCTTCGGACAATGCAGAGGCGACTTCGGACACAAGACGGAGTTTAAAAAAAAAAATACAAACTGAAATGCTTACATTTGTAGCCCTTAGAGGAGCATATACATTAGATTCCAAGTTTCTGTGTATTTTAGCACCTTCATATAAATTGTTATGTATTCTCAATAACAAAGCAATTATATTATTATCACTAATGCATTCAGGTACACCGTATGTATAGGCACTTTTCTAATAAAAAAAAAATACAATTAATTCATTCAAATTACACATAATGACTCCTTGAAAATGTATTTCACACTTGTGACCAACCTTCTAAAAAAATAATACTGATATCATTAAAGCTTAGCAATAATATCTTAATGACTGCATATTAAAGGAATACTAATGGCACACAGCCGACTAGATGCCATCTTGGCTAATTAATGGCCCGAAATACTAATTAACCCTTTCAGGGTATATACCTTAAACTAATCATAATATGAAATAAAAAGGACCTTACAAAAAAAATAACTTTGTATCACATTATTGCCTCTTTCCTTATTCATCCCCCCTCTCTCACTTGGCCCCGCCCTCTACCACCTCTCTCTCTCGATATCGATCTCTCTCCCACCTTTCTCCTGGCCCCGCCCTCTACCACCTCTCGCTTTCTCTCCCACCCTTCTCTTGGCCCCACCCTCTCTCGCTTTCTCTCCCACCCCTCTCTCTCTCACTTTCTCTCCCCCTGCTCGCTCGCTTTCTCTCTCCTCTCTATTTCTCTCTCTCTCTCTATTATTTTGGCCATTTATTTACATCAACACTGAACAGCATTCTGCACTTCTTGTCTAGTATTGGTTCTGGCAGGATTTGTACTATGTCACTGTAATCATCAATAACTGGGTTAATGAAGACGTTACTTGTGCCCTTCACATGCTTTAGGAAACGAACATGTATTTCTGGTAGAACCTTTACTATGACTGCAATATAATGTCAATGTTTCTTCTTACCATCAAACAGAACTTTAACAATAACCAGCAGGTTTACTATGTTTCCCTTATATATAGTCATGTAAGGTGCTCTTACTTAACTTCCACTTTTTAGCAGCCTCACGTACTCATGTTCTTCTTTTGTATATCATCTTTTGCTTTCTTTAATTTGTCTTGACATACATGACTGTTTTATTTCCTTTCTCGTTGTGTGGCTTTGGTTTATATATCCGTGGCATTTTTACTCCTGTGAATGAAAAGAAATGTAATATGATACTCTTACACAGCAAACATCCACCAAATCATGTCAACATCTGACACCTTACTCAGTCTTAAGCATCCTTTAATTGGCGTTACTCAAACGGGAGCAAGATGACAGATGATGACATGATTCGACGGATGCTCGCTATGTATGGCTAGGTAAGAGTACCATACACTTAGGTACTAATTGTTGTTCATATTGGAAGGTCCTTGTAACTAATATTAGATGTCCGATGTCACCTCATGTCCGAAATCACCCCAAACTATGTCCGAAAACACCCCAATAAATCTGGAAAACAATAAAAGTAAATTGTTAGGGCTATAGGCTGTGTATTATGAACTTTGGGGAAAGAGTTACTGTGTGTATGGTCTCGCAGATAATTGTAGAACATTCTGGTGTAGGTTAATTGTCTTCCTCACATCCCATTAATTATGCTCAGTAGAAGTTTGACACACTTACAAAAACATGTGTTTTCTTTGTTACATATTCACAAATATTTACCATAAATTAAATTAATTAATTTAAATTATTAGTTCATCCTACATATAGTTACAACATTCCTCTTGAATGCTACACATCTATTTTTCAAAACCAAACTCCTCTTCTCTCTATTTTTATTTGTTTTACTTTTTATCCAAAATGTCCGAAGCCACCCCAGATGACGGGTACGGGTAATAAAATGGCGAAAACAATGCTATTTTGTGTCAATTTTCTCGTATTTCTTTGCAATATTCATTCAAGACTTCAAACGATATTGATTTGGTGTGAATCGAGTCAACTATCGGATAGATTTCGCTTTTATTGTGAATGTATTTTGTATCGGAGTCACAGTAGCCTATCCAAGTCAAAAAGTAGCTAAAATCTAGTCTACTATCTGACAATTTTGGCTTTCATTATGACAATAAAAGGAACACCTTGAGATGAGCTCCTAATTGTGTACAGTACAATTTAATATAGGCAGTACAATTTAATATAGGCTACCGGTATCAATAAACAGCAAAATTCAATCAAAATAATATGATCAACTTATAGCGGATTCAAGACTCCGATACATGTAGCCGATAAACCTGCTATGATAACTTATAGTGGATTCAAGACTCCGATACATGTAGCCGATAAACCTGCTATGATAACTTATAGCGGATTCAAGACTCCGATACATGTAGCCGATAAACCTGCTATGATAACTTATAGCGGATTCAAGACTCCAATACATGTAGCCGATAAACCTGCTATGATAACTTATAGCGGATACAAGACTCCAATTACACATAGCCGATAAACCTGCTCGCAAGACGCCGGCATAAAATACCCAAATTCAAGATGGCGGCCTCGGATTCTGAATCATATCCACGAATTATTCCAGTCGAGGAGATTTTAGTTCATCCGATTTCAACACTTTTCGGAATCAGAATCGAGGATTTTTTGTAAACTTCATCGATTTTCTAGTTTTTGGAATCACACTCAAACACAGAAAATATTTTAGTTGGAGGTATTTAGCTTGTCCGTTTTCTACACTTCTCGGTACCTAAATCGAACCCACTAATCATATAAGTCGAAGTTTGTAGTGATTTAAATTCATCCGTTTTCTACACTTTTCGGTACCCAAATCGAACCCACTAATCTTTCTAGGTATTTCAATTAATCCGTTTTCTACACTTTCCAGAACCTAAATCGAACACATGTCCATTTTCTAAAGTTTTCAGAATCATAATCGGACCCGCTAATTATATCAGTCGAGGTTTCTAATAATTCAATTAATCCATATTCAACAGTCTTCCGGAATCGAACCCACATATGACTTCGGTCGAGGATTTTTATAAAGTTAGTCTAATTTCAAGTCTTCCGGAATCGAACCCACATAATACCGTGTTCTAGTTGGAGGTTTCTAATTCATCCGTTTTATAAAGTTTTCAAACCAGAATCGAACTTGTAAATTATTTTGGTTAGAGGTTTCTTAGTTATTTCAAATCATCCGTTTTCTACACTTTTTGGAATCCCATTTTTTCACTCTTTTTCAGATTATTTCACTTGTTTTTTTTATTAATTCACACTTTTTTTTATTATTTAACATGTTTTCAGATAATTTCACTCTGTTTTCGGAATATTTCACTCGTTTTAAGATTATTTTACTCTTAAGATTAATTAATTTGTTTTTGGATTATTTAACTCAATTTCAGATTTATCTAAAAAAAATACAGAATATTATACTTGTTTTCAGATTATTTCACTCATTTTCAGATAATTTCACTTGTTTTTTTAATATTACACTCATTTTTAGATTAGTTTATACAGTATATACTTGTTTTCAGACTATTTCACTCATTTTCAGATTATTTCACTAATTTTCAGATTATTTGACTGTTTTTTTTAAAGTTTCCCTTTTTAGTTCATCCATTTCCTACAGTTTTAAGCTCCACATAAACAGGGAATCTTGTGGTCCTCCTCCTCGTCGAATTTGTAGTCGTACGCCAACTGAAAATACAAAAATATCATTACAGTCAGTCAGTCAGTCAGTAGCCAGCCTTTACTCCCACAAGGGGTAGGGAGGATCAGCAAGACACACGAGAAAGGAAAAAGAGGTGACAGGAGTAACACCTATAACACGTAAATTACCCATTCCCAGACCGGGGAGATAGTGACGAAAAATAACGATGCGAGACTCATCCGAGGCCTCGCAATCGGAATGAGTACTTTAAATCCTTTAACGAGGACCCATTGGAGGGCAAGTCTGGTGCCAGCAGCCGCGGTAATTGCAGCTCCAATAGCGAATATTAAAGTTGTTGCGGTTAAAAAGCTCGTAGTTGGATTACAGTTCCGGACTGACGCCCGGTGCTTACTGTCACGCTCCGAACAGCCTGAAACATGGCCCCGCCGGCTCGCCCGGGGTGCTCTTTACCGAGTGTCCCGAGTGGCCGGCATGTTTACTTTGAAAAAATTAGAGTGCTCAGAGCAGGCTACATGAATGAGGCGGGTGCCCAACCCCGAAAGGAGTTGAAATAGGGGAGCTATCCCCCCGCCAAAGGCGGCTTTCTAGGGCCTTTCCTAGCTGTTGCTGAGAGGATTGGGTTCTAGTTATGTGGTGATGGGCTGGTCTATCAGAGTGAGAACTGAGCGATCTCTGCCATACCCTTAGCTTACTCTGACTGTTCCTTTTACTTATATATCTTCTAGATCTCAAGTGACGGTGTCTTTTCCGTGGATTGACCTCCCTACTGCCAACCTGAAGTTGGCAGATTGGGAGCCAAAGCGTCACATTTTTCCCTCAACTTTCCCTTCATAATTGCTGAGGGGCACAGGGCCTTGGGTGGGGCTTTGGTTTCCTGGGCGTTTCCGCACCCTCCTTAGGTCCCTGCCTTGGAGTGGTTTCGGTCACCCGGGCTTTGTTAGTGGTAAGCAGGGAGGGTTTTGTGGGGGCGCTCGTTTATGGCCTTGGCCTTGCTCGAGACCTTGGGGCTGTTCGGCCAGACAGCCTGGGGAACAACAACAACAACAACACCTATAACAGTTTGCCCACATAAAGCAAGCACACAAGAATTCAGAATTGAGTCAGAATCTTTACAAACGTTTGAGCGTAATTTAGACAAGGCATGGAGTACACAAGATCTATTTTATAATTACAGTATAAAGCTAAACTTCAGTATGATAAAATTGTATTGACTGCCACTGCCACAGCCACCACTTTTTGCGGGTCCCAAGCTGGATACACAGGTCTAAAAAGGCCTCTTCCAGAATGTCTACTGTAAGATACTGTAAGATACTGTAAGATACTGTAAGATACTGTAAGATACTGTAAGAAGCACCAATTTTATTACTAACATAAATGTAAATGTCCAATAAAGTCCCTGTAACAAAGGCACACCCTAGCCCTGTCAATCAAGGGAGTGTACCGCGTTAAACACTGGATCATCATAGAAATATTTCCTCACAACACTTTTGTCTGTCAATTATAATATAAAACTTGCAAAATAAACAAACCAAAACTTATACGAACACAGTAAAAAGACAAAATAACTACGGTAATCAAAAACGCTCTCACTTGGAAGGACCATATTACCGGTCTCGCTAAGGCAGCCTCCAGAAGCTGGGTGTGCTCAACCGCCTCAAGGGGTTCTTTACCCCTGCGCAGCTACTTGCTCTGTACAGGGGCACAGTGCGACCTTATATTGAGTATTGTTCACATGTGTGGGGAGGATCCTCTCACACCGCACTCCTAGACAAAGTAGAAAGGAAAGCTTTTCGTATCATTAACTCCCGTCCACTCACCAACTCTCTGCAATCTCTCTCTCTTCGCCGCAATGTTGCATCTCTCTCGCTATTCTATCGCTACTACAATAATCAGTGTTCCTCGGAGCTTTCCCAGTGTATACCACCTCCTCTACATAGGGTACGTAGTACCCGCCTTGCAACACAATCGCACCCCTACTCTGTGCAACTCTCCAACCCAAGAGTGAAATGCTATTCTCAGACTTTCTTCTATTCAACTGCTGAGCTCTGGAACTCTCTCCCAGCATCAGTCTTTCCCTCTTCCTATGACTTAAATTGCTTCAAACTCTGTGTGTCCAGGCATTTTAGCTCGAACGTCCCTTGATTTTGGCCCTGTCACTCTTTCAAATCTGGGGGGAGGCACTCGCTGCAGGCAGTTATGCCTTTTGTCTCCCTCATTCACATAGAAAAAAAAAATTATGTGGAAACAACGCTTAAGTAAAAAAAAAAAATTATAAATAAAAGAACACAATCCTCTATCTATCTATCTATCTATTGCCTCACGCCGTGATCCCCGAAGGGGTGGCCACGAACGAACCGCCCCCATGCACCTCTGTCCCGTCAGTCGACGCCCCTCCCCCCAACCAGCACCGCCCTCGTTCATGTACTTCCTCACTCCATCCTTCCACCTCATATTCGGTCTACCTCTCCCTCTCTGTCCCTCCACCTCGCTCTCGTACACCCTCTTAGTCATTCTCTCGCTTTCCATACGTTCCATATGGCCGAACCATCTCAAGTTGTTCCTTTTCACACTTTCCAGCACATCTACCTCCACACCACACCTCCTTCTTCAATCATAACATAACAAAACATTACCTCTTCTCCTCTAATGATCTTGCGGTTGGAAATAATCAGGATCTTGAAGTCTCTTTCCACTTCAATTGTCTCGGTGTAACAGTTGGGTTGAAGTCTCTTTCCACTTCAATTGTCTCGGTGTAACAGTTGGGGCCGCAGGAGTGGTTGATGTAGCGAGCCAGTCCCCCGGTCACCGTAGCGTCTACCAGTCGTTGGTCGTCCAGTCGGAACATGTAGATCCCTCGGTTCATCGCCTCGTAACGCTTCTCTCGGACCTGTACAAAGAAACAGAATTAGTAGGTAAATACATCCGCACCCACGCTCCCGAAAATCAGCTGATCTAGCAAGCTGTTTACAGCGATCGTCAAATAAACTCACCTAAACTTCAGTATAAGGATATTTTGTGTTGTCCTGTATTAAAATGCAGTATTAAAATAATTTGAGATTAAAAGCAAGTGAGGATATTTCGAGTGATAAAAATAATTCAAGTGATTGTGAATGCGAGTGGATGTAAACAAATATGGCTGACTTTGATGGATTTGAAGTCGGTGAGACCGAGGGCATTCTAGGGAAAATTATACGTGAGCTGAATGACATTAAAAGGTGGAAGGAGGATATGCAGGAGTGGAAGGTGAGTGTTAGTTCACAGATTGAGGCTATATGTTCAATATGTGGTGCTCAGGCTGGGAACATCGAGCCTGGACAAGATTTGAGTCGGGCTAGCCTAAAAGATATTCAAACTCATATGGGGCTACTCCAGGACGAAAATGAAGCTTTAAGATTGCAACTTGAAGAATACAAAGGGCAAACCAAGGAAATGAAAACACATGTGGAGGAGATTAAGGAGAAACACAATAAATGGGTTAATGACGAAGGAGGAAAAGTGAAGGAAGTGGCAATGAAGGAAATCATGGAGGAACAAAAGAAACAATCAGAAAGGGAAAATAAAGATTTAGAATCAGTGGTAGTAAAAGCTATGAGGAGAAATGAACAGGTCCTGCGTGAAACAATAGATAGAAATAAGTGTATTATTGTATTTGGGGATATAGAGGAGCACATTATTGAGAGGAAAGCTAGGGATAAGGAAGAAATTAATAAGGTAAAAACATTGATCAAGCATGTCGATGAAGAAGGAAACAACTGGAGAGATGATATTGAAGAAGTTAGGAGAATGGGTAAATATAGTAAGGGAAACACAAGGCCAATGAGAGTGCAGTTTAGGTCTAGGGTAACAGTGGATGCAATAATGAACGTAACATGGAGACTTAACTTGACCAGCAAGTTTAAGAAAATTACAATTAGAAAAGACATGAGTATTGAAGATCGAAACATAAGAAAGGAATTGCAAACCGAGGCAAATGTAAAGAATGGAGAAAGGACGAAAGAAGACGAAAAGAAGTTTTTCTGGAGAGTGTGGGAGGGAAAACTCAAGAAATGGTATATAAAGCGAAGGGACGAAGTAGGGAGGGAAGGGGAGATGGTACGGGTGACGGGGGAGAAGGCAGAGAGAGGGGAGGTGGAGATAGAGAGAGAAACAGTCCAAGTGGAAGCAGAGGGAGGGGAGGTGGAAACGGAGCGAGAAACAGTCCAGGTGGAGACAAGAGGAGAGGAGACAAGCTAGGAAATAAATTGGGAGGGGTACGTACAAAAAAGAAAGGAACGGGCAGGGACGAGAAAAATAGGGAAAATACTGGAAATGCTAAGTTCATGTATACAAATATTGATGGGTTAATTTCCAAAAAGATTGAGTTTGACGAATATGTAAAGAGAGAGAGGCCCGGGGTAGTATGTTTGACTGAAACTAAGCTTAACCAGGAGGTAGACACGAATATAATTAGTTGTGCAGGATACAGTACATGGAGAAGAGACAGGTTAGGAAAGCTAGGAGGAGGAGTGTTGATCATGGTAGATAATAAAATTACTGCTAAAGAATTAAAACTTGGTGATAGCATTGCTGAAGTGGTAGCAGTTGAAATTGAGGATAATGATAGGTCAAAATTGGACATTGTATCAATGTATTTACCTCCTAAGACTAAATCTTGGAGCAACGATGAATATAATGAATTAATTTTGGAAACCTTGCGTATGTTAGAAATTATTTGTAAAAGGAAAATAGGCTTATTCTTGCAGGGGACTTTAATTGCGGGGAGGTGGATTGGGAATGTTTGGATGCGGGTTCAAATGAAAATACTTGGGGTAGCAAATTTCTTGAACTAACAATGGGGTACCTATTAACACAACACGTTACGGAAAATACAAGATTTAGAGGAGGTGATGAACCATCAAGACTTGACTTATTATTCACCAAAGACCCCCAAGAAATAAAGAACCTAACATATTTGAGTCCCATGGGAAAAAGCGATCATGCTGTGATTGAATTTGAATTGACAGTGGAATTTCTGGAAGGCAGAGAGGAGGAACATAGGGAATATAGACTAAATTATAGTAAGGCGGATTATGAATCATTACGAGGATACTTTGCAAATATAGATTGGTCATTTATTGAGCAAGAACAGAATATTCAGGTAAAATACACCATGTTACTAGACATTTACAGGGAGGGGGTAGATAAATATGTACCAACATTTAAGGATAGAAAGCTGGTTAAGGAGAAAGAGTGGTTTAACATGCGATGTCACATTGCCCAGAACAAAAAGGACTCTGCATGGAATAAAGTGAGAAGGAGACACACTGAGGAAAAATGGGATGAGTATAAGAATGCTAGAAACAACTATGTCAAGACTATAAGAGAGGAGAAAAAGAACTTTGAAAAAGATATAGTAAATAAATGTAATAAAGAACCCAAACTGTTCTATAGTTATATCAACGGCAAAACAAAAATAAAGGACAAAATAACAAAGCTTAGGGTAGAGGGTCAATTATATGAAGACACAGTGGGTATGTGTGAAATTATGAATGATACATTAACATCCGTGTTTGTGGAAGAGGATGACTATGTAGAACCTGTGGTGGAATTGAATGAGATACAGGGACTAGAGTCGATAGAAGTCAACAAGGATGAACTAAAATCATTGTTGGAAGAATTGGACGTGAGAAAATCTATGGGCCCAGATAACATTGCTGGATGGGTATTAAGAGAATGTTCTGAACAACTAGTGAGACCTATTTTTAATATTGTTCAATACTCATTAAACAAGGGGGAACTTCCCTTAGAATGGAAACAAGCAAATATAACTCCAATATATAAAAGTGGAAATAAAGAAGACCCGCTAAATTATCGACCGGTATCCTTAACGAGTGTTATATGCAAGCTTTGTGAAAAGATTATTAGAAAAAGATGGGTGGGTATGTTGGAGGAGAGGGAAATAATTTCAAGCAAGCAGTTCGGGTTCAGAAAAGGTCATTCGTGTACCACAAATTTGTTGAGTTACTATGATAGGGTAATTGACATTGTACAAGGGAGGGAGGGGTGGGTAGATTGTATCTACTTAGATTTCAAGAAGGCATTTGATAAGGTGCCTCATAAGAGATTGTTGTGGAAGCTCAGGACTGTGGGGCGGGTTGAGGGAGTATTATTAAAGTGGATGGAAAACTATTTAATTGGGAGGGAAATGCGAACAGTAATAAAAGGAAAGTTCTCCTCGTGGAAAGGGGTAAAAAGCGGAGTGCCTCAAGGATCGGTGTTGGCCCCAATCATGTTTTTGGTTTTCATCAACGACCTTCAAATGGGAATAGGCTCATATATATCTATGTTTGCTGATGATGCAAAATTAATGAAGCATATTACAAGTAGGAGTAGTTGTGAAGAATTACAGAGATCTAGATAAGTTATATGAGTGGAGTCAAACTTGGAAAATGGAATTCAACACGAGTAAGTGTCAGGTTCTTGAGATGGGAAAAAGTAAATATAGACCTTCTTGGGGATATAAAATAGGAGATGAAATAATTAGTAAAGCTGTGAAAGCAAAAGACCTAGGGGTAGTTGTGGCAGACAGCTTGTCACCTGAACAGCATATAAATAAAATAACTGGTGAAACCTATGCAGTGTTGACTAACATGAGAATAGCTCTGAATTATTTAGATGAAGAGATGTTAGCAAAAATAATAGGGACAATAATACGACCAAGACTGGAGTATGCAGCAGTGGTGTGGTCTCCACACCTTATAAAACATAATAAAAACTGGAAAGAGTTCAGAGAGTTGCCACTAAGATGATAGCTAGCCTTAGAGACCTACCTTATGAGGAGAGATTGGAGAGGCTAAAGCTGCCAACGCTGAGGGAGAGGAGAGAGAGAGGTGACATGATCATGATGTTTAAGTGTGTGAAAGGTTTTGAGAAGATCGACAAGGGAGATTTTGTGGTGAGGGACGAGGGAAGAACCAGGGGTCATGATTGTAAGTTGAGGAAAGTTATATGTAAGTCTGATGTAAGAAAGTTCAGCTTCCCGTATAGAAGCATTGAGTGTTGGAATAAGTTGGATGGGGAGGTGGTGGGAGCAAGAAATATCCAAACTTTTAAAGCAAAATTGGATAAATGTAGAGAGAGAGACAGGACAACACGAGCTTAGGCTCAAATCCTGTATACTACAATTAGGTGAGTACAATTAGGTGAGTACATACATACATTAAAATTAATAATTTAAAATGTAAAACTTGCAAACTAAACAAACCAAAATTGGGACAAGGACAATATAAAGTCAAATTAAATTATCAAAATGTAAGACTTGCACAAAAAAAAAAAAAAAAAAAAAAAAAAAAAAAAAAAAAAAAAAAAAAAAAAAAAAAACACACACACACAGAGAAGACACAATATAAAGACAAAAGAACTAATCAAAATCGCTATAAAAGACCAAGTGCGTCTCACATCCCAATGGCGGCGCTCCAGGCAACCTGTTCAGAGCTGCCTTACTTGTCAGGTTTTTAAATTCAAGATCAAATCAAAAGGTCTAATCCCATGTCTTTCTTGGTGCAGCTCCCTCCACATTCATGGACTTGTATTTTTTCACCCTGCCGCGTAACCTATTTTACTATCAGGCAAAACAGAGGCAAGGGGTGTGAGGAGATTGCCCAAACATCTCCACCTGCCGAGAATCAAACTCGGTCCACTCGGTTAGAAACCGGGCGCTCTACCAATGTCGCTACTGGTCACCCCCACCAAACTTAGTTCATCCAAACTCTCTACATGTTCAAACCATTCAAGCCTGCTAGTACACATCTCATTTTATTATACAGTAATGTAAAACTTGCAAAATAAACAAACCAAAACAGGGACGACACAATATAAAGGCAAAAGAACTTATTAAAATCACTATGTGGAAATAACTATTTAGCATCACTGATACTCTTGATACCTAACCATCTCCTCAGCTCTTCACTAGATATCCTATCCACAACTTTTAGCGATAATGAGCGATAATGAATGGGAGTTGCAGGGTCTGGTAATTGAGTTTGGAACAGTGTGCGAAAAACTAAATTAGAAGGTAAATGCGGGGAAGAGCAAGGTTATGGTCTTCGAAAGGGGTGAAGTCACAGAGTGTGAGGTGAAGTTGAATGGTCAGGCTATGGAGATCGTCAGCTCTTTTAAGTATCTGGGCAGTGTGTTGAGTAAAGATGGGACTATGGATGAAGAAGTGCGGGAGAGGGTGCAACAGGGGAAGAGGGTTGTAGGAACGTTGAAAGCAGTAACAAGAAATAAGGTGATCAGTATGGAAGTGAAGAAGTCCTTGCATGACAGTGTGGTAATCCCGACACTAACTTACGGAAGCGAAGCATGGACGTTCGGGAAGAGACTCAGACCAAGAGTGAGAGCGGTGGAAATGAGTTACTTGAGAAGTGTGTGCGGAGTTACATGGAGGGATAGACAAACTAATGAGGAAGTAAGAAGGAGGTGTGGTGTGGAGGTAGATGTGCTGGAAAGTGTGAAAAGGAACAACTTGAGATGGTTCGGCCATATGGAACGTATGGAAAGCGAGAGAATGACTAAGAGGGTGTACGAGAGCGAGGTGGAAGGATAGAGGGGGAGAGGTGCACTGAAGGAGAGGTGGAAGGATGGAGTGAGGAAGTATATGGATGAAGGCGGTGCTGGTTGGGAGGAGGGGCATCGACTGACTGGGGACAGAGGTGCATGGGGGCGGTTCGTTAGTGGCCATCACCGCATCAGGCAATAGATAGATAGATAGAACTTTTAGCCTCAGGAGGACAGCCTTAGCCTTAGCCTTAGCCAGTAATTACAGGCTCTCAATATACTGTCCTTCAGAGCAGTGACTCTTTCCCCTGGAGAACTGTTATATAGTTACTGTATATACTGTAGTTTTGTGTTCTGTTATTTCTAAATTATATTTTGCTAAAGCGTTATTTCCACATAGCGATTATTATCGCTATATATATTATATATTATTATAGTTTATTTTGCAAGTTTTATAATTTAATTTATATTGTGTCATCCCTGTTTTGGTTTGTATATTTTGCAAGTTGTACAATATAATAGGGTACAGTTGGCCACATAAGTTCTGTACCTCGTTGTGATTTTAAGTATGAAAGTAAAATTAGTATGAATGAACTGCGAGTGTGGTTTGTTTTGATTATCCATAGACTAATTAGATGAGATAGCCACTACATAAGAAATTACACTTGTAATTCAATCATGAGTATTATAATATAAGATCACAGAGAGGAACAGAACTTATGTGGCCAACTGTAGATAGAGTCTTCCCTGGTAAATTTGGCTATATAAAACCTCAAATCTCAAAGTAAATGTATATCAGTAAATCCATATGCACAGGCCGTAGCTCGGTTGGTAGAGCTCTCGCCTGCTGACCGTGAGGTTGACGATTCGAGCCTCGGGCCAGCCAGTGAGTTATTGGCAGATGTCAGTGCTGTTGGTGAACAGTGCGGTCCAGCAATCTGTGGCTACTATTCACTAAGTCCCTGATTCATCAGGGCATCCACCCTAGCCCAGCTATTCAGCTGGGAGTGTATGGTGGTAAAAACTGCATCATCACTGTGTCTGTGGTTATGAAAAACTAAACAATTATAATTATATAGTAATACAAAACTGAACAAATATATTGTATATTCATATTTGTTTTCACCAACCCACCAATTAATTTACAAATAAAACTAACTAATAAAATCAATGAAAGCAATGAATATAATTATGTGGTACAGTACTCCAAGGACTCCAACTTAGGATACTCACACCCAAATTTCGCACACTAAGCATTAGGCTATCAAAATATTGACTTATATCATTCTTAACACCAATAACTTCCAATGAAATTAATGAAAGCATACCATCCTCCGGGGATTCAAACCCTGAACACCATGTATAGAACTTACAAGCTTTAACCATTACACCATCAAGACAGTTATAAGTACAGTACATGACCGCGATTAATATCTGTTTATCGAATACTACATATAAATCTAACCATGTACTGGACCCTTACCTTATAATGTGTTCGCCACTCTTCTAGCGGCACCAAGGAGCGCGACGCCCCTCGTTTTGGGTGGTGGTTTGGTGCAGTAGACTGTTTGAAGCGACAGCTCGCTCCCTTGCGAGGATGGGCTCGTCTGGCACCTTTTGCAGTTCGACATCCAGGGCTCTCTTGAAGCTGTCTAACGAGACCCAACTGCAAGGAATTTATCAAATGTGAAGCTCAGGAAGTTCAGTTGTATTTTATATAATCTATTATCAGTTAACCCCTTCTGTACCGGCGACGTCTTATATATTTTATTTAAGCTACGTTTAGACGATTTATTGCAGTAAAGAAGGATCTGTGCTAGTAAAAAGTGTTAATGAAGATACTGTAGTTTGAAGCCTGATAATTGCCGGAGGCCCTTTATAAACTGGATATAATCGTTTAATAGTGGCCAGAATAAAGTTAAAAGTACGGCACCGGTACAGATGAGGTTAATGACCATGCTAACTATAAAAATATTCTTATACACTATTGTAGTTATCATTAAAATCTATATTATGGACTTACCTCAGCCAGCTCAGACTGGATAATTTTTCCGATATATTCAATAATCATGGTGTTCTTCTCAATGTCTCTGGCAGCATACAAACCAAGACCTTGGATTTTGGATCTAGAGAGAAGGAAAGAGAGAGGGAAAATTATTACTGCAAATACTGGTGCATTAAATTAAGATACATCTATCTATCTATCTATTTATCTATTTGTTCAGGCCCATTCCCCATTTAATTTCTATATTTGTTTTTATTTTATTTTTTTACTGGGGGTGGCCGACTCGAGACAGAGCCCGAATAGGGACAACACAACACATAAAAACAATGAACACGCAAAAACACAAATTCACATATCTAGGTCACCGATTACATAACATTTTTCCCATACTGAAAGAGAAAACTGTCAGATTTTAATGTAAAACTTGCAAAATAAACAAACCAAAACAAGGACGAGACAATATAAAGGCAAAGGAACTAATCAAAATCACTATGTGGAACATAGGTGGAACTGGTGATGGGCTGGTCTATCAGAGGCAAAGGAACTAATCAAAATCACTATGTGGAACATAGGTGGAACAGGTGATGGGCTGGTCTATCAGAGTGAGAACTGAGTGATACCCATAGCGTACTCTGACTGTTCCTTTTACTTATATATTTTCTAGATCTCAAGTGACGGCGTCTCTTCCGTGGATTGACCTCCCAATCTACCAAGATTGGAAGCCAAAGCGTCACATTTTTCCTTTGCCCCTCAACTTTTTCTTCATAATTGCTGAGAGGCAAAGGGCCCTGGGTGGGGCTTTGGTTTCCCGGGCGTTTCAGCACCCTCCTCAGCTCCCCGCCATGGAGTGGCTTCGGTCACCCAGGCTTTATTGTGGTCGGCAGGGAGGGTTCTGTGGGGGTGCTCGGTTATGGCCTTGGCCTTGCTCGGGGCCTTGGGGCTGTTCGGCCAGGCAGCTTGGGGAACAACAACTATGTGGAACAACGCTTTAGCAAAATAAACTCAATAGACTCAATTTCAGATATTTTTTGACTTGGATACTGTGACCCCGATACATCCTCCGCTAAAATGTTTTAGGAATAGGAGGGTCTTGAGCTGCCAACAGAAGTCAAGTATCTCATGAATAACAGTAAATGATTATATAATTATTTTTAACATCGTTCTTAACACCAATAATCCCCAAATGAAATTAATATGAACATTAGAACATAAGAAAATGGGAGTCTGCAGAAAGCTGATCGGCCCACACAAGACAGATGCCTGTCACACCCAACCTCAATTACAAGGCCTAATTATAGACCCAAGCCACCAATACCCTGAGGACTGACCTCACCAAAACGGTCAGAGATCAACACAAGATTACGGGGGTATGCAGAGCGCCGATTGGCCCACACCCGGCAGATCCCCCCTCATACCCAACCCATCTCGTCCATATGCCTATCTAATTTTATCTTAAAGCTCCCTATCATTATCAATCCTACCATATCACTTGGTAGCCTATTCCACATGTCTACAACTCTGAAATGAAACCAAACCAATATTTGCCAATATCTTTTCCGAAACAAAATTTATCTAATTTTAAACTATTTGTTCGAGTTCTTTCGCTATCACTGAGCTTCAGTACATTTTTCATGTCCCCTTCATTAATCCCACTAACCCACTTGAACAGTTCTATCATATCTCCTCTAACTCTGCGTCTTTCTAACAAATTTAAGCCTAATTTTTTCAACCTTTCTTCATATGGTAGATTTCTAATATTATGAATAATTTTTGTCATTCTTCGCTGTACACTCTTCAACGAATCTATGTCCATTCTGTAACAAGGACACCAAAATTGGACAGCATAATCCATATGAGGTCTCACTAATGATAAGTAAAGTTTTTAGATAACATCGGCAGTTCTATTACTCACACTCCTTGAGATGAACCCGAGAATCCTGTTTGCCTTGTTACGAACGCATAGACACTGTTTTCTAGGCTTCAAATCATTGCTAACAATCACACCTAAATCTTTCTCGCAGTCTGAGTTTTCTAATTCCGTATCAGCTAGTTTATATTTTGCATTAGTATTCGTCTTCCCTATCTTTAATACCTTGCATTTGTCAATGTTAAAATTCATCTGCCAATTTACTGACCATTAGTGTAAGGTATCTAGATCCCTTTGGAGGCACTCTGTCGCTATCTGAATCTATTGTTCTCCCCATTTTGGTATCGTCTGCGAATTTACTTATCCTACTAGTTATACCTAAATCAAGGTAATTTATGTACATAACAGAGGACCCAATACAGATCCCTGGGGGACACCACTTTTAACTGCTCCCCATTCTGACTTAGTACCATTTATGCTGACTCTCTGCCTCCTACCAATTAGCCATGACCTAATCCATCCCAACAACGACTCACCTATTCCATGCATGTGATTCTCCCAGGATTCGAACCTAGGATATCTCATACAGAACTTACACACTCTAACCATTACACCATCAAGACAGTTATAAGTACAGTACATGACTACGATTAATATCCATTTATCGAATACTAGATATTAATCTAAGCATGTACTGCACCCAACTGCACTGCCTAATGCTGAAGCGAGAGGAAACAAAACTTTATGTTGACTAACCTAGCAAGATATACCGTACTCCTCCATTCATTCCTCATCTTCTTATACTGTGAGGACCTTGAGTGCACGTGTAGTTTGATGTACGGCACGAAGGGATCGTACGCCATGGTCAGATTCGTATGGCTGGCCGCCGCTCGACTGTTTCCGGTCGTACGCACAGACCCGGCGCTGGTGCGGATCCCGTGATATCTCTTGAGGTGTAGCTTGGTGAACGGCTCGGCTCGGGCACATCCGCTCGGGTTGACGGCTAGCGGCAGCTCAAACAGAGGATTCCGTCCGTACTTGAAGTTGTAGTCCGCTAACGTATCTATCCCCGGCAGAGACTCGAGAATCCTCACTATCGCTGGCTCTGTCAGTCCGAACAGATCCTCTCCGCTGATGTACTGCGGGAATAGCCGGACCACATCCGCCTTCTGTCGTAGTTCCGCGAGGGGCTCCAATACCTTAGTCCACACTCCCTTGGGTGAACAGCTGATGAATGTTAAGGTCCTCCTCCCCGTCTGCTTTCACGATGATGTGGAACTCCGGTTGGCCCTCGTTGTCGTGGATGGAACACTTGTATGCAGAACGCTTGTGTAACTTACGCATACTCCAATAGTAACGAATCTGAAATATTGCACAAAAATTAGTTAATGATTTTTTTGTGTGTGAGTTTGTATTTTGTTTTTGTGTGTTCATTGTTTTCTGTTGAGTTGTTAATGAATTAATATTACTACTATAATTAAGAATATTATCAAGATTATTATTTAGATTATTAGGAATATTATTAAGATTATTATTTAGATTATTAGGAATATTATTAAGATTAAGATTACTATTATTATTGTTCTTGTTATTATTTGTATTATTATTATTATTTTATTGTGATTATTAGGCTACCTGTATTATTTTTATATTTATTATTATTTTTGTTTATTTAATATTTTATTATGAATATTATCATTAAGATTATTATTATCACTTATATTATTTTTAATATTATGAATATTATTATTATTAATATTCTATTTATTACTATTTTTATCACAGTATTACTGTATTATTATTTTTACTAGGATAGACTCATATTAAACATGTATAGAGTTCGCTCATTTAGTTGCAATGTATTGGAAAATGGTTTTATTCAGGATCTTTCTTCCCCTAGATGGGTTGCCTGCCACAACAACCTTTATTGTATCCACAGATACTAAAATTATATATTTACTGAAGATAAAATGGTAAATTTACTGATAATCATTATAGTGAACCCAAGCTTTTGCATTAAATTTTCCTAAAATCATAAAAAAACAATATTGGCGATGAATTTTTTTTTTTTTTTTATAATAAGCTATAGGCCTATAATTTCCTTAAGCTAAAATACCTCTCATTTTAAACTATCATATATATACAGTATATATATATATATATATATATATATATATATATATATATATATATATATATATATATATATATATATATATATTATAAGCTAAAATAACTCTGAATATAAGCTAACGAATGTATTTTTTTAAGGCTAATTATCTATCTATCTATTGCCGGACGCCATGATCCCCGAAGGGATGGCCACGAATGAAACGTCCCCTAACACATCTCGGAATTCAATCTAACAATGCATTACTTCAAAGCTTACATGACTTTGATATTATAAGCTAATATCTATCATTTTAATTAACATAAATCAAATTTTTGCTTCGACAATTTACAAGCTTTACGGTACCGAACTATGGCCAAAAAAATATATTGACAATTCATGCCCAAATCCAAACGGCAATTCATCCAAGACAATAGATTAAAATATTCTCATATTCAGAAGTTAAATATATGCACAATTCGAGAGACATATACCTTTTTGTTAGTCCGATATTATGTTATGGCACCTACAGTATTTGGATATTCTAGAGTTCATTGATGTTTTTAATTGATTCTTGTCATGATCTATCTATCTATCTATTGCCGGACGCCTTACTCCCCTTACGAGGGTGGCCATACACAGAATGCCCCCAAGCGGACCTATTCCCTGTGAGAGGGACAACCCGAGCCAGTTTAGTGAAGGACTTACAGGATTGAAAGTCCTTCACTAAACTGGCTCGGGTTGTCCCTCTCACAGGTCATGATTCTACTCATTAAAATATTATGTTTATTAATAGAAATGTCTACTTGTAAATACCATATTCCTTGAAAATTATCCATGAACTTTTTGAAATTTTAAAATTATTTTTGTAATTATGCTACTCATTAACACCTTACGAGCGGCCTATGCGGTTTATTTATATGTACCGCACAGCGGGGTGTTTTTAGCCAAAATAGGGCTGTTTACGTAATCATTTTCATGCCTAAATAAGACCCAGAACGTAAAACAAGTACCTATCCCTGAAAGGGCATAAACAGAGCTTTCGAATGACACCATAACGATCCTTGTATGATGGATAGTTTTCTTGCAATAACCGTGCAACGCGAGTGCAAAAAGCAGGTAATTCGGTACTTTCGGTACATAATTGAGTATGTAGCGAGTGAGAGAGGGAGGAGGGAGCTGAGATTTGTGTCAGTAGGTTCGCCGCGGTGGTCTGGAGCAGTCATACGCTCGCTAGTCTCCTGCCACCACTTGTCTCTCTCTCTCAGCCACATTACGTGCTGAAATTGCCACTCGACCTATGTCGAGCGCCGCCACATAGTCCAGCTTTATTTAACTCGACTTATGTTGCTCGCCGCTAATTAAGGGTTAAAACCTTCTGTACCGGCAACGTCTTTTTTATTTTATTTCAACAACATTTAGAAAATTTTATGAAGCTTAGGAAGGATAAATTATGTACTAACTAAAAGGATTAATTAAGATAGTTTATAGCCTTTTAAAGGGTAGACATCCTTCCTAAGCTGAATACAATCGTAATCGTAATAAATGTATAAGAGAAAGGCAAGAGTGCACACAGGTAATTTTACTGGGTGACATGAATGGTAGAGTTGGAAATGAGGAGATAGAAGGTATAGTGGGTAAATGGGGTGTGGAGGGTAGGAACATGAATGGTGACTTTCTTGTAGAAGTATGTGCGGAGAGAGAAATGTTTCTGGCCAACATGTTTTTTCAACATCGTCACATCCATAGATATACATGGCACAGAGGTGAAGGTTAGCAGGAACAGAAATCTTTAATTGACTATGCCATGATTGACTCTGGGCTAAAAGGAAGAATTTTAGATTCGAAAGCTGTACGATACCTGACGGGATATGCTGACGGGATCTAAACACTAACAGTGCTGACAAAAGTGAGGATAAGAAAGGAGTGGAAATATGAGAGGAAAGAGAGAAAACTGACAGTAGAGAGAATAAATGTGAGAAAACTAAGTGAAGAATGTAATTAACAAAATACAGGGATATGCTGAAAAGAGACTATAAAGGGCATGAATGATATGATAGACCTAGGAAATACTGTAGACGAAGTATGGTTAGGTACAAGAGACTCCATGATTAAAGCAGCTGAGAAAGTATGTGGGAAGAAAACATTAAAAATGTGGAAGAAGAAACGCATGGTTTAGCAAAGAGATAGAAGAAATAGTGAAAAAGAAGAAAGAGTTGAGAAAGAGTATGCTGTAAAAGAATATACAGTACCTAGAGAAACTCGAGATGCGAGGAAAGACGAATATAAAAACTTGAAACAAAGAGTGAAGAGGACAAGACGCTAAAAGGAAGGCAGATGAGGAATATGGGAGAAAGATTAGTGAACGTACAAGACTGGGATGAATGTGGAGAGAAAGTGAACATACTACAGCAGCTGGGGAGCTGTATGGGTAGGTATGGTCGTCATGTCCAAGCAGTTACGTTCCCCTCTATTTCGACGCTATATTTTCTGCTATTTGCCCCCTGTATGTACTACATGAATACTAGGTTAGGTTAGGGTTGGTTGTTTGGTTAGGCTAATGCATTTTTATATCCAAAGGCAGTCAAAATAGACGGGAACATGATGGGAAAGGTCCGACGCCACTACGCATAGTATAAACAAGGCTGGCGGTACGCCCGCACTTAACATTCTTGCCCAGAGTTTTGAAAGAAGCCAGAGGGAGGAAGACCGAGAGTGTCTCAGGTGGTAGGATGAGGGACATGAATGGGGAAGTGGTAGAGGGTGATGGTGTGGTGAAAGTATGGAAAGATCATTTTAGTAGCTTAGCTGTAAAGAGTAGGGGGAAGGCAAAGATCTCATCCATAGGAATGGAGAGAGGTAGAATAAACAGGGTAGTTGAAAGCCAGAGAAGAAGTAAAAGAAGCAGTCAATAGACTTAAAATGGGCAAAGCTGCTGGAGTAGATAAGATCCCAGGTGAAATGCTGAGATATGGAGAAGAAGCTGTTGACATAATGCATAGATTATGTAAATTAGCATGGGAAAAGGAAAGTGTACCAGAGGACAGGAGGAAAGCAGTGATAGTACCCTTGTACAAAGGGAAGGGTAGTAAAGAGGAGTGTAAGAGTTATAGGGGAATTAGTTTGCTTAGCATACCTGGAAAGGTATATGCAAGAGTAGTAACAGAGACTACAGAAGATAACGGATGACAAAATAGGCGAGGAACAGGGAGGTTTCAGAAAGGGCAGGGGCTGCGTTGACCAGATAGCCTCAATGTGTTTGTTGGTAGAGAAGTATCTGGCCAAGAACAGAAAACTCTATGCAGCATTCATGGATTGGAAAAGCCTACGACAAAGTAGACTGGGAGGGTCTGTGGGATGTGTTAACAGTATATGGTGTGGGAGGAAAGTTGCTAATGGCAGTAAAATCTTTATAGGAATGCAATGGCAAATGTGAAGGTAGGAGACAAGTTAAGTGAAAGTTTTGAGGTCAATGTAGGAGTAAGACAGGGATGTGTCATGTCAGCTTGGTTGTTCAATATATACATGGATGGAGTGATTAGAGAATGTAGGGCGGGATCAATGGGTGTAGGAGCTAGACTGGAATCAGAGGAAAGAGCATGGAAGATTTTAACATGCCTACATGCGGACGATGCAGTCCTGTTGGCGGAAAATGCGGAAGAACTTCAGAGAGTGGTCACTGACTTTGACAGAGTATGTGAAAAGAGAAAGTTAAAGGTCAATGTAGGGAAATGTAAGGTAATGGTGTTTGAGAGAAGAATGCATGAAACCATAGATTTTAAGGAAAAATATAGAATCAAGAAAGAACATGAGAAAATTTGTAAAATAAAAATGAAAAATGAAGTACTGTACTGGAAGAGGTTGAAATTTTCAAGTATTTGGGAGCTGTACTATGCAAATATGGTAAAATGGAGAGTGAGATAAAAGAGAGAAAGGTGATTGGAGAACTTGATAGTATTCTCAAAGGAAGAATGGTTAGTCAGGAAGTCAAAAAGTCACTGAGAAACAGTGTGCTGCTCCCAACACTCTCGTATGGAATTAAAATGTAAAACTTGCAAACTAAACAAACCAAAACTGGGACAAAGACAATATAAAGTCCAATTAAAGTGAGACATGGACAGCAAGTGACGAGGACCTCTCCAAACTGAGAGCTGTGGAAATGCGCTTTTTCAGAATCGCAGCTGGTGTGAATAGGCTAGATGGGACAAGTATAGGGAAGTGTAGGAGTCCTTTGGAATGGAAGAGCAGGCTTTGGGCATTGATTGTGGTGTGGTTGAGTGGATAAAGAGAAGTACTTTGAGGTGGTATGGTCATGTTCAGAGAATGGATGAAGACAGAATGCCAAGAAAGATATATGGGAGTCAGGTGAGTGGAACCGCTAGTAGGGGAAGACCACCTACGGTATGGGAAAAGAAAGTGGAAAAATATATTGAAGAAAAACTTCCACGTAGTGGAAGGGGCATTGTGGCACGGGCAAAGGAGGCATGTCTTGACAAAGTAGCCTGGAGACGTTTCTGTCATGGCCATTCTCTAGCGAGGGTTTCCCAGGGGAAAACAAGGCGTCGGAGATGATGATGATGAATACAATCATCTGATAGTTGCCAGAATATAATGATATAGACGTCACCGGTAATGAAGTTAAAAAATATGATTGTTATGAAAATTACACATCTAGACGGGTAGAATCAACATTAAATATACAAGAAAAACATCTATTGTCAATTGTCAGTCGAAATTCAATATGGTAGGCCTATTAACAAACACAAGATTTCTTCCTAAATGTCATACAGTATTAGGACAAGTAGAATCAACATTAAAACAACATAACAAATTTAGTAACTCGTTTCATTGGCTGTTAATTCATAAGCAAAGGTGGGGCAGAAATTATGCCTCTCGATTGTACCATACTCACCTTAAAAGACATCTCCTTTTTAACCTATGCAGTACCAGTTCCCTCTTTTTAATTTTATTCTGGCTACTAATAGACAATTTTATTCAGTTTCAAAAGGGCCTCCAGCAATTAAAAGGCTTCGAACTATCTCACTTAACCCTTTGTACTGCCGCAGATCCTTCTTAAACTGCACAAAATCGTCTAAATATACTGTAGCTAGAATAAAATTAAAAAGAAGTCGCTGATACAGAACGAGTTAACATATTTGCAATTTGTAAAAGTGAAACTATATTAAAAGCATTCATTATCAAATTCTCTGCAATGAATTATCTTGATCATAGAGGGATATTTAATGGGCACAAATTAAAATATATAATGTCTGAAAAGCCAAAAAAATACATTAGCAGCAACAATGCAATATGTACTTAACCCTTTTTTTACCGGTGACATATTTTCATTTTATTTCAGCTATATTTAGACGATGTTATGAAGCTTAGGAAGGACATATGGTAGCTTAATAATAATAATAATAATAATAATAATAAGCATGTTACTTATTTCTCATAAGCGCCAATTTTTCCGAAGAATTCACTAGCTCTCGGAAAGAGAAAGAAAAAGAACAAAATCAATGCATCAAAAGAAGGCTTATATACAACACACATTTAACAATCACTAGCAGTGGCAAAACAGCCTAAACTCTATAGCCATCTGTCATGACACCTCTCTCAAGATCATAGCTTCTCTCAAAGAGAAAAGTCTTAAGTTGTCTCTTGAAGCATTCAACAGAACTCAGTTGTCTCATGGACAGCGGCAACCTGTTATACAACCTCGGAGCCATGTAGGAGAATGACCTCTCAAAGAAAGAAGACTGCTGGAAAGCCCTTGGTTCATCAAGACGAAAAGGGTCATTGTCATGACGCACAACTACACCATGGTGTGCCGGTGGGCGCCTGAGCAGCTCCGCAAGGTACCCAGGCTCACCAAATTTGAGAACCTTAAAAGTCACCAAACACAAATTAAATTCTATTCTTGCTCTTACTGGCAGCCAGTGCAGTTCTATGTGAAGAGATGTAGTAGGAGTTATAGGATTAATTGAGATAGTCTGTAGCCTGTTAATGGGTAGATGTCCTTCCTAAGCTGAATAAGATCGTCTCGTAGTGCCGGAATATAATGAAAAGGACATCACCGGTACTGAATGGGTTTAAGCCGGTTTCACACGAGCACTTTAGCGGTGGATGTATCGGAGTCACAGTATCAGAGTAAAAAAGTAGCTAAAATTGAGTCTACTATCGGATATTTTACTCTTTCATTATGACTGTACAGTATTTTGTATCTTAGAGCTACTAATTGTGTAGTCTAATTTAACTGTCTTGATGGTGTAATGGTTAGTGTGTTTAAGATCTGTATGTGGTAACCCAGGTTCAAATCCCGGTTGTTGTTGTTGTTGTTCCCCAGACTGCCTGGCCGAACAGCCCCAAGGCCCCGAGCAAGGCCAAGGCCATAACCGAGTGCCTCATCAGAACCCTCCCTGCCTACCACAATAAAGCCTAGGTGACCGAAGCCACTCCATGGCGGGGAGCTGAGGAGGGTGCGGAAACGTCCGGGATACCAAAGCCCCACCCAGGGCTCCGTGCCCCTCAGCAATTATGAAGAGAAAGTTGAGGGGCAAAGGGAAAATGTGACGCCAGGATCACATGCTTTCATTAATTTCATTGGGTGGTGTTTGGTGTTGGGAGTTTAATTAATAAATTAGATTATATACAAATTTACAAAAAAATCAATCAAAATAACATGATAACTTGTAGGGGATTCAAGACTGCGATACACATAGCCGATAAACTTGTAGGGGATTCAAGACTCCGATACACATAGCCGATAAACTTGTAGGGGATTCAAGACTCTGATACACATAGCCGATAAACTTTTAGGGGATTCAAGACTCCGATACACATAGCCGATAAACTTGTAGGGGATTCAAGACTCTGATACACATAGCCGATAAACTTGTAGGGGATTCAAGACTCCGATACACATAGCCGATAAACTCGCTCATATGACACCAGTTTTACAAACATATAAGGGTAAAAAAAATATGCATTTTTTTATTTTAAACTCAAAAAGCACAAATACTGTACCGGGTTTTAGATACAAGTCCATGCATAAGGGAAGGAGAGCAAGTAACAACAGATCTACCGCAACCTCTTCAGTGCCGGTAACTTCCCTATCGATACATTATGGCAACTATTAGATGATTTTATTGAGCTTATAAAAAGGCGCCAGACGATCTCATTTAGTCCTCTTAGATACCACAGATCCTTCCCAAGCTGAAGAAAATCGTATAGTCGTTGCCAGAATAAAATGAAAAGGACGCCCCTGGTAATGATGGGGTAAATAAGCCAGAAAGGAGAGCAAGCAACAACAGATCTACAACCCACACTTAATAAGCAACACGCACAAATGGCCATGCATTAAGGAAAGGAAATCAAGCAACAACAGATACTACTGCAAGACGCACAAATGGCCATACATAAGGGAAAGGAAAGCCAGCAACAACAGATCTACTGTAACCCACACTTAATTAGCAAGAAACACAAGGAAATATTACAAATGGCCATACATTACAAAAGGAAAGTAAGCAACAACAGATCTGCAACCCACACTCATTAAGCAAGACGCACAAACAGTGATTACAAATGGCCATGCATAAGGAAAGGAAAGTAAGCAACAACAGATCTACTACTGTAAAGCCGATATCACACGAGAGCTTTTAAAGTCAACATTCGATGATCAACATTTTTCTGGCAACATATCTGTAATATTTTGCACTGGTATCGGAAACTAGACTGGTGATAGATGAACTCAGGTAACCGAAATATTTTATATGTTAACCTCCTAAGCTGCCAGACCAGTGTTGAGGATTAATGTTGAGGGAAAAAGTGCTGGTGTGATAGCCCAAAACATGGCTGCCTGGAATGGCGGAATTAGGACTTGAGCCGGAAATGTTTGTACCGTGACCAATGTTGAGGGAAAAAGTGCTGATGTGATAGCCCAAAACATGGCTGCCTGGAATGGCGGAATTAAGACTTGAGCCGGAAATTGTACCGTTCATAAGATTAATTGAGTATAGCTTGTACCCCAATGAATCCTAGAGGTACTCCCCAAGCTGAATAAAATTGTCTAATAATTGATTGAATAACAATAAGAGAAGCGTCACCATACGGAAAATGTTAAGGGGGCCCACCTCGCTTTTTTTTTTCTCTTTCTTTCCCTCTCTCTTTGGCTTGTATCCATTCGGCCCCATTCAGCCTACTGTTTTAAGATGTTTACCCCCATCCAGGTGTCAATATTTTCGTTTTGACAGCAAGCTAAATTTGTAAATTTTTCTATAGAAAAATGTCTCCGGTGAAGCCGAATTTCTCCATACAATGCTGGCTCGCGATTGACAACTGGATGGGGATAAACGTCTTAAAACAGTTGGCTGAATGAGGCCAAATGGATACAAGCCAGAGAAAGAGAGAAAAGGAGACAAAATAAAGCCGGTGACCCCCCTTAAAGAGCAAACAAACGCATGCAATAAATATAATGATGCACTTAAATGACTTAAAATCACCACGAGTTAAGAATTCAAAAGCAGAAGGCTATATTGAAACCACTGAGATACCGATAACATCCTTTTTATTATATTCTGGCTACTATTAACACTATTTATATTCAGCTTAGGAAGGACGTCTACCCATCAAAAGGTTACTGACTATCTCAATGAATCATTTTAGCTATCATACATCCTTCCTAAGCTACGTAAAACCGTCTTAAATGTAGCTAGGATCAAATTTAAAAGATGTCGCTGGAACAGAAGGGGTAAAAACAGGCAAAACCAGGCGTGCATAATACAAGCATTTTTTTATTTTATTTTTTTTATTAACATCAGCAGCTGGGCTATACCGTGTTCCAAACAGGTAGGCCTGAAATCGTGAACCCTAACCTCTGTAACTCATAGAGGGCTGGAGCAAATGGGCTGTAAATGTCTGAACCTATTCCCTGGCTGACCCTTCCCAAATGGTGGAAATATTAGCTAGATTGCTCTAGTCGTTTGAGTTATAGAGGCTAATGTTTAACCCTCTCCGACATATGAGGCGATTTTGAGCCTATTAGGGATACTTTAAAGCCTTTGTTACCATCAGGGGTATTTAGAAACATATAGTTTAGTTACTTCAACCTCTGCAGTTGTCTTTGAGTTAGCTGTGTTGAGCCTATTAGGGATACTTTAAAGCCTTTGTTACCATCAGGGGTATTTATAAACCTTTAGTTTAGTTACTTCAACCTCTGCAGTTGTCTTTGAGTTAGCTGTGTTGAGCCTATTGGGGATACTTTAAAGCCTTTGTTACCATCAGGGGTATTTTATAAACCTTTAGTTTAGTTACTTCAACCTCTGCAGTTGTCTTTGAGTTAGCCGTGGGCAGAAAACTAATTTTGGAGAGGTAATTATAAGAGTGAGAGAACTCTATTTCTTATTGCTAATCTGGCAACCTCTGCGTCATATGTGCGTGAAAGGGTTAAGAGTTTTGGCCTACTTATTTGAAACAGGGTAAAGCAACTCGCTCCTTAGAATTATCAATATATTACAAAACACCCAAATAGAAACATAAAACAAAAAATATATAATTATAATAATAAATAAATAAAAACATTGCAAATCAACGAACGCCCACAACAAATCTATAAAAACAAACAAAAAACGCACGAAAATCAACAAATATACAGTACCGGTATGTACAAAAAATAAATATAAACGAACACAAAACAATTAAATATATCAAAAGAACGAACACCCACAAAAAGAAGCAAATACTGTATGTATGTATGTATGTATGTATATATATATATATATATATATATATATATATATATATATATATATATATATAAATTAGAAAACGACCACAAACAAATAAAATAAAACACACAAAAAATTAATATAATAAAAATATATTTACACAAAAAATTACGAATAAAAAAACATACACACCCACAAAAATAACTGGAAAGCAGATAAGCTATTAAACAAATACAAATAAAAAAATAAATGCGAAAAAAATATTGCTATATACAGTACAGTACAGTAGAACCTCGCTCTTTCGGAATTCTCAGACTTTCGGACTAGCATTTCAATTCGGACTCATGGTTCAGCCTTTCGGATTTGTCTGAAAGGCTGAGAAAATACCTCCATCCTTTTCGGACTACATTTAACCCGTTGAGCCCCGGCTAGTTATAATATTTTGTTCACCCCAGTCCCAAGCCATTTTCACTTCTTTTTTTTGTTTGCTAAAATGGAAGACAAGGATGAGAAATGAAAAAAAAAAAAAAAAAAAAAAAAAAATCACCTCGGATATTTTTTTTTGGGGGGGCCGGGCCGGCCCGGTGGGGGGTTGGGGGGGGGGGGCCTCAAAAAAATTTGTTGAGCCAAAATGGAAGAGAATGGTGAGAAATGAATAAAAAAATAAAAAAAACTCACCTCGGTCATCTGGGGGTCGGGGGGGGGGGTCGAAAGTTCGTCTCCCCCGCATGACCACCCGCCCGGGAGCACTAGGGTGAAAACTGAGTATGGCATTGTACGGCATACATCCTAAGGAGTGTCTCACATAAATCTCAAGCCTCTAGCTCCCATACGACCGGAGTAATGAAGGTTCAAAGAGGCGGTGAACTAAGGGTGTAAAGTATCCCCACTAAGCCCACCACCACCAGCCGCGCGGCTGTCTCGGCCCGCTCACACCTACCGGCCCGGCTCCCACACACACTACGGTACCTCCCCCTCCTATTCTCCCGCCATTTCCTACCTTACGAGCCACGTAAGTGTTTTTTATATGTCGGACGCACGTGATGCGTCGCTGGGAGTTGGTGATCAAACACTGCCGACGCATCACGTGCGACGCTGGGTCTCACTGGGTTAACTTCGGACTCATGCTTCAGCCTTTCGGATTTGTCTGAAAGGCTGAGAAAAATTAAATCGCATTCGGACCAAAGAGCCGAGTTTCGGACTTATAAACTTTGGACATTATTTCAGCCTTTCGGATTTGTCTGAAAGGCTGAAGTGTGAGTTCGGACTCGGCCCTTTCAGACTTTTGACACTTTCGGACAGGGGTTTCCCCCAATTAGTCCGAAAGAGCGAGGTTCTACTGTATACAGTATTTAACACGTATCGAACATTAAGCATTATGTACAATAATCTATATTTTATTCTGGCTATCATTAATTGTATACTTTAATTCAGCTCAGGAAATATCTAGGTGAGTGAGAGGTGGAAGGATGGAGTTAAGAAGTATATGCGTGAAAGCGGTGCTGGTTGGGAGGAGGGGCATCAACTGACTGGGGACACAGGTGCATGGGGGCGTTTCGTTCTTGGCCACCCCTTCAGGGATCACGACGTCCGGCAATAGATAGATAGATAGGAAAGATCTGTGGGAGTCAGAGGATTAACTGAGATAGTTTTTCCCACTTTGATTCCTACAGGACCTTCGTAAGCTGAGTTAAATCACCTAATGCTAGCCAGGATAAAATCAATGTAACACTTTTGTATTGAGGATGTTTTTTTTTTTTTTTTTTCTTGTTTTGGCCTTAAACATAAAATCTCTCAATCACAAAAACAATGAACAAGTTTCTCTTTAAATGCATGTATAATTATGTAGGACATGTTTTGTGAGCATGATTATACTGAACTAAGCATGAAGCATAAGGAACTATTAATTAACTAAGTCTCATATTCCTTGCCTTAAGAATACAACAATAAGTACCGAAATAGACATTAAGCATAAACGACTAATCAAACTAATGACACATAGCTGAAGGTGCTCTAATGTAGCGTTAACCCCTTCTGTACAGGCAACGTGGTAGCGTGCGACAATGTAAAAAAAGCGGACGGTACGCCCGCTAACACCATCCTTACCAAGTTTAGCCTTACTTGAAGCGTCACATTCTGGTAGTTGAAGTATCCCCTGTACCCTCGCCCATTACCACCTCTTCCTCGTCTCACGGGCATGGTCTGGCCGCGTTTTTTGGCCCCGGAGGAGAAAGTCTTCTTCCCGAGGCTGTACTTATCGGCCCCTCGGAGCTTAGACGACCACCCGACTCGCTTGGCCAGCCCGAGAGGTAACTGCTTGGGGGTTTTGGGGTGGAGGCTAGGTCGTCGGACTTTCCCTCGGAGGTAATATCGGTGTCGTTGGAGTCCTCCGAGTGTATGGAAGAGTCTTGGGGGTCGCAACTGTCTTCGTGAGCTGTGAAAGTAAGTACAAATATGGTTAAGGGGGGATGGGCATATTTATTTGCTCATTCATGTATATTATGTGGCTAAACATTACATATTAATGAGGAAGAAGGGGGATCAGCCCGAGAGGTTTTCCGCGGGATAGGTAACTGTTTAGGGGCGGAGGCTAGGTCGTGGGATTTGCCCTCGGAGGTAAATAATGCAGTGGGGGGACTTTCAAAGCTTTAACCACCAACTGTCACCCTATACTAACAGTAATAGGTACAGTACGCCTGGATTTTTTTGTATGTATGTACTGTATATACAGTACTCAGGTATAGCGCTAGACCTATGAGAGTTCCGTATGGAGCTCAGTGGTTTGGTTAATCTGCTCTACATAACTACAACTACAACTCAGGTATAGCTGACTCGAGACAGAACCCAAACAGAAACATTTAAAGTACCTGCATCAAAGATGAACGTCTACGAGTAAATTACATTATTGTTGATCAGAAGATGGATGTGGATAATTGAACTGGTTGTTAACCGTTTCGCGCACAAGGACGCGATTTGCACCGTTTGTAGGATACTGTACTCAAAATCCTTTATGACAACGAGGGTTGTTTATAAACCGTTAGTTTAGTTACTTCAACCTCTGCAGTTGTCTTGAGTGAGTTAAGGCAAGAAAACTAATGTTGGAGAGCTAATTATGAGATCAAGAGAATTGACCACTTGCAAGTTTCAGGTTATAAGGAAGTTAGAGCTGTAGACATCGAAATTAAGCAGAATTACAGTACCAGCTAAAATACGGTCGTAGTACATACTGTATATAAATACAGTACTGTACATAAAATTAAATTTCTCATACTTTCTATCTATCACAAGCCCACATTATTATTGCCTTTCCATTTTATATCGATGTCTATGGCTCGAACTTCCTTATAGCCTGAAACTGGCAAGTGGTCAATTGATGCATTTGTTTACCAGGATGAACTCCATGCTCAAGAGCTGGGTAGAGTGGGTCTCCTGATGATCAAGTACTTCAGTCAATAGCTGCCACAGATTGCTATACCAAGCTGTAATTCTATTGCTCAATACTAAACAGCAACCCCTGGTGCATCAAAGGGTTAATTGGTACAACCATAGACTACAGTAGATCTGGACTGGATACGAACAAGGAACTTTGGGTAAAACTAGAAGAGACCCCAGACAGCCTTTTTACTAGTAATTTTGTGTTGCTTTGTTTATTTTCTTTGATATAGTGTTGTCTTGTTTCAACCAGCAGGGGTGGCAGCCCCCACCCATAAAACTAGGTAAGGTTGCTAGGTTAGGATTAAAAATGCTGTCTGGGGTCTCTTCAATTTTTGCCGAACTTTGCAGTAAGAGACCCAAAATCGAAGAACGAACACCCAAGTTCAAACCTTGAAACCGCAAAAATATCACCTTTTCGCGGTTTCGGGGAGTTCGTTTTCCTATTTTGGGTCCCGTACTGCAAAGTTCCATTTGGTAACACTTAAGATAAGTTGTGGCGGTATATTTAGCAAGTATATATATATGTACAGGTATATATATATATATATATATATATATATATATATATATATATATATATATACCGGGTATATATACCGTATATATATATATATATATATATATATATATATATATATATATATATATATATATATATATTTTTTTTTATAAGTGAAAAAAGAAACTTTGAAAAGATATTAGCCTAACCTAACAACCTATCCTAGTACAGTATTATGGGTGGGGGCTGCCACCCCCGCTGTTGGGTTTGTTTATGCGCAGGACTCTGTTTATTTAATATCATATCATATCAGTGTTTTCAAAGTTGTTGTTATCGCAAATCCTCCATGGGGACAATATTGAGAATATTATTGCAAGTCTATACATACCTATTGTCTCTAATAAATTGTTTCTAATAATGCACCACAAATCATCTTAAGTATTACCTTCCATTTTCGTATCAAATCCAGATATACTGTAGTCTATGGTACAAGGTTTATCTGGCAGAGACAGTTTTGAAAATCCTACATTATACCTTATGTTTTAGTGATAGATGAAGTAAGGGGAAAATGTACAAATTAATCTAGCAGGGGGATCTAATGGATGTTTTTCTAAGTTTGATGAAGGTCTAGGGAGGAAACTAGAAAAATAATTAATAAATTAAAAAAGTGAACCATACCTGAATCTATGCAAAAGTCATACAAATAAACGACTCATAATGTAAACAAAAGAAATATAGGGTAAAATTTAAGACAGCTAGAGCCGCCTTATTTACCAAGTTTTCTTCATATTTTTTTCAAGGAGTACAGTAAAGTATTTTATTGTTGTTTTTCATGGTTTGAGTGGAGGATTTGCATTAACTTACCCATTATTCATTAATCTGAAGATACGGCGTCAACTGGCGCCATTTATTGGGTGAATCTCACTTTTACAGTAGGTAAAGGAAATTGTGGGGTACATTGGATACACGATGGGTTGATTTATTGTCATATCTCATATATGTAGATCTGTAAGGGGGCAAAAACAGGTTGCCGGTATTTCATTTAAATTGTGAGTAATGCTCACGCCATTTATAGGGTGAATCGCACTCACCGTATCTTTCAAAACAAGAAGAAGAGGAGTCAAGTCGAAGGATTCATTGGGCGCAATGCTTTGTTTACGGTCGGGACTTATTGTTTTCGTGTTATTTTTCGGTGTAATCGGGTTTTTTCAAGTGTCGATAACGAAATTCCTCCATGCGGACTATACAGTAATGAGAAAAATATGGAGAGTCTATTGGTCCCTATTTTCCCTAATAAATTATTTCTAATAGGGCGGCGAAAGAGGTCTTGAATATAATTATTTCATAAATGTTTACTGTATACATATTTTAATAATGCATCACTTAGCTCTACTCCCACTAGTTCTGTATATTTTGATAGAACTAAACTTAAAGATGCCCTTAAATTCCTCCTTTTCAATACTTATGTTAGATTCGGGCCTTACATTTTCAAACAAATATTAGGAATTCCTATTGGTGGAAATGCTAGCCCTTTAATTGCAGACTTATTCTTGCTTGCTTTAGAATTTAAATATATAAAAGACTTAGTTGACCGTAGCAAGAAAAAGAAAATCCCAGAAAAATTAGCACTTGCTAAATTGTTAAGTAATAATAGTAGATATATTGATGATATTCTCGTTTGCAATTTGTTAAATTTTAATCAAGTTGCTAAACTTATTTACCCTAATTCTATTCCCCTCACACAATGTAACGTAAATTATAAAGTTGAAAATGTTCTTGATATAAATATAGAGATTGTTAATGAACAGTGCATACTTAAAGTATATCACAAAGTTGATGATTTTAATTTTAACGTAATAAACTTTCCTTTCCCTAGTAGTAATATCGATAGTAAAATAACTTATAATTGTTTTTATTCCCAGTTAATAAGATTTAGTAAAATCTGCACTAAAGTAGATGACTTTTGGGCTAGAGCTAGGTTACTATACAGACTCTTAGTAGACAGAGGTTTTGAGGCAAGTAAATTGTTCCATAAATTTAATCTTTTTAGGGTCAATTATTGTGACTGTATTCTAAAATTTGACATCAATAATTTTAATCAAGCATTTTTAACTTGAAGTTTCTTGTATAACCTCTGCTTACTTTTTGTCTGTATTTATTGTTTATCTTTTTCTTTTTCTATTATTATTATTATTAATATTAATATTGATGATTTTTTAAATTGATTGTTCTTGTTAAAAGAGTACCCTTTGTTTACATCTGTTGTTACTTCATATTTTGCAATTATTTGTCTTTATATTATATGTATTCATTGTCGATAGTATCAATTGCTTGCTTTTGCGATTTCCTTAGTTTATTTGTGCGATAAATATAGGTTATTTGTAGGGTAGTTATTGATGGGGGTCACTTGAGGCATGCTATTCTTACAGGTACCTACCCGATAGCACTATCGTTAGTGAGTGCTGTACTGTATTTTATATATTATTTTGTAATAGTATAGATATCTTATCAATATTTGTATTTTGTACTATTGTTAATGTCTTGTCATGTTGCAAATTTGATTTTAAATAATATTTTTACATTTAACATGTAGTTTCTTTATTCATGCAGAGTTTAGTAAAATTTACCAGAACGTCCCGGACTTCCCAAACTTGACTAATTCCTTTAACTTTAAGTGCGTTGTTATATGTGCGATTAGTTTGCTTGGGAAACAGATTAACTTGCTCATGTAGTAATGTACACCCTATGTGGTGGATTGTGTTCTTTTATTTAATAATTTTCATTTTAGTAAGCGTTGTTTCCACATAGCGATTTTGATAATTTAATTTGACTTTATATTGTCCTTGTCCCAATTTTGGTTTGTCTAGTTTTCAAATTTTACATTTTAATCTGTACATGCACGATATAACTACACCCAATACGCCCCAAATAAACTTAGCCTCCTATGCAGATTACATAACACTCACATGCACACACCATGACCCAAAAAGAGCAACAGATCTCCTTCAACCCTATCTCAACACACTACATGGCTGGTGCACTACAAACAGACTTAATCTAGCCCCAGCCAAATCCACCGCAACCCTGCTCACAAGCTGGACAGGAGAACACGAATACATCCCTCAACTCACCATAAACAACACACCCCTAACACATACACACACATCCAAAATCCTAGGAGTAACATATGATACTCCTATGACATTCAAACAGCACACCACAAACATTAAAAAGAAACTGACACCCAGACTTAACACCCTCAGGTCACTTGCTCACACAAAATTTGGACACAACAAAGAAACTACCACCACAGTATATAAACAATACATAAGATCAGTGATGGAATACGCAAGCCCAGCCTGGGCTTCTAACCTAGCTGAAACACATCATAAGACCTTACAGACTATTCAAAATAAAGCCCTGAAGATCATTACAGGCTGCACAGCTACTGCACCCACAGATCACCTACATCAAGAAACCAAAATTATCAAAGTCAAAGACCATCTGGACATGAGAGGCACTCAATTCCTGGCAGCAGCCTCCACGAACCAAGACCACCCACTAAACTACATGGCAACACACCCACAGACACCAAGAAATATCAAAACAACACCCAGCACACGTTATCACACACAATTATTGTCCTCTCTCCCTCCCTGCCCACCCCGAACCAACTTCCAGAAGCACATCCATACTCATATCTCCCGCCTATCCATCCACTCACTCACAGACAACACGCAGCTGCATGCACGACCTCCCGAAATCCATCCTTCCGAATCCTCCCTCCCTTGCGAGGACAGAGTCCACCTGGCCAGGCTGAGATGCGGACACCATCCAGCTCTCCTGAGCTATCAGAAGAGACTGGATGACTCTGTTGTCGACGCCTGCCCGGGATGTACCACAGCACCCCATACCATTAAACACATCATAGAAGACTGCATTTCACACAACCACTTACGCCAACAACATAATCTACACTCAATGAGAGCTCTGTGGGAAAGCCCGATCGTGGCCATGGCCTTTAAAATGCCCCAGAACAAGAAGCCCACCACAGAAGCCACGAGCGAACACCACACAGAAACACCCGGAAGAAAGGTCCACAGAACGAAAGGACCAGCTGACCGAGCCCGCCATTCCAGGCAGGCCCAAGCCCGCAGGGCTAAACAGCTCCAGGACACACCCATTTACCTTTTCTAAAACCGACCATTTTCCACACCTCACGTACACTAACCCCTCGTGTCCTACACTTATTAACTACAAAGATGATGAACAGGAATATACATTCATATTAAAAACACCCATGCCTGTCCCGACGTTGAGCCAATGCCAACACATCAGACAGCCATAATTATATCTATGTATGTTCTTGCATCCGAGAAGTAGATGTTATATATCTTAGAAGTTAAAGCACCCACGCTGTCCCTAGATCTCTTATATCATTTTCCATGACGAGTATAGATATATGTAACCCGTGCTCAGTCGCCCCTTGCATTGCTCCTCTAGTAACTAAGTATTAATATTAACATTCCCTAACATCTTGTCTTGCCAGACTAAGCTTCTGAAGACCCATCCCCCCATAAATCTATGTATGCAACCCTTAGGTTAAGTATTTTTATCCGCCATTGTGTTCACCTTTTTCCATTTACTTTCCACAATTGTCATACGTCTTCCCCTTGCCTCCTTCGTATCCACAGTCCACACTACGCCAATTTACTTCGTGTCTTACACCTCTTACCCCAACCAGAGATATATAAGATAACCTGGTTATCAGTATCTGTCATAAGTACCCCGAAACAATAACTAAGTACCCCTACGAACTGCCACTGTGGTTGGTATTTTATATTTAATAGAAAACGCAGTTCCCAGGGCCAACTAATAGATCCATAACCCTCTGACTGATCACATAACTCTATCTTTTCCAGACTCATATACCACCCCATAGTTGCATTCCCCGGTAGCATTTGGCTAACGTATTCTACTGCCTTTTCAAACTTCCATATCAATTGTAGCCTAATGCCACCCCCACGCCCAGGGACCTTAGGGGCAAAATTTCCCTGTAGCCCTTGAACTCTCCCCCCCCTCTCATTAACCTCTGAAGTGCGCATGGGGGTAATTGGAAACGTCCCCCTGTGCTGACGTATTTGAGGTGTTTCCGCCACTAAAATATTCATTGTGCCATTAATAGCATTAATACTTATCCGCCCTATTATGGGTTGATTATAAAGGTATTAACCTGAAACAACAATAAAACGAGTGAAAACAGCGTTTGGATGGTCAAAAGGAGATTAGCCGCGAGTTGTATAATGTATGGGTGAGGCAATCTGCTTTCCCGCCAATTTCCCCCAAGGCCACTGAGACACAGTCGATCGATACTCTCTCTCTCTCTCTTGCACTCGCTTGCTATCAGTGATGACCACACCCTCCAATCGGATTTCTAATGTTAGCACGAAAATATACCTCAGAATAAGGGAATAACAGGGAAAATAGGTGATAACTGAAGGAGAGGAGGAAAGTGGGGAAGGAGGGGAGGTAGAGGACTGAGATTTTGCATGGCCCAGGGGCCAAAAAAAAAATAAAAAATAAAAAAAAAAAATATAAATTTTTTTTTTTTTTTTTCGATGTCAAAAGTTGATTTTTATCTCTGACTCTTAAGAGTCTCCCCGCAGTGCGCCGGGGGAACTCTTAAGAGTCTCCCCGCAGCTCCCGGGTTAAGACACCCGCGCTTCTCGACTCTTGTCCGACCTAGCCTCTCTCTCATACCTCTTGAAGATCCTTGAATTGTCCGTTACTAACGCTCTCCAACCTTTTATATATATACTCCTATCCAGCCTACCTTCACTTAGTAGGCCAGAACAACATTAGAACTTTACTAGCCCCTTGCATGCCATCTATTCTCTTACAACACATTCACAACCCTGCACCCAATGGTCGTCGGTGCGAGGCTAGCCGCCCCGCCAGTAACTAACTTCTATTGTCATACTTCCAGATAAATGTGGCAGAGTTAGCAACCCAGTCTCCACCATATCCAGCAAACCCTACAATTAACAACCAGCCGAGTAAAACCAGCTAGCTAAGGCACCTTCGGTTTTGGTATTAAAGACACTCACATCTGTCTCATACACAGAGGGTTATTACAAACACTGGTGATATGGCAAGCCCCTAGCCACAGCCGCCGGACGACTATATCAGAGAGGGCGCCCAGCTCCCCCTTTTTGCCCACCCGAGGAGGGAGACCCCCACCCCCGCGGAGGTATACCTGGCCCCTGTTTTGACTCTCGAGTCATTGCCAGGTAGCACAGGAATTCTTCCTATCAATGAACTAACCATGAATGACTAACACCTTTACTAACCTCTATTACCTCACAATAAACCATTTACCTTTCTTGCATGCTCTGATCACTAAATTAGCACCTCAGCTATACCATAGAATGAAGATTGAACAATCTAGAGAGACACTCCTATCACAGCTGTCCCCATCCTCCTCGCAAAGTAGATCCAGTCTCTCTCCCCTAAATACGTCCAGTATAGCCAAAATAGTACCTCTTACTAAGGCTCAGTTATATGAAAATATAAAGGCTTCCTATCGCCCTGTGCCACAACAGTAAATACCATCTTACCTAGTCCCCATATCTATTGAGAGCTCAATTAAGTCCATAAGACTCGAGATCCCTACTGTCTGCAGGGTCCAGAACCGAGCCTATAAATCTACCTCCCGCCCCCAGTCAAATCAGTTGAAAGCTAGACACCAACCAGTGGTCACTACCCTGCAGTTTACCTCTAGCTCTGCCCTTGTGTTGTTCCGGAGTTGAGAGATTCCAGATCCGGCAGACTCCGTGGCAGAGAAGACTGATAGAAGCATCTGTCCATGTACAAGTCCTAACGTGCACCTTATAACCTTCACACAAATTCGTGGGTATATAAGTGTGTAGCCAGCAACGATCATCAAGAGATCCGACTTGAGAACTTCCTACATTTTGGACCATCTGGACGGCCGAGGAACCAGTCGTTAGCCCCCAACATCACCGGAAGCAAGATAACCAGGACCAGATCTACCCATACTATTCAAGATTCATGTTACTAGTACTAAGTGTTATAGTACTAGCTTGATACGCACCTATTAACTTTCTATAAAGTGGCTAAGACCTTGCCCAGTGTAATTCATATTTAACCATTCCATTTGGGACGTACTAAGCGATCAGTGTTTTTTATTTACAGGCGACCTTGACTCTCGTAATTACCTTATTCAGATATTAAAACTCTAGTGATATCTAACGTTCGCCCACTGATTCGTGTTCTACATATTTCTGCATTAAGAATATCAAACTTAGTTCAGTACCCCCATGAGGTTGCTAGAGATTTCCGTGTTCTATAATATACGCGTCTAATCCTAACTGTGAGTTGCTACGTGGGCACGCGACCAGCCAGCAAGAGGTAAAATCAGTGACAGTGAATTATACGAATATATTGAGGTCTTCCAGTAAAATATAAACTTGCTAATTAAACCCGTGATCAGAAGAATATACCTGAACGTTGGAAGTGGGAGACTAGGCTCCATCCAAATCCGCAAATGCTAGCAGTTCCCTTCTATCATTTGTTTTGTGCAAATATAACTATCTTTCTATGCTCTTTATTTCAATAAACGTGAACTTGTGTCGTGTTACTGTGTTTATTTTGTGTTCTCTATTCCTCATACCTTGTATTGTGCATGCAGCCTTCTATACCCAGTCATTCAGAACTCACATTACCCAAGTTAAACCTGTAGAAAAACAGGGCATAACAGCCTTCCTCAGGAACTCGGGGCTGTTCGGCCAGGCAGCTTAGGGAACAACAACAACAACAACAACAACAACAACCAGCACCGCCTTAGTTCATATACTTTCCTCACTCCATCCTTCCACCTCTCTTTCAGTCTACCTCTCCCTCTCTGTCCCTCCACCTCGCTCTCGTACACCCTCTTAGTCATTCTCTCGCTTTCCATACGTTCCATATGGCCGAACCATCTCAAGTTATTCTTTTTCACACTTTCCAGCACATCTACCTCCACACCACACCTCCTTCTTACTTCCTTATTAGTCTGTCTATCCCTCCATGTAACTCCGCACGCACTTCTTAAGTAATTCATTTCCACTGCTCTCACTCTTGGTCTGAGTCTCTCAACCAACGTCCATGCTTCGCTTCCGTAAGTCAGTGTCGGGATTACCACACTGTCATGCAAGGACTTCTTCACTTCCATACTGACCACCCTATTTCTTGTTACTGCTTTCAGTATTCCTACAATCCTCTTCCCCTGTTGTACCCTCTCCTGCACTTCTTCATCCATAGTCCCATCTTTACTCAACACACTGCCCAGATACTCTGGCTCTTTGGTCCGAATGCGATTTAATTTTTCTCAGCCTTTCGGACAAATCCGAAAGGCTGAAATAATGTCCGAAGTTTATAAGTCCGAATACACATTCACCTAACCAGACAAGTCCGAAACTCGGCTCTGTGGTCCGAATGCGATTTAATTTTTCTCAGCCTTTAGCCTTTCGGACAAATCCGAAAGGCTGAAGCATGAGTCCAAAGTTAAATGTAGTCCGAAAGTGTAGTCCGAAAAGGACGGAGGTATTTTCTCAGCCTTTCGGACAAATCCGAAAGGCTGAACCATGAGTCCGAATTGAAATTCTAGTCCGAAAGTCTGAGAATTCCGAAAGATTGAAGTCCGAAAGAGCGGGGGTTTACTGTAACTCAGCTCATCAACTAATACAATATCTACCTAACCTATAGTGCTCTATTGAAACATCAGCCACAAAATTAGTTCACTTGGTATATTAAACAGATTACCTTGCTCATGTAGTAATGTACACCCTATGTGGTGGATTTTGTTCTTTTATTTATAAATTATTGCTTTGCCTAAGCGTTGTTTCCACATAGCGATTTTGATAAGTTGTTTTGTGTTTGTCCAAGTTTTGGTTTGTTTATTTTGCAAGTTTTACATTATAAGTCATGCGTACATATTAGTCATAATAGGTAATATTCTACACCTGTTTGAATCTTTCAACATATACAAATTACAAAGTATATTATTAAGAGGAGGGTTTTAGTTTGCTCCCCAGACCTCCATCAAGCTTAAATACAGAGCGATCCTTAAATAATTGCCCATAGGAATTTCATATGTATTTTATTATAAGAGATATTACCATAATCACTACTACTATCATCATAATGAAATACATGGGAATCCCTATGGGCAATTATTTAAGGATCGCTCTATATATACCACCAAGATCCCCTTTTCTAGATAAAAGTGTCCATTTTTCGGTAGAAAAATGTCCAGGCTGAATGCCTGTTCCTCATAAATTGCAGGCTTGCTATCGTTCGCTAGGAACAAATTTGACACCTGACACCATAGGCCGTAGCTCGATTGGTAGAGCGTTCGCCTGCTAACCGTGAGGTTGACGGTTCGAGCCTCTGGCCAGCCAGTGAGTTATTGGCAGATGTCAGTGCTGTTGGTGAACGGTGCGGTCTAGTAATCTGTGGCAACTATTCACTAAGTCCCTGTTTCACCAGGGCTAGAGATTATTGGCTGTAAATTTCCGCGTCTATACCTTGATTGACTCTTCACAAATGGTAGCAATATTAGCTTGATTACTCGAGTCGTTTTTTAGTTACCAAGGTTAGAGGTCATGATTTCTCGCCTACTTACAGCGAATAGACTATAGTGCACTGTCCTTGTGACTAACCTTCCTTGCAATGGGTGACAAGGTAGTGATCAACTGTAGATCACCAGTGCTGATGATGGGAAAGTCTCCACACATACCATCAGCACCCCCACCAGCTCTCCCGCACATCCCTCACTCCTGCACACACCGCAGCACCTGCTTGTAGATTTAGGGGGGCAGGTTATTGTTATTATATCTGTGTACACCGCGCAGTCACGCCCACACTGCTTTCTCACGCAAACATCACTTACTGTATTCACGCACACACCATTTATGCACACATTGCTCACTCACGCATACACTACAATGACAGGTACTGTACCACCGAGGATTTAATACATATTTTTTTTCGGTTTCCACGCATCCAACTCGAAGCTACACCTTTTTGGGAGCAAGACGTTTCGCAGCAAGTGACGGTTCGCCTTACCGCGGCAAACGAGCCCGGACGCTAATTGGAACTGCGGCGAACCGACCCACACCAGGGCCACCAAATCAAGATGCGGGAGGGAACAAGAACGAGAGGACACTAAGAAAATTTACAAAGAAAGAAATAGGCTTGAGAAGGCAAAGAACTCATTTTGTGATAGAGTGGTAAATGAGTGGAACGCACTGCCCCAGTATGTAGTCGATTCCGAATCAATAAGGGAGTTTGAAAGTAATCTTGATAAAGCATGGGGAAGACAAGATTTGAAGTTTGATTATAAAACAAAAATACAGAATAGTAAAAATGTTGCGTCTGCTGCCGCCGCCGCCAACACCGTGAACGACCGCAGCAGTGCAAGTACTGGTACTGAGCTGGATACACAGGCATAGTTTGCCTTTTTCCAGAGGATCTACTGTAAGAAAACTGTAAGAATTAATACTGGTAGAGTCGTGGGAAAGTAGCTAAATTGATACTGACATCACTGGACGATGCCATACAACTAAGGATGGATCTCCTACATTTCGAATGCCATCTGATACTTTTCAAATGATAAACATTATATCAATTCACATATGCATAGCCTACGTGAGTTGCAGTTGGGATGCGTGTACTGTACATGCTTAGATTGATATGCAGGATTCGAATTTGCATAATAAATCGTAGGCAGTGTCCACCATCCTTTAACTGTCTTCGTGGTGCGATGCATAAGGTGTTGATTTTTGGTGTGAGCATCCTGGGTTCGAATCCACGGACTGTCACATGTGTTTGTAAATTTCATAAATCGATTTTAGGAGTATACAGTAGTTGGTTGTTGGAAGGAACATAATTCATTACATAGGCTATATATTTCCTAATATGAAGAAAACAGTCTAATATCAGCCAGTATATATAATATGCGTCATCGTGTCTTAATTTAAGAAGTTTACACATTAACCCTTTCAAGCTCCAATACGCATTTCTGTTTTGTTTCCTGGTAATTATTAGACGATTTTATTCAGATTACGAAGGGTATATGGAAGTCAGAGAGTTGATTGAGAGAGTCTTTACCCTTTTAAAACCCACAGATCCTTCCTAAGCAGCTAAGCTGCATAATATTGTCTAATGATAGCCAACATATACTGCTAAAACGTGTCAGAGCTTCAAGGGGTTAATAGGGACGATAGGCCTATACACCAGCACACTTGCGTAAGAGCTTCTTGGCCTGCATGCTTTTGGGTGTGCTTCTCATATATTCTTCCCCCGCCTTGAATAAGTGTCCTTGGATTTGTTTATTGGTTGCTCGTTGGTACCTGGACAATGTGCCTTCACTAACGAATTGTAGGCTACCTCCACACTAACTGTTTAGCTTCTTCAAGCAGATCGACCCGCAGATAAAGTGGAAGTTTTGATTTTCCTGCTCGACGATTTAATGCACCGTGCCAACTTTCACAATCATTGTTTTTCCTGGTTGTTTGAAAAACACCAATTAGGAAATCTTATGGAGATAGAGGAAAATTATGGTAATTGCGACAAATATACGCTAGACTGACATTAGGAATGCACTAGAATGTATCATAGATAGTACGGTAATAACCTGCATAATTACACTATAAAAATATCGCAAAGTATCCTTTGTATTGGAATACAAAATATAAATAGCCTATATTTACTAAGAAAGTTAAAAATAAGGATTTTTAGAAATCGAAGGAATTCAGAATAAAAGCTGTGGAAGCACTGAATGCATAATCGAATTTTGGATGGTGAACTAAAAAACCTGCTTACCTGTACCGGTGCATATTTTAAAGTCAGCAGTATAATTCATATTTTTTCACCAAACAACTTTAGTTCCTACTTCTAAACTCAATTAATGAAATCAACAAATACATGTGGCACTCCAAGGACTCGAACCTAGGTTTTTTTTTTTTTTTTTTTTTTTTTTTTTTCTATATTCCAACTTACTTCCTCTCTGACATAGGCTGAGAGCCTTAACATTCACCGCTTTACAATGAACAGTGAAGCCCGTGAGGTCTTGTTCCAGTCTAGGGAGTGAGACATGTGAAGCACGTAGAGTACAACGAGCACCTGCCATCTTGCCTTCACATGCTCACTCATGGCCCGAAACGACCCCATCTCTGAAGCCACCTCGTTCCCGTGCTTCACTGTCTCACCCCCTACACTCTGACTCTCACACTTACTGTACACACACACAACGCCACCTGTTGAGCAGATAACTCACCAGGCATTGCACCCCTATAGCATATTTTGAATATGGGAATATTCATACAGTGCTATTTAATCAGGGAACAATGAGGGTATTTTATTGACGTTTCGGTGGGCTTGTGGTAATGCACTGATACCAGGTACAGCACAAATTCCATTCCAATAATATCTTCCCATTGATACATCGGGATTTGAACCCGGGACCTTTGGATTACCAGGCCAGTGGCAAGACCACTCCACCACACCTCCCCTGTGTGGATAGGCTATACTTACGCCAAAATTCTGCGCATTTATGCATTATGCTATCAAGACAGTTAAACAATTATGCTATGCACAAGCCTACGATTTATTATGCAGTAAACAGTACCGTACTGGTCAGGAACACTGCTGTAAGAAGAGTGCCACAATCTGGGGTTTTTATTGCAGTTAAACTAACGGTATAACCTGCTGCGAACCGTCTCATTCATTTGCTGCGAACAGGCATAACAAATTCTGACCGTACCTGCGGCGAAACGTCACTTGCTGCGAAACATCTCGACCCCCACCTTTTTCTGGTCCGGTAATAGTATTGAAAACGATAGGCTATAGCCTAATAACGTTTTAAATGTGGTTTTCGACGAGAATAAAACGGCGCGTTTGTGCCGAAAATCGGCGGCGGGGTGTCCGTCGTCGCTTCGGATAGTCGCGGTTTGTTTACCGAGGACGCTCGAGGTTGTTGTTGTTGTTGTTCCCCAAGCTGCCTGGCCGAACAGCCCCAAGGCCCCGAGCAAGGCCAAGGCCATAACCGTGCGCCCCACAGAACCCTCACAGTCTCACTGCCGACCACAATAAAGCCTGGGTGACCGAAGCCACTCCATGGCAGGGAGCTGAGGAGGGTGCGGAAACGCCCGGGAAACCAAAGCCCCACCCAGGGCCCTGTGCCCCTCAGCAATTATGAAGAGAAAGTTGAGGGGCAAAGGGAAAAATGTGACGCTTTGGCTTCCAATCTAGGTAGACTGGGAAGTCAATCCACGGAAGAGACGCGGCAGACGCCGTCACTTGAGATCTAGAAAATATAAAAGTAAAAGTAACAGTCAGAGTAAGCTATGGGTATGGCAGAGATCGCTCAGTTCTCACTCGGATAGACCAGCCCATCACCAGGACGCTCGAAACCGGTTACTACGGCCAGCTGTTTTGCCCCCTGCTGGCCACATAGCCTATAGGCCTATGACTATTATTATAGCCTAATTCACGGGGGGGGGGGGGGGGGGGGGGGGGGGGGGGGGCAGAGCCCCCCTCATCGCCCTCAACCCTGTCCTGTATCCCACGCCCTATAACGCAAGTCTTTATCAAAATTTGGACCTAACAACTGGTTTATATAGGCTAAGCTTAGCCATTTGAAGTCTACCGCCAAGGCGGGACCGGGAAGTCACTCCGAGCGTAAAGTAAACAAAGCGACCCTACTTCCACGACGCAACCAACCGAGTAACCGAGTTGTCTTTAGCCTAGCCTATATTTAGTCTCATATTATCATTATTAAAGTGTCCCCATGTTTTTTTAGTGTTTCATACACCAGAAAAGGGTGTAGCCTAGCTTGGTGTTGGATGCGTGGAATCCGAAAAAAAATAGGCCTAGGCCTATGTATTAAATCGTTGGCGGTAGGCCTACCTGTCAAATAATTTTGTCTTCGCCGGTGACATAACAAACGTTGGAGGTCGCTTTGTCTCCGGAGTCCGGAGTCCGGATGTCGGATGTCGTCTCCAAGGGGCAGAACGCCTTAGCAACGGCAGCTCCCTGAAGATTTAAGTTTACTTTATATTTCCTAGCTTACATTCAATGTTTTTTTATCTTTCTTGGTACGATTTTAGTTACTGGACTACTAACTGGATACTAAAAATACTTCAATTTTTACCGAAATAACCTAGGCCTAATGTTACCCAAATCGAAGGGACACCACTGCTCGAATCCGCCGGAATAGGAAATATATTGAAAATCTGGGCCTCCTACTCTCTGAAAAGAAAGATATATATACATAGAAACCTCTGAACATTATATTTATAGTAGGGTTATTATTTTTTTTTTTTTTTTTTTTCTATGTGATTGAGGGAGGCAAAAGGCATAACTGCCTATAGCGAGTGCCTCCCCCATAGTTGAAAGAGTGACAGGGCCAAAATCAAGGGACGTTCGAGCCAAAATGCCTGGACACACGGAGTTTGAAGCAATTTAAGTCATAGGAAGAGGGAAAGACTGATTCTGGGAGAGAGTTCCAGAGCTCAGCTGTTGAGTAGAAGAAAGTTTGAGAGTAACGTTTCACTCTTGGGTTGGAGAGTTGCACAGAGTAGGGGTGGGATTGAGTTGCAAGACGGGTACCACGTGCCCTACGTAAAGGAGGTGGTATGCACTGGGATAGCTCTGAGGAACACTGATTATTATAGTAGCGATAGAATAGCGAGAGAGATGCAACATTGCGGCGGAGAGAGAGAGATTGCAGAGTTGGTGAGTGGACGGGAGTTAATGATACGAAAGGCCTTCCTTTCAACTTTGTCTAGGAGAGCGGTGTGAGAGGAACCTCCCCACACATGTGAACAATACTCAATACAAGGGCGCACTATGCCCCTGTACAGAGCAAGAAGCTGTGCAGGGGAAAAGAACCCCCTAAGGCGGTTGAGCACACCCAGCTTCCGAATCCGTGACCATTTTGTTCCTACCTTTTTCTCTCGATGGATTTGACAACCAGAACCATTTTAAAGGAAAATTAGCTCCTATGCTCCTCTGAAAAATGACGGCTAACTCTGCTAGAGCCCAATATTCAAAATGGCCACCAACTCCATCTTGAAAAACATGAAATGTAATATCTCTGGCATCAGATGAGCTACAAGGACGAATGAGGTGTCCTTTTTCACTAATTCTGGCATTACAAATCCACTGGAATGGTTATTGTATTGTATTGTATATTGTATTGTTATTGTATTGTATTATACTAATTGTACATACTAATCTGTCACTACATGATTCACTGTATGAGCCAATATCAGAATCACTGTCCTCACTTTCGCTGCTATCATCACTGTTGTTCTCTGCCTGCGGATTTGTAGGTAGTGATATGGATGGGGGAAGTAGGGGCTGGGTTGAACGGACAGGCAGACATCAGCCATTTACAAGATGCCATCCATGGTGAGGGGTGACTTTGGAGCTGGTAATGCTTTTGCAAATATGCAAGATAGTTTGCACGCTCCAAGTGTGGACGGAGACTGTCCAAGTCAGGCACAAGTCGGATAGTGCTTTTTTTCTTCTGAGCTCTCCACTTCGCTGCCCTCGCATCTCCCAGGGTCTTGCTTTTGGTATCACCATAGACATATCGAATGACAAACCGCTCCAAATCACCATGATGACCTGTTCTGTGACTAGGAGCTGTGTACCACATGCTGCTAGCAGGTCGTGTGCCTCTTTAGACTTCTCCAGATGATCTGCGATGAGCTTCTTGCTTGCTCCATAGAAGCCAGAGTTGTGGTCACACCCAGTGAGGACATGAAGTGGTATGATGGATGCATCCATTACCTCACTGCACAAACATCGGACATCGATAAGCTGACGTTTGCGTTTCACACACAGGATTCCTGTTGTCTTCTGAGCAACATATGCCGCTTGCACGTAGTTGTCTGTGTCCGCTGTGTCAAGAACGACAGCTGCTGTGTAGCTGTCTGACCGGAGCACACTATATATGGTGAGCATTGCCGTATCTGCCTCTGCATGGGAGCATGTGAGCTCTGGCACAAGCTTGCCTGTGGTGAGATTCTTTGCAGTGCTGCCAACTACACAGTAGATGATCTCGGTGCTAGTTGTTGCTGCTGTTCTCTGGAATTCCGTTTGAAGAAATGCCAGAAGGCGGATTTTGTTCTCAGGTTTACCCAGGAGAGCATGGAAAACTTTACAAGAAGGAAATTTATCTTCTGTCTTCATGAAGACATTGATGATTGGCAGGTTTTTTGATCGTATAATTCTGATCATATGAATCATTGACGCAAATGATGCGCTCAGCATGCTTGTGTCTCGTTAGAACGAAGTGCACCAACTTCTCTGGCGTGAAACCCTGAAAACCCAGTGATTGTGGTGATACAGCTTTGCTGCAAGTCTGCCTGCGGAAATTGGCGCCTCTCTAGGGGATCTGGGACCTGGGAATCTTTTGCTGGGGGACCCCAAATGGGTCTGGTTCTCTGGGTATTTCTCCTGGACGAACTAGAATGTGTGTGATTTTGTGTGTTTTTTTTTTTTTCTCTTATGTGTTGTGATGTCCCTATATTTGTTTTTCTCCGATGTGTTGTGATGTCCCTATTCAGGATCTGTCTCGAGTCGGCCACCCCCATAAATAAAAAAAACCCAAAAACACTGGGATAAGTACCAGACTACAGTATATACATACATACTGTACATTGTTTTTCTGATGTGTTGTGATGTCCCTCTTCGGGCTGTCTAGAGTCGGCCACCCCCATAAAAAAAACAAAAAAACAATTAAGGCTACGGCAAAATCTCAAGGAATCAACAAGTTAAAGACGATCTCAATCAACCCAAGAACTCCAACAGGTCCTTCGTAAGCTGAATAAAATTGTCTGCAGGAATCTAGATTGAAGCAATTATTGGCATCACCTGATTAAAAGTATTATGGGATCAAACACCCCAAAATGGCAGGAAATATTACCACAAAATATTATAGTACAGTAGTGCTAATAAGTCATGTCTCAGCTGCCATTACGTTCGGCTTTCTCTGTGCTGTATTAATGTCTGTCAGATGTTGAATAGGGTGGGTAAATGTAGGATTATCTTTGTATACCTTACTAAAAATTAAGAAATAAAGTTTAGATAGTGCTGATACCAATTATTTATCAAAATATTCTTGGTGCCAAGACATCACTCATTTGGCAGACTGTACAGATGCCCACAAAGTTATGCTCCTGCCCGTCATCTTATACTTGGAAATATAATGAGCACAATTGAATTGCGAGTCTGGTTTCTTATGCAATGGTCGACTCATCTGATTAGTAAAATTATATTTAAAAATACATTCACAATTCATTAATACTATTTTTTCTTTCATACATAAGATCACGACGAGGAACAGAGCTTATGTCCGGTCTGGGAATCAAACCTGGACCTTTCAGAGGATAAAAAGAGGGTGAGAAATAAAAGACCAGAATATTATTATTATTATTATTATTATTGAGAGCTTATTTATGTACTTTTCATTAGCCATTCAGCAGTCTGGCATTTGATACTCCGGCATGACATTGGGGGGGGGGGGGGGGGGGCTGCTGCTGCTTTCCGGGACATGCAGAACTTTCACCGTAGAAGGCAGCTAATAAATGCAGACTAAAATAAAGGTTCACAATAATCAAACGAAACCCATTACTATAAACAGGAGGAGGAGGAGGAGGAGGCTCACATTGTCCAAATCGTGTGACTCATCGATGGATAGAAATTGGGCAAGGCTTTGTAATCAACTAAATTCTGTTGATTTTTTAAGGGGAGAAGGGCGTATTTATTTGTTCATTTATGTATCTTTATATTATTTTTGTTTAGTTTCCTCTCTAGACCTCCATCAATCTTCAAAAAACACCCCCACCAGACCCTCCTTCAAGATAAAGATAAAATTGTACATTTTTCTATAAAACAAAATTAAAAAATTTATCTTGAGGAGGGTCTTGGGGGCATGTTTTTTTTAAAAGCTTGATGGAGGTCTAGGGAGGAAACTAAAAAATAATAATAAAATAATCCATAAATTAAACAAAAAAATCGGCCCCTCCCCCTTAATATTTGAATGACTCGCACCGACGGCCACACCAGAGCTCATTATTGGACAACTTGGGTCTAAAACAGCCTTTGGCGTTCTGTAGACTTCATCAAAAAGACTAGAAATAAAGTTTTCTTATCGAGTAACAAAATTATACTGTATTGTAGGAGAAAGTAACTATAGATACTGTGGGCCTGAGAATGTAGGCTACACTAAAAAAAAAATAGAAAAAACTATAATACAAATGAGAATGCCTACGTATTTGTATATATACAGTATACAAAAAATCATTATTGGTCAGAGAGAGAGAGAGAGAGAAAATGAGAGATAATAGATAAACAGACCACACAGACCTTAACATCCAAGCGAGGTGGTCAGGACTTGACTCTGGTACTGGAACCACAAATAAAGAAAAGTGGAAAAAAAAGGATAGCACACCTAAAAGATAATATTTTCTAGTGCCCTTTTGAATTGACAGTAATACAAGTACAACATAAATTAATACACCATACATGCCTACATTAATACTATTGCACGCGCACACATACAGTACATACATATACACACACATACTGTACATACACACATACATAAAGCCCATACACACACATACAGTACATACAAATACGCACACATACTGTACACACACAGACAGTACATACAAATACGCACACATACATACGGTACATGCAGTCTCACACACACATACAAACAGTACATACAAATACGCACACATACTTAAGGTACATGTACACAGTCACACAAACACACACACACACATCATTGCACCAGCCGCACTGGAAATTATATATACTGTATTTATATATGTATGTAACATTTTGGTCTTTCATTTTATCAGTTTTTTGGCATAAGCAAAAGCTCAGTGCTATACAAGACAAGAGGAAATAAATTACTGTATATTCATAGTTAAGGGGGGTCACCAACTTTTTTTATCGTTCTCTCTTTTTCTCTTTCCCTGGCTTGTATCCATTCGACCCCATTCAGCCAACTGTTTTAAGACGTTTATCCCCATCCAGGTGTCGATTTCGTCCTGGCGAGATAGCGAGCCAGCATTGTATGGAGAAATCCGGCTTTGCCGGAAATTTTTTTCTATCGAAAAATTTACAAATTTAGCTTGCTGTCAAAACAAAAATAAATATATGCTGACTCGCTACTGCTCGCCAGGAAAATATTGACACCTGGATGGGGTAAACGTCTTAAAACAGTAGGCTGAATGGGGCCGAATGGATACAAGCCAAAGAGAGAGGAAGAGAAAGATAAAATAGCGAGGTGGGCTCCCTTAATCCCTTCAGCACCATGATGTAATTTTCATCATATTCTGGTAACCAATAGATGATTTTCTACACAATTTTGATAAGTTCTTTTGTCTTTATATTGTGTCGTCCCTGTTTTGGTTTGTTTATTTAGCAAGTTTTACATTATAATTATATAGATTATACATATAGATTTTGTTTGTGTGTTGTTGTTGCGATAGTTTTTAATTTTAATGAGTTATATTAATTTGAACAGTTAATTTAGAGTTCGTTTCCAAGTTTATCTTAATTTGCCTTTATATTGTGTTGTCCCTGTTTTGGTTTGTATATTTTGCAAGTTTTACATTACAATTAGCCAGGACCCAAAAGGGTAGACAATATCTCAATAAACCCTCTGAGTAACATAGATTTTGTTTAGTGTGTTGTCATTTCCGTAATTTCATTATTTTAATAAGTTTGTTATATTAATTTGAACAATAACTTGAATTAGTTTTCAAGTTTCATATTTTAATAGGTCCTCTTTAACTCTTTCAGGTCCAGGGGTTGCCATTTAGTATTCAGAAATAGAATTATCTTAATCTCATAAATGACCTCTCCAAAGTTAGTTTTCTGCTCACATCTCACTCAAAGACAACTGCAGAGGTTGAAGTAATTAAACTAAAAGTTTCTAAACACCCCTGATGGTCACAAAGGTTTAAAAGTAATAATAATTATTATGTTCTCTCCACCAACCAACTTTACTCCTAAACTCGATTAATGAAATTAACACACATGTGGCAGTCCGGGGATTCGAACCTAGGATGCTCACACCGAAAATCAACACACTTATGCATTGCACCACGAAGACAGTTTTTCACCAACCAACTTTACTTCTAAACTCAATTAACGAAATCAACAAATACATGTGGCACTCCAAAGACTCGAACCAATGATACTCACACCAAAATTTCGCGCATTTATGCATTACGCTATCAAAACAGTTATAATAATGTTCAGGTTACTTATATAGCACCATTTCCCTCTAGCCCTCGCTCCAAGATTCAATAGTATTAAAGTATCCCTGCGCAAAAGGGTTCAACTGCATAAAATTGTCTAATTGTAGCCAGAATCAAGGGTAAGAAGGAAACATATTAACTTGCTCATGTAGTAATGTACACCCTATGTGGTGGATGGTGTTCTTTTATTTATAACTTATTATTTTGCTTCAGTGTTGTTTCCATATAGCAATTGTGATAAGTTGTTTTGTCTTTTTACTGTGTTTGTCAAAGTTTTGGTTTGTTTATTTTGCAAGTTTTACAATTTCGTCATGCTGAAGGGGTGAAGGGGTAGCACACAAGCAATTTATCATCAACTTTTTTTCCACAACCAAGATCTGCCAGCTTCTGACATTCCCTTGCATGAGAATCTTGTCTATATATCTATCAATCTATTGCCAGGTGCCTTAACCCTCGTCTAGCGGGGGGTTTTGGGCTATTTTGGGCATATTCAGGCCCTCCTGAATGATCAATCAAATATCTGCATGAAAAGAAATTTATTCAGCAAAAAACTAGGCGCTACAAGCTTCAAAATGAGACCAGAACGAGCTACGTAGCACTCGTCGTTTTTATGCAGTGGTACCACCAACATGGGAGTTTAGCGTATAGCGGCATATTTTTTCCAGCTACGCTCACTACTGGCTACACTGCCGGCCTCTCGAGAACAGAGGGAGCGAGAGTCAGTGGGCAGCGGTAAGCCCTGGGTGTCGGCCGTGTGGCCTGCTGCGCTCCCGGCCATTTGCACTCGATTTTAACCCTTTAAAATCCTTAATAATGCTCCTAACTTGCTGTTTTTTAGATACGGACTTAAGTCGGGCCCCGCTCTTTAAGTGTTAAGGGGGGGATGGGCCCATTTATTTATAGATTTATTTATAGATTTATTTATAGATTTATTTTTTCATGTTTCCTCCCTAGACCTCCATCAAGCTTAACAAAAAAAATCCCCAAGACCCCCTTCAAGATAAATTTGTTTATAGAAAAACGACTCGGCCGGAAGCCGGTTACAGTACTGTACTACTATATTACAGGCTCGCAATCGCTCGCCAGGAAAAAAATTGCACGAAAGGTATGGTCAGTGTGGTGAGTGAGAGAATTACTAAAAGAGTTGACAGGAGTGAGGTGGAAGGGCAGATGGGGAGAGGCAGGCCGAGAAGGAGGTGGAGGGATGGAGTTGAGAGATGATCTAATTTATTAATTTCACTCCCAACATCCAGTACCTCCCAATGAAATTAATGAAAGCATGTGATCCACCCGGGATTCGAACCTGGGTTACCACATACAGATCTTAAACACTCTAACCATTACACCATCAAGATATACAAGGGAAAGTAGTGTTGGGTGGAAAGATAGGTGAATTATTGTTTTTTTACACCATCCAACTTCACATCCAAACTCAATTAATAAAATCAACAAATATATGTGGCACTCCGAGGACTCGAACCCAGGATACTCGCATCAAAACTCTGCGCACTATGCATTACGCTATCAAGATGGCAGAGAAGCACGGAGGCGATTCATTTGTGGCCACACCCTCAGGGATCAAGGCTTCTGGCAATAGATAAATAGATGTACGCTGTTCCAAATAGGTAGGCCAGAAATCATGAACTCCTATCTCTGTAACTCAAAAAGGGCTAGAGCAAATGGGCTGTAAATATCCACACCTATTCCCTAGCTGACCCTTCCCAAATGGTAGAAATAATAGCTTGATTTCTTGATTTTGTAAGTTATAGAGGTTAATATTTGAGAGTTTTACATTAGTTTTGGGCCTACTTAAGGGGAGGAAGACCGTTTGTTTGGTCTATTAGTTAATTTATTCATATATTTTTTTAGTTTCCTCCCTAGACCCCTCTTCAAGATAAATTTGTAAATTTTTCGGTAGAAAAATATCCAGGCTGAGGGCTGGTTTCTCTTAAAATTGCAGGCTTGCTATCGCTCGCCAGGAAAAAATTGACACCTAAATGGCACGAAAGGTCTTAAGATTGACAACGAAGTGAGGCGAAAGGTGTAAAATCTCCAAACTAATGGGCAGAACGCCTTATAACCTCAAAACTAGAGGGGCTAAACATTAGGGAGAAGGGGGTCCAGAAGAACGGTCTGCCTCCCCTTAATTGTAACAGGGAAAAAGTAAACTCCCTTTTATCCAAGATTCAAATATCCAAAAATTTCAGTTAACCAAAGTTTTTCCTATCTGTATGTTTCACTAGTTTTCACTTATTTAAGCCTCTCTGGGTGCTTAGTTGCATCAATTGAACCCCTCTGAAGTAGACATAGCTTGAATTAGATGATAATTTGAAGCTAAGACAGCCTAGAAATGGTTTCCAATGCATTGAAAACAGTATATTTGGCCATTTGCACACATACTGTACCTAGCTCTATATAGAGGGACTCTCGTTTATCCGTAAAAATCGCTTATCCAAAATATAAAAAAACATGATTTTTGGATAAAAGGGAATTTACTGTAATTGCGAATCCAAAGTTGGCGATAAAGCTGCCTCTGGTGTGACCCCCTCCTTAACCCCTACAGCACCATGACGTAATTTTCATCTTGTTAGGCGCGTTTCTTTAGCCTATAATCTGCTTCCAGGACTCAGATGGACAATACGATCTCCATAAAACCTCTTAATGACATAGGTCCTTCTTAAACTGCATCAAATCGTCTAATTTCAACCAATATCAAAGGACAAAAGATGTCATGGTGCTGAAGGGGTTAACCACTGAATCACTGCACTTACAAAGATGTCATGGTGCTGAAGGGGTTAACCACTGAATCACTGCACTTACAAAGATGTCATGGTGCTGAAGGGGTTAACCACTGAATCACTGCACTTACAAAGATGTCATGGTGCTGAAGGGGTTAACCACTGAATCACTGCACTTACAAAGATGTCATGGTGCTGAAGGGGTTAACCACTGAATCACTGCACTTACAAAGATGTCATGGTGCTGAAGGGGTTAACCACTGAATCACTGCACTTACAAATTCCTTATGATTTTCAAACGTTATTCACAAGTTGCTATGGAAGCCGGTCAGAACAGCCACACTCCTAAATGGCCACACTCCTAAACAGCCTAGCCTAGGGCTGGTTAGGTTATATTAGGTTGTTTTAAGGGGAGATGGGTCGCTTTTTTGGTCTCCCTTCTCCCTCGTGTTTAACCCCATTAGTTTTCAGATTTAATGGCGTTCGGCCCATTAGTTTGGTGATTTTAAGACCTTTCACCCTATTTCTTTGTCAATATCAAGACTTTTTGTGTCATTGAGGTGTTAATATTTTCCTGGCGAGCAAAAGCGAGCCTGTAATTTAAGAAGAATCGGCCTTTGGCCGGAACATTTTTCCATCGAAAAATGTACAAATTTATCTTGGAGGGAGGTTCTTGGATTTTTTGTTTAAAGTTTGACTGAGGCTGTTCCGGTTGTGGCCGTTTTGGAGTGCGGCCGCTTGGACTGGAAACCATTTTCTATTATCACTACCAAATGTCACTATAGGCATTTAAAAGCACTACGGCATTGTTTTTTTTCTTCCATATATATAACGAACAAAGTCACAGCTTTTATGCATTTTTTAAGTTAAGCCGGTATCACACGAGCGCATTTTCCCTTAACATATATCCTCAACACTGGTCTGGCAGCTTATGAGGTCAACGTTTAATTTAGTAGGCTACAGTTACCTAAATTTATCTACCATAAGTCTAGTTGCCGATACCAGCGTTAAATATTCCAGAAATGTTGCCAGAAAAATGTTGATCATCGAATGTTGACTATAAAAGCTCTCGTGTGATACCGTACTGGCTTTAGCTTCTCACTAGTACACATGAACTATCTATCATGTCTTTTGGTCACGGCGTACAAAAAAAGAAAATGTCGTCCACTAAGCTTAATAATGTACTGTACCAACATTTTCTTTGGTATAAAGTTTATTAGTATTGTAACGTCTCACTTTGGTTAACTCGTGGTGTACAGGTCTCCCACATTATCCGATGCCCCAATTTACGATATTATTATAGTTTTTGGGGGGGGTTTGGGTTTTGGTTTTGGCTGGTCCGAGAACGCATCCCCATTTACCCCATTAATATTAGGGTTCGCCATACAAATGTTCTACTTAAGATCAGGCTTTCAGGAACGTAAGGTTTGGGTTTGGGTTTTGGCTGGTCCGAGAAAGCATCCCCATTTACCCCATTAATATTAGGGTTCGCCATACAATTTTTCTACTTAAGATCAAGTTTTCAGGAACGTAACCAAATTGTAAATCGAGGGAGAGGTAAAAAATTTGAGGGAGACCTGTATCATTAGTCGTGTTAGTCGATGGGCCAAAACCCCAAATCACAGGAATCGGGATCATACAAGGGAGTCGACTCGAACTCGAACTTTCAACATAATCTCCATAAAACGGCTATTAACCCCTTCAGCACTATGACTTAATTTTCATCATATTCTGGTTACCAACAGCCGATTATTTTTAGCTTATAATCTACCTCTAAGACTCAGAGGGGTAAATAGGATCTCGATAAACCATCAGAACAACATGGGTGCTTCTTAAACTGCACAGAATAAAAGGTAAAAAGGCGTCATGGTGCTAAAGGGGTTAAGTGATATGTTGGGTAAGTAACACATCACTTTAGAAACGGCTTACTGACTTTCGTACTTAGCGAGCCGGCTATGAAGTGATATGGAAACTGACTGGCCAAAGTAATCATACCCAAATAACATCTCTGTAAAAGTAAAATAAATGTCTTGCAGATTATAACAGCCGACTTTTAACCCCTACTGTACCGGCGACGTCTTCTCAATTTCATTCTAGCTATATTTAGACGTATTTGTGAAGCTTTAGAAAGATCTGTGGTAGTATAAAGGGTTGAGTGAGATATATCAAAGCCTGTTAATTGCCATAGGCCTTTTTAAGACTGAGTAAAATCATCTAATACTGCCAGAATACAACTAAAGGGACGTCACCAGTAGAGAAGGGGTTAATTGATATGGAACTCACTGGCCAAAGTTATAATACAGTATCTAAATAACATCTCCACACCAGTAGGCTGCTGACAAACAGCTTTTTTATCATTATTATCATTAACATCTCCACAATAATTAGAAAAAAATATTTGGAAATTTTAATTGTAGCAAAAAATCCCTCTTTTTAAGTCATGGCCACTGATACACATACACTGGCCACATAATACAAAAACATCTCCACAATAATAATACAAATGTCTTGTTGTTGTTGTTGTTGTTGTCGTTCCCTAAGCTGCCTGGCCGAACAGTCCCGAGTCCCTAAGGAAGGCCAAGGCTACGGTCGGGCTTTCCCACAGAGCTCTCAAGGAGTGTAGATTATGTTGTTGGCGCAAGTGATTGTGTGAAATGCAATCTTCTAGGATGTGTTTAAATGGTATGGGGTGCTGTGTTACATCCCGGGCAGGTGTCATCGACGGCAAATATCTTGTAGATTATAACAGTAGGTAAAAGCACTCTCCCATGGTACAATAGCAATGCACCCACTTAAACCTGTACAGGTCTCCCTCACTATCCGATGCCCCAATTTACGATACTATTACATACATACATACAATGGTTTAACGTCATTTTTCCATTACATGCATTGTAACGGCTCAGACGGGGTTGCCTTTCAGTAGTTGGAGTGTACTGTAGTATAATAAAGTCCTGCCACAGCACTGCCCCACCAAGTCATCACTGTGGCTGATGTTGGTATAATCCTAACCATGCCTCAGCAAGACTCAACAGTCTCCCTGCAGCACTTGCACCTGCAGTATCTGCAACCACACCAGCCTTAATAGTGTTACAAAAAGACAGCACCATAACAAGACTCTATTGTATATTAGGCAATTGGATTATAGAACAATAAATAAATAATAAAGGAGTTTGTGTTATGGCTGGTCCGAGGAGAACGCATCCCCATTTACCCCATTAATTTTAGGGTTCGGTAGGCCTACATGATTTTTCCATTTGTTTTTTATATTTGCCTTATTTAAAAAAAAACATCCAAATAAACATAAGATAATGTAGAGATATTCATGACTTATTCTTGAGAACAACCAAATATGAAAATTTAAAAATTTGGAAATACTTAGCCATATTTCAGTAAACATCAACATATTTGTTTATATCATCTGGACCATTACTATTACAAACAGCAAGAAAGTGCAAATGTGGTCCAAAGTGTTAATGGCCAATTTGTTTTCTCGGTTTTGTTATAGTCATTGTTTCGGATTTTGTTTTTCTATGTACTTTCTCGTCTAGGAGGGAAGCGGCATCATATAAAAACACATAAAATACTGAAATAACGCTTAGATATCCTATTTGGGCTCGATACAGATAGTTCACTTGAAGGTGGTTTGTTATTATTATCACTAAATTATTTAATAATTAAAACTGTGCCTGGCCGAAGATGGTTCAAGGTACGTACGGATGATGCTGCAGAAGATGCTTAAACACGTCTGGTTCCCTCAAGATGGATCATATTATCTGGATCAATTAACCTACTTTTCCTTCTAGGTGCTGGAGAGATCACCTTATTATTAAGGGGCACTGCAAGGGGGGCTGCAGACAGTTGGGGTATTGGCCTGGGGGTGCAAGCCTGTGGGCTGATGATCTCTTACCCCGCTGCCCTCTCGGAGACAGGTCTCATCTCACCCTCGCCCCTTCAAGGGCCCGAGCATCAGGCGCGGCTTCGTCAACCGGACTCAGGACTGCTCGGCCAGACAGTCTGGGGAACTATAACAACACTATTTGGTCCGACGTCTTGTGGGTTATTATGATGTACAGTAGTACCCCGCCCAACCGGACTATTTGGGGGAGAACCCTGTCCGGAAGTGCCAAAATTCCGGATCTGCCATAGTCCGAATAAGTATCCAGCGAACCGAACAAGTCCGGATGTCAGAGATAATGATGTCCAGTTCCACAATGATGCGCGGTCCGAATTTGATGCATTTTTATTACAGCCTACCACACTAGTCCGATTGGCTTGGGATTATGTCCGAAATTAAGTTGTGCTGTCCGAATTCGATGTTATTTTTCCCATGCCATTCATGGGGCCGAGGCTGCCACTGTTGCTAGAATTAGGTGTGGCTGGGGGAAGTTCAGAGAACTGATGCCAATCCTGACCATGAAAAGAAAGCCTCTCCCCCTGAAGGGAAAGGTGTATGCCTCATGTGTTAGAAGTGCAATGACGTATGCCTCGGAAACATGGGCCGTTAAAGTAGAGGATGTTAACAGAATGGAGCGTAATGAGATGAGAATAGTGAAATGGATGTGTGGGGCCAGGCTACAGGATAGAATAACAAATGTTGAGCTGAGGAGACGTTTAGGTATAAAGAGTATTAGCGAGGTGATGCGTACAAATAGACTGGGATGGTATGGACATGTGGAGAGAATGGATGAACAAAATTGGGTGAAAAAATGCAGGTCTGTGATTGTGGAGGGAGCTGCACCAAGGGGTGGACCAAGGAAGACCTGGGATCGGACTATACGTGCCGATCTCAAATCCAAGAACTTGACAAGTGAAGCAGCCCTTAACAGGGTTGCCTGGAACGTCGCCATTAGGACAAGAGACTGAAACTGCACTTACGGTATGTGTGGAACACTCAGTCTTAAAATTTTATGTATGTGTATGTATGTACTCAGGGACATAACCCATAGCTGGGGGTGGCCGATTAGAAACAGAGCCCGAACAGAAACAACATTTAAAAAACCAGTTCTTAGGGTCCGGGACCACTTACGCGTTAGTTAGTTAGTTATGTAGAGCAGATTAACCAGACCACTGAGCTCCATACGGAACTCTCATAGGTCTGGCCCGAAGGATTGGATCAGATTACTGAAAGGAGCTTAAGGCGACGCAAAAAACGGACGATAGGGGGGGAAGGAAAATGACGGAGAATCGGATAAAAGGTCAGTGAATGATTTAGTACCAAAACAAACCGTACGCAGACGGGCAGTATCTGGGCAGTCAAAGACGTGGCGAACAGTTAGAGGGGAATGACAGGAGGAGCAGGTAGGGGGCGGAGTGCGGGGAGTGGACATCAAATAACCGTGAGTCAGCCGGGAATGGCCTATCCTAAGTCTAGTTAGTAAAACTTCCTCACACCTGTGAGACCTGGAAGACGAGGGCCAAGGACGGACAGAAGGTTTGATTGCACGGAGTTTATTATTGCAGGGTAGAGCATCCCAATGAGATTGCCACGTGCAAAGAATAGAAGGCTTGAGTAAGGACAGCCAATCACCTAACGGAAGGTGGGGCTGGCGAGGGATCATTAAAATAGCATTCTTAGCCGCATCATCGGCGTCTTCATTGCCACGGACACCGATGTGAGCAGGAATCCAACATAACTGGACCTGGAATCCACGTAGGCTCATCTCGTGGAGAGCGTGTTTTATGGCTAAAACTATTACGTGGGAGGACGAATAAGCACGGAGCGCTTCGAGGGCACTACGAGAGTCACTGTAAATTATAAAGGGCTGTTGAGGGGTGTCACGTATAATGTCAATAGCAGATTGGATAGCTAAAAGTTCAGGCTTGGGGCGGGAGAGAAAACTGTAGGAGCTTAGTAGAGGACACAGCAGCGAGGCCCACCCCAGAGTCAGTCTTAGACCCGTCAGTGAAGATGGCAAAATGGGGGCCTTTACGACGTATGTGTTCGAGTGCGTGTTGGCAGTGATGGCTAGGGACAAAAGGATATCTCTTGGAGAGGAAGAAGAGGTGAGTGCAAACATTGGGGAGAGAGAGTACTTACGCGTTCCCTCGCCCCTTACTCTGTCTCGTCTAGTAGGTAAATTTTACAAGGGGAGGAGGATTCCTAGCATCCTGCTCCCAGAAGTAAAAAGTAGGACAGTACAAGAGACAGACAGAAACAGCTAAGGTTGGGTAAAGGTTGCCAAACCTCACTCTGGATAGGACCAGCGAGGATTTTGCATGCTTGGGTCATTTTCGAACAATGTATTATAGTTTCTCCCCTAGGCTAACCAAATGCCTTCCAAAACTTCCTTCAAACTAAAAAAAATCTTATCCAGACCCCCTTCAAGCTAAAGTTGTACATTTTTTAAGGGGGGGGGGGTCACCTGCTTTTTTTCTCTTTCTCTCCTTTTTTCTCTTTCTCTGGCTTGTATCCATTCGGCCCCATTCAACCAACTGTGCGAAGACGATTATCCCCATTCAGGTGTCGATTTCTTCCTGGCGAGCCAGCATTGCATGGAGAAATCCGGCTTCACCGGAGACATTTTTCTATCGAAAAATGTACAAAATTAGCTTGGTGTAAACAAAATATATATACAGTATGCTGGCTCGCTACCGCTCGCCAGGAAAATAGTGACACCTGGATGGGGGTAAACGTCTTAAAACAGTAGGCTGAATGAATACAACCCAGAGAGAGAGAGTGAGAAAGAGAAAAAAAACAAGGTGGGCCCCCTTAAAAAATATTAACCCTAGGAGGATGGATGGTCTCCCAGGGTGCACTTCCCTGTAGCTTGTACTGATATGAGGAGGAGTACTTTATTAACAACGTTTCGCATTAAGGGGAGACAGACCGTTTGTTTGGTCTATTAATTCATTTATTCATATATTTTTCTAGTTTCCTCCCTAGACCTAAATTAAGCTTAGAAAAACACCCCCTAGACCCCCCTTTAAGATAAATTTGTACATTTTTCGGTAGAAAAATTTCCCGGCCAAAGGCCGGTTCCTCTTAAAATTGCAGGCTCGCTATCGCTCGCCAGGAAAAAATTGACACCTAAATGGCACGAAAGCTCTTGAAATTGACAACGAAATGGGGCGAAAGGTGTTAAAATCGCCAAACTAATGGGCCTAACGTCTTATAATCTCAAAACTAGTGGGGCTAAACATTAGGGAGAAGGGGGTCCAGAAAAACGATCTGCCTCCCCTCAAGTTTCATCAGGCCAATGAACGTTGTCAATAAATTGCTCCTTTTCCTATGGTGTTTATATTCATTCCGTCTATTTTTCTAAGTTAATTAAAACAAAACCCAAATGATAATGGGACCATCGCATACAGAGCGGCTCGTCCACCTACAGTATGTGTTAGACTGTTTCTGTTACCGTAGAGCGGCTCGTCCACCTATGTGTTAGACTGTTTCTGTTACCGTATGTTAAGTTCACTCAAATGTCACAAGGTTTTCTACAGGGTGTCAAACCAAAACCGAGTCCATTAATTTCAGTCTTTATTATTGTACAGTATATGTAAAGATCAAATTATGGTTTAAAGTTCAATAATATTTTTGGCAGTGATATAATAACCAAAACGATACAATCTCAAATTAATTTTCTTGAAAAGTTCTTCTGTCTTGGGAAACAGATTAACTTGCTCATGTAGTAATGTACACCCTATGTGGTGGATTGTGTTCTTTTATTTCATAAATTTCATTTAAGTAAGCGTTGTTTCCACATAGCGATTTTGATAATTTAATTTTACTTTATATTGTCCTTGTCCCAATTTTGGTTTGTTTAGTTTGCAAGTTTTACATTTAAATTTTTACTGTGTTCGTCTTAGTTTTAGTTTGTTTATTTTGCAAGTTTTACATTATAATTCCTTCTCATGTTCATTCAAGTCTTCAAACAACATTGTTCCAGTTTGACACCCTGGTTATCTAGCATATCCAGTGGCCATTGTCAGTTATTCTACGTTGACTCAAATGTCCCAGAGTTTTCTAGAGTACCCCGTGGTCTTTGTTCCGTTACGTTTATGTTCACTCAATTGTCATGAGGTTTTCTAGGTACAGGTCTCCCTCACTATCCAATGCCCCACCCAATTTACAATATTCTTATAGGTTTTTAGGTGTTTGGGTTTGGGTTTTGGTTGGTCCGAGAACGCATCCCCATTTAGCCCGCAAATTATAGGATTCGGTATATGATTTTCCTATTTTAGATCGGGTTTTCAAGAATGTAACCCAATCGTAAATCGAGGGAGATCTGTACCCAGTGATTTTTGTTATGTTACGTTCACTCAAACGTCATAAGGTTTTCTAGAGTATCCGGTGGTCGTTGGGAAGTGTCTGAGAGAGCTAGTTGCAGGTTGGACATCCAGGATTTGGCGGCGGCAAACGTGGGAGCTCGGAACTTGTAGATGGTCGCTTTGGCCGGGTCCGAGAGCTGTGTGGGTGAATTAAAGTTGTTAGTATAATGTAATTATCATAGTCATGTACTTAACCTGGAAGTATAAGAGAGCCACCATAAATGGTCTGTGTACATCCTATCATAATATACTCAAGATGTTCATTGGTCTCTCTAAATATGAAAGCACTAGTATGGTGTGCACACGGTTGGATGTGCAGTGCTGTCGGGCTGTCATCAGGAGACTGGTGTACAGCTTTTCGCAGCGACTGCAATCCTCCAGTAACACACTGATTGTAGCTCTTTGGTCTAGTGATCATATCTATGAATCCCGTATTATATCTCACTGGCAGAAGCTGCTGCACACATAGTATGTACTGTAATGTAATATATAGGTCTAATTGAACTATGAGCAATGATCTGTGCAATAGGTGTTAACCAACATTGAGCAATAGCCTTAGTTAGCCTATCTGTGTTATATTGTGACAAAATGTGATATGTGCTCTATTCTGTAAATAGGCCTACTGTATTTTTTATTTTATTGTGTCTTTATTAATATATCTTTGTGTATAATTATTATCTGTGCTCTGACGAGAAGTGTATGTGATATGGACCATTAGGTCGTACTGTATTTATACTGTATCTATCTTATGTGTCTGGAATAAAGAATTATTATTATTATTATTATTATTAACCCTTTCAGTACCGTGCCGTCCTTTTAACTTTATTCTGGCTACTATTAGACGATTTTATTCAATTTAAAAAGGGCCTCCAGCAATTAACACGCTTTGAACTATCTCACTTAACAATTTTTACTACCTCAAATCCTTCTTAAACTGCACAAAATCGTCTAAACATAGCAACAATTAAATTAAAATTACGGCTGCGGTACAGAAGGGGTTAACTGTCTTGATGGTGTAATGGTTTGAGTGTTTAACCCCTTCACTACCAAGCCGTATTTTCCATTGTATTCTGGCTATGTTTAGACGGTTTTATTTAGCTTAGTAATCACATGAAGCAATTAAAAGGTTCAAAGTATCTCAAGTCACCCTTTTAACTACCACAGATACTTCATTAGCTATATATAAGCATCTAAATATTTTTTAAATAATAGAAAAATTCATGCTCGGTAATGAAGGGGTTAAGATCTGTATGTGGTAACACAGGTTCAAATCCTGGTAGGATCACATGCTTTTATTACTTTTATTTGGAGGTGTTTGGTTTTGGGAGTGAAATACTGTACATAAATTAGATTAGTCGGGGGTCGGGGAAGTGCTGGAGGGACCTTGGTGACCCTGGTCTCTGTATCTTCTCCTGGGTGACCTACAGTAGATGTCTGAATTTGTATTTTGTTTTTGTGTGTTCGTTGTTTTCTGTTGAGTTGTCCCTATTCGGGCTCTGTCTTGAGTTGGCCACCCCCAGGAAAAAAATAAAATAAAAAAATAAAAAAAAGTGGGGAATGGGCCTGAGTAAATTACATACATACAGATTATTATTATCCCTTGAACCCCTTCAGCACAATGACGTAATTCTCATCCATTCTGGTTACCATTAGATGATTTTCTTTAGCTTACAATCTACCTCAAGGACTTTCAGGGGTAAATACGATCATTAAAATGTAAAACTTGCAAACCAAACAAACCAAAATTGGGACAAGGACAATACAAAGTCAAACCAAATTATCAAAATCGCTATGCGGAAACAACGCTTACCAAAATGAAAACTATTAAATAAAAGAACACAATCCACCACATAGTGTGCACACCACCACATGAGCAAGTCAATCTGTTTCCCAAGCAAACCAATCGCACACACAACAACGCACCATCGTCACGTTAAAGGAAGTAGTCAATAACCTTCTGAAAAATATAGGTCCTTCTGAAACTGCATAAAATCGTCTAATTTTAGCCGGCATCAAAAGTAATAAAGTGTAATTATGGTGAAAGGGTCTAGTACAATGGCATAGTTCTCTTTTTAATCTAGTATAAAAAATAAATAAATAAATACAAAATACTGTAAATAGGAAAAGTGGGGATTGAGCCTGAGTAAATAGATAGATAGATAGATATAAATGGTCTACTATATTTTGCTTAGAAGCCAGAAAAATATAGTATGAAGAAAGATGTCACCGTCTTTGCCAGGGCTTGATGGATTGAAAAAATAAAATTACCTCAGAGCAATTGACATAAGGAATATAAACCATATGATGAGGAGTACTTTAATTGATGCTTCGCAGGAGAATTTAAGTTATTATAATCAAATAATTAGCATTAGAAGATATCAGGTACCAGGTATCAGGAACCAGATTTACTTGCTCATGTAGTGATGTACACCCTATGTGGTCGAGTGTGTTCTTTTATTTCAAAATTATATTTTATTAAACGTTATTTCCACATAGCGATTTTTATTAGTTCTTTTGCGTTTATCTTGTGTCGTCCCAGTTTTGGTTTGTTTATTTTGCATGTTTTATATTAGAATAATAATAATAATAATAATAATAATAATAATAATAATAATAATAACAATATAAAGCTGTCACAAAAGTATGTACTGTAAAAAGAAGTCCCATTTCTTTGTATTTCAGCTTCTAAAGCACCTCTTAATTGGCCAGTAACCCTCCCTCAACCAATGCATGGAGCAAACTGATATAAGTATGGGTGGCAAATTTAGAATCTCATGGAAGCATCTAGCAACAAGCAGGGCGGGTTAGTGCAAACACCTCGGACATTAATACCAATACGTATGGGTACGTTGTCACAGCCGGGCGGTAAGAGGTGAGAGCCTTACTGCCTGGTTATCTGATCGAACCCAATGGGGCAGGAGGCTAGGAATCCTCCTCCCCTTGTTTTAAATTTTATTGGGTGTATCCATACGTCAGGCACAGTTATTGTGTTTACAAGCCAACACCGAACCTCACCATAAACAACACCCCCCTAACTCACACACACTCACCCAAAATCCTAGGAGTTGTTGTTGTTGTTCCCCAGGCTGTCTGGCCGAACAGCCCCAAGGTCTCAAGCAAGGCCAAGGCCATAAACGAGCGCCCCCACAAAATCCTCCCTGCTTACCACTAACAAAGCCCAGGTGACCGAAGCCACTCCAAGGCAGGGAGCTGAGGAGGGTGCAGAAACGCCCGGGAAACCAAAGCCCCACCCAAGGCCCTGTGCCCCTCAGCAATTATGAAGGGAAAGCTGAGGGGCAAGGGAAAAATGTGACACTTTGGCTCCCAATCTGCCAACTTCTAGGTTGGCAGTAGGGAGGTCAATCCACGGAAAAGACGCCGCCACTTGAGATCTAGAAGATATATAAGTAAAAGGAACAGTCAGAGTAAGCTATGGGTATGGCAGAGATCACTCAGGTCTCACTCTGATAGACCAGCCCATCACCAGTAATATATGATACATCATCATCATCATCATCATCTCCGACGCCTTGCTTCCCCCTGGGAAACCCCCACTAGAGGATGGCCATGACAGAAACGTCTCCAAGCTACTTTGTCAAGACATGCCTCCTTTGCCCGTGCCACAATGCCCCTTCCACTACGTGGAAGTTTTTCTTCAATATATTTTTCCACTTTCTTTTCCCATACCATAGGTGGTCTTCCACTACTAGCGGTTCCACTCACCTGACTCCCATATATCTTTCTTGGCATTCTGCCTTCATCCAATCTCTGAACATGACCATACCACCTCAAAGTACTTCTCTTTATCCACTCAACCACACCACAATCAATGCCCAAAGCCTGCTCTTCCATGCCAAAGGACTCGTACACTTCCCTATTATATGATACTCTAATGACATTCAAACAACATATCACAAACATAAAAAATAAACTGACACCCAGACTTAACGCCCTCAGGTCACTTGCCTAGACACAACAAAGAAATCACCATCACCGTTTACAAACAATACATTAGATCAGTGATGGAATATGCAAGCCCTGCCTGGGCTTCTAACCTAGCTGAAACACATCACAAGACTTTGCAGACTATTCAAAACAAAGCCCTAAAAATCATTACAGGCTGCACAGCTACTACACCTACAGATCGTCTACATCAAGAAACCAAAGTCCTCAAAGTCAAAGACCATCTGGACATGAGAGGCACTCAATTCCAGTCTGCAGCCTCCACAAACCAACACCACCCACTACACTACATGGCAGAACACCCACAGACACCAAGGAATATCAAAACAACACCCAACACACGATATCACGCACAAATACGGTCATCTCTCCCTCCCTGTCCACCCCAAACCAGCTTCCAGAAGCACATCCATACTCATATCTCCCGCCGTTCCATCCAATCACTCGGAGACAACACGCAGCTGCAGGCATGACCTCTCGAAATCCATCCTTCAGAATCCTCCCTTCCTCGCGAGGACAGAGTCCACCTGGCCAGGCTGAGATGTGGGTACTATCATCATAGAAGACTGCATTCCACACAATCACGTACGCCAACAACATAATCTACACTCCTAGAGCCCTGTGGGAAAGCCCAATTGTGACCATGGCCTTTCTTAGAGACTCGTGGCTGTTCGGCCAGGCAGCCTAGGGAACGACAACGACAACAACAAGCCAACATAACAGTAGTTTTCATCAATACCAATAGTGTAACCGAGAGGATCACATGCTTTAATTAATTTAAGTTGGGGGTTATTGGTGTTAAGAACAATATCAATACCATACCAACACCAAGAGTATTTTTATCAGAGAATCATATCGGAGTCAGGAATCTGCTACTAGTTATCATACTATTTATTTTGTGGGATTTGTGCAATTTATTCTTGTGTTTAATACAACCACGGCCACCACCAGCTATGGGGTATGTGCCTGAGTATATACATGTATGTACTAAGGCACATAGTCCATAGCTGGGAGTGGCTGACTCAAGACAGAGGGTCCGGGACCACTTTTGCATTCCCTCACCCCTTTCTCTGCATCCATACGTCAGGTACAGAGATAGCTTTTTTTTTTTTTTTTTTTTTTTTTTTTTTTTAACAATTAGTTTAACCAGACCACTGAGTCACTGCAAGAGACTCTTATAGGGCTGGCCTTAGCTAACGCTAAAGCCGGTATCACACAAGCGCTTTTTCCCTCAACATTTATCCTCAACACTGGTCTGGCAGCTTATGAGGGAAACCTGTGCAATATTTCGACTACCTAAATTCATCTATCATCAGTCTAGTTTCCGATACAAGTGCAAAATATTCCAGAAATGTTGCCAGAAATGTTTTGATCATCCAATGTTGACTATAAAAGCTCTCGTGTGATACCGGCTCAAGGAGTGATTGTGTTAACAAGCCAACACTGAACCTCATCATAAACAACACCCCCGGGTGTTTGGGAGCTGGGGTCTAGGAATCCTCCTCCCTTTGTAAAAATCACTTACTATAGTCCGTTCATTCTAGGTTGGGCAGAAATCGTAACCTAACCTCTGTAACTCAAAAAAGGCTAGAGCAAATGACCTGTCAATTTATACACATATTCCCTAGCCAAGTCTTTCAAATTGGTAGAAAAAGTAGCTCGATTACTCTAGTCCTTCTTGAGTTACAGAAGTTAGAGGTTACGATTTCTGCCCAACCTAGAATGAACGGATTACATATAGTTGAGTATATACATACATTAAATACAACTTCACAAGATTGTGAGCTATATGGTTCAAAATGTAAGCAAAAATCACAGAAGTAATATACAGTACCAATACCATTTACAAAACACATAGATCACTATAAATTACAAGACAGATTACAAAACTAAATTATGTACAGTATACAAAATTTAGGCAAACCGTTTGCTTTGTCCCAACTTAATTATGAAGCTGTGACAATATATTAGAGGTGAGAAGAAGGTCAGGAAGGTTACAGCTGTTCTCATGTTCAAGTTTCCAATAGTCTTGGTTTTGACTCTTATATTTTTTCTTTTTATCAAAGTTTAACCAGCCCACTGAGTTACAAGATGAAACTCTTATAGGGCTGGCCTCAGCCAAAGCTAAGGATTTGACAATATTAGGGAGATATCACAAGCTCTAAGAGAACGATAGAAGCTGTACAGGATGAGACATAAATACTCAGATCTTACCAAGGAGTGAACAGGATGCAAGGAAACGAACAATAGGATAGATGGAGAAGGATGGTGGCAAAGATGAGAAGGAAACTTATTATTTATTTGATCTTTAATATCACCAAAGCAATGCAGGCAACAAAAATAGTGCCTATGTTGAAACATTACCCTGCTAATCTGAACACCTGATGATCAACCTGACTATCAACATTAGTACTATCATATCAACACTAGGACTACCAAGGTACTAGACCACTACAGGTACAAAATATAGGTGTACGGGAAAAGACAAATGAGTGCTTTCCTTAAGCTTTGCGTTGTTATATTTCATAGTTTTGTTTAGTTAAATCTTCAAAGCATTATTGACTTTTACCAGTCTTTTTACTTTATATTGTGTGGTTCCTGTTTTGGTTTGTTTGTTTTGCCAGTTTTGCATATCTAACTTAAATTTGTAGAATAAGTAAAGTGTTTTAAATATCTATGGGGAACGATAAGCAAGAATGGAGGTATGGAAATAGAGATAAAACAGAGTATGTGAAAGAAGGAAAGTTTTTGGAGCAATGGGAAGTATGTGGAAGGTGAAAAATCTTGGAATGAAAGTTAAAAGTTATATGTATCAAGGGATTGTTGTACCAAGAGTGATGTATGGGGATGAGATGGGCTCTGAAGGCAAAGGAGAGAAGAAAGCTGGATGTTAAAGATGAGCTGCTTGAGGAGCATGTGGGGAGTTACTCATAGAGACAGATTGAGGAATGAAGATACACGTAGGAGAGTGGGGCAGCAGGAACATTTGTCAGCCAGAGTGGACAGAAGGGTGCTGAGCTGGTATGGTCATGTTGAACAAATGGAAGATTAAAGGCTTACAAAGAGAATATGTGTGTCAGATACAAGGGGAGGTAGAGGGGTAGGAAGACCCCCATTGAGATTCACAGGTCGCAGACCTCCCGGAGAGGCTCCGGTCTCAGCAGGCAAACATGCAGTGAAACTGTACCACCACAAGCCCCCCCACCATGCATCCAGGCATACCCTTCAGGCCTTCATATATATCGGCTCCCCGGGCCAGGCGCCTGACGGACTATTATAATAGTTATAAAAGGTTAATAGAGAAAGTTAGAAGCTATAATATAGGGGAGAAATGTGTGAAATGGATAGAAGCCTTCCTGAAAGATCGGAGACAGAGGGTACTGGTGAATGGAATAGGCTCGGGGTGGAGGGAAATTACAAGTGGGGTACCTCAGGGATCTGTGTTGGGACCACTGCTGTTCGTTATATTTATCAACGACTTACCTGAAGTTATAACTAATGGAAGTGAGGTATACCTGTATGCGGATGACACTAAGCTGTATAGAAGAGTGAGGAGTAAGGAAGATATGGGTTTGCTTCAAGATGTGGAGGGCATGAAGGGATGGTCTGAGCATTGGTTAATGCCTTTTCATCCAAAAAAATGCAAGTACATGCGGATTGGGACCAGCAAGATAGACAAGGTAGGATACAGTATGAATGAAGCGATGGAGGAAGTGAATGCAGAAAAGGATATAGGAGTAGTGATAGACAATAAGTTAAATTTCTCAGAACATTTAGCCGAAAAGATAAACAAAGCCAATAGAATTGTAGGGCTGATAAGGAGGACATTTGTGTCACTTGACGAAGAAATATTCAGGAATCTCTATACAGCGCTGGTTAGGCCGCACCTGGAATATGCGGACCAGGTGTGGGCTCCATATATGGTAAAGGATATAGAAGCAGTGGAGAAAGTGCAGAGGAGAGCTAGCAAGCTGGTACCAACGTTGAAGAACGCGGGCTATGAGCAGAGGTTGAGGACACTGGGGCTTCCGACACTGGCATATAGGAGAAAGAGAGGGGATATGATAGAGACTTTTAAGATAGTGTCAGGAAAGTACGATGAGGATGTGTGTGTAGGCATCTTCTTGATGCGGGAGGGAAGAAGAACGAGAGGACACTCTAAGAAAATTTACAAAGAAAGAAATAGGCTTGAGAAGGCAAAGAACTCATTTTGTGATAGAGTGGTAAATGAGTGGAACGCACTGCCCCAGTATGTAGTCGATTCCGAATCAATAAGGGAGTTTGAAAGTAATCTTGATAAAGCATGGGGAAGACAAGATTTGAAGTTTGATTATAAAACAAAAATACAGAATAGTAAAAATGTTGCGTCTGCTACCGCCGCCGCCAGCACCGTGAACGACCGCAGCAGTGCAAGTACTGGTACTGAGCTGGATACACAGGTATAGTTTGCCTTTTTCCAGAGGATCTACTGTAAGAAACTGTAAGAAATTATCTAGTCCAACTGGAGCCTGACCCCCCTCTCCCAAACGACCACGTTTTAGTTCATCTATTCACTAGCATTCTCCATTAATTCCTATCTATTATCCAATATTCGATAAATGGATAATAATCATAGTCAGGTACTTAACCTTTAACTGTTTTAGTGATATTATGGTTAGAGCGTGTAAGTTCTGTATATGGTGTCCTGGGTTCGAATCCCTGGAGGATCACATGCCTTCGTTAATTTGATTTGGGAGTTAATGGTGTTGAGAACGATATCAATTCATATTTTTTTCACCAACCCACCACTCTCTCTAAAGATGAGTTCTATACAGCCCAAGGCTTTAACCCTTTCCCTGCGGGTGACGTTCTGGAACGCATAGGCAATTTACAGCAATTTCCAGGCTTTAAAAGCCTGTAAAAGCCGTAGAAATCGAGTGTCAGTGGGCGGGAGCGTGAGGGACCTCCGTCCGACCCTCAGAGCAGCCAGCTGCTCACTGAGGGAGACTGTGTCTCGCGCGGCTGTCTCAACAGTGTTGCCGAGAGAGCGAGAGCTAATAATTAGCGAGTTTTCCCAAATGTCTATGGCAACGCTGCGGGTGAACCCCGCCACCTACGAAGCTCGTTCTGGTGTCATTTTGAAGCTGTTTTCACCTAGTTTTCGTCAGAATACAGTTAATTTAATGCAGATACTTGATTAATCATTCAGGAGTGCCTGAATATGCCCTAAATAGCGCAAATAAGCCCGCAGGGAAAGGGTTAAAATGTGTGTAGAAACATTATACTGGAGTACAGCCTAACAAGAATAGCATACCATCAACAACACATAAGACTATAATAGTTCATGGGCCAGATCTCTTGATTTCATGAAATAGTATCACTCTGGGATCGTAAATTCTTTACATTCATTGCCAAAGATTATTCCATCAAAATAACATCTCAACAACATTAAGATTATTAGAAATTTGTCTTTATATTATATCTTCCCTGTTTTGGTTTGTGTATTTTGCAAGTTTTACATTATAATTATAATGTAAAACTTGCAAAATATATATTAATACCGAAAAATACTCTGGCCTGTGGACAATTGAATAAAAAGATAAATTATAAAACTACAATACCTCTATACCATCACCTCCAAACTACCAAACCACCACCACCACCACCAGAGCCTCAGTGCAGAAAACGATAAAAGGTGTCTATGTATGGAAACATTACCCTGGAGTACAGCCTAACCTGGAACACGTCAGGCTGTTGTGACTGAGTGGCGTCGTTGGGGCCCACCAGAACCACCAGGCGACCTGCTTCCCCGACCAGAGGCTGTAGCTTGCACGGGGAGGTTTTGAAGTCCCCGCGTTCTTGTCCTCTGGATGTCAGGCTCTTGGGGTGATAGTAGACTAAAGCACCACCCCATAGTTGGACCTAGAAATAATATAACATGATTTAGGTATTATAATGTAAAGCTTGCAAAATACACAAACCAAAACTTGGACGAATACAGTAAAAAGACAAAACAACTAATCAAAATCGCTATGTGGAAACATCACTAAAGGATTATTATTGAAGATTATAATGGTTCTTTAATATAGCTCCTTAAAATAGCTCTCTATGTCAGGCGCTTGGGGTGATAGTAGACTAGCGCACCACCCCATAGTTGAACCTAGAAGTAATATAACTTGATTTAGGGATCATTATTTTGCATCACTAAAGGATTATTATTGAAGATTATAATGGTTCTCCTTAAAATAGCTCTATGTCAAGCAGTTGGGGTGATAGCAGACTAGCGCACCACCCCATAGTTGAACCTAGAAGTAATATAACTTGATTTAGGGATAATTATTTTGCATCACTAAAGGATTATTATTGAAGATTATAATGGTTCTTTAATATAGCTACTTAAAATAGCTCTATGTCAGGCGTTTGGGGTGATAGTAGACTAGCGCACTGCCCCATTGTTGGACCTGGAATAAAGACATACTGTAAATGAAAGAAATATGTACATAGTAATAGTTCTTTTATGAAGCTTGCAAGGAAAGGTTTTATAAATCGGGGTGCCCTGCATTCTTGTTCCCTCGAGGTAAGACTCCTGAGGTGATAATAGAATAGCGCTCCACCCCATAGAAACTAAATCATAAAAAAACATACCAATAGTTCTTTTAACCCGGGAACTGCGGGGAGACTCTTAAGAGTTCCCCCGGCGGACTGCGGGGAGACTCTTAAGAGTGAGTGAAAAAAAAAAATCAACTTTTGACATAATTTTTTTTTTTTTTTTTTTTTTTTTTTTTTTTGCCCCTGGGCCATTCAAAATCTCAGTCCTCTACCTCCCCTCCTTCCCCACTTTCCTCCTCTCTAGTTATCACCTATTTTCCCTGTTATTCCCTTATTCTGAGGTATATTTTCGTGCTAACATTAGAAATCCGGTTGGAGGGTGTGGTCATCACTGATAGCAAGCGAATGCAAGAGAGAGAGAGAGTATCGATCGACTGTGTCTCAGTGGCCTTGGGGGAAATTGGCGGGAAAGCAGCTTGCCTCACCCATACATTATACAACTCGCGGGCTATATCTCTGATTTTGACCATCCAAACGCTGTTTTCACTCGTTTTATTGTTGTTTCAGGTTAATACCTTTATAATCAACCCATAATAGGCGCATATGGATAAGTATTAATGCTATTAATGGCACAATGAATATTTTAGTGACGGAAACACCTCAAATACGTCAGCACAGGGGGACGTTTCCAATTACCCCCATGCGCACTTGTTAGGTTAAATAGTAAAGACTGAGTAATCTATAAGTGGTATGGTTTCAATTTTATGTCCTAATGGTGGCATTTCAGGCAGCCCTGTTCTAGGCTGCATCACTCGTCAGGTTATTAAATTTGAGACGAGGTTACATTTACATGACCTGAACCCACATCTCTCTAGGTCTATCTCGGCACAGCTCCTAGAACCTTGTATATAAACACCATATGAGGATGAGCACTTTATTGACAACATTTCGCAGATAGCTTCTTCAGGTCACTAACAGACGCTAGAACCTTCACAGTCTTACATATCTTCACCCACTTTAAGGGGAGATTTCCACTTGAAGGATTTTTTCTGGATCCCTTTCTCCCTCATGTTAACCCCATTGCTTTTGAGATTTTAAGACGTTCGCCCCATTAGTTTGACGATTTATATGAACTTCCGCCTCATTTCTGTAAATTTTAAGACCTTTCGTGCCATTTTGGTGGCGATATTTTCCTAGCGAGCGATAGCGAGCCTGTAATTTATGAGGAACCGGCCTTCTGCCGGGATATTTTTCTACCGAAAAATTTACAAATTTATCTTGAAAAGTGGTCTAGCTTGATGGAAGTCTATGGAACAAACTAAAATCCTCCCCTTAAGACATCCCTTCTCGTGAATCCACTTGGAGAGTTGGCGCTCGAACAAATAAAATACCAGCATATTATTATTATTATTCTCTCCACATGCCCAAGCTAAGCTACTGACACCTACTTACCCAATAACGATGCCAGGCAGCAACAGCCGGGCGTCGACCATCCTTAATGACTGTCTTGCGTCGTAGTGGGCCCTGAACACCGCAGTCCTCTCCACTCACTTCCAACACCACTTCCGTATCAGAGTCCGATGATAAGCCAGACCTGAAACACCAAGAAGAAAGGATATTAAAAGAAAATTGTGAATCCTAACCTCTGTAACTCTAAAAGGGCGAGAGCAAATGGGCTGTAAATTGCTGTAAATTGCTGTAAATGGGCTGTAAATCAGTCCCTAACTGACTCTTCCTAAATGGTAGAAATATTAGCTTGATTGTCCTTTTTGAGTTGTTGTTGTTGTTGTTGTTGTTGTTGTTGTTCCCCAGGCTGTCTGGCCGAACAGCCCCAAGGTCTCGAGCAAGGCCAAGGCCATAAACGAGTGCCCCCACAAAATCCTCCCTGCTTACCACTAACAAAGCCCGGGTGACCGAAGCCACTCCAAGGCAGGGAGCTGAGGAGGGTGCGGAAACGCCCGGGAAACCAAAGCCCCACCCAAGGCCCTGTGCCCCTCAGCAATTATGAAGGGAAAGTTGAGGGGTAAGGGAAAAATGTGACACTTTGGCTCCCAATCTGCCAACTTCTAGGTTGGCAGTAGGGAGGTCAATCCACGGAAAAGACGCCGCCACTTGAGATCTAGAAGATATATAAGTAAAAGGAACAGTCAGAGTAAGCTATGGGTATGGCAGAGATCGCTCAGTTCTCACTCGGATAGACCAGCCCATCACCACATGACTAGAACCCAATCCTCTCAGCATCAGCTAGGAAAGGCCCTAGAAAGCTGCCTTTGGCGGGGGGATAGCTCCCCTATTTCAACTCCTTTCGGGGTTGGGCACCCGCCCTTTTTGAGTAATAGAACTTAGTGGTTAGGATTTTTGGCCTACCTATACTGGATGGACTATAGTCAGTCAGTCAGTAGCCCTTACTCCCACAAGGGGTAAGGAAGATCAGCACGAGATTTGATAAAGGAAAACTAGGTCACAGGAGAAGAACACATACCAGTTTGCCCACAAAAAGCAAGCACACAAACATTCAGAAGCACCAATCAAATAAAGGTTATTAGACCTAAGGCATCCAGTACCAGCGACGGCAGAGAGCCGTCAGTAGGTAAATCTTTCCCCAGTCCCAGTGACGGCAGAGAGCCGTCAGTAATATACAATCCTTGTAACTGCCAGTATTAGTCAGTGCCTGGTACCACGACGTTTGAGCACTGCTCTAGAGTTGGCAACACTTCTCAGCTTATATCCAAGCCTCTACAGGCTGAGAGAGGCAGTATTCCTCCATCTTTTGAGGTGGAAGGTTGTTATATCTTGCCATTTTGGTCACATTGCTTGGGACTGGGGGGAACTTTTATGGTAGTACCCTATGGTACAGTAGGGGTTAATATTATTTCATATGGTACACTTGGATGCCATAGTCTCTTGCCCACTCATACATATTCGTGGAATTCATCTACTGTATTTCTAATTGCAGGGATCTTTACTTTGTGTTTGTAGACCTGGAGAAGGCCTTTGATAGGGTGCCTAGAGATGTTGTGCAGTGGGCTATGAGGAAACTTGGTGTGGAAGAGTGGCTGGTGCGTGTGATAATGAAGATGTACAGTATGAGGATTCGCGAAGTGCGGTGAGGGTGAAGGGTGTACTGAGTGATGAGTTCGCAGTCCGTTTTAGAGTCCATCAGGGTTCAGTGTTAAGCCCCCTCCTCTTTACTATGGTCTTGGAGGCACTGTCTAGAGTTTTTAGAGGCGGACTCCCGTTGGAACTGTTTTATGCAGACGATTTAGTCCTAATAGCTGACAGTATGCAAGATGCTGAGGCCAAATTCAGAGAGTGGAGAGACGGCATGGCGAGCAAGGGTTTAAGAGTCAATATTAACAAAACCAAGGTTATGCATTGTAGATTGAGACGAGGCAATGTGGAAAAGAGCGGTGCATACCCATGTGCAGTGTGTGGAAAGGGAGTGGGCATTAACTCAATTCAATGTAGCATCTGTCGATGTTGGGTACACCATGGGAGTAAACGCTGTAGTAGAATAAAGGGACCCCTGCCGAAGGATAAGTCAGAAATAGAGAAATTTGAGTGCGTAGTGTGCAGAGGCGAGCTTGTGTTAAGTGATGATCCTGTGGCTGTGAATTTTGGAAATGAGTCTTTGGAGCTGGTGAACAAGTTTTGTTACCTAGGAGATACCATCTCCTACCATGGCCGAGGCTGCCACTGTTGCTAGAATTAGGTGTGGCTGGGCGAAGTTCAGAGAACTGATGCCAATCCTGACCATGAATGAAGAAAATGTATGCCTCATGTATTGAGGGAGTTGAGCCAAGCTCGTGTTGTCCCGTCTCTCAGTCAACTTTCATCCAATTTTTTCTTGAAAATATGGATGTTCCCTGCCCCTACCACCTCCTCCTCCAGCCCATTCCATTTGTCAATACATCTATAGGGGAAGCTAAACTTCCTGATATCGTTCTTGCAGGTAGGTCTTTTTACTTTGTGGCTGTGGCCTCTAGTTATTCCTGTATCCATGATTAATATATCCTCCCTATTCAGCCTTTCCAGCCCTCGGGTGCATTTGTACATCATTATCATGTCTCCCCTCTCTCTCCTCTCTTTTAGACTCGGTAAATTTAATTTGTCTAGCCTCCTTTCATATGGCAGTTCTCTAAGACTTGGAATCAATCTAGTAACTGCTCTCTGGATTCTTTCTAACTTGTGAATATGCTTCTTAAGATGCGGGGATCACACCACTGCTGCATACTCCAATCTTGGTCTAATGTGTTAGAAGTGCAATGATGTATGCCTCAGAAACATGGGGCGTTAAAGTAGAGGATGTCAACAGAATGGAGCGTAATGAGATGAGAATAGTGAAATGGATGTGTGGGGCCAGGCTACAGGATAGAATAACAAATGTTGAGCTGAGGAGACGTTTAGGTATAAAGAGTATTAGCGAGGTGATGCGTACAAGTAGACTGGGATGGTATGGACATGTGGAGATGGATGAACAAAATTGGGTGAAAAAATGCAGGTCTGTGATTGTGGAGGGAGCTGCACCAAGGGGTGGACCGAGGAAGACCTGGGATCGGACTATACGCGCCGATCTTAAATCCAAGAACTTGACAAGTGAAGCAGCCCTTAACAGGGTTGCCTGGAATGCCGCCATTAGGACAAGAGACTGAAACTGCACTTATGTGTGGAACACTCAGTCTTAAAATTTTATGTATGTATGTATGTAATTATTGAAGTAGCCTACAGGCCTCCCTCAAACTTCGCGGGGGGTTACATTACTGGAAAGGCCGCGAATACTCATAAATAAACCAAAAAAATAGGAGAAAATACGAAAAACATCTGTGCGTACCCTAGCAGTGACCCTTTAATTAACAGACACCGACGCTCTTATCCTAGCGATCGTAATATTTTTGGCAGATATTATTCGTAACATGACTATAAATCAGCAACTATACCGCCAACAAGATTTTACAACCAATTCAGTTAAGTTTAACTTCATAATATAACGAGATTCAGTGCAGAAAAGTAAATAGCTGATAGGCAGTACATTTTTCAATATATTTATCATATCATGTCAATATTGATTCCTACAGAGTAAAATAACATTAAAGAGCTCAATAAACAAATAAATGTATAACATTTATTATTATTATTATTATTTAATAATTTTCATTTTAGTAAGCGTTGTTTCCACATAGCGATTTTGATAATTTAATTTGACTTTATATTGTCCTTGTCCCAATTTTGGTTTGTTTAGTTTGCAAGTTTTACATTTTAATTTTATAAAACATAAGTGAAAAGTAGCCTGGAAATCGTCAGACATAGGCCTACGTCTTTCAGATACACACACTCACATATACAGAACACTACCACTTATATTGGTACAGTATATTAAATGCATCAACGGATTAGACGCACCTCAATTATATTAATGATATTGGCATATATAAACTCGCACACACGTAGGGCCATATTCTCTGTCCCACTACACTCTTGCCGATAATGGCTATGATCCATCGTATATACCAGGCCTATGAGATGGTAGAATCAAGAGGAGTTCATTCGATTGGTCATCAGTGAAGCCCAGACGACGATGTTCCCGATCAGTTGAGTTGTGGGGTTGACTGAGAAAATGGCCCATAAAATACATCTCCTCATACTGACCATGTACGTGTGAGTGTATGTGAGGGAGGTGAGGTAGACTGGTGCGGGTCTAGTTCCGAGTCATCCAGTAAGTGTCTTGACCCGCGACCTGACCCCTGAGCGGAGGGACACCCGGGGTCGTGTTGTTGTTGGTTGTGGTTGCTGCTCAGACTGGTTACTGAGTCGCACCGCATACTGTCCACCGCCCCTGAACAGTTCTTGAATATGCTGTGGTGGGAAGGGACGGCTTTAGATATATATTTTTCCAGCATAGCATCTAAGAGTGGAATTATCTCCCATATCGAGTCATCATTAACCCGTTCAGTACCGAGGACATCCTATTTATTATACAGCATTCTGTTAACTATTAGACAATTTTATTCAGCATAGGATAAACGTCTACCAATTCAGAGCCTACAGACTATCTCAATCAATCCTTTTAGCTACCATATATCCTTCGTAAGCTTCATAAAATCATCTAAATGTAGCTGAAATCAAATAACTAAGACGTCGCCAGTACAGAAGGGGTTAATTCCACTCTTGATACTTTCAATGCTATCATCAAACATAATATAATTCCCCAAAAACCTGTTATTAAACCTTCCCCTTCCCTTACATGCCGAGCTGCCTGTGAACATCCTTCTGTGGGTCCTAACACTTGCACTAAATCAAAACTGTTTAAATGTTTGTGGCTTTTTATATATATGGTAATTGAAATGCTGGGTGTGAAGGGAATTTATGGTCTCCTGAAAACTCCCCAGGCCCACTTCCTTGGTGCCTGGCGCGGGGCTCGAACCTCTGAAGGGAGTTTAACCCTCCTAAAAACCCACAGGTTTTTGAGATGCCTTGGGTGGGGTTCAAACCCTGGTTAGTAACTATATCCTCCATAGGTCAACCAGGCTCGCGCGCTAACCCACTGTACTACCACGGACGTACAAAAGTATAGTAACCTTAGTCCTATTTGTAAGAACCAGGTGATAGTCTCGTGGTGATTCACGTGATGAGTTTATTGGACTTCCCATCAACGACTATTTTACACTATACCAGACGTCAACTCGGGTAGTACATTATTGGGGTTGCGGGATATTTTTGAGGGCATTACAGTAATGGTAACATCATTAAAGATGAAAAAAATTAACTATATAATTTAATACTGTATCCCTGGAATATGCATTACCTGTTCTATATACTGTACTTAAACTAGAACCTTGCCTATAATTAATTTCTTATACATACATACTGTCTATCTATACTCAGGCACATACCCCTCTTTTTCTTTTCTTTTTTCTTTTTTAGCTGGGGGTGGCCGACTCGAGACAGACATACATACAATGGTTCAGACAGGGTTTTCTTTCAGCAGTTGGAATGTGTACAATAAAGTCCTGACATAACACTGCCCCATCACCTAACACTGCTAACAGTGTCTCAGTATGACTTAACAAAGTCTCCCTGGAGTATCTCCAACTACACCAGTATCAACAGTGTTACAAGACAGAGCCATAACAAGACTTTACTATAAAGGATCACCAATCAATGGTCCATCTTAAATTTTGAAGCTTCAAAAATGTCTTTAACCGTAAATATTGATGGAAATATCGCTCATCTGACACCAGGTTAAGCTTTTGGATGAGTCAACAAGCATCTCAGCCTAATTGCTAGCCACTGTCGCATCACTAACACAAATCCCATCTGTGAACTTGACTATTCCCACTTCATACATGTAATATAACTCGTCCTGACAAACGTTCTTGCCTCTATATAGTGATAAAATAACTGCTGGAAAGAAGTAATGATAGAGTGAAAGACAAGGATGAATATATAAGAAATTTGATTATAAACTGTACAGTCTAAACCCACGGTTCCTTCCCCCCCTTTGCTCAAAGTCAAGTCAAATCCTACCCTGTTCCAAATAGGCAGGCCAGATATCGTGAACCCTAACCTCTGTAACTAAAAAAGGGATACAGCAAATGAGCTGTAAATTTCCCATGCCTATTCCCTAGCTGACCTTCCCAAATGGTAATAATATCAGCTTGAATAGTCTAGTCATTTTTGAGCTATGGAGGTTATTGATCATGATTTTTGACCTAATTAAAATGAACAGACTATAGTTCAGGCATTTCAAGCATTCAAAGGCCTTTGGTTCTTACTTTACGCAGAGCAAAGGTGGGAATAAACTTTGGGACTATGCTAAGTTAATTATACATTGTACCTTCAAATAACAAGATACACACACACTAAAATCACAGTTGCATTAATGTTGTAATCTGTACTAAAAATTATCATAATAAAACCAACAGATGATGAATATTCTGGGACCTTACCTGATCTTATAGCTAACCCAGAACCCTAGTATGAATATTCTGGGATCTTACCTAATCTATAGCTAACCCAGAACCCTACCTCTGATGAGTTAGAGCAACTATACCTTACGTAACTTGATAGTTTATCACAGAACCATATGTACCACAACTCGGAAAACTATCATATAATTATTGCCTGATCTTATAGCTAACCTAGAATCCGGCCAGACCTATGAGAGTTCCGTATGGAGCTCAGTGGTCTGGTTAATCTGCTCTACATAACTAACTAACCTATCATAAGTCAAGAGCAATTATACCTTACCTGATCTTATAGCTAACCCAGAACCCTACCTATAACGAATAATTGAGGTTAAATATATTACCTGATATTATTGCTAACTCAGAACCCTACCTATCATGAGTCAGACCTATTATACCTTACCTGATCTTATAGTTTACCTAGAACCCTACCTATAACGAATAATTGAGGTTATATATTACCTGATATTATAGCTAACTCAGAACCCTACCTATCATGAGTCAGACCTATTATACCTTACCTGATCTTATACTTTACCTAGAACCCTACCTATAACGAATAATTGAGATTATATATTACCTGATGTTATAGCTAACCCAGAACCCTAGGTATAATAAATCAGAACTATTATACCTTACCTGATATTATAGCTTACCTAGAACCCTACCTACAGTATAATGAATAATTGAGGTTATATATTACCTGATATAATAGCTACCACACCTATATTAAGTCAAGAGCTATTATATATTTATCGAAACATTGAGGTTATATCTTACCTGATATTATAGCTAACCTAGAACCCTACCTATATTAACCCCTTCAGACTCATATGATGCAGAGGTTGCCAGATTAGCAATAAGAAATAGAGTTCTCTCACTCTTATAATTACCTCTCCAAAATTAGTTTTCTGCCCACAGCTAACTCAAAGACAACTGCAGAGGTTGAAGTAACTAAACTAAAGGTTTTTAAATACCCCTGATGGTAACAAAGGCTTTAAAGTATCCCTAATTGGCTCAAAATCGCGTCATATGTCGGAGAGGGTTAAGTCTAGAGCTATTATACCTTTAACGAGTCATTGAGGTTATATCTTACCTGATATTATAGCTAACCTAGAACCCTACCTATAATAAGTCGAGGGCTATTATTCCTTTAACGAGTCATTGAGGTTATATCTTACCTAATCTTACAGTTTACCTAGAACCCTACCTATGGATAAAAAACACCATCTAAGTTAGTTCGTGACCTGAAGAAGCTATCTGCGAAACGTTGTCAATAAAGTGCTCCTCCTCAGATGGCGTTTTTTACCCTTTCTGTCTACTTTTCAAGTACCACTCAACAACCCTACCTATCAGAATGAAAGAATACTGGTAATTAACCACTTGCGAATTTCAGGCTATAAGGAAGTTGGAGCTGTAAACATCGATATAAAACAGAAATGCAATAATGATGTAGGTTTCTGATGGATGGAAAGTATGATAAATAAATTTGTATGGGTTTATAAATGCACTACAACCGTATTTTAGCTGGTAATTCCGCTAAATATCGATGTCTACAGCTCCAACTTCCTTACAGCCTGAAACTCGCAAGTGGTCAATTCTCATTACAGAATACATTAATCCAGGGTGACTTGTTTATGCTAGAACATTTTATAATTAATACCATACTGTACTCTAAAAAATATATCAATAAATAAAAAATACCATGGTGCAAAAAATCAGCCCTCAAATGCGACAACATTTTTCCATAAAACAGAAAAGCTTGTCCTGTTGAGTTATTTTAAATAATACAATCATATACAAAAAAACATCAAATGCTTAAATACGGTGCAAAACACACAACAAACATTCAAAACAACATTAAACAGTATGCATTCACAAACCTACAAATTCCAAAACAGTATGCAGGTACCAAAAGACAAACAAATGCAAATCATAGGAAATCAGACAAAAACAATGTACACAGATAAGAGCTTCGCATTCCCAAAGATACACATTAAGTTCAAGTCTGCAAGATCTCCGAAATAAAAATGAAGAAAATCAACAAATTAAGATCAAAGTCGCAAGTTTACAAAGTACTCGGATAAATATCAATAAGGAATACTGTACATTTGTAAGCTTGCCAATAGAAAACAGTAAATGTCAGTAAGGAACACATGTGCAAGTTTGCCAAAAAACCAGTTGAAGTATTACAAACATCAAACCATGTACCAATTACAACCATTCCACATTCACAACCATAAGCAGACAGGAGGGGAACCGGACAACTTAACCAGTAGACCATTACAACCGGTAGACGATTTCAACTATAGTCCGTTCATTCTAGGTTGGGCAGAAATCGTAACCTCTAACCTCTGCAACTGAATAAGGGCTAGAGCAAATAAGTTGTCAATTTATACACATATTCCCTAGCCAAGTCTTCCTATTCGGTAGAAATATTAGCTTGATTACCCTAGTTCTTTTTTAATTATGAGAGGTTAGGGGTTACGATTTCTGCCCAACTTAGAATGAACGGACTACAGTAGATCTAAACCAGTAGACCACTTCAACCCACCAGTAGATCTCATCCAAAAGGCTATTTCCACCAGTAGATATCAACCAATGGTGATTGTTAGGTATGGACTTTATATTGACATTGGTTTAGTCGGCCTTGGTTGAGCTCTACTGGTTGAAATAATTAGGCTACAGTAGAGGGCTGTTTGCCACCAAATATAAAAGCCTTCAATGTAGAGTTTGGGCTTGACAATGTGTTGATTTCCTTTGTCAATAAACTTTCTTCCTGTCAAGAACATCATTAAATATTTCACCCTATAAATCCGACAATATCATGGGATGGCAAAATTCCTTTTTATATTTCAGGAATTACTGTACAGCGTAACTGGAAGTCATTCTATGTTTCCTTTACCATGTATTAATCTGTTCAGTACCGGTAACGTCCTTTTCATTACATTACGCTAATTATTGGACTATTTTATTCAGCTTAGGATGGACGTGCATCAATTACGAGGCTATCTCAATTAACTCTTAATTACCTCAGATCCTTCCTAAGCTGCATAAAATTGTCTAAATACAGCCGAAATAAAACAGACATCCCCGGTAGTGAAAGGGTTAATGCTAGAGCGGGAAGGCTTCTATACTCTGTTTCTTTTCATCTGACGATAAATTGAATCCCTATGCAGCTAATTTCTTGATACTTAACCCCTCAGACCCGGCTATGTATTCCATACCGAAACCCGGGGGTTTTGGCCAAAAAACGTCTACGCCTAGGCTGCCGTATCTGTTATTTTGACTGCTTCCGCATTCCCACGCATCCCCAAGCGTAGATGTATTTACCTAATTGTATTTACCTAATTGTAGTTTACAGGAGTTGAGCTAAGCTCGTGTTGTCCCGTCTCTCAGTCTACTTTCATCCAATTTTTTCTTGAAAATATGGATGTTCCTTGCCCCTACCACCTCCTCCTCCAGCCTATTCCATTTGTCAATACATCTATAGGGGAAGCTAAACTTCCTGATATCGTTCTTGCAGGTAGGTCTTTTTACTTTGTAGCTGTGGCCTCTAGTTATTCCTGTATCCATAATTAATATATCCTCCCTATCCAGCCTCTCCATCCCTCGGGTGCATTTGTACACCAGTATCATGTCTCCCCTCTCTCTCCTCTCTTTTAGACTCGGTAGATTTAATTTGTCTAGCCTCCCTTCATATGGCAGTTCTCTGAGACTTGGAACCAATCTGTGTTTCGTACCTGTAGAATGGTGTTGAGTAGAGCTCTCTAAGTCAACTGGTTCAGTTGTGATGACGATTTCCGTGGAGAGAACTTTGTGGCGATATCAGCCACTTTACACTACTTTTCACTACAATAACATACAGGCACACACGAACAAGGACGCCTCTCCTTCTTGTGGTCGGAGATGCGCGGCGTCGGTCCAACCAGCTGTTGTTTACATGCGTCGGACGGACGCCTCACACACCAAGCTTACAGGCTTTCAAGCTGCCGGAGCCTCAGAGCCCTTCCGGGTTCCGTGGGGGTGTTTTTTATGGATGCCTCAGAGCCCAACCGGGTCTGAGGGGTTAATGGAAAAATACGAAACTACTATGTCTCTGCATCATATTAAGACCAAGTTTATATAATTAGCTCCCTATTTCACTACAAAATCTTCAAAATAACTAAAAAATCTTGATGGGAACTTTGCAATTTACCGCCAGTTGAAAAGAAACCGAGTATAATCAAGTCATAATCATCTGACTTTTGAAAGGAGCTTTGCCATTCCATCCGTGTCAGGGGTTATAGGGTGGCAATCAAAATGATGTTTCTCACCGGAAGTAATAAAGAAAGCTTGTAGACAATACAAATCAAAGACAACAACAACAGCATGATATTGGACCCGAGTCAAACATGTAGGCTTACAATTTAGGTGGAAAACACGCCTTAGGTTACCAGTAGGAGTTTTCACCCCTTCTCTACCGGCAATGCTTTTTTTAATTTTATACTAGCTAGATTTAGAAATTTTTTGGCAGTTTCAAAGGGGCCTCCAGCAATTAACCCTCTCACGTCCTTGACGCAATTTTGAGCCGATTAGGGATACTTTAAAGCCTTTGTTACCGCCAGGGGTATTTATAAACCTTTAGTTTATTTACTTCAACCTCTGCAGTTGTCTTTGAGTTAGCTGTGGGCAGAAAACTAATTTTGGAGAGGTAATTATAAGAGTGAGAGAAATCTATTTCTTACTGCTAATCTGGCAACCTCTGCGTCATAATGATGTGAGAAGGTTAACAGGCTTCGAACTATCTTACTTAACCATTTCTAACACCACAGACCCTTCTCAAACTGCACAAAATCGTCTAAATATAGCTAGAATATAATTATAAAGATGTCGCCGTTACACAAGGGGTTAATTGGCTCTGGTTGAGTTGTCCGGAACGAGGGGGGTTGCCGGTGCCCAATTAAAACCAGTAAACATGTGGCGGGAAGCAGTGCGGTTGTGTCAAGTCAGAGTGCGATGGCGCCATTTTAATGTTATTTTGGCTAACATTAAATAGTTTTATTCAACTTAGGAATGGCGTCACCGTATCGAAGGGATAACGCGATGTCACACGAGCATATTTATGAGTCGTAGAATTCGATATACAGTACATCAAGCTATACTGATACCAAATTTCCAAAATATTTCAATCCACATCATAAAAGTTTTGAATCTGGTTAAGTAATTCCTCCCTTAAAGTTGCATTTACCTTCCTGAAAATCGAAACTTTAAATTAAACTACTTTAAATGAAGGAACTACAGTAATTTTTTTTGCCATTTTCCTTGTTATTATAGACCCTAAATAATGAAGCATAGTAACTTTAAGTAAATTTTGTTCCCTAATTCAAGAACAGTGTAATAGTGAAACAACATAAAATGAGGCGACTATTAGTGAGGAGTGCCTGTATAGTGAAACCTTTCTCTGTATATTCTCAGGGATCCAGAAACCCAAAGCCTCCAACAAGTCTAGAAATTGTGATCCCTAGCCTTTTGTAACTCGGGGATGATTGGAGCAAATGGGCTGCAAAATTCCATGCCTCTTTCTCAGCTGACTATTGTTTTTACTTATATAATATTTTAATAGGCCTAGATACACACACACACATGACAGACATGCATGTATGAGCAAGCCCTGATCACCCAAAGTAGGTTGTGGAAACAAATAGGGTTACTCCCAAACAGCAACACAGCAGTTCGAAAGACAGGTAAAAGTCTGGAGGCCCAACATCCAGTTCAGACAATCACCCCAATATTTTGGACGACTAGAGTTAAAAGTTTAAAAGACCAAGGTGTTTCATACTTCTGAAAAGTCTACCCCCAATAAGTTTGAAAGAAAGCAGTTTTACTGCCCATATACAGTATACAAAATATAAGCAGTCACATAAGCATTTGTTTTGGTAATTTTGATCTGGTAAAATAAAGCGGTAAAGAGCTTGTGTGACACCGGTGTACGTCATAGTGTGTGGTGGAGAGGGTAGTGGAGGTGGTGGAGTGTGGAGTAGGAAAGTAGGTGATGACTTGGCTACACTTACTATGGAGTATGGATTTTGGATCACTTAGGAAACAAGAGATTGGACAAAAGGCAATAGTACGGTAAATGCCTTTATATTACAAATCACTACTATCACCGAATAAAATACTGTATACAGCAATCAGATAGGCTGGAGAGCATCACTAACGAAGAAGTTCAACGTAAACAACACTAAAGTCGTCACTGGAGTAAGTCCACCCTACTCAATAATTCATCAGTTAAGACGCATTGCAGGTTGTTTCCATCAAGTTTAATGCTTCCAGTGATATAATGATATGGTAGGAAAATGATAGCGTAATGACATATGCTTCAGAAACGTGACCTGTCAAAGTGGATGATATCAACAAAATGGAACATAACGAGATGAGAATGGTGATATGCATGTGTGGGCCAAACTGCAAGATTTGATATCTATTGAAGAGCTGAGGAGATGGTTAGGTAACAAGAGTATCCGTGATGAGATTCTTAGATGGTTTGGGCATGTAGAGAGGATGGATGACTAAGTCCGTGAATGTGGAGAGAGCTGCACCAAGGGGCAGACCAAGGAAGACATGTGATCAGACCATCCAGGTGAGGGACTGCTCTGAGTCAGCTATTTTAATGCTAAGGGTCATAATCCATTAAGTGGAAATGGCACTGTGGATTGGTCATTGCAGGCATGTCTGGGAGCTTGGAGGCAGTTTCTGCCAAGGCCATCCCTTTTGGGACGCTTCCTCTGGAAGCGGGGCGTCGGATTGATGATGATGATGATGATGATGATGATGATGATGATGATGATGAACTAAGACTAAACCCCTAATGAGTGGAAACATTAAGTGCCATGAATACAACATTGGACACTAACCTTCAAATTGAAAATAGTTTTTAACATAGAGACACGACAGCTTTGGCTCATCAAGAGCCCGCTTCAGGCGTACGAAGGGCTTTAGATAAGCCAAAACTGTCATCATGTCTCTATAATAAAAACTTTTCAATATGTGATTCTATATGCTAAGCCTCAAAGTTGTCCAATCTCTTATTCTTTAGGAACTCTAAGCACAAGGGAAGAGATCTAACGATAATGTCGGACAGGTTGGGAGAGAGTTATCCTGACCAGGATTTGAATCCACTCACTCCAGGTATATTTGGGAGAGTTGGGCACAGTAACCACTTGGCAATGAGCGGTAAGGGAGTAGAGTTACAAAAGTCTGCTGACATATTTAAGTGAAACTGGCAACAGTCATACTGTAACAATTTGGTGTTGCTCACACTATATGTTTTCTTCACTTTTGTACTGTATGTGACTAAGTTGACACAAAAAACTTTTTCCGGCAAATTATTATTGGCAAAATTATGGGTTCATTTACATTGGTATCAGAAAGTACAGTCACACCACAAAGTCCTTGACCAGGGGGGGGGTCTTCAAAAGATATGCCCAACAGTTGCATACAGTAATCACCCCCTTAACCGGCCTGCCATTATCCAAACCTCGCCAATTCCCGGACAGGTCATGGGAGATATAAGTAAATAAAGTACAGTTGTTGTTTATGACTTTCAAAGCATTTCGATTTGAAGCGCCAAGATTCTGAGTGACCGAAATCGACGATTGCATTTATCTTGTATCGTCCCAGTTTTGGTTTGTTTATTTTGCAAGTTGTACATTATAATTTACATCATTACTGTACACAAATACAGCGGACCCTTGAGATTCACACACTTGACATTCACTGATTTGATCGTTTGCGGGATTTTCAGCCTGATCATTAGAAAGTTCAAAATTAATGAAAATTCAATAAAATTGGTAGTTTGTAGTCAGTCAATTGACCACTTGAGAGTTTCAGGCTATAAGGAAGTTGGAGCCGTAGACATCAATATTTAGCAGAATTACCAGTTGTAGTAAAATTATAAACTCACCCTATCAAATTAAACATACATTTTATCCATCTGTGACCTACATTATTATTCCATTTCTGTTTGATACCAATGTTTACAGCTCCAACTTCCTTATAGCCTGAAAATCGCAGGTGGTCAATTCTCATTCTGGGTTGTTGTTGTAATAGTTCCAAGAGGCCCTTTATGGGAATCACGTGGCATCCAGGGGAGTAAACCACGTGAAGCATAAAGTATGGTGGCGCAAATAGGTCATGTCTCAGCTGTCATTATGTTTGGCTCGCTCTGTGCTGTATTAATGTTTGCCAGATGTTGAATAGGGTAGGTAAGTGTAGGAACATGTTTGTATATCTCACACAAAATTAATAAGTCAAGTTTAGATATTGCAGATACCAATTATTGATCAAAATATACTTGGTGCCGAGACATCACTTACTTAGCCGACTGTACAATGCGTTCAATACTAGATCTCTACACATCGTTGGCTTGTGTGTAGATAGAGCTAATATTTAGCCCCTGATCAAGGACTTGAAGGTACGACTGTACAGCAGAAAGATGGTGGTATATTTTAGGTGATTGGATCTTTATATAACTTTAATTCATAAGCGGTCAGATCAGAATTATTGAATATAAGTTGCCAGGAAACCAACCTATTTGTACGACTTCCCCCTTATCTACGGGACGGCCATGAATGTTGCAAACTAAAAATAAAACAAAATTAATAGAAAGAAAAGGGGAAAACGGAGGAGATGGAGCGGAGAACAAATATAATAAATAAAAATAAAATGGGAAAACAGTGGAGATGGTGTGGAGATAGAGGTAACGGAACACAAATCTTACCAAGGAATATTAACGCAGTGTCACACGAGCAAATTTAGCGATCAATTTCCCCGAGTCGCAATAGGAAGCAGCAAAATTAACTCAATGAGGATTGATGACGCACTTCCTGGCTATTATTAGACAATTTTATTCAGATTAGGAAGGGTATATGGAAGTCAGAAGGTTGATTGAAATAGTCTTGACCCTTTTATTTCCCACAGATCCTTCCTAAGCTGTATAAAATGCTCTAATGATGGCCAAAATAAACTGCTAAAATGCGTCATATCCACAAGGGGTTAATATACTGTACAGGTAGCGCATCTAGCTGCTGATGAAAGAGTCGGCAGTTCGATCCCAGACCGTGCCATTGGTAGATGTCATGAGTATGGACACTCGGTCTAGCAATTCGTGGCAAATGTCCAGTCAAGTCCCTGTAACAAGGGCACACCCTAGCCCTGCTAATCAAGGGAATGAATGTCGTTAAAAACTGCATCATAAGAACCATTGGCAAATCTAAGTAAGGGATCCAAGCACAGAGTTAGAGTGTGTGTGTGTTAGAGTGAGCGTGACAGAAAAAGTGAAAATGTGAGGGGCAGAAAGGAGTGAGGGAAAGCAAAAAAGAGAGGAGGGAGGAGAGAGTGAGAATGCGACAAACATGAGTAAGTACGGTAAGGGCTAGTAACTGTATTTGGATAATCAAATTGTTGTGTATAGTCAAACTGAGGATATGCACAGCGGTTGCAAACATCCAAGAGTTTTTATTCATTACAGTATTCACTTTGAAGATAGGTTATACGCAGCCATAACGTTAGACAATAAGGAAATTAATGCCCTTCCCTTATATTTCCCTTCATGTCCAATCTATCCACTTGTCAATTTGAATAATTCACAGTTCCAAAATGTTGCAGATTGAAAGTTACCGGAAAAATCTGTACCATATTCGAAGATGCTGTCGACCGCATAGCTGCTCTCTCCAAATCAAGTGACGTGTATACATAAGTTTAGCAGAAAGGAAGCAACCAAAATCTTGAAGCTCCATTGTGACCATCTAGTGCAACACATATGAAGCACCTAATATCTCGAAGCTTCAATCAATAATCTCGGAGCCTTGCAAGAGTTACAGGATACTGAATAGCCTACAGTCCCGAGGTTGAGACATAGGAAAAAATAATCAAACTCAGAAAAAATCCACCGGTATACATACTTGTGTGACACCAGAAAATGTTGTTTTTGGGAGGGGGGTTCAAAAGACTACCGGAGAAAAATACCCACCACGACAAAATTTTGCTTATTGTTGTAAAGAAAAGTTTTGACTTTTTTATATTTCGTAGTGAGGTCGGTCTATATGATCTGTGCCCCATGAATGTCCTTAACCATAGGTTATTCATAAGTGCAGTTGGATATAGTCCATGATTAGAATAATGTCCAGTATTTGATAAATGGATATTAATCGTAGTCATGTGCTGCACAGTACTTATAACTGCCTTGATGGTGTAATGGTTGGAGTGTTTAAAATCTGTGTGTGGTAACCCAGGTTCCAATCCCGGTGGATCACATGCTTTCGTTAATTTCATTGGGAAGGTGTTTGGTGGTGGAGTGAAATTAATAATATAGATCACAGTACTGTACAACAATACAAATGTTTTCTGTCATGTAGGTATTTTTCTCCATTCAAGCATTCGTGGCACTGTGAATTTCTCCACTCTACTGAACCCAAGCAGCAAAAATCAAAAGCGTATGTTAAGGGGAGGTTTTTAGTTTGTTCGCTACCTCAATCAAGTTTAAAATTACACCCCCTAGAGCCCCTTTCAAGATAAATTTGTACATTTTTCGGTAGAAAAATATCCCGGCCAAAGGCCAGTTCTTCTTAAATTAAATGTTCGCTATTGCTCGCCAGGAAAAAATTGACACCTAAATGGCATGAAAGGACTTAATATTGACAGAAATAGGGCGAGAAATTCTTAAAATCGCCTAACTAATGGGGGCCGTCTTAAAATCTCAAAAAAGAAATGGGGCTAAGCCTGAGGGAGAAAGGGGTCAAGAAAAAAAATCCTCAAGTAGAAGTCTCCCCTTAAACGGAATGCCTGCAAGCACTTCTTCCTTCAACTTTCTTTTACTGGCAACTTGGGTCAAGCAGATTTCACTTTTATAAGAATTTTGCAACCTAAAATAGTACAGTATACAGTACTGTCAGTCAATGAAAATTATGTTCTGAAACATTGCCATAAACCCACCAGACCCGGTTGGGCTCTGAGAAACCCATAACAAATGCGCCCGCGGGCTCTGAGGCACCGGCAGCTTGAAAGCCTGTAAGCTTGGTGTGCGAGGCATCCGTCCGACGCATGTAAACAACAGCCGGTTGGACCGACGCCGCGCATCTCCGACCACAAGAAGGAGAGGCGTCGCTTGTTCGTGTGTGGGTGTGTGTTATTGTTAAGTAGTGAAAAGTAGTGAAAAGTGGCTGATATCGCCACAAAGTTCTCTCCACGGAAATCGTCATCACAACTGAACCAGTTGACTTAGAGAGCTCTACTCAACGCTATTCTACAGGTACGAAACACATCTATGCTTGGGGATGCGCGGGAATGCGGAAGCAGTCAAAATAACAAAGATACGGTAGCCTAGGCGTAGACGTTTTTCGGCCAAAAACCCCGGGTTTCGGGGAAATTATAGAATACAATAGCCGGGGCTGCAGGGTTAAGGTGAAATTTGAAAGTAGTGTCTGGAAAATGTGTTATTCGAACTCACTCCAGGTATGGGCACCGTAACCACTCGGCCATGAGCGAGTAGTTACGGTGCCTAACTCTCCCATACATACCTGGAGTGAGTGGGTTCGAATCCTGGTCAGGATACCTCTCTCCCAACCTGTCCGACATTATCATTAAAACTGTAACAAACTCGGATAAAATCCAGCGATATAAATGCTCATGTGACACCGGTCGTGTTTTTGGAAGGGAACCCAAAACTACCCAGGCGGCAAAACTCAAAGGTGTAAAACTGAATACATATGAGAGCTTTTCCCTTTATTTAGTTTGGTATTCAAGTTAGGCAGTGGTCGAATTCAACTTTTAACAGAATTTATCAATTAAAATCTACTATAGTCCGTTCATTCTAGTTTGGGCAGAAATGTTAACCTCTAACCTCTGTAACTCAAAAAGAGCTAGAGCAAATAAGCTGTCAATTTCCACACCTATCCCCTAGCCAAGTCTTAATATTTGGTGGAAAAAATAGCTTCATTATTCTAGTCCTTTTTGAGTTACAGAGGTTAGAGGTTACAATTTCTGCCCAACCTAGCAAGGACAGACTATACAATATTGTAAGTCGGTGCAAAAAGAGTTAAAAAAACATTGCCAATTAAAAGCCTCCAGAAAAAGCACTCTGAAATCTGCATAACTTTAGAAAACTGGGAAATAATCAGGTGGTGTAATAGCGCGGTCGTGGTGTGTTTGGAAAGGGGGCCCAAAGACTACTGTACCCAGGCAGCAAACAAAACCATCCCAGGGCCAGACCGAGAACCGGTAACGTCCGAGAGGGTCAACGTTATGATTGTGTATTATGTGAACAATACTACGATCGCCGCTGCATTAAAGTCGCCACCTGCTCTGTACAATCAACCCAGTACAGCATCCATATTGTCAATATCAATAGTTCAGCGAATACAGTGAAGACAATATGTGTCAAATCTACAGGAGGGGACATTAACTCTACACTTCTACAAGATGAAAAAAATACAGTATACTGTACTTGGTGTCAGTGACTGAGAACATTACAGCCCACTTATATGCCAAACAGATCCACAGTGAGGTTGGTAGAGCACTCGCCTGCAAACTGTAAGGTTGACGGTTCGAGTCTTGGGCCAGCCAGTGTGTGTTATTGGCAGACGCCAGTGCTGTTGGTGGACGGCACGGTGTAGCAATCTGTGGCAACTATTCACTGGAGTCCCTGATTATCAGGGCACCAACCCTAGCCCAGCTCTAGAGCAGGAAGAGCATGGTGGTAAAAAATGTATCATCACTTATATGCCAAAAGTTCCTGCTGATTGACTTATGTGACCATGATGCAGATGATGATGCATTTTTTACCACCATGCACTCTCTGCTCTAGAGCTGGGCTAGGGTGGGTGCCCTGATGATCAGAGACTTCAGTGAATAGTTGCCATAGATTGCTAAACCATATCATCCACCAACAGCACTGGCGTCTGCCAATAACACACTGGCTGGCCCGAAATTTGAACCGTCAACCTCACGATTTGCAGGCGAGTGCTCTACCAACCGTGCTACAGCCTACGATATGTTAATTAAAACCTTTGTTACGACTAAATAATTACTACAAGATGAGGCATTGGACAAGGTCGCAAGAGCCATTCAGCTGGAATAATTTACATATAGGTGGGTCGTTATTGTCTCAATAGTCGCTGACAGAGTATAGCACTAATCACAACACTATTAGAAACACAGGACTGTCAAGAAAAGTTATACCAACTAACTTACACAGTATACAAGCAAGATCGTCGGTCAATTATTGATTTTGACAATACAGTACACTCAAAAGCGACACTGTAGGTTGTTTCCGTTAAATTTCATCTTTGTTTGTTTTGCAAGTTTTATATCTTAATTAGTTCAGTATAGTATGTCATGGTTAATTGTAAGGTAATTTCTGGAGCAGGTGGCAAATTTAGTGCTAGAGACATTAACAATCATTATCACTATCTACGAGACACTGTAACTATTGTTCATTCTGACTTGGATGAAAGCCTTATGATTGCTTAAATGATATTTTAAGTTTACTTTGTGTTATCTTGTTTTGTTTTCGTTGTTGCATTGTGTTGATGTTTTTAATGTGAAAACCTAATTCAATGAGTTACTTATACTAGTTTTTCTTTAACTGGTGAAAGACAGTGTCATAACTCAATTTGGATTTCTGAGAAATTACAAGATTCTAATATTGAGCCAGTAGTTTCTTAGTTGTTGTTGTTGTTCCCCAAGCTGCCTGGCCGAACAGCCCCAAGGCCCCGAGCAAGGCCAAGGCCATAACCGAGCGCCCGCACAGAACCCTCCCTGCCGACCACAATAAAGCCTGGGTGACCGAAGCCACTCCAAGGCGGGGAGCTGAGGAGGGTGCGGAAATGCCTGGGAAACCAAAACCCCACCCAAGGCCCTGTGCCCCTCAGCAATTATGAGAAAGTTGAGGGGCAAAGGAAAAATGTGACGCTTTGGCTTCCAATCTTGGTAGATTGGGAGGTCAATCCACGCAAGAGACACCGTCACTTGAGATCTAGAAAATATATAAGTAAAAGGAACAGTCAGAGTAAGCTATGGGTATGGCAGAGATCGCTCAGTTCTCACTCTGATAGACCAGCCCATCACCAAGTAGTTTCTTAGTTGAGCATTATGGCTTAAAATTAAAATAAATTCATAAGGGAGGACATTTCTTGCAAGGTTAAATAAAAAGAGTACTGTACCGCATAGTAACTGTTTCTGGAAGTGAATAAGTCATCTTAAAGTATCTTAAAGAAGACATTCTTGAAGCTACCCTTTTAGACTTGTGCATCCAACTCGGGACCCGCACCAAGAGTTGTGGCTGTGGCAGTCAATACAATTTTATCACACTTTAGTTTGGCTTTATCATTAAAAAATAGATCTTGTCTACTCCAACCCTTGTCTAAATTACGCTCAAACGTTTGTAAAGATTCTGACTCAATCACATAATCAGTAGAAGCTGGCAAGGAAAAATTACCGTCCCCAAGTCACCGGCTCTAGACTGCCCTGGAGGCCGTTCCAAGCACCTTTACTCAAGGAGTACTAAGGGGTAGGATATGAATGCTGATAAATTAACAAGGTAGTGATTTGTGACACTGCCTCTAACTAAAGCCTGCCACTTTCACATTTGTAGACGGTTTTGAATCATGTAATTGATGACTAGAAATGATTGACAGGTCCATATAATATTATCCTACTTTAGTTTACTTTAGAATTAATTAACACATCTTGTCTACTCCAAGCCTTGTCTAAATTATGCGCAAACGTTTGTAAAGATTTTCATCATAATGAACAGGTCATTAATCCCTTGGGATCCGGGAGGCCTCATATGAGGCAAAATGGTCAGCTAAAAATCGCCGCTATAATCATCAGAACTCGACAACCACGTGTTGTAGTGACGTCATCTCTATGGCATTCTACAGACAACAAAAAGCTCTACAATTTGCAAAAACATTGACTGCTCTAGGTGGTCTCAATCAGTAGCTACTGAATTATGAAGTTGATTTTACCAAAATTCACATGAAGCCCACCCGGATCCCATGGGTTAATCAAATATTTCAAATAAGATGTCTGTGAGTGTAAATGTACCATACCTATTGAAAGAGAGATCATTGTTTATAGAAGTATACAGTATGTGGTTAATAATTCCCTCTCGGATGGTACCGATTCGTGTAATTCCGAGATCTGGCCCAAGAACCAAAAAGTGCGAGTTAGGCCCGAGTCACAAGAAGTTTAGCGGCGGACATATCGGAGTCACTGCATCGGAGTAACAAATATACTGTACTGTACTGAAGCCAAGAATGACACAATTTTAGCCTTCAGGATTTTAAACTTGAAACTCAGGAAATTGAAAAGACAAAAGAAAATAAGAGTAAAAACTTAAAATGCCTTAAATTTATCTGCAAAATCTAGGTGTACTGTACAGTATAAATGACTTCGACACAAAGCAACCATCAGTTGACCATGGCATACCCAAGCTAAACATGGTACTTCTCTTCAACCAATATCGATACCAAGCCACCGCTACAACTGACCACGAGGTTCAAGCTATATGGAAGCTTAAACTGTAAGTTGCAAGTTTTAAATTATAATAATCATCATTACTCAGCCAATATACAAGCTAATAATCCTTTTGTAAAACATGCATAAGTATGTTAAATGAAATTCAGCATGATATCCATCTTTCACAAACCCACATACTTTTATTTTATTTTGTTTATCATTATCTACAGCTTCAACTTCTCTATAGCCTGAAACTCGCAAACGCAAGGTGGCAAATCAGGGCAATGCTGTTTAGCGACCGAGTTGAGTGGGAAAGAACACAGTAAAATTTGCACTAAGTCACATAGTTTTGGCCAATTATTCACTTTCAGGGGTATAAGTGGAACTATGGAGCATAACTTTACCTTTGTATATTGATTAATTATGACTAAAAACAAGGACCTCACAACTCATATAAAGCGTTATTTCCACATAGCGATTTTTAAGTTATTTTGCCTTTATATTGTGTCGTCCCTATTTTGGTTTGTATATTTTGCAAGTACAGTATTACAGTACATTATAATAATAAGAACCACAGAGCATAACTTTAACTAAACTTTATATATCTAGTCATAATAAATAAAAACATGAAACACTCAACTCAAGTCTCCAAATGACATGGACCGGTTTGCCGTACTGCGCAAGTGGTCGAACGTACTCGGGACTTTTATTTTTTACGATAGACTCGGGGACTCACCCAAAACGGTCCGTAATACCCCCGTGTGTCTGACTGTCCGAGCGGTGAAGGTTGCGGGGGAGGCTCATACTCCGAAATCTTTTAGTGGTAGCATGGAGGGGGAGGGTGGCAAAATATGGGGGGGGGGGGAGGTGGGTGGAGAGAGAGAAAGAGAGTAGATAGGTAAGTAAAACGAGTCAGATAATGAATGAGAGAGGAGGGAGATAAAAAATAAATATGATAGTGAATATATATATATAGAGAGAGAGAGTGGGAGATGGAGGAATGGGGAGATGGAGGAATGGAGGTATGGAGGGAGGTATGGAGGGAGGGGAGGGGGGCGGGAGAGGGTGCAGCGTCAGTGTATATATTAGTTTAAAGTGTGGGGATTATGTCCTTAAATAGCGCTATAGCTCGGGGCAAAGTGGCACAACCTTGTTAACTTTATTTACAACAAGAGTTCAATGTAGAATAAGTACCCACATAGTGAAAAATGTATAGATTAATTTTAAAGATACAAGAGTTTTGATACTTTTCAAATTCTCAATAAAATTAAAAACTGCTGTATCGTATTTTTCATATGGATATAATACATATAACTTTATTTACAATGACACACATTAGCTGTGGAATTGAAAAGATTATTTACAAGTGTCAGGCTCATGATCGGGGTGCCTTCAAGGAACAAGAGTAAAGCACACATCAATAAATGAATTATATCATTAAGCCAAGTTTGCCTATTTGCCCACCTGATGCATAATTGGGCACTTGCCAAGTATAATAATAATAACAGTAATAATAATAAATATAATAATAATAGTAATAAGCCTTCTCTGTTAACCCGTACAATACCAGAGATGTCTCTTTTATTTTATTTCAGCTACAATCAGACGATTTTATGAAGGTTAGAAAAGGTATATGGTGGGTAAAAGGATTAATTGAGATAATCTGTAGCTTTTAACCCCATCAGACTCATATGACGCAGAGGTTGCCAGATTAGCAATAAGAAATAGAGTTCTCTCACTCTTATAATTACCTCTCCAAAATTAGTTTTCTGCCCACAGCTAACTCAAAGACAACTGCAGAGGTTGAAGTAACTAAACTAAAGGTTTCTAAATACCCCTGATGGTAACAAAGGCTTTAAAGTATCCCTAATCGGCTCAAAATCGCGTCATATGTCGGAGAGGGTTAAATAGATAGACATCCTTCTTTAGCTGAATAAAATAGTCTAATACTTGCCAGAATATAATGAAGAGGACGTCACTGGTACTGAATGGGTTTATATAGTTATATGATGCCGGCTAGACTGGCAAAGGGATTGGCATGTACAGCTGGTGACAAGAATACTATCTGTCGTCCTGGTGTTTGTAAACCCTCAAACAATTACTTGAATCACATTAACTTAAAAGCCTATGTAACATTTTGTGGGAACCAAACAGATTCACAAAATATATTTTGTATGTACAGTATTAAAGTAAAATTAGAGTGATTGACTTAATTATGTAGTCTGTTATAAATCAGTTGACTAATCATATGAATTTACTGACGACTACATAACAAATTACTCTTAATATATCTACATTTCTACACAAGTTCACATCCTGGGGCATGTCAATGACCAGCTCCCTAGACACAAGATAAAAACGCTTCAGGCATTAATAGTCGGCCTTTAGGCAACCCCATCATGGGTTCAGGAATAGGTGAGGAGCTTTGTTGAGAGGTTGACATCTTCTCAGGTTTCCATTTGAGGATTTCTTGGAGAGCAGTAGCACCATAGGCAAGTGTTCCTTGTAATAACACAGAAAAGATAAACTCAAATAATAGAGTAAGATCAACAAAACCAAGGGAGATTAGGGATGCTCAAACCCTAAGTTCACAGCGACCAAGTGTAAACTCTGTAAACTCGCCATGTTAAAAACAAACAAGAGACTATTGCGGACACGGGGCAGTCCACTATGCCAGTTGTTATTGTTGCCGTTCCCTAGGCTGCCTGGCCGCACAGCTCTGCCACCATGCTATTTGATGGTACAACTATGTTAGCGCCTCTCAGCACAAGAACTGGCACTCGTTGATGGGGCAGTTTTCCCAGGAGCTGCTTTGGGTTTCAGGCCCATCACTACAGGTAGTGCCAACAAACTTGACAATAATCTTGATCCCTGACCTCTCTGTAACTCAAATTGACAAACAGACTGATTTTATCTGTCGCTCTAGCACGGACTTTCTCGTAAGGGTCACAAACAGAGAAGACAGACAGAATTTTATACCATAATCTTAAACATAGGATGGAGGTCACTCTTCCCATTTGCCCACTGAAAATAAGAAAGGGAAGGATAGATTCAACCTCTTCCTTCATGTTCAAGACTACAGCAGTAATGTCAGCCACACTAAAGTTGCCACTGCATTGTTGTCGCCATCTGTCCTAATATTGTCAATATACATTTACAAACAAAATTAAAAGACTGTTAAATAAACAAAAACACTTTGTCCGGGAACTTTTGGTCAACAACGCTGGTCTAGTACTTCTGAATTAAACTTTTAAAACCAATCAGAGAATAGCTATCAAGTGAGCAAGGCATACCCGTGCAAACACATGGAATTTGTCTTTTCTACCAGACGGCGTAATTCCCAAGAATGGGTGGCCATAAACATTATGCATTTGTCACGAATCGCTAGGTCAAGTTGCCCGGGCTTGACATCTACCAATAACATTATGACAGTGCGGGCTTGATCTGCCAACCCTTTGATCAGCAGTCGATGCTCTACTGACTATGCCACGGCTCGCAACTAATATTGTATCAATACAAATACCTATAATATTCTACTTTCAGTCTAGCTCCCAGTCGCTATCATCAATATCACTTTAGCTTGCATATGTTAGCCTTGTTAATCTTATGGTATCAATCCATGTGTCATACTTCAGTTTAATGTCTCTCTTCAGTTTAATTTTCTCCCCAAATTTCTTTCACAAGACTATCATCCACGTCATTTTTGGTCTACCCTAACTTGCCACAGCTCCAACGACACCCATTCATCCTTGCCTTCATCTATTTATTCTTATTCATGAAACATAACTTAACCACACCACCTCAATCTATTCTTAAGCATCTTGAAACTGATAGACTTAACGTCTAGGTAGTACTCAACTCGACGCTTGCAATTCTGTCCCTGAACATCTATCTCACCATCCACATCTCAGTGAGCTCAACTCAATGTAGGTTTTACTCCTTTACTTCCCATGTTTCCCTACTACAAAGTATCTTAATCATCATCATTTCTGATGCCTTGCTCCCTCTTGGGAAACTCCTGCTAAAGGATGGCAGAAATGCCTCTACAGTAGGCTACTTTGTTCAGACATGCAGAACATTACGCTTCATACAGCTTACCTCTCATGTGGAAACCAAGTACAGTTGCCTTCAGTTATAAGTTACCCACTTAGCATTGCCAATGCCACATGAAGTGGGTAACTTGGAACTGAAGCTGCCAGTAGCGGAAGCAGCTCTTAACATTTCCTGCCCAATTTTAACTTTACTAATGGACTAAACCACCCCCTGCACGAATTATATCCTCAGTATACCAAACATTCCTCCAAGTGCTCCATGTACACATCCAATACCATTGCAAAATGATCCTAAAATGTTACTAGAAAAGGTCACCAATCAAAAGTTGCCAGGAAAAGTGGTTGTGTAAATCCGTCAATATGATGACTTTAAATGACAAGTTTTAGGACATATAACGACTTGACCGCAGTGGCAACTTTAGTATTACCGACGCTCTATATTTATGTCACCAACTGTACCGACACAAGGAAGCGGACAGCCACAAAACAGTTCTCACACTCAACACACAATAAGAGACACGTGATCAGTTTAATCAGAGGAAAGCGCCATTAGGGTAAGAAAAATTACATGACAGGTAGCCAATTTTTCACTTGTTAATTATTTCTTCTTCTATGATAATTAAAAAGGATTAAAAAGTAGTTGATACTAATACAGTCAAACCTTATTCTTTTTGGATCACTCAAATGCTGTACCTCAGAAACCCAGGACTTTTAGACTACCGGCCATATTCTTAAACAGTAGTGAAGCCCACACATAGAGTAAGTACGGTAGAAATATTTTGCAATTTTCATGAAACTGTGTCTTGATGGTGTAATGGTTAGTGTGTTCAAGATCTGTACGTGTTAACCCAGGTTCGAATCCTGGTAGGATCACATCTATCTATCTATCTATTGCCTGACGCCGTGATCCCCGAAGGGGTGGCCACGAACAAACCACCCCCATGCACCTCTGTCCCCAGTCAGTCGACGACCCTCCACCCAACCAGCACCGCCTTCGTTCATGTACTTCCTCACTTCATCCTTCCACCTCTCATTCGGTCTACCTCTCCCTCTCCGTCCCACCCCTCTCGTACACCCTCTTAGTCATTCTCTCGCTTTCCATACGTTCCATATGGACGAACCATCTCAAGTTTTTCCTTTTCACACTTTCCAGCACATCTACCTCCACACCACACCTCCTTCTTACTTCCTCATTAGTCTGTCTATCCCCCATGTAATTCCGCACGCACTCCTTAAGTAATTCATTTCCACTGCTCTCACTCTTGGTCTGAGTCTCTCAACCAACGTCCATGCTTCGCTTCCGTAAGTCAGTGTCGGGATTACCACACTGTCATGCAAGGACTTCTTCACTTCCATACTGACCACCCTATTTCTTGTTACTGTTTTTAGTGTTCCTACAACCCTCTTCCCCTGTTGTACCCTCTCCCGCACTTCTTCATCCATAGTCCCATCTTTACTCAACACACTGGCCAGATACTTAAAAGAGTTGACGATCTCCATAGCCTGACCGTTCAGCTTCACCTCACACTCTGTGACTTCACCCCTTTCGAAGACCATAACCTTGCTCTTCCCCGCATTTACCTTCAAATTCTGTTTTTCGCACACTGTTCCAAACTCATTTACCAGACCCTGCAACTCCCATTCATTATCACTCATCAGAACTGTATCATCCGCAAACAGCAGTATAGGTAGCTTCCACTCAATTCCCTCCCTTTTCAGCGATACACCAACATCCACTGCTCTTGATAGTATTTCTTTCATGACTCCATTCATATATACAGTAAACAACCACGGGGACATCACACACCCCTGTTTCAAACCAACATTCAGGTCAAAGAACTCGCTCTGCTCACTCTCCACACGTACTGCCGCCTTTGCACCCTCATACATGCTCTTCACTGCTTTCAGCAACTTGCCCTCTACTTCGTATATTCTAAGTACTTTCCACAAACCTTCTCTATCCACTCTGTCATAGGCCTTCTCTAAGTCCATAAAGGCAACATACACCTTTTGTTTCTTCTCCAGATATTTCTCCACAACACAATTCAGGGTAAAAATCTGATCTACACATCCTCTTCCCTACCTAAAACCTCCCTGCTCGTCGCCTATCCATTTCTCCGTTCTCACTCTCACTCTCTCAATCACTACCCTACTGTATACTTTCCCTACTACGCTTAGAAGACATATTCCTCAGTGGTTACCACACACTCCTCTTTCCCCTTTGCCCTTATATAGGGGGACTGTCTTCCAGTCATCGGGTGCACTCCCCTTCTCCCATGCTAGTTTGCACATTTTCCATACCCATTCTATCACTATCTCACCACCATACCTCAACATTTCCCCATACACTACATCTGTTCCTGGTGCTTTCCACAACTTCACTCTTTTCATGGCTTCCCACATTTCTGACCTCCTGATCCCCACCTCCTCCTCCACTACTTCTCTTCTTCTCCCTCCCATACCATATCCAGCTATGTTTGCTGGCTCTTCATTCCTTACATTTAGCAACTCATTGAAGTACTCCCTCCATCTTTCGACTCTCTCTTGCTTCTCGGCTAGCATTCTCCCATTCTTATCTTTCACACCCTTACTGTTTCCCACATGCTTTCATTAATTTCATTGGAAGGTGTTTGGTGATGGGAGTGAAATTAATAAATTAGATTACTGTATTACCGAGTATGGTATGTCCTAAAGGCTGAGGTGTGAATCTGAACTAAAGACATAGATCAATAGATACAGAAGATCAATAAATAGATAGACACAGTGTTACCATATGGATTTCTCTGCAATTAGTCAGAATAAGATGGGTTTGACTGTATTTTATTAGTTCTATCAATCTACTCAGGCACAAACCCCATTTTTTTTTTTTTTTAGATGAGGGTGGCCGACTCGAGACAGAAGTAAATACCAGTATCAATTATTGTTAAATATGATTGAATACCAAAACAATCAAGTGAAAAACTGGCTAATTTATGCTGGACAAACAAATCTTGACAAAATTCAAACTGTGGACTTAAATATAGCATCTTGAAAAACTGATAGGAAATATAGTCACTAGGTGCACCAAATACTCATGAACCAAAATTAACCATCTGTGGAGGTACAGTACAGTCAAAATCGATAGTTAGCCGACAGCCTTGCTAAAAAAACGTGTAATTTTAAGCCACTACGGGTGAAAAATTCAATGTGCCGTGAATGCAAGATTGGAAATGCGCGGAATTTCGGTGTGAGTATCCTAGGTTCGAGTCCTTGGAGTGCCACATGTATTTTTTGATTTCATTAACCCACAAAATCCGGGAGGCCTCACATTATCCCGATCGCTGTGTCCGGGGCCTTTTGGTACAGGCAAACTTCATAATTCAGTAGCTACTGATTGAGACCACCTAGAGCAGTAATTTTTTGGCAAATTGTAGAACTTTTTGTTATCTGTAGAATGCCGTTGAGATGACATCGCTACGACGTGCGGTTGCCGTGTTATAATGATTTTAGCGGCGATTTTGCCTCATATGAGGCCTCCCGGATTCCTGCCATTTTTTTTTTTTTTTGCCTCATATGAGGCCTCCCGGATTCAGAGGGTTAATTGAGTTTAGAAGTAAAGTTGGTTGGTAAACAAAATATAAACTAAACCAACATATTGAAACCATTTTAAATTGTAAACACACTAGTCACTACCTCGTTCCCTTGTTCGTGTTCGTAGGTTTTTAATAGCCTTTGACTATATACTCTGTTTCTTTTCAACTGGCGATAAATTGAATCCCTTAGCAGCTAAGTTCTCGATACTTGATGGAAAAATATGAAGCTAATATGTCTCTGCATCAAATTAAGACCAAGTTTATATAATTAGCACCATACTTCACTACAAAATCTT
>CM064521.1:7871266-8007096 GCA_032716605.1 Paralithodes platypus
CTCTCTCTCTTATCGGACTTACCAATAAGTCCTGATTCATCAGTGGTTTTTCGTCGTAAGGTCTGCGGGGTTGCGGTTTGTATCGATGGTAAATCTATGTACATCTTTCTCTCATCTATCTATCTATCTATCTCCTCCAATATCTAGTCTATATCATACGGTTAATACGATAGTAAGGTACTTCAAATACACACGCAGTCAATTGTATTGTATTATATGAATATATTTAATTTAATTGGTAGAAATATTGTTTTTATTTACTGTTTTGTTTTGCTATTTCGTATTCTCATATTTTGGCATTCTTACCTACAGTACACACTGCCATTCCTCGTTTCCCATCCTGCCATTCTTCATTTCACTCTCCCCTTGCATCTTTAAGGGGAGGCAGTTGGTGTTTCGAGTCCTCCTCCTCCCTCATGTTTAGCTCTATCAGTTATGAGATTTCAAAACATTCGCCCCATTAGTTTGGCGATTTTCAGACCTTTTGCCCCTTTTCTTTGCCAATATTAAGACCTTTCAGGCCATTTAGGTGTCGATTTTTTTCCTGGGAAGCGATAGCGAGCCTGTTTTTTAAGAGGAATCGGCCTTCGGCCAGGAAATATTTCTACCGAAAAATTTACACATTTATGTCTTGTGGGTGTTTTTTTTTAGGCTTGATAGAGGTTTAGGAGGAGCAAACCTAAAAAAAAAACCCCTATCCTTAAAACATTGAGCCGAACCCAGTAAAAATGATGTTGCACTAAATTGACCGTTCTGAGCGCCCTTAAGGGGGGAGATTTCCACTTGAGGCATTTGTTTCTTGTACCCCCTTTCTTTCTTCTCATGTTTAGCCCCAGTGCTTTTGAGATTTTAAGGACGTTCCGCCCCATTAGTTCGGGCGATTTTAAGAACTTTGAACTCCTCATTTGATGGTCACTTTTAAGGGTAACTTTCGTCCCATTTAGGTGTTCGATTTTTTTCCTGGCGAGTGGATAGCAGAGCCTGTAATTTAAGAGTGAACCGGCCTTCGGCGGCGGAAAAATTGTTTTCTACCGAAAAAATGTACCAAAAATTTATCGTGAAAGGGGGGTCCATGAGGGTTTAAGTTCAACGCTTGGATGGAAGGGTCTAGGAAAACCAAAACTTAAATACCAAACCCCTTAATACTCTATCCCTCACTCTCATTTCTCCTTTTCCCTATCATTCTTGCGTTCTCTCTTCTTCAACTTTCCCTTTTTGTGACATTCTTCTTGTCCCTATCTTTGTTCCAATTTCTCTAATGCTTGGATTATCACTTACTTTTTCTTACTTTTCCTATTCCGTTGTCTCCCTTAATCATGTATTTAGGGGGGATGGTTAATTTTTAGGTCGATATTTTCATTTATATAATATTTTTGTAGTTTCCTCCCTAGACCTCCATCAAGCTGAAGAAAAAAACCCATCCATTAGATCCTTCTAGATAAATTTGTAATTTTTTCGGTAGAAAAAATTTCCCGGTCTTCCAAAATAACAAGCTCACTATCGTTCGCCAGGAAAAAAAATCAACACCTAAATAGCACGAAAGGTCTTAATATTGACAAACTAATGGGGCAAATGTCTTAAAATCTGAAAACCAAAAAGGGGAGGTGTGGTGGAGTGGTCATGCCACTGGATTGGTAATCCAATGGACCCGGGTTCAAATCCCGATATGTCAATGGGAAGATATTATTGGGATTTGAATTTGGGCTGGACCTAGTATCAGTACATTACCACAAAGCCCACCGAAAAAACTGCCAAAATAAAATACCTCATTTGTTCCTGATTAAATAACACTGTATGAATTATTCCCATATTCAAAATATGTTTCAGGGGGACAATGCCTAGTGAGTTCACGGACTCAAATAGGTGGCGTTTCTGAGAGTGAGGGGTTCTGAGTCTGGAGGGTGAGACGGTAAAGCAACTTTTAGCGAAGCAACCAGCCGCTTCAGAGATGGAGCTGCTGGTTTGAGCCATGAGGGATGCTTCACATGTCTCACTCCCAGGCTGGAACAAGACATCACGGGCTCACCGTGTTGTTGAGCGGTGGAACTGTACATGGCTCTCAGCCTATGCGCGAGAGGGAGTAGTGTGGAATATAGAAAAAAAATACAAAAAAAAAAAAAAAAAAAAATTGGGGCTGAAAATCGTGGGAGAAAAAGGGTCCAGAAAAAAGAGCCCAATCTACCCCTTAAGTTTCCCCTACATTTCATCTTGCATTCACTATTCCACCTTTATCTCTCTCTCCTCTCTCTCTCTCCGCTCTCGCTCTCTCTCTTCTCTCTCTCTCTCTCTCTCTAGCTCGCTCCTCTCTCTCTCTGAAAACCAATGGGGCTTAACATGTGGGAGAAAAGGGTCCAGAAAAAGAGCCCATCTCCCCTTAAGTTCCCCTCATTCTCATCTTGCATTCACTATTCCACCTTTCTCTCTCTCTCTCTCTCTCTCTCTCTCTCTCTCTCTCTCTCTCTCTCTCTCTCTCTCTCTCTCTCTCTCTCTCTCTCAAACCAATGGGGCTTAACATGTGGGAGAAAAGGGTCCAGAAAAAGAGCCCATCTCCCCTTAAGTTCCCCTCATTCTCATCTTGCATTCACTATTGTTTGGTTCCACCTTTCTCTCTTCTTCTCTCTCCTTCTCTAGCTCCTCTCTTATAATGACCCCTTCTGGACAATAGAAAGTGTGTTGTGCCTAAGAGGGATTTTGTCTATTTACGATTTTATATATATATATATATATATATATATATATATATATATATATATATATATATATATATATATCAATCAGCTGTCCTCTCAAATATCCTGTTAGCTGTACTCTTGTTAACTGTCCTCTCAAATGTCCTCTCACCTATCCTTTCAGCTGTAGTCTTGTTAACTGTCTCTTAGCTGTCCTCTCAACCATCCTACTCTCAACCATCCTCCTCTCAACCATCCTCCTCTCAACCATCCTCCTCTCAGCTGTCCTCTTAACTGTCCTCTCAACTGTCCTCTTAACTGTCCTCTTAACTGTCCTCTTAACTGTCCTCTCAACTGTCCTCTCAACTGTCCTCTTAACTGTCCTCTCAACTGTCCTCTCAACTGTCCTCTTAACTGTCCTCTCAACTGTCATCTCAACTGTCCTTTTAACTGTCCTCTTTTTAACTCTCCTCTTAACTGTACTCTTAACTGTCCTCTCAGCTGTCTTATTAACTGTCCTCTTAACTGTCATCTTAACTCTCCTCTTAACTGTACTATCAACTGTCCTCTCAGCTATCCTCTTAACTGTCCTCTCAACTGTCCTCTCAGCTGTCCTCTTAACTGTCCTCTCAACTGTCCTCTCAGCTGTCCTCTCAACTGTCCTCTCAAGTGTCCTCTCAAGTGTCCTCTTAACTGTCCTCTCAACTGTCTTCTTAACTGTCTTCTTAACTGTCCTCTAACTGTCCTCTTCTCGCCGCCATTACCCGTGCTTGGACCATTTACCTCTCACTATCTCAACCCTTGCCCACCATCATCATCATTAACTCTCTCTCTCTCTCTCTATAAATATATCTATATATATATATAGTGTGTGTGTGTGTGTGTGTGTGTGTGTGTGTGTGTGTGTGTGTGTGTGTGTGTTTACCCAAATACAAATGTGTAGCCTACATATAGAAATACTACATCTGGGCTAGGATTCGAACCCAGTCCTTCAAGAACTGGGATCCCGCTACACTAAAATGTCTTTAATCCCTAGCAACCCTTAATAATGACATAATCAGGGTATATCCAGCATTAGGACAGTATTCCAATTTGTGATATATATATATATACATTGTAACATACAGTCGTAATTCAATCGTGTACATTTAAATTGCATGTATATGATCACGGAGATGAACACAACTTATGTGAACAAGTGCACAGTGCATACTTATTGCCTAAATAAGGAAAATTAATTTGTTTTTCCCTTCTTCTCTTTACTTTTCTTTCATTCCCGTCTACCGTCTTTCTCTTCTTTCTTTCCCTCCTCCTTTCATTCCCTTATTCACGTCTCCCCTCTCTCTCTCTTCTTTCTTTCTTTCCCTCCCTCCTTTCATTCCCTCTTTCACGTCTACCCTCTCTCTCTCTTCTTTCTTTCTTTCCCTCCTTTCATTTCCTCTTTCACGTCTACCCTCTCTCTCTTCTTTCTTAGGCTTTAAATCCTTACGTTCATTACCTATTATCACGTCTACCCTCTCTCTCTCTCTCCTCTTTCTTTCATTCCCTCTTTCACGTATACCCTCTCTCTCTTCTTTCTTTCCCTCCTTCTATCATCCTCTGCCTTCTTCCCTCTCCCTCACCTTCCCTCCCTCCCTCTCATCTTCAGTCCTCCTTCCTCCCTCCCACCTTCCCTCCTTCCTTCCCTCCCTCCCTCCTTCCTTCATTCCCTCCCACCTTCCTTCCCTCCCTCCCTCCTACAAGAATCTTTACTCGGCTAATACCCAGATTTCCGCCCAGATCCCTGCTGTTTGGCCTGCCTCACCCTGCCTCAATCTCTCTCACCCTGCCTCACCTTACCAAACTCTCCCTCACTCTGGCTCACTCTCCCTCACCCTGCCGCACCTTACCTCACTCTCCAATCACCCTGCCTCATCCTTCCTCACCCTGCCTCATCCTGCCGCACCTTACCTCACTCTGCCTCACCCTGCCTTGACTCTCCCTCACTCTGCCTCACTCTTCCTCACCCTGCCTCACTCTGGGGCTCCACGCTCCACTGCACCCTGCCCTAAATCTCTCCCTCACCCTCCCTCACCCTGCCTCACTCTCCCTCACCCTGCCTCACTCTCCCTCACTCTGGCTCACTCTCCCTCACCCTGTCTCACTCTCCCGTAATGTAAATGTAAACAGAGAAACCGATCTGGGAGTAACAATATCGAGTAACCTAAAACCATGGTCAACAATGTCAGACAGTTGTTAAGAAGGCAAACACAAATAAATGTCTTTATAGGACAGGTTCATTTGAGCATAAATCAAAGGACGTTATCCTAACCCCGTGTACAATTTCCTTAGTCCGCCCTCTTCTGGAATACTGCGTTCAATGATGGTACCCTTATTACCAAAAAGACATAAACAAGCTAGAACGAGTTCAACGTAGAGTTACCAAAATGATACACCTAGCCTAAAGAAACAAAAACATTACGAAGAAGGCGTCTTAGAGAATTAAATCTATTTCCTTTAGGCCCAGCGCAGATTAAGAGGTGACTTAATTCAATGTGTTCAAAACGTCGTCTAAAGCGCATCGACAATATGAACGGTAGTAAGTACTTCACTAGCAACCAATCTAGTATTACACGCGGTTGGGAAACAACCGGTTGCAAAATTATTGGTAAATCTTTTAAACTCACACGAATCTAAGAATTTCTTGCTTCAACGTCGGACGCGTTGTCACACTTGTGGGAATGGGCTTCCCCGAGACGTTATAGACTGCAACACCGTTGATTCATTTAAAAAACTCCGCCTAGACAAATATCTCCGCATCAAACCCGCGACTTGACTGCGTTTGTAAATGACGATAACTTTATCGATCCTCCCCTCCGTTACTAATAAACTTCATAGTCCTGACCACGGGACAATAGTTCCAGGCAGCAGTAGTTCCCTTTCCAATGTTCCCTTACCCACTCTAAACCACTGTTTGGACACTTGATCCTCAGTGTTTTGGAGGACAAGCAGCCTAGAAGGGTCATTAGATATGTTGTTGCTTGATTTCCTTTGTACTCCTTTGTACTCCCTCACTCTGGCTCACTCTCCCTCACTCTCCCTCACCCTTCCTCACTCTCCCTCACCCTACCTCACTCTCCCTCACCCTGTCTCACTCTCCCTCACCCTGTCTCACCCTGCCTTACTCTTCCTCACCCTGCCTTACTCTACCTCACCCTGTCGTTGACTCGTCCTCACACGGCCTTACTCTCCCTCACCCTGCACTCACTTCCCCACTCTGGCCTCACACCTGTCTCACTCTTCCCTCACCCTGCCCTCACTCTTTATTCCCCCTTCCCCCCCCCCCAAACCCTGCCTCACTCTCCCTCACCCTGCCTCACTCTGCCTTACTCTCCCTCACCCTGGCTCGCTCTCCCTCACCCTGCCTCACCCTGCCTCACTCTCCCTCACCCTGCCTCACTCTGCCTTACTCTCCCTCACCTTACCTCACTCTGCTTAGCGAGTCTGTAATATATCGAATACCGGTAATGTACAAATTTGTCTTCATTTTTTTTTTGTTTTTTTTTTTTTTTTTAAGCTTGATGGAGGTCTGAGGAGGACACTAAAAACAATAGTCAGATAAATACTTAAACAAATAAATACGGCCATCCCTCCTATAACCCTTTGAGTACCAGCGACGTGTGTTAAATGTTGTTCTAGCTATATGTAGACGATATTATGCAGCTTAGGAAGGATCTGCCGTATATAAAAGGGTGGGCTGAGATAGTTTGAAGCCTTATTATTGCTAGAGGTCCTTCCTAAGCTGAATACAATCGTGTAATAGTTCCCAGAATATGATGCAAAGGAACGGGTTAACCACACTAGGCTATGCTTCTGTCACCCTCCCCCTCCCCCTCTTAGTCTCCGCTTCACTTGGCCTGTGTTCTTGCATTCTGTTTTCTTGAGAGGCTTACCGCACGTGAATAATGCCCCCCTGTGGTTTATTTAGACCCCTGGGGCAAGCTGGAAAAGGAGTGAAAGTGAATTGATCAGACCGCACACTTCAACAAGAGAGAGAGAGAGTAATAATAATAATAATATTAATAATACTAATATAATAATAAGTTTAGTTCCACCAATAGTGGTTATGCTTGTTAGAGAGAGAGAGAGAGAGAGTGAGAGTGAGAGTGAGAGAGAGTGTAATAATATCATCTAAATATAACTAGAATATAATTAAACATATGTCGCCGGTACAGAAGGGATTAAGACTAGTTCCTCAACATTAAACTGTATAATTTAATACTAGCCAATATGTATACTGTATAATTTTAATACTAGCCAATTTATATACTACATAATTTAAATACTAGCCAATTTATATACTGTATAATTTTAATATTAGCCAATTTATATACTACATAATTTAAATACTAGCCAATTTATATACTGTATAATTTTAATACTAGCCAATTTATATACTATAATTTAAATACTAGTCAATTTATATACTATAATTTAAATACTACCCAATTTATATACTATAATTTAAATACTAGCCAATTTATATACTATAGGAGCTGTCGTGGTCTAACGGGCTAAGGCTGTAGCGCTATGTTGGTGACGACTAGCCGCGTGGGTTCGAATCTCGGCTATGCTACGACAGTTTCCAGTGCTATATAGCCTTCGTCGCTTAGTGCTGTAGAATTAATTACAGTTGGGGATATCCCCCAGATGAAATTAATTCATAAGGTTATTCAACCTTATATACTATAATTTAAATACTACCCAATTTATATACTATAATTTAAATACTAGCCAATTTATATACTATAATTTAAATACTACCCAATTTATATACTTATAATTTAAATACTAGTCAATTTATATACTGTATAATTTTAATACTAGTCAATTTATATATTGTATAATTCAAATACTAGCCAATTTATATACTGTATAATATAAATACTAGCCAATTAACAGTTTTCTCTCTGTTTTCCAGGTATGTTGGTGACCATCTGGCGAGGCAGTGACGAGTAAGGCTAATTGTTTGATTGGTGTTTACAGTATACCAAAGTTCAGTGTAATGGGATTATGTTTTAGTAATAATGTTTATCAAGTCAATTTTTGCCAAGTATTGCAAAGTAATAGCAAACAATAACATAGGTCATTACTCAGCGAATTTGGAAAGGAATTTAGGAAGGAAGGGTAGGGCTTGGTAAAAAATAAATAAATAAATAAATAAATAAATATAATACCGGGTATTATATTATATTGTATTAACTGTATTCATATTGTTGTTTAACGGTATATATAATCAGTTTAATTGTATCAGGTAAGATATGTTTACTCACAAAACAATGCTTTGATTATTAAAAATGCAGAAAGTTCTTGCGTGACCGTGTTAATTATATAGGATTTATTATAAATTCAGCAAACGCGTGCATACACATGTATATACAAACGAACATACACAATATCACACACACATAAAGGTAATACACACACACACACACACACACACACACACACACACACACACACACACAGCCCGTAGCCTAGTAGGTAGAGCTCTCGTCTCACACACGAGGGGTCGGGGGTTCAATCCCCGGCCGGGCGTATACAAATTGAGCTTGTACTCCTTTCATGTTGTTAGCCTCAGTTCACCTAGCTGTTTGTAAAAAAAAAAAATAGGTACCTGGAATAAGTGGGACGGACGTTGTGACGTTCCCATCTGGGGTGGCACAAAAAAAAATGGCTACAAGGGCGAGATGGGTTATCATATGGTTCACCTAAGCTGATGGCTACCTTAAGCCTTCGGGCGAGACGGTACCGTCTAGCGTGAGACATGGTACCATACAGATTCCACCCTAAGGCCTTCCCGTTTCCGATGTCGCCAATTGGCTAAAAATACAGACTACACACACATCCCTCACAACCGCAACCCATTCCAACGATCACATATAAACAAACCCTACACATATAGGAGGCGGGAAATAACGAGCATGCTCACTCCCGCAATACAACTAGAGTAAGTACATACACAGTACACACATACACATACTATATACAGTCACACTCACACACCAGTTATTTACATAATGAAATCAAAGGGCTAGAACAAGAGACACCAGGAAGGAACAACGTATAAGAAGAAATAATAAGGCATTGCTATAAGGCATTGCTATAAGGCATTGCTATAAGGCATTACTATAAGGCATTGCTATAAGGCATTGCTATAAGGCATTACTATAAGGCATTACTATAAATAAGGCATTACTATAAATAAGGCATTACTACAAAACAACGTGAACAAAGTGAAGGAGAGAGAGAAAAGGAGAGAAAGCAAATATATGAAGGAACGCATGGACAGGATAAGAAGGAATAATGTGGACGTAGAGAGAGAGAGAGAGAGAGAGATGCAGAAGAGAACGAATAGAGAAGAGAGAGGAGAGAGGAGAGAGGAGAGGAGAGGAAGAGGGAGAGATATATCTTAATATATGCTGGCTTAGCATAGTTAATGTGTTTGACTAATGTATTTTGTGTCCGCTTTGACCAGCATCATATTTATGTATCACAATGTTTAGATACAAAAATAGAAGAGAGAGAGAGATAGAGAGAGAGAGAGAGAGAGAGAGAGAGAGATAGATGTTAACTAAAATAAGCTGGTCTTAAGGTAGTGATAGTGTATAACGTATTTTTTTCACTGTGACTAGCATCATATATATCACAATGTTTATGTAACAATAGAAGAGAGAGAGAGAGAGAGAATGAAAAATAGAAGAGAGAGAGAGAGAGAGAGTGTGAGAGAGAGAGAGACTGTATCTGCCGTAGGATCAGTCACTCGCTCGCTCCCCCACAAAGAATTCAATTATCAGAGAAACAGAATCGAATGCCACACACCACCTAATTAAAAACGGGCCCCCCCCAGTCTATGTCCAGCCTCTCTCTTACGATCTCATTCTATCATCTTTGCTAGCGTGAACTTCAGCTTCATAGCATCGGATTTGCTATGTGAACTGGAAAATAACCCTAACCACCTCGCTGGGATCGCAATATCTGTGTGGCCAGTGTATCAATGCGCAAATTACACATATAATATATATATATATATTATATATATTCCTTTCTCTATTTTCTGTCTCTCTTTGTAACTTCTTTATCTTCTATCTTGTTGAGTCCTTATCCACTATTTACCTACCTACCTCTGGGATCACCCTACACTTCTGCTCGTCCAATTCCATTGAACTCCTATCATATATTCACCTCTCTCTCTCTCTCTTTCTCTCTCTCCTTTCATCTTCCTTCCCCTCGCTCTATTTCCTCGCCGGGCTTCTATAATTGTACCCACATCGTCTCTATGCCCTCCAATAGCTATATTTCGTCACCCTCTGTCTATTTCTTTCCTCGACTCTATATTCCTCACTCCCTCTTATTATCTCTCTCGCGTCTATTTGCTCTCACCTCGATCTCCTACATTCTCCTCACTCTTTATCCCCCCTCGTCTGGACGTGAGAAGCTTGCAGGTCAAAGAATCAATTGAGAGAGAGGACTCTATCTTTTCCTTTCACCGCTTTGAATGAGAGAGAGAGAGAGAGAGAGAGAGAGAGAGAGAGAGAGAGAGGAGAGAGTAGAGTGATGATGACGAGAGGAGAGAGCAGAGAGAGAGATACAACAGGATGTACAAAGGAGTACAAAGGAAATCAGGCAACAACAGATCTAGTGACCCTTCTAGGGTCCTTGTGCTTGTCCTCCAAAACACTGAGGATCAAGTGTCCAAACAGTGGTTTAGAGGTGGGTAAAGGGAACATTGGAAAGGGAACTTACTGCCCTGGAACTAATGGCCGTGGCAGGATTAGGAAGTTAGTATGGGGACAGATGGGTTTAGTAACTGATGGGGGGGAATATAAATAAAGTTATTCATTTACAAAACGCAGGCAGTCGCGGGTTTGATGCGAGACTATTTAGTCTAGGCGGATAGAGTTTTAAATGAAGCAACGGTGCTGCAGGCCTCTATAGACGTCTCGGGGAAGCCATGTCCACAAGTTGACAGGGACAGTTCGTATTGAAAGAAGAAATTCTTAGATTCGGTGTGAGTTTAAAAGATTTACCAATAGATTTTGCACACCGGGGGTTTCCCTCCCGCGTGTAATGTAGGATTGGAGCGATAGTTGCAAGTACGTTACTACAGTTCATATTGTCGATTGCCAGGGGTTTGAAGTGAGGTTTTGCGAACCACTGAAATTAAGTCACCCTCTTTAATCTACTACGTAACCACAGATCCGTCCTAACTGCAACAAACTCGTCTAATTATATAACTAAGAAAGGTAAAAAGACGTCGCCGGTACAGAAGGGGTTAAGAAAAACTCAGTAGATAATCAGGCTCAGGGATAATTAACCAACAAGGCAGGCAGACACACATACACACGACCATGTTCAATACTAACAAAAACATAGCAAGGACAATTAGTTACCGGTACCGTAATATTCTCTCTCTCTCTCTCTGAGTGGTGGGTGGGGAGAGAGCCTTCTGTTTTGCTATCCATAACTTCCACTTACTAGCAATTTTTTTTAGAATTAAATCCGGACTGCCCAGTAGGGGCCGCATAGTGTGTGCAGTCTATGTAACTATATGTAACTCACTCTCTATCTCTCTCTCTCTCTCTCTCTTAACTAGAGGCCTGTCACCGACCAATTGCCCTAAACGATGATTTATATTGTGACGCTTAGAACCCCATAACCTCATTAGATTAAACTTAACCCCTTTTGTACCGGCAAAGTCTGTTGAATTATGTTCTCGCTATATTTAGACGATTTCATGCAGTTTAAGAAGGATCTATGGTAGTACAAAGGGTTAAGTGTGATAGTTCGAAGGCTGTTAATTATTGGAGGCCCTTTATATACTGAAAATTATCGTCTAAATGTACCCAAAATAATGTTAGATTAACGTCACCGTTACAGAAGGGGTTAAGCTCAACCCCTTTTCTACCGGCGACGTCTTTTTAATTTCAATCTGGCTACTATTAGACTATTTAATTCAGTTTAACAAGAGCCTCCAGCATTTAACAGGTTTCGAACTATCTCCTTTAACCCTTTTACCACCATAAATCCTTCTTAAATTGCACAAAAACGTCTAATTATAGCAAGCATAGGCCTATAATGAAAAAGACGTCGCCGGTACAGAAGGGCTTAAACTCTTCAGAACGCTGTGATAATAAATATGGTGTGGTTTAAAGATGGCAAGAAAGGGGAAATTAATGTGTCCATAATAAATCACTCTTGTAAAGGTGGGTACAGTATACTCATATGTGGGCTACACCTTATCATAAAGATATACATTTATATAAAATATATTCAAAGGCACCAAATCATTATCAATATAGCCACCCGATTTATTTGTATTTATCTATTTTGTACCTTTGGTGATGTTTACGGGGAGTACAAAGGAAATCAAGCAACAACAGGTCTAGTGACCCTTCTAGGCTGCTTGTCCTCCAAAACACAGGATCAAGTGTCCAAACAGTGGTTTAGAGTGGGTAAGGGAACAGGTTGGGAAAGGGAACGTACATAGCCCTGGAACTAATGGGTCCGGGGTGGGCGGAATGTAGTAAGTTAGTAAGGGGACACGACTGGGGTTTTGAACGCGCATTTTGGAGGCGGGAGAGAGAGTGAGGGAGAGAGAGGGAGAGAGAGAAGAGATAGAAGAGCATATATAGAGAGAGATAGTAGAGAGGAGAGGACTAAAAGAGAGAAGAGAGAGAGAGAGAGAGGTGGGAGTAGATAAGAGAAGATAGATAGAGAGCGATATGATGAAGAGAGAGAGAGAGAGAGAGAGAGAGAGAGAGAGAGAGAGAGAGAGAGAGAGAGATCACCACCATTACAACAACAACAACAACAAAATGCCGGTAATTTGGGCAATAGTGCAAACACTATAATCTCCCCTAACCTTTTCCTTATCATAACTCACATCTGCTTTTCATAAATAGACCACTTGCGAGTTTCGGGCTATATAAGAAAGTTGTAGCTGTTATAGTCCATTTTATTTTAAGCTGGTGAGAAATTGATTGAATACAAACACTACAGTATGTGAGGAAGAGCAGTTTATTGACAACGTATTGAGGTGTGGCAGAGTGGTCTTGCCACTGGACTGGTAATCCAATGGACCCGGGTTCGAATCCCAATATGTCAATGGGAAGATATTATTTGGATGGAATTTGTGCTGTACCTAGTTTCAGTGCATTACCACAGCACACCGAAATGCTAAAACAAAATACCCTCATTGTTCCCTGATTAAATAGCACTGTATGAATATTCCTATATTCAAAATATGCTACAGGGGGACAATGCCTAGTGAGTTAATTGCTCAATAGGTGGCGTTCTGAGAGTGAGGGTCCGAGCCTGGGGAGTGAGACTGTGAAGCGCAGGAGCGAAGCAGCTTCAGAGATGGAGTTGGGTTCGAGCCGTGAATGGGTGCTTCGCATGTTTCACTCACTAGGCTGGAACGAAGACCTCACGGGCCTCACCGTGTTCAGCGGTAGAGTGTAAAGGCTATCAGCCTATGCCCGAGAGGGAGTAGTTGGAATATAGAAAAAAATAAAAAAAATATAGCTTCATCAGCATCAGCTATGTGCGAAACGTCAATAAAGTGCTCTTCCTCACATGGTGTTTATATTCATTCCATCTACTTTTCAAAGTATATTTGTATCGATAAATTGATTCATTCACATCTTAATTACTCCGCTATTACAATTTTGTATAGCCAAATATGTTGTTAATTGTGACAACTTGACAAAATATGATACTGAGGCAAAACAGTGTCTTATTTTTCCATAAATTATCGAGAAATCGGCTGCTAAAGGAGTAAACTTAAAACACAAAAATCGAGTATAAGTATCAATATTTTTTTTTATTTTTAACATCCTTCTTAACACCAGTAACCCTCAGATTAATTAAATGAAAGCATGTGATTCTCCTAGGATTCGAACCTAGGATATATCATACATAGCTTACACGCTCTAACCATTACACCATCAAGACAGCAGAAATATATACGTTAGGCGAGTTTGGGATGGCTAACCCCTACTCTAAACTAAACCTAATATCTCAAATAACCCTGTAACTCCCACATACTCTTCCAAAACGTAATCAAACTTAATACAATCGTCTAATTATAGCCAAAATACAATTAAAACTACCTCAATTAACCCGTTCAGTACCAGGGACGTCCTTTTCATCATATTCTGGCAACCATTAGAAGACTTTATTCAGCTTAGGACGGACCTATAGCAATAACAAGGCTTCAAACTATCTCAACCGACCCTTTTAACTACCCCAGATCCTTCCTAAGCTTCATAATATCGTCTAAATATAGCTAGAATAAAATATAGCACATGTCGCTGGTACTCAAAGGGTTAAGGGGGTAGTACTCGCTTGTTATGGACCTTCTTCTCCCTCATATTTAGCATATTAGTTTTGAGATTTTAAGACGTTCGTCCATTAGTTTGTCGATTTTAAGACCTTTCGCCCCATTTCTTTATCACTATTAAGACCTTTCGTGCCATTTTGGTGTTGATTTTTTCCTGGCGAGCGATAGCGAGCCTGTCATTTTAGACGGAACCGCCGGAACATTTTTCTACCGAAAAATTTACAAATTTATCTTGAAAGGGGGTCTAGGGGATGCTATTTAAAGCTTGATGGAGGTCTAGCGAGGAAAGTCAAAAATATATAGCCTAAATAAATGAATACATAGTCCAAAAAAACAAGCACTAGGCTACCCCCTTAACACTGACCTTGTGAAAAGTTCAAACAATATCGTATCACAAAAAACAAAACAAAGGGCTACATGTAAGCTCTTGACATACATACATACATACATACATAAATACATACATACATACATACAGGTAATACAATTAAAACGACGACAAGCTAGTAATTAACCCCTTCAGTACCGGTGACATATTTTTAATTATATTCAGGCAACTATTAGACGGATTTATTCAGCTTAGGAAGGACGTCTGTACATTAGAAGACTATATGGAAGGACGTCAGGGGGTAGTCAGAATCTAACTATCTATTGGCGACATCTAATGAATAAGATTAATACAGCTAATCTGAATATAAGAACAAATATACCGTACTATTATATAATTATATACAGTATATATATATATAATGTAAACGTAATGAAGCCATAAAATGCTTATCTTCTGATCTAGCTACTATTTTCAATTGGGGTAGAGAAAACCTTGTTACATTTAATGCTTTCAAAACTCAATTTATCCATCTTACTACCCGTCAGGAACCTCCAGAGGACTATCCCTTATTCTTCAACAATACAAAAATCAACCCTTCATCTTCCCTCAATGTTCTCGGTGTCTCTTTTTCTTCTGCTCTCACTTGGAAGGACCATATTACCAGTCTCGCTAAGGCAGCCTCCCAGAAGCTGGGTGTGCTCAACCGCCTCAAGGGGATCTTTACCCCTGCGAAACTACTTGCTCTGTACAGGGGCACAGTGCGTCCTTGTATGGAGTATTGTTCACATGGTGGGGAGGATCCTCTCCCACCGCTCTCCTAGATAAAGTAGAAAGGAAAGCTTTTCGTATCATTAACTCCCGTCCACTCACCAATTCTCTGCAATCTCTCTCTCTTCGCCGCAATGTTGCATCTCTCTCACTATTCTATCGCTACTACAATAATCAGTGTTCCTCGGAGCTTTCCCAGTGTATACCACCTCCTCTACGTAGGGTACGTAGTACCCGCCTTGCAACACAATCCCACCCCTACTCTGTGCAACTCTCCATCCCAAGAGTGAAACGCTATTCTCAGACTTTCTTCTATTCAACTGCGGAGCTCTGGAACTCTCTCCCAGAATCAGTCTTTCCCTCTTCCTATGACTTAAATTGCTTCAAACTCCGTGTGTCCAGGAATTTTAGCTCGAACGTCCCTTGATTTCGCCCCTGTCACGCTTTGAAATCTGGGGGAGGCACTCGCTGCAGGCAGTTATGCCTTTTGTCTCCCTCATTCACACATAAAAAAAATATATATAATTTATGCCTTAGCCTCTTCCACATCAAATGATTTATTGGTAATCTTCGATAATTTCGATTAATCACGTCCACCTCACCCCCTCCTCTCTCCCTCTCTTTCTCTTTCACACACACACACACACACACACACATATATACATCCCACCACCACACATATACAGCAGCCCCCCCCCCCCCCCCCCCCCCCCACACACACACACACATACATAGTACACACCTCCCACGTATACAGCCTCCCTCACGCACCTGCCTTACATACAATTTACAAACAATGAAATTCCTGTTCCACTAACCACACCCGCTAACTCCCTGTACAGTCACTTAAAAACATTCAGGTAAAGGTCTCAAAGGTATAAATACAATCTAAGTAAACCCTCTAAATAACATAGGGCCTTCTTAAGTTACATACAATTTTCTTATGTTATCCAAATTGCTGTACAGTCACTTAAAAACATTGAACTACCTACAGGACTGAGGCGTAAATACTATCTTATTAAACCCTCTAAATACCATAGGTCCTTTTTAAGGGGGGATGGTTGGGTTTCCTGGCCTCCCCCCTTCTTCCTTATCTTTTGTCCCATTAGTGTTCAGATTTAAAGACGTTTGGCACATTACTTTAGCGACTTTAAGACATTTCACCCCATTTCTTTGTCAATTTTAAGACCTTTTACGTCATTTAGCTGTCGATTCTTCCTCGCTAGCGATAGCGAGATTGTAATTTAGGAGGAACCCAATTTAATCGGTACAGTAAAGATTAAAGTTATACGGTACTTAATTTAATCTTAATAATTATATTTATCTACAGTAAATACGGTATCAATTTACGTTATATACGGTGTAATATCGAAGATTTTTAGTTCAAATCAATATACTGCACAGGCTTATAGAACACTTTCATACTTTAATGATATGGCACACAAACTTAATTATACTGTTTATGCCTTACTCAGCATTAAAGGACTTAGCAACAATCTTCTACCATTTCAGATAATCACGTCTCTTACTCTCACTCATACTCTCTCTCTCTCTCGCTCACTCATACTCTCTCTCTCTCTCTCTCTCACACACACACACACACACACACACGCACACACATTAACTCAACCATCCAACCATAAACACTCTCTCTTCTATCCCGCTATTGAGATTCACCCACCATCATTTTGGACTCCGTTCTCGTTCTCGTTCTCGTTCTCGTTCTCGTTCTCGTTCTCTCTCTCTCTCTCTCTGATTGCCATATTCTGTGTTTTTTTTTAACTTTTTCCATTATTTGTGGTTTCGCTATCTCTACTAAAATTCAGAACGGTATTGACCACCTCGTTTGGATCGTAAGATCTGTGTGGTCACTGCAGTGTATCCATGTAAATTCTCTCTCTCTCCTTCTTTGCTATAATTTCCTTCCACTGTCCCTTACTCTCGGGTTAGCTATATCTACTAGAATTAAGTCCTGACCACCTCACTGGGATCGTAAGGTCTGTGTGGTCAGTGTATATATGTAAATCTATGTAAATCTCTCTCTCTCTCGAATAGACTATAACAAAACATATCAAGGACAATTAGCAAATATTATCCCTCTCTGCCCCCCCCCCCCTCTCACTCACTCACTATCTCTCACACTCACTATCTCTCACACTCACTATCTCTCACACACACTCACTCACTCACTCTCACTCTCACTCGTGTGAACTCTCCATCATTCGTGCGTTATATACAAATTGTGAACCACGGGTAATCCCTGGTCAGGTGGTTCGATTCCTGGTATCTGACTCATTGTACATCTCCAGGGGGAACAGAAAAAAACAAAAACAGCCCATCTTCCCTTAATGTGGAAACTTCACATTTTACCTGGAGAAAAACCCACCACGAGAGATTTACAATGAGTCAGCTAAGGGATTCAATTGACCACTTGCGAGTTTCAGGCTATAAGGAAGTTGGAATTTTTTACATTGATATTTAGCAGACTTACCAGCTAAAATACGGTTTAGTAAATATATAAATACATACAGCTAAATCCAACATACGTTTTATCCATTAGACATCTACTTTATTATTGTATTTCTGTTTAATACCGATGTTTACAGCTCCAACTTCCTTATAGACAGAAACTCGCAAGTGGTCAATTGAATCCCTTAGCTGACTTCATTGTAAATCTCCCGTGGTGGGTTTTTCACTCCAGGTAAAATGTGCAGTTTCCACATTAAGGGGAGATGGGCTGGGGGGTTTTCCTGGTCCCCCTCCTTCCTCATGTTTAGCCCCGTTAGTTTTCAGATTTTAAGATGTTTTCCCCATTAGTTTGTAGACTTTAAGAACTTTTAAGACCATAATAGTCTAATGATAACCAGAATGAATTGTCAAAATGCGTCAAATCTGTCCGTGCTATAGCAATGCCTTCTCTATACTGTATAGAGAAGGCATTGGCTATAGCCAGTCTACTACAACGAGGCAGCCAACCACAGCGCCGGGAAGTGTGAGCTGCTCAAGGGTGACTGTACTGTGTGTGTGTGTGTGTGTGTGTGTGTGTGTGTGTGTGTGTGTGTGTGTGTGTGTGTGTGTGTGTGTGTGTGTGTGTGTGTGTGTGTGTGTGTGTGTGTTTGTGTGTGTGTGTGTGTGTGTGTGTGTGTGTGTGTGGTGTGTGTGTGTGTGTGTGTGTGTGTGTGTGTGTGTGTGAGTAAGAGAGAGAGAGAGATCTAGAGAGAGCTGAGTGAGAAACCCGAAACGTATTATGAAGGTGAATCCTCCCCCGAAAAAGCCTTAACGTAAACATTGTAGTAGCGTGGATATCCTGTGACACACACACACATATACATACATACACTCAGCACAACACACATACACATACATACATACAGCACCACATACAACACACACACACACACATACATATACATACATACAGCACCACATACAACACACACACACAGTCACAAACTCACACACATACAGCACAAACAAACACACACACACTGGATAGCTCAGTTAATTGGTGATCTTACCAGAGGATTGCTCTTGTCAAGTATGGTATGAGGGAACTGTGAGTGAAGGATAAACTATAGGGGACTTACCCTAAGAAATAATGATCAGTCAGAAGTTAGCCTGTTCCATCCCACCTCAGCACACACACACACACACACTGTAAACATTGTAGTAGTGCGGATATCCTGTCACGAGGTGCCTACCGTACGTACACACACACACACACACACACACACACACACACACACACACACACACACACACACACACACACACACGTACACATACACAGCCCGTAGCCTTGTAGGTAGAGCTCTCGTCTCACACACGAGGGGTCGGGGGTTCAATCCCCGGCCGGGCGGAGACAAATTGGGCTTGTCTCCTTTCATGTGTTAGCCTCAGTTCACCTACTGTAAATAGGTACCTGGAATAAGTGGACGACGTTGTGACGTCCCATCTGGGGTTGGCAAAAATGGTACAAGGCGAGATGGGTATCATATGGTTCACCTAAGCTGATGGCTACCTAAGCCTTCGGGCGAGACGGTACCGTCTATAGTGAGAATGGTACCATACAGATCCACCCTAAGCCTTCGTTTCCGATGTCGCCAATTGGCTAAAAATACAGACTACACACACATCCACAGCCATTCCAACGATACATATAACACCTACACATATAGGAGGCGGGAAATAACGAGCATGCTCACTCCCGCAATACAACTAGAGTAAGTACAACTAGAGTAAGTACACACACACACACACTCACACTCACACTCACACACACACACACACACACACACACACACACACACGTTTTCTCCCACTAAAATTCCCTTCATCCAATGTATCCTTAAATTCTTCAAAAATCTTCAAACTAATGGAGCAAAACTGGGAAGTTTCAAATAGAACCCCCTCGGCTCAAATAGGATTAAGTGGGGATGGTCAGTTCCTCTGGCACCCCTACTCCCTCAGGTTTAGACCCATTAGTTTTCAGATTTAAAGACGTTTGGCCCATTAGTTTGGCGATTTAAGACCTTTAACCCCATTTCGTTGTCAATTTTATGACCTATCGTGCCATTTAGGTGTTGATTTTGTTTTCCTACCGAGCGATAGCTAGCCTGTAATTTTAAGAGGAATCGGCCTTCGCCCGGGACAATTGTATACCGAAAATTTTACAAATTGATTTTGAAGGAGGGTCGGGGGGGGGGGGGGGGGATTAAAGCTTGATGGAGGTCCAGAGGAAAATAAAGGAAATGGAAAAATACATAAATGAGCAACTAAATACGCCCACCCCCCTTAAGAATAGCACCCACGGTCTATTAAACAACAGACAGGTGACGCAAGCTACCAAAAGGATACACAACAACACTGACAATATACGGAGAAATACAAGTCATTACCATACTTAACCCCTACTGTACTGGCGACGTCTATGTAATTACATTTAAACGATGTTGTGCCCTTTAAGAAGGATCTGGGTAACAAACATAGTTAAGTGGGATAGTTCGAAGCCTATAAATTGCTGGAGGCCCTTTTAAAACCGAATAAAATCGTCTAACAATAAGCCAGAGTCGAGTTAAATGGACGGCACCGGTACTGTAAGGGTTTACATACATTACATCACCACATGTCATGTTCTATCTACATAATACAATATACGGAATAAGTCATAATATATACGGGGAAATATGGCATAACCGTATACAAAAATATATATATCGTAGCCTATACATATAGAAATTAAAACAAAACATATATATAATAAAAACAAATATATACAGTATATACAATATATACCGGGTGTATATATATATATATACCCGGTATATATATATATATATATATATATATATATATATATACATATATATATATACCGGTATATATATATATAAAATATAAGATATATTAAATTATAATTGACGTAAGCTACCAGAACAAATCTTAATATACCGGTATCATTCACAATATATATACCGTACGGACAAATATTAGGTCACTACCATACCGTATATACTAAAATATGACATTCAACTACATATGACATTAGCCTGATGCAACCTAGTACCGTATATAACAAGATGTAGGTTTTGTAATGGTTAGAGCGTTTAAGTTCCGAATGTGGTGTCCTGCGTTTGAATCCAAAGAGGATCACGTAATTGCATTAATTTAATTTGGAGGTGATTGATGTTAATTAATATTTAGATTAATTAACTTAAAAACATAACAAAAATAAGCAAATATAAACCACATGACATACATTAAACTACACATAAAAGTGTGAGCGATAAAGACAATAGCGTAATATTTCAACTCACTATAAATCATACTACATACGCACAAATATATATAAATCATTACCATACATAAAGAAACACATGCCAAATTAAACTACACATGTCAAAAGTGTGAGCGATAACGTCAAGACCGTGACATTTCAACTCCCTATAATTCATAATACATACGAACAACTATATAAATATCATTACCATATATATATATATATATATATATATATATATATATATATATATATATATATATATATATATATAAACAAACCCATGCCAAATTAAACTACAAATATCATAAGTGTGAATGATAAAGACATGACCGGGACATTTCAACTCAATATAAATCATAATACATACCCAGAAATCAAGATAAGTTATAACCAATTAAAATAAAAACACATAACACATTACACTACAAATTACGTAAGTGTGAGTAATTAAGGAGGGGCTGCAACACTTCAGCTCTATACAAACCCTAATACATACGGGGAATTATAAACCAAATATAGAACACCGACACATTAAACTACAAATGACATAAGTGTTAGTGACAGAGAACAAGACAATGACATTTCAACTCTATACAAATTATAGTACATACGAAGAAATATAAATGTTCACCATATCTAAAAACATGACATAAGTGAGAATGATAGAAGACAGTGCCGTGACATTGCCACTCAGTGCTCGACAAAGGTCATCTTCCACTAAGCATTCATGGCCATATTAATGTACCATGTTAAGGTTGCGCGCATTCTCTATCTTCTTTATTATATATGGCCTACTTTGCTTTTATTCTGTTATGGCTTTTTTCCCTTCTATTATCAATCATGCATTCTCTCTCTAGTCTAGCTATCTATGTACGGGATGTGCCTGTCTGCCTGCCTCTCTAACTCTCTCTCTCTGTTCATCAAGCAATTATCCTTCTGTATGTCAATTAGTTAGGTCTAGTTATCTATGTATGTATGTATGTATGTCTGCTGCTTTTCTCTCTCTCTCTCTCTCTCTCTCTCTCTCTCTCTCTCTCTCTCTCTCTCTCTCTCTCTCTGATATTAATTATACATATTGTAGTTCAAAATCTTTCAGCATCATATTATTTTCTTCTTATTGTGTGGATGGATCTTTCTCAATCTCTCTTAACCCTTTCAGCACGATGACGTCTTTTTACCTTTGAGTATAGCTAACATTAGACGATTTTATAAAGCTTAACAATGACTTGTGTTATTCAGACGGTCAATTGAGATCCTAGAGGTACCGGTAGATTAGAAGCTAGAGTAAAGCGCCTAATGGTAACCAGAATGTGATGAAACTTACGTCATCGTGCTAAAGGGGTAAATATATCTGGTTCTCACTCTCTGCATATCTCTGTGTATCTCAAGCTATTACTGTGTGTGTGTGTGTGTGTGTGTGTGTGTAAACCCCCCCCCCCCCCCCGCCTTTCTCTCAGTTTATATATGTGTTTGCCCGAGTGAATAAGTGCACTCACACACATTCCCTCTCACTCACTCACTCACTTCTCTTCTCTTTGCTCTCTCTGTAACTAGTTATCTATATATTTTGTTCGCTTGCTTCTCACTCACACACACATTCTCTCTCTCTCTCTCTCTCTCTCTCTCTCTCTCTCTCTCTCTCTCTCTCTCTCTCTCTCTCTCTCTCTCTCTCTCTCTCTCTCTCTCTCTCTCTCTCCTCTCTCTCTCTTCTCTCTCCTCTCTCTCCTCTCTATCTCTCTCTCCTCTCTCTCTCTCTCTCTCTCTCTCTCTACTTTCCTCTCTCTCTCTCTCTCTCATCCCTCTACAGACAAAAGCCCCCCACTGTCCTTTTGTCCTTGGTCGGAAAGCTCATAGCAGCAAGGACAGGATGAGAAGAGATCATTCCACCACTCCACACATAGTATATACCGGTATATATATATATATATATATATATATATATATATATATATATATATATATATACCGGTATATATAATACCGGCAATATGGTATACCTGCCCCATAGCATTGATCGTTGGACTAGCTGGAGGGTGTTAATATGTGTCAGTTGGTCATGACTCACACAATAGTGGCTGATAGCACAGGTAAATATTGAGACAGCCTTCAGCAAACACCCGTATTTAACAACCCAGTCACACCAAAAGTCAACCCCCATACCTTTCATCAGTCAATTAGGTTGGAGCGCTCGCTCATCGGCGTCCCTTATGGATACTACCCCAAATAGTTCAAAACACGTGACGATGACAGAGAATACCGTACTTATCCTCTGGCAACTAATCTGGCGCACACATACACACACACAAACACTATAGTCTATTTTGTTCCCCAGCTGATGGTAAATTGAATCCTTTAGCACTTGATTTGTTTATTCTTACTGGAAAAATATGACACTGCTATGTCTGTGAGTCATATTATTGCCTGCTATGTCTGTTAGTCATATTATTGCCTGCTATGTCTGTGAGTCATATTATTGCCTGCTATGTCTGTGAGTCATATTATTGCCTGCTATGTCTGTGAGTCATATTATTGCCTGCTATGTCTGTGAGTCATATTATTGCCTGCTATGTCTGTGAGTCATATTATTGCCTGCTATGTCTGTGAGTCATATTATTGCCTGCTATGTCTGTGAGTCATATTATTGCCTGCTATGTCTGTGAGTCATATTATTGCCTGCTATGTCTGTGAGTCATATTATTGCCTGCCTATGTCTGTGAGTCATATTATTGCCTGCTATGTCTGTGAGTCATATTATTGCCTGCTATGTCTGTGAGTCATATTATTGCCTGCTATGTCTGTGAGTCATATTATTGCCTGCTATGTCTGTGAGTCATATTATTGTCAAGTTTACATACTTAGCAACATATTTGGCTACAAGATCATGGTAATAGCGTAGTAATCAGGATGGAGAGATAGCAATTTACCATCAGCTGGAAAAAAACCAGAGTAGCCTATAGCAGCTAAGACTATAGAGAAGGATACTCTTGTAACTGACCACTTGCGAATTTCGGCCTATGAGGAAGTTGGAGCTGTTCGATATTTAGCCGAATTACCAGCTAAAATGCGGTTGTAGTACATTCACAAATGCATAAAACCCAATTCAACATACACTTTAGCCAACAGAAACCTACATTATTATTATATTTCTATTTACTATCGATGTCTACAGTTCCAACTTCCTTGTAGAATGAAACCCGCAAGTGGTCAATTGAATACTTGCGAATTTCGGCCAATAAGGAAGTTGGAGCTGTAGACATCGATATTAAGCAGAATTACCGGAATATTTGGATGAATACAGGTAAACTATTCCACTATGTTTCCAATACAGGTAAACTATTCCACTATGTTTCCAATACAGGTAAACTATTCCACTATGTTTCCAATACAGGTAAACTATTCCACTATGTTTCCAATACAGGTAAACTATTCCACTATGTTTCCAATACAGGTAAACTATTCCACTATGTTTCCAATACAGGTAAACTATTCCACTATGTTTCCAATACATGACAGTGGTAGAGGTGAGGGAAGATATTAAGATAAGACTAATAAGTTACATAATAGATAAGACGTCGGACCTGCCCAGCGACAACACAAGGGACTCAACTGATAAGATAATGGTTAAAACGTGCTACAGTCAATCAGGTGCCACACGAACTTCTTTCTGCACAAAATCGTCTAAATATATCAAGAACAATAATAAAAAAACGTTGCCGGTACAGAAAGGGTTAATAATCGTTGTTGTTGTTTTTGTTCTTAGGGATCAGAGGGGACGGATAGATAAGATACTTTTGAATTGTAGCCGTATTAGTCCCGATTCCACTAAATTACAAGCTATCTTTCGCTCGTCAGGAAGAAATCGACATCTAATCTATCTATCTATTGCCGGACGCCTTACTCCCCTTAATGAGGGTGGCCATACACAGAATGTGTATCGACATCTAAATGGCCCGAAATGTCCCACTACTGACAAAGAAATGGAGCGAAAGGTCTTAAAGTCGCCACAATAATGGGGCGGACGTCTTAAAATCTCATAACTAATAGGGCCAAACATGAGGAAGAGGGGGGTCCAGTTTGAAGGAAGAGTGCGATTTATTTAATTTTGTATTATCATTATTATTATATACCGGTATTTATTTATTTATCAGCCTAGGGGACAACTTAACTCGAAAATGGCAAAAGCAAACCAAATTTGTAAATGTCACTTTAATAAAAAGGAAAAAACAGATAAATAAAAAATTAATAGAAGGAAACATGCTTACATTATTGAAATGTTTGAGGACAAACTGTACATTAGTGCATGTAATGGTCGCTCTTCTGTAAATCTAAAATGGATTAGGCGTACTTACGAATGGGAAAGGGGTGCGACCTTCTATTTTCTTTTTATTAGGTACCGGTATAGCAAACTCTTCAAACAGGTTTAACATTATATTGTCTATCAAACTGAGCCACGTATGTAACTATTTAATCTGACTGCAATTTGTTTACATCAAGGGAGACTCATTTTTATCTCTTGTTTTGAGCTTTAATATTGTTATCATCTGCATCTACCGTACCTCCATGGGGGATGCGTACCCCCCCCCCCCCCCTCAGTACAGAAGTGGTGGGTGGCTCAATGTTATCTCTTGTTTTGAAGTTTAATATTGTTATGCTCGCTCTCTCTCTCTCTCTCTCTCTCTCTCTCTCTCTCTCTCTCTCTCTCTCATATACAAAGTCAGTAAGATGGACCCAGCCAATAATAACAAATCAGTGGTGGTTATCTCAACGTCCGGGTTCTTATTGTCCCCCACCACCATCATCATCATCATCACCTCCATTATAACATGATGGGGACCCAATTACAACTCAACCAGTATACAGATAGAGTTAAAGGCCATTTCAACCAGTCCGAGATGGGTTGGGTATGAAAAGGATCTGCCTTGTGTGGGCCAACCGGCTCTCTGCAGACTCCCGTTATCTTACGTTCTTATGTAAAGTAATTTATTATAAGTAGTTTCAGACATCTTTACCCCTAACTTCTGTATCTCAAAAAGGTCAAGAGAAAATGCACTACAAACTCCCACACCTATTCCCTGGCTCACCCTAATTGGTAGAAAAATGAACTCGATTACCGGTACTCAAAGTTCTTTTTGAGTTACAGAGTTTAAGAGTGAAGATTTATGACCAGGGTTCAGCCACCATTGTTACGTTAGGGCAGATTAGGACTGCACAATAATTACTGTAGACAATTTACACCAGCAGATCACAAAAACTGCCATTTAATATTATATAGCCTACACATGCGCCATTATAGTAAAGCCGGTATCACACGAGCGCTTTTTCACTCAACATTTATCCTCAACACTGGTCTGGCAGCTTATGTGGTCAAAGTATATGATATTTGTGTTGCCTAAATTCATCTATCATCAGTCTAGTTACCGATAACAGTGCAAAATATTCCAGAAATGTTGCCAGAAAAATGTAGATTATCGAATGTTGACTATAAAAACTCTCGTGTGATACCGGCTTAAGAAAGGTTAAATTAACGATATATTTTGTCCAGTCGCGGTTATTTATTCTGGTACCGGTGCCTGATGAAGCATTGAACAATTTAATCCGAAATATAAACAGCAGGTGAAGATTATTATTATTAGTTTCTTATATTTTGTGTACGGTACAGGTACTACAAAATGTCATGTTTCTCCTGACTAAATTTGTTGTAATTCGAACGTTGTTGCCGTCAATTTTTACGGGCAATTGTAGTCTGGCAGCTTCAAAATTTAAGTTATCAGAAATAGGCCACTTAAACTAATCTAATTTCAGTCTAGTTTCCGATTCCAAAGGGAAAAAGTCTCCAGATATTACGAGAAAAAAACTTGCTCATAGAAAGTTATCGGAAAAATCGCTCGTGTGACACCGGCTTAACTTTCCCCTCCACGTGTCCACCTTTCCCCTCGACAACTTTCCCTTCTATATACAGCCTGTAATTTAGGAAGAACCGGCATTTGGCCGGAACATATTCTACAGAAAAATTTGAAACTTATCTCGAAGGGGGGTCTTGGTGGTATTATTTTAAGCTCGATGAAGGTCTAGGATAAGCAACCTTGATATATATATATATATATATATATCTGCCCTTAACCCTGTCTGCCGTCGACATAATTTGTATTATATTCTGGCTACAAATAATAATTGTATTCACTTTAGGAAAAATCTCTATCAATTATAAGGCTGCGAATTACCCCCAATCAACACTGTTAACTACCATAAATCCACCCTAAGCTGCATAAAATCGTCTAAATATAGCTATAATTAGAAATAACAAGACGTCGCTGCACAGGGTGTCAAACGAAAGCCAAGTCTATTATCTTAGTCTATATTATTGTATATGTAGAGATAAAATTATGGTTTAAAGTTCATATTATTTCTTGGGAAGTGATAAAATGGTCAAAACAATACTACTTCATGTGAATTTTCTGGTTTAACTGTGTTGGTGGTGTAATGGTTTAGATGCTTATGTTCTGGGTGTAGTGTCCCGAGTTCGAATCCCGGGAGAACCATATGCTTTCATTAGTTTATTCAAGTACATTGGGGTTTGTAATGGATGATTAATGTTAAGAACGGGGTGTTCCTTAATTCCTTCTCATATTCATTCAAGTCTTCAAACAACATTGCTCCGGTTGTCACCCTGCGCTGGTACTTTTCATTATAGCCTATTCTGGCAACTATTAGACGATTTTGTACAGCTTAGGATTGTATTAGTATTGTATTTTCTACTCATTAAAAGGCTACAGACTATCTCAATTAATCCTTTTAGCTACCATATATCCTTCCTAAGCTTCATAAAATCGTCTAAATATAGTTGAAATAAAAACAAAAGACGTCACCGACACAGAAGGGGTTAACAGCTATAGCCTATATGGGACACCGGATAGTTTTGTAGGACCAAACACAAGTAACTAAACCACAATACCGTTTCCCCTTCTGACCTCTAGCCTTCTTTCGGTTTCATGGCAGGAACTTTCCCTTCTTTGGGTTTTCCTTAGGTTTACACACATAGGACTATACACTCATACACACACACAGACACACACATACACATAGACACACACATCCATTCTCTCTCTCTCTCTCTCTCTCTGACACATACACAAGCATTCACACACACACACACGTTTTCCATTTTTCGATTAACCCAATATTAAAAGCACAACGCCAACCTCACTGCACCTCGTCATGAAAACCATTAGGGGTCAAAAGGTCAAAGGTCGGGCAAAGGACATTATAATTACAGGCTTGTATATTCTTAACCCCTTCAGTACCAGTGCCTTCCCTTTCAATTGATACTGGCTACTATCAGACTATGTTATTCAGTTTAAGATTGGACTTCAGTAATTGACAGGCATCGAACTAGCCTATCTTGATTTACACTTTTTACTTCGGTACCACAGATTCTACCTAAGCTGCAAAATACCGTCTAAAAATTGCTAAATACAGTACACGTCGCTGGTACTCAAAGGGTTAAAGGGAGATTTTCCCTTAAGTCATTTTTGTTCTGGGACACCCTGCTCCCTCGTGTTTAGCCCCATTGAGGGAGGAGGGAGAAGGGAGCTAAAAAAAAACAACAACCGTCTACCCTTAAAAACCGCGACTGTGCATAAAAAGCCAGACACCAATACACCAACACGCACACACACACACACTACGTCTACACAGGTTGGCTTGACTGTGTCTGCATTCCGGAAAAATCAATGCTATCGTTCACTCATGGCCCTATAGTACCGGTAGCAGATATCTAGTCCAACCTTCGCTATATTGGTACAATTAGTGTCATTAAGTATGGCCACAATCTATCTATCTATCTATCATCTATAGCTATCTCTCTCACACACACTACGTCTACACATGTTGGCTTGACTTTGTCTGCATTTCGGAAATGCTATCGTTCACTCATGGCCCTATAGTACCGGTAGCAGATATTATGGTCTAACTAACCTTCGCTATATTGGTACTATTGGTGTTATTACATATGGACACTCTCTCTCTCTCTCTCTCTCTCGAACACACACACACACACACACACACACACACACACACACACACACACACACACACACACACACACACACACACACACACACACACACACACACACACACACACACACACACACACACACACACACACACTGGCTTGACTGTCTTTCTGCATTCCTGAAAATCAATGCCAGATCTAAGTTTTGCCAAGGGACTCCAAAAGAGGCTTCAGTAGTGACTGTCTTCCTGATTTACAAACACACATACACAACACACGCACACATAACACAGCAGCATTACACACACACACACAAACACAGCAACAACACAACACACACATACACACCTAAAATCATCAAGAACTGAACTATAATAGCAATACAGTAGCCTACACACAAAACCAAATGTATTGGTACCGGTACTCTATAAGCAAACAAAAAACAACCACCACCTTAGAAAACAAGCAATTCAATCACAACATAAAATACTGTAAACAAACATTACCTCTAAAACCAACAGGAGCTAAACAACAAAAATATTACACACACATACAAAAACATACGCACAATCTCTCTCTCTCTCTCTTTTTTTTTTTCTCTCTCTCTCTCTCTCACCACCTACACATGGACTGACTCAGACTGTCTGTGTCTGCATTCGAGGGGGGTTGGGGGTGAAATCGATGACAGACATATGTAGTGATGGTGGTGGAGGGGTGGAGGGTGGTATTGATGGCGATGGAGGGGGAGGGCTGGTGGGAGCGGTGTAGACTGTAGAGGGAGTAAAAGGGTGGACTGTGCTGGGGGGAGGGGGAGAGGGTTGAGTGGATGGTAATGGAGAGAAGAGGAAGAGAGGGGTGGAGGATACGGGAAGGAAGGAAGAGTGGGTGAAGTGGAGGGGAATGCAGAACAGTGGAGGGAGGGGTCGAGGAAAGAGGGAAGGGATGAGAGAGGGAGAGAAGAGGGAGGGAATGCAGAACAGTGGAGGAAGAGGTGGAGGAAGGAGGGAGAGGGGTGAAGTGGTAATGGAGAGAAGAGGGAGGGGAATGCAGAACAGTGGAGGGAGGGGTGGAGTACAAAGGAGTACAAAGGAGTACAAAGGAAATCAAGCAACAACAGGTCTAGTGACCCTTCTAGGCTGCTTGTCCTCCAAAACACTGAGGATCAAGTGTCCAAACAGAGGACACGAAGTGGACAGAGGGGCGAAGTGGTGAGGGAGAGAAGTAATGGAGAGAAGGGCGAGACGGGAGGAAGGGGTGGAGTGGTGATGGAGAGAAGGAGGAGGGGAAGGTATTGTAGAATGGAGTGAGAGAGAGAGAGAGGGGGGGGGGGGTGCAGAATGGAGGGGAAGGCAGAGGAGTGGAGGGAGGGAGAGAGAGAAAATGCATAATATAGAAAAGGGTATCAACAATATATTAGAATGGAGGGAAAGGGGGGGTGGAGGGAATGCAAAATGGAGGGAAAGGCGGAGGAGTGAAGGAAGGGAGAGAGAGAGAGGGGGGGAGGGAGGAGGGGTGCAGAATGGAGGGAGGGTGGTGGTGGAAAGAATGATGACCGTGATTTTTTACCCCTGTCCCCTGCATTTGACTTTTGATAGTAAAACACTGTAGACATTGATAGGCCAAAGGTAACTGTTGCTGAGAGAGAGAGAGAGAGAGAGAGAGAGAGAGAGAGAGAGAGAGAGAGAGAGAGAGAGAGAGAGAGAGAGAGAGAGAGAGAGAGAGAGAGAGAGAGAGAGAGAGAATGAAAGATGAGAGAAGAAGAGAAAAGAAGAAAATAGAAGAGAAAAGAAGATATAATAAAAGAGAAAAGAAGAGAATAGAAGAGAAAAGGAGAGAATAGAAGAGAAAAGAGAATAGAAAAGAAAAGGAGAATAGAAGAGAAAAGGAGAGAATAGAAGAGAATAGAAGAGAAAAGAAAAAAGAAGAGAATAGAAAAGAAAAGAGAATAGAAAAGAAAAGAGAATAGAAAAGAAAAGAGAATAGAAAAGAAAAGAGAATAGAAAAGAAAAGAGAATAGAAAAGAAAAGAGAATAGAAAAGAAAAGAGAATAGAAGAGAAAAGAGAATAGAAGAGAAAAAGATAGAAAGAGAGAGAGAGAGAGAGAGAGAGAGAGAGAGAGAGAGAGAGAGAGAGAGAGAGAGAGAGAGAGAGAGAGAGTAATCTGACATAAAACCAACAGGGTGTGTATACAGTATATAGCTCTGCGGTAAAGCCTAGACTAAAGGGGGGGGGGTTTCTGGACCCCCTTCTCCCTCATGGTTAGCGCCATTAGTTTTGAGGTTTTAAGACAATCATCCCATTGCTTTGGCGATTTAATATTATTCGTGCCATTTAAGAGTCGATTCTTGCCTTGCGAATGAAAGCGAGCCTGAAAATTAGGATAATTTTCCTACCGAAAAGTGCACAAATTCATCTCGAACTTCGGAGGAGGGTCTTGGGATGTTTTTCTTCTGTGTGTGTTTTTTTTTTTTTTTTTTTCCCCTAAGCTTGATGGAGGTCTAGGGAGGAAGCTAAATAATAACAATATATAAACAAACAAATACCGTACCGTATATATAAATATCCCCTTCAAGAAATCCTAACCACTCAGATTGATCTATAAAAGTTTACAGTAATAATGGTCATAACGGTTTGGCGGCCCCTCATAATTCTCGACTGCAATGATGGTTACCTACAACCCCCCCCCCCCCCCTCTCTCTCTCTCTCTCTCTCTCTCTCTCTCTCTCTCTCTCTCTCTCTCTTTTGTATTTGGGAATCCGTTCAGTGATCTGTATTGAAATTTAGTCCTGACCACCTAGCTTGGATCGTAAGAGCTATGTGGCGAGTGTATATGTATGTACCGTATGTATACTATACTATTTATAGGTATGTGTATTGTGTAACATCGTGAGAACCCCACCTTACCGCAGGCTATGTTAATATTTTATCAGTATGTATGAATAAATTTATGTTTTTGTGTGTACCGGTATGTATGTACCGGTATGTATAAATACCATCTGAGAACCCCACCTTATCACAGGATGTTAATTAATATATTATTAGTATGTATGTAAGTATTTATGAAAGTATGTATGTATGTATGTATTTATGTATGTATGATATATGTATGTAAGATATATTTATGTATGTGCGTATGTATGCCATACAGCCTATCATCGTGAGAACCCCACCTTACTGCAGGGTACCGGTATGTAATATCTGATCAGTTCTGGTAATCGTATTACTCCTGATACGCAATTATTGGAATCATTACACTTAAATATTATTTACTTTGAACATAATAACTTCGACATAGATTCCTAGTGTTGAAAAAAAGTACGGCATATATTTTTCACTTGAGGGATAGGGCCTAATGTACCGGTAATCATTAATATCGTATGCAAAGTTAAAGTGTATGTGCAATTGGTATCGTGTTTCTGGTACGTTAGTAATAAAGTGGCCATTATAATGTAATTTCTTATTTATGTGTGTCTATACCTTCCCATATTAATTCCAGTCTTATAAACTAAAGCCACATTATCCTGGTTTGACTCCCTCGACCTTATACTAAACCAAGGGAACAACAATACTAGGTACCGGTACGAATATATAAATATATACCGGTATATATATATAGGTTAATCCTCTCCAAGCAGGCTATACCGGTATGACGAACTAGATGACATTAACAAAGATATTATACTAGCAATAAAAAGGTCAAGGGTATTATACAGGTACATCATGACATAAAGGAGTGAACGTGCAGATCTGGACACTAGCAGCATCAACTAGGCAACCTGGTCAACTTCCCTATAATTCGTTTGTATTCTAACATTTTGAGATACCTTACACAAAACACAATCTAGGCTACTCTTAACTACGTAGACAACAATTAAACGATACAATTAGAACTATATCACATACAGTGTATATGTAGGTTGATCCTCTCTCATCAAGCTATAGCCTACGTTGATGAATATAAAGATGACACTAACACAGAAATTATACTATGGATGAAGGTCACGAGAGCATCAGCTATACCGATACTTAACATGGTAACTTCACCTGTTATCCATTTGTACCCTCAGATTTTTAAAATACCGTTACCTTGTACAAAAGGAAAATCCACTCTTAACCACGTAGATAACAATGACAAAGTTAATAAGAAATCTGTTACCCAATTTCATATGTATCAAGATACGATATGACCTTATAAATCACTCAACAGAACCAACAGAACATGGTACAAACATACAGTATATACCGGTATATACTGTAGCCTATAGGTTAATCCTCTCCCACCAAGCTACGCGTTGACGAAGTTGAGGATGACACTAACAAAGAAATAAAACAAGTAATAAAGACGTCAATGGTAAACCATGACAGAAAACCTCAAACGTGCAGATTTGGACACTACCAGCATCAACTCTATTTAAGAGATTTCCACTAGAGGGATATAGCCTATTTCTTGGCCCCTTTCTCCCGGCCGAAAAATTTACAAATCTATCTTGAAGGGGGGTCTAGGGGGTGTTTTTTGTTAAAGTTTGATAGATGTCTAGCGAAGAAAATGTATAAAATATATGAATGTATAAATACTGTATATAGACCAAAAAATAACCAGTCCCCTTAAACGAACCTACGAAATGCAAATATATACTTGGCGAGGAATTAATAAAAGAGATTAAGCTCAGCCCCATACAGCTTCGAAAATATGTGTACCAGCATTAATAACAGGGACTCTATACATGTAAATGAATAACCTTGAACGTGCCGAGTTGGACGTGGGAATCATTAGTCTACACGGACTCGAGGACAAATTACCTATAATCCTTTCGTAATCTTTTGAGACGTCGAATTTCCTACAAAGACGAACCCCCCTTCGCTCGCGATTTAATGTTTAGCTCTTTTTCCTCATTAAACTGCACATGTAGGCCTACTGTACGAATATACGATAGCGTAATAAATTGATTATTACATGGGGTGGCGTACACTATAATATATATACCGTGTAGCCTATATATATATATATATATATATATATATATATATATATATATATATATATATATATATATATATATATATATATATTTATATATATAATATATATATATATATATATATATATATATATGTGTGTGTGTGTGTGTGTGTGATCATTAGCCACTTACTGAGCACATATTTCTTGGAAAATATATCTTAGATTAAAATCAGTAAAAACGTCCCATAGAGATAAAATATTATCTTAGCGAACCCCCTGAACCCAATGTCCATCCATGCCATAAACACTGACAGATCCCTCCTAAACTGACTAAAATAGCCTGGAGATAGATACAGCCTGAGCAGAATAAAACTAGACGTAGCTTGAAGGAGCACCTGAACCGAACAGCTGCAAGTAGGGAGCACCAAGCATATGTCTACTACTAAATACGACATAAGAGATAGGCAAAAACAAAATAAAAATAGGCTAATTACTTAATTATTGTTACCAGTCCAACTATAGAATGTAAGGGATCTTAGTTTATCCCCCTATTCATTTACATTATATATTCTCCCCTTTTTCCCCAGCTAACTTAATCCCACAAGGACCCCAATGGAAATACGCCTAACGGCCTTATTGGGCTATCCTTAGTTGGAATTATGCAAAGCTGGTATCGGTACATGTCATATTTGTAACATATGTTGTACCAACATTGTAAAATGCTAACTGAATAAATATTATTATTATTATTATTATTATTATTATTATTATTATTATTATTATTAACACACTGTTCGAAGGCGACTACGCACCCAGCCCCACAGGATGCAGCATCGACAACCCTGGTAAATATCCCCAACTAACATCTGCCACAGAAGCACGCGTTTCGTTGTCAGCATAAGGTGATGCCATTTTCTTTGGTGTTAGTTATTAATAGACGCTGTTACTCATATTGTAATACATATCAATGGATTTATTCAGCCTTGGATGGAAATATGTATACAATCGTCTACAGTTTGCAAGAAAATAGTACCGTAACAAAGCCCTACGGTACTGAAATGTTTAATTGCGAAGTTTTTTTTATTGTAGCTATGAATGGACGATATTATTCAGCTTAGGAAAGACAATAGTATGTGGAGATACACTGTACCCCTTCGACTCTCAAAAGGCCTTCCTAAGTTGTATAAAATCGTCTAGAGTTTGCAAGAAAACATAAAGAAGCACCATGTTGAACGAGCGAATCTTGACGCAGCATCAAACCCTAGTAAATTTAGCCAGCTGATATCGCGGACCATAACAAAGAGATCCAGGCACGTGTTTCCTTACCCCGCTAGTTTTTTTACCACCGTAGCGTAAAGAAGGGGTCACACAGTCGATTTTAAATTCCGGCAATGTTTAAGAACGATTTTGGCAAACTGTGTTGGTGGTGTAATGGTTTAGATGCTTATGCTCTGGGTGTGGTGTCCCGAGTTCGAATCCCGGGAGGACCATATGCTTGCATTAGTTTATTCAAGTGCATTGGGGTTTGTAATTGATGATTAATGTTAAGAACGGGGTGTTACTTAATTGTTTGGAGAATAATGGACGGTGTGTATTTGTGTGTGTGTTCAGCTGACGGTAAAGTAATTCCCTTTGCAACACATTTGTTTATACTTAATGGGAAAAATATGAAACTATTGAATTAGAACTTCCGATTGGCAACTTTTTGAAGCGACGTATTTACGTATTGGAGATTATTGTGCGATTACGCATAATTGTTTTCTTTTCTGGCTATTACCGGTATTAGACGATTTTATTCAGATTAGGAAGGGTACTGGTATATGGAAGTAAGTCAGAGGGTTAGTGGAGATTCCGTAGTCTTCAATATTATCATTCCCACAGATCCTTCCTAAACTGTATGAAATCGTCTAATAACAGAATAAACTGTCAAAATGCGTCATAATCTTCAAAGGGTTAAGGAGCCAACTTCATTCTGGCAATACCGGTATATATTTCGGGAATAGTTTGTCTTGGAATATAGGCTACCGGTACCGTACTATAGTCCCTTCAATATAGGTAGGCCAGAAACCATGACCTCTATCCTCTGTAAATACCAAAGGGCTAGACCAAATGAGCAGTAAACTGGCTCACCTATTCCCTGGCTGACTCTTCCCAAATGGTAGAAATATTAGCCCGGTTAGGCTACTCGTCTTTTTTTGCGTTATGAGAGTTTGGGGTCTGAATTTCTGGCCTACGGTACCTATACGAACTGTGTATAGACTGAAGGCAGAATTCCATACTTATAAATATCAGTAATTAGCCAACCCTTACTCCCACAAGGGGAGGATCAGCATGAGACACGAGCAAGGAAAAAAAAGGCGACAGGAGAAGAACACATAACAGTTCACTAACAAAAAGTAAGCACACAAGCATTCAGAGCACCAATCACTCATCAGGCCCCGGAATTAATGGCTTCACCTCAGATGCGTCATGGTAGGCTACACTGAAAACTTAGTAAAAATTATTAAGTTTGATTTGACACGATGTGTTAAACCCTGTTCAATAATTCTATAACGCACTCTTAACATCTGATCTTACAAACTACTGGACGATTTTATTTAGCTTATGAAGGGTCTGTGGGAATCTGACAGCAGACTGATACACAGAGATACCTTAAGTTAAGGCATTTGCCAATTTTTTGCTTACTCACACAAGGGTATTTTAAAATGGGAAACTAAATAGACAAGAAGCACAATATTATTTTATGTCAGAGAGAGAAAGAGAGAGAAAGAGAGTGTGTGTGTGTGTGTGTGTGTGTGTGTGTGTGTTACTCAGTTACTCAGTTACTTGTTCGTCAAGGGGAATCCACGCAAATGCGAGCTAAGCTCATTATTATCGCGCCTCCTTAACTGGGAATGTATTGCGTGAAATGCATGTTAAGTGTTTTATGTACTGTTGGAATGGCTGTGGATGTGTGTGTAGTCTGTATTTAGCCAATTGGCGACATCGGAAACGAAGGCTTAGGGTGGATCTGTATGGTACCACTCACTATAGACGGTACCGTCTCGCCCGAAGGCTTAGGTAGCCATCAGCTTAGGTGAACCATATGATACCCATCTCGCCTTGTACCATTTTTGCCAACCCCAGATGGGACGTCACAACGTCGTCCACTTATTCCAGGTACCTATTTACAGCTAGGTGAACTGAGACTAACACATGAAAGGAGACAAGCCCAATTTGTCTCCGCCCGGCCGGGGATTGAACCCCCGACCCCTCGTGTGTGAGACGAGAGCTCTACCTACTAGGCTACGGGCTGTGTGTGTGTGTGTGTGTGTGTGTGTGTGTGTGTGTGTGTGTGTGTGTGTGTGTGTGTGTGTGTGTGTGTGTGTGTGTGTGCAGTTATAACTTGGCTACTAGCCTAGGTAAATAAAAACATTTATAATTAATGAAGTAGATTAAGGAAAATTTAATTACAGTTATTATATTTCTATTGTCAATTAATGTAATGTTATTTAGGTGTAGGATGTCCAGTTAGTACAGCAAAGTGTAATTGTGAGTGGCCTTACACCAGGACCAATTCATTCACCCTGATAGACCAGTACAAGAGCACTAACGCTATCTAGGCGCCATTCATTCTCGTTGTCCAATGTTAAACTAACGGTCCGGACCAAACTAAACACTTTCAGTATCCTATGGCAAGAGTCCGGGGAGGCCTGGCCCGGGGAGACGATTAATATGAAGGGTGCGCCTGGAAGTGTGGTGGGAGGGCTTGTGGCTTTGGCTCCGCTGCATGTCTGCCTGCCGAGATCGGAACCTCTCCGGGTGGTCGGGGGCCGGGGGAGTGCTGGAGCGACCTTGGTGACCCTGGTCTCTGGGTCTTCTCCTGGGTGACCTGGATGTGTGTGCTTTTTATCTGTGTTTATTTGTTGTTTTATGTTGTTTTTGTGTTTTCCCTGTTCTTGCTCTGTCTTGAGTCGGCTACCCCCAAAATGGGGGGTTGGGCCTGAGCATATAGATAGAATAGATAGATGGCAAGAGTCCGTGTGTGCATGTGTGTGGAGACAAAAGGCCCAAAGCTACCTGTAACATGTCCCCCCCCCCCCCCCAATTGAAAAAATTATAGTGCCAATTCAATGTGCGTTAGAATCAAAATGTCTGGATACACAGCTTGGAGCAGGCCAAGTCATAGGATGAGGGAAAGGGGAAAGACAGATTGGGTGAACTTTATCTCAGTTAACCCTCTCCCTAAGGTGTCAAACTGGGACAATTTGTTTGGAAAAGGTTACCGGTATCTTTAAGACTGGGATGAATTAAGAAATACGGGATAATTAACATGACAGTTACTTTATTTTGATTACCGGTAGGCTATTCTATCTCTATTTTCTTCCAAAGACGTATTACGAACTGTGAATTATAATTGTATAGGTACTATAATTGATAATCTTCAAGGACACTACATCCGCCTTATTAGAAACAATTTATTAGGGAAAATAGGGACCAATAGACTCGCCATATTTTTCTCATAGTCCGCATGGAGGAATTTCGTTATCGACACTTGAAGAAAAAAAATTACAGAAAAATACACCAAAAATCTGTCAAAGATGTCAAATAGCGGGGGTGTGGGGGCAGCAGCCCCCACCCATAATACTAGGATAGGTTAGGTAAGGTTGTTAGGTTAGGCTAATGCCCTTTCAAAGGGGTATAGGCTAGTAAACACTAGGATAGCCTACTGTATACCTGGTCAGAGGTAAGAAGAAGAAGAGTCCTGCTGTAGTCTCCTTGAATGCTACCCTATAATAATAATAATAATAATAATAATAATAATAATAATAATAATAATAATAAACCAACATGAAGGAATTTTGTATTAAGACTGATTTTAAATAGTAGGCCTACCTGTATCTCTTTTTGTCGCCCAGCTGTTGCCTATGTGTCCGAAACTGGATGAAGTGAGGATATATAATTCCGGTTCCGTGCCCACTCATACAGCCAACGCCCAGTGATACTAAACCGTGTTCGAAATAGATAAGCCAGAATAGTGAACCCTAACCTCTATAACTCAAAAAGGGCTAGAGCAAATGGGTGTTTAATCTACACACCTATCCCCTGGCTGACTCTTCCCAAATGGTAGAACTCTTAGCTCGATTTATCTAGTCGTTTGTGAGTTATAGAATAGTCTCTGGGTTTCTAGCCTGGAAACTAAACGGTGATATTTCACAGTTTATAGTTTAGCCTATATGGAGCCCGATAATAGAAGCAAAATCACGGTCAAAAGTCTTGATTTAGTTTTAAGTGAAAAATATCCTTAACAGACCTAAACAAAGCCTTTAAATGCGAGGTTTAGTCCTATTCAATATGAGCCAGAACAATCATGCATAGGCTACTGATGCAGGGAAATTAATTTTAATTAGCCTAACCGAAATAAACTTACACCTCTTCTTCTCATAGCTTTGATGGGCTTTTGGTATAAGGCAAAACACCTCTTTTGTGAGTCAACTTAAAAATGTATGGTAGGCTATAGGCTAGGCCTTTATAATTCAAGACCATTTTATTTTCTTCCTTGGAATAACCTAGACACATAACCAAACCTAATCTAAATCTCATAAATCACCAGTATATATAGCTAATATAGGACCTTAAGTTATATATATACGGTATATATATATATATATATATATATATATATATATATATATATATATATATATATATATATATATATATATATATACCGGTATATATATATATATATATATATATTTTTTTTTTTTTTTTTTTTTTTTTCTATGTGATTGAGGGAGGCAAAAGGCATAACTGCCTATAGCGAGTGCCTCCCCCATAGTTGAAAGAGTGACAGGGCCAAAATCAAGGGACGTTCGAGCCAAAATGCCTGGACACACGGAGTTTGAAGCAATTTAAGTCATAGGAAGAGGGAAAGACTGATTCTGGGAGAGAGTTCCAGAGCTCAGATATTGAGTAGAAGAAAGTTTGAGAGTAACGTTTCACTCTTGGGTTGGAGAGTTGCACAGAGTAGGGGTGGGATTGAGTTGCAAGACGGGTACCACGTGCCCTACGTAAAGGAGGTGGTATGCACTGGGATAGCTCTGAGGAACACTGATTATTATAGTAGCAATAGAATAGCGAGAGAGATGCAACATTGCGGCGGAGAGAGAGAGATTGCAGAGAGTTGGTGAGTGGACGGGAGTTAATGATACGAAAGGCCTTCCTTTCAACTTTGTCTAGGAGAGCGGTGTGAGAGGAACCTCCCCACACATGTGAACAATACTCAATACAAGGGCGCACTATGCCCCTGTACAGAGCAAGAAGCTGTGCAGGGGAAAAGAACCCCTAAGGCGGTTGAGCACACCCAGCTTCTGGGAGGCTGCCTTAGCAAGACTGGTAATATGGTCCTTCCAAATGAGAGCAGAAGAAAAAGAGACACCAAGAATATTGAGAGAAGATGAAGGGTTGATTTTTGTATTGTTGAAGAACAAGGGATAGTCCGCTGGGAGATCCTGATGGGTAGATAGATGGAGAAATTGGGTTTTGGAAGCATTAAAGTTAACAAGGTTTTCTCTGCCCCAATTGGAAATAGTATTTAGATCAGAATTTAAGAGTTTTATGGCTTCATTACGTTTGTCGCTGAGGGATTGCTGGCTGGGGCGTTCTGAAAAACTATATATATATATATATATATATATATATATATATATATATATATATATATATATATATATATATATATATATATATAAGCCTACCTGTACTGTACAACACCAATTTCACCAGACAATTATAGGCCTACAGGCTACATGGTATAGGGGCCTACCCTCTTTAGATTACAACCCTTAGGCCTTAGCCATAGTGTTTCCCTCACTTTTAACTGTAATTATTAACAAGAGGGATAGGATTAGGAACTTAGAGTATCTTTTAAAGCCGATATGAACAAGGCCTTTTCATACGTTTTACGATTCAGACAACGGCGAACTGTAAAACAAAGATTAACCAACAAAACAAATAAAGTTACATAAATTAGCCAATTTCATTGTATCATAAAGAGCAAGTCAATGATTTTTCATTAATAGGGCTAGGCCTAATTCCCGTATTTTTAAGCTCCACTTAGTTGCTTCCCTAAACCTTCATGAACGAAGAAAGTAGACACAAAGGATAACTTTTCTGAAACAAAGATATTTAGACATTTATCTTCGTTCGATATAGGGAAGCACTGTATGTGGTTATATTTGCGGGGTAACGGGGTTAATCCTAAAAACTAACCGTCCTCTTTGTATCGGTAGTCCCAAAGTGACAGTGGATAACATAACGCACCACAAACATTTGGGGGAGTAACAGTAAATATAATTGATGCAGCCTGGGGCCAGGATAACGTTCGCGGTTTGTCAGTTTATTCTTCTCGGTAAGATTAGGAGTAGTGGACGTACCACTACCAACATACAGCATAACTCATCTATAAAACATTAACCTAACCAAACAACCTAACCTAGTATTCATGTAGTACTAAGTTAAGTTAGGTTAGGTTAATGTTTTATAGATGATTAATGCTGTATGTCGGTAGTGGTAAGCCCACTACTCCTAATCTTACCTTATTATCTCGCGCACACCGCACAAACAAAACATGCTCAATCAATTCTCAATTTCGGCACGTGCATTTTCACCAACAATCCCTACATATACAGTAGATAGTTATACTAGATACATATTAAGCGTAAGTACAAGATAAACACATAGATCCCCTGTGTTCGCTTTTGAAACGCTAAATGACGCTGTATTTAGACAGCGAGCGAGTTTCCCATAAACGTTCAGCCCAAATAGGCTACACTGACGCCGTTTTTCGTTGGATTATGGCTATCATTCGACGATTGTATTCAGCTTAGGAAGGACGTGTGGCAGTCAAGGGGGTTAGTGGAGACAGCTAGCCCCCTTTTCCAACCCTAGACGCCCTTCCTGAGCTGGGTAAAATCGTGTAACGCAAGCCAGAACCGAATGAAACTGAACGCCGACGTACTTTAGGAGGGGGAGAGACAGACTGCTAAGCCAAACCCACACCTCTTGAAAATTATACTTGAAATAAAAACCAGTTAACAGGCATATTTACCCGGTTTTCGTGGAGTTTCGGTGGCTTGTAGATCGAGGGTGTATTTATCCGGAATATCCTACACAAACGTGTAATCACTTCACTGTAAGGGTCGTAAGTGGTCCCCAAAAGGCCGCACATACACCTCCTCTCACTGTCGGCGCACGACTGAAGCCGATTTTCCTCCGCCCCAGGGTTACCAATTCGTAATAGCAAAACAATGCTAGACTACTTACCACAAAGTCGCTAGATAGTATAAAATGCGGAATAAGCCTAAAGCAATTGCACTATTATAAATATATTGCTATAAAATAATTTGCATCTCCAAAATACAGCCTGAATTGAAGCTATAAGATGTCAATGATTACCACTAGATCAAAATAAATGTTGTTACATCTAACGGTAAAGTAGCTAAATTGACAATGGTGGTTTCCCTCCCCGCCTCCTTCCCTCCCTCTCCTCCCATCTAGTGTTGCCAACTGTTAGCATGTACAGTATATACAATCCGCTAAGCGCTCTAAAATAAATCGCTAACTTTATCAATATCATGACATTATAATTATGTATTTTGGCTAAAATTACTCTCAGCTTAGGAATTACACCACCGTATAGAATTATTATGTTCTATCCAACAACCAACTCTACTCCTAAAATCGATTAATGAAATATTACAAACACATGTGGCAGTCCGTGGATGCAATAACCCAGGACGCTCACATAAATAGGATAAATAGGATAAATAAGTACGCTGTAAACAAAATATGGGCGTAAGGATGATATGAAAAGGGTAATTAAAGTGTCCATAGTAGCCTAATAATATATTGGGCTTTAACTCCTCTATAAAGACAGAAAGTTAACCCTGTGAGAGATAATAACGCATTATGGCAGCTTATTCTGGATCATTAGCCGATGTTATGCAGTTTACGAAGGATCTGTGGGAATATAGAGGGTAAAGACCTTCCCAATCAACCCGATGACTGCCAAATACCCTTCCTAGTCTAAATAAAAGTCTATCTATCTATCTATCTATCTATTGCCTGACGCCGTGATCCCCGAAGGGGTGGCCACGAACGAACCGCCCCCATAATAAAAGTCTAATGATAGCTAAAAAACAGAAAGGAAATGCGTCATCGGATCTTCTAAGGGTTAAATCAATATCAATATACTCAATGATTATATTGTATATACCTTCTTATTCCTTTAATTTCTTACAATACATAGCCTCAATATATCTCTGGTGACAGAAATCGTGTAGTAAGAGGTAGCAGCTATTTTTGTTTTTCGTTTTTGTAGACGATTTTATTCAGATTAGGAAGGGTATATGGAAGTCAGAGGGGTAAATGAGATAGTCTTTACGCTATTGACTCCCACAGATCCTTCCGAAATTGTATCAAATCGTCTAATGATAGCCAGAATAAACTGTCAAGATGCGTCATAATCGTCAAAGGGTTAAACAAACTTAAAGAGTATGAATAATATACCCCTTATAAACGTATATTGGTATGGGGGTTTTTTCCCAGCTGGTAGTAAATTAAATCCCTCAACGACAAAGTTTTCAATACTTAATGGAAAATATGAAACTACTTACGTGTTTCTGCATCATATAAATTCATATTTGTTTTCAGCAACCCACCAATTAATTTACAAATAAACCTAACAGTCCTAACTAATGAAATCAATGAAAGTAATGAATACGTGTGGTACTCCAAGGACTCGAACCTAGGATACTCACACCGAAATTCCGCACACTAAGCATTACGCTATTAAGATTGTATAATTAACAACTTATTTCGCTAGAAAACCATTGTAATAACTGATTAATTAAGGTGAGAAAATTGCAATATACTATCAGCTGAATATTACCAGACTTAACCCCTTCTGTACCGGCGACGTCATTTGGATTTTATTCTAGCTATATTTAGACGATTTCGTGCAGCCTAAGAAGGATCTGTGGTAATAATATGGGTTAATTAAGACAGTTCGAAGCCTGTTAATTGGTGGAGGTCCTTCTTAAACTGAATACAATTATCTAAATATAGCTAGAATGAATTATAACAGACGTCGCCGGTATAGAAGGGGTTAATAGTAAGAAACCCGTCTAATACATAGCCTACTGACTGTACATACAGAAATAAACCAATATCCTCATAATTAATTATTGTACAGTACCTACTTTTCTATACCCATGATGTGTTATCAGTGTACAGTAGGCTATACAACAAGGGTTGGGTAGGTTTTTAGTTTCTTCCCTAGACCTCCATCAAGCTTAAAATTACGCCCCTAGAATGTTTTACATTTTTCGGTAGTGAAGCTTAGGAAGGATATTTGGTAGCTAAGTTAATAATTGAGATAGTCTGCAGCCTATTAATAGGTATAAACGTCCTCCCTAAGCTGAATAAAATCGTCTAATAGTTACCAGAATGTAATGAAAAGGTTGAAACCGATATTGGAAGGGTCAGAGCAATCTCTTTGTTGGCTATATTATTATAAGCCTTTGGTCGCCTGCTAATATAAAAATGGTCCGATAAATATATTTGCTAAAACGTAATTAGATCCGCTAAATCTAGCAGTAATATTATTACATTGGTGATGCTGCAATCGCCAGACAACAACATCCAATGCTCAGGTGCCAACGCGCATATTATTTAACGCATTTATTGCGCATTAATATTCGATATTTAATAACACAGGCTACGATATGACAGTATGGCATTACTCGTACACTTATTAAACTAATGAAAACCTTGGCATTTACTATCGACTATGCACATAAAGATAATTGGCACCTCTGTATGGTTGTAAAGTGACGTCACCGATGATGTCACCCTAACCACACTCACGGTCTGCTGACAATGACGTACAATGGATCAATAAGGCAACAATGAAGCTAAGATGAGCTGTGGTCTAGTCGATATACGAAAGAGTCAATAAACTTTAATATGAATTTCATATAACTAACTACAGTCTATTATGAAGATTCTAGTAAAGTGAGGACTGGAGGACACGAACTGTAAATTACCACGCCTATTTTATTTGCCTGTTTGACTCTTCCCAAATGGTAGATATCAGTTCGATTGTTCACACTTTAGTAAATACATGTACAGTTGGCCACACTAATTTGTATACACTCCCTGATTTTATGTATAGAAGGAAAACTAGTATGCTTGAAGTGTAGTTTCTTGTGCATTAGTTAATTAATCCCTTCAGTACCAACGACATCCTTTTAATTATATTCTAGCAACTATTGGATAATTGTATTCAGTTTAGGAAGGGCGTCTACCAATTAAAAGACGACAGACTATCTCAATTATTCCTTTTAGCTACCATTTATCTTTCTCAAGCTGCACAGCATCGTCTAAATATAACTAGCAATAAATAAAATAACGTCGCCGGTACAGAAGGGGTTAATATGAACAATTAAGAGTTGTATAGGAAGTTATTCTTGTAAGACAACCACACTATTTGTACTGCCACACTTAATAATATGAGTGTTTACAAATTAAGGGGGAAGGGTTTATTTTTTGGTCGATTATTTCATATAATTAGTATTTTTTGGTTTTCTCCCTAAACCTCCATCAAACATAAAAAAAAAAACATCCATTAGATAACCCTTCTAGAATAATTTATACATTTTACGGTAAAACAATTTTGGCTCACTATCATTCGCCAGGAACAAAATCGACACTTAAATAGGACGAAAGGTCTTAATATTGACAAAGAAATGGGGTGAAAGGTATTAAAATCGACGAATTAATAGGGCAAACATCTTAAATTCTGAAATCTAATGGGGCTAAACATGAGGGAGAAACGACCCATCTCCTCTTAAACTTCCATGTCGAATATATATAAACAACTATATGTACACGACGTAACACATGATGAATAAATTACAAGTTACTATAACTATTTTTTTCCAGGTAATGGTAAATCATATATCTTAGCAGCTGATTTCTGGATATATATATATATATATATATATATATATACAGTATATATATATAAATATATATCACACAAATATGAAACTAATATGTCTCAGCATCATATAAATGCCCTGCTTTCATAAATAACAACTTATTTCGCTACTATCTCTTTATATTATCTGAATAATCAAGATAAGACTATGGCAAATATATATCAACTGATTAATGTAGATGACCCGGTAGACCGCAGGCTAAATGTGAATGTCTTGGTAGACCGCACGCTAAAGTGGCACCGACTATAATTTACACTGCACTGTCCAATGACAACAGCATGGAGTGGTGAAGGTTGATGGTGTACCGTGTAAGAACTATACCGTTATTACTGACAGTGATAATTATAGCTGAGAGGTGTTGTGTGATAGAGGATTGTAGTTTTGTTTTACATATTTAGACATTATACACTGCATACATACTTTACACACCCATACATACTGTACACACGCACATACACACTTATATCTACCTATCTATCTATGTCTATCTATATTTTGTCTATCTATTTCTTTGTCTATATTTATATAAAATGGATAATAATAGTGTGCTATCTGCCTGCGTGTGTGTGTGTGTGTGTGAGTGTGCGCGCGCTTTGGGAAAAAGGGGGGAACTTGGAACCAAAACAATATTATATGGTTTCCAGAAAGAGGGTAGAAGCGTATTTCCAATTCACCATATATAACTGCTTTCCAGTAACTGTCTGTATTTATAGTGATAGTGGATGGAGTAGATGAGATAGATAGATAGATAGATAGATAGAGAGAGAGAGAGACTGTTTCAAGTGATACAGTGTATATAGGAAATATAAGGCGTGGGAAACACACACACACACAAGTAAATACTCACCCACTCACGCAAACAACATACACAAATATCACTCACTATCGTTTTCACACACACACACACACACATATATAGTTTACTTACACTCTTTCACATAATAGTGTGTGTGTGTGCATATACCTGTATTATATGCACACACACACATACTCTTTTTCTCTCTCGCACACACACACACACAGTGCGAGAGTTATTGCAGGAAGGACACTGCTGTTTCATAGACTTCTACTGGGTGATTCCCGTTCCACTGTAAAATTCTCCCAATAAGACTTAAATAACAAGGTAATTACTAAACAACCTGGCCGTAACTGTAATAACGTCTGCTAAATTATCCTTACAAATGGCTAGGCAACAGACCGGCTGTCACCCCTGTGGGAAAATACACACACACACACACACACACACACACTATCACTCACTCACTCTCTCTCTCTCTCTCACACACACACATTAGGATTCTCACTCTTATATACACTAAATTTTACACACACACAAGTACTCACTATTGATATATACCGTTTGCACACACACACACACACACACACACATACAAAACACACCCTTACACTGTTTTCTTGTCCCTCAGTAACATTCATACAGACAGACACACGGAAGTGACTCAGAGCCCCCGGGGGGATAATAACGAACAGGACATTACACCTCCTTGGGTTACAACAACAACAACAACAATCACAACAACAATAATAACAATAACAACAAAGCACTCACAACAACAACGACGACAACAATAACAACAACAACGCACTAACAACAACAAGAACACAACAATGACAAAAACAAAAACAACAACAACAACAACAACAGCATCATAACAGGGACAATAACGGTGTTATTATCATTACTTGTGCGTATATTATAAAGCCGCTGTCACACGAGCGCTTTTTCCGTCAATTTTCCATAAAGTTTTTTCTCGTATTATTTCGGGATTTTTTCGCACTGGTATCGGTAACTAAACTGAAGGCAAATTGTGTTAGGCGGCTGAATTCTGATAAAGTGTAATTTTGTGAGCTTCCAGACCATAATTGCCCGTAAAAATTGCTCGAAAAACGGCTTGTGTGACTCTGGCTTAAGAACATACAGTGTGGTCCCGTCTTTGTTTTAACTTTGATTACACGTTTGATCAATATTATGTTTCATTTCATTATTTGATATTTTATTGGATATATAACAACTTTAAGCTGATGGTAATTAATGTTCTATAGTCTTTTTCGCTGTAAGTAGGCGAGAAATCATGACCTCTATCCTCTGTAACTAAAAACAGACTAGATCAAATTGGCTTTAAATGTCCACATCTATTCCTTGGCTGACTCTTCCCAAATGGTAGAAATATTAGTTTGATTACTCTAGTCGTTTTTGAGTTACAGAAGATAGAGGTCATGATTTCTCGCCTACTTACAGCGAATAGACTATAGTATATATCTTGTGTTTGTTTTTCAGTGAATTATGTTATCCGGAAACAAATAAACTTTGCCAGGTTAACCCCTTCTCTACCGACGCCGTCTTTTATATTTTATTCTAACTATATGTAGACGATTGTGTGCAGTTTAAGAAGGATATGTGGTAGTTAAAAGGGTTAAGTGAGATAGTTCGAAGCCTGTTAATTGCTGTAGGCCCTTTGTAAACTGAATGAAATCGTCGAATAGTAGCCAAAATAAATTTAAAAGGACGTCATTGGTACAGAACGGGTTAATAAAATAATCAGACTAGAGAGGCACTTAGGAGAGCGAATACCTCTGGCTATGCTGGCGGAGGTAGGAACTCTACCGATCGCCTTCAAAATTGAATTACTATTTTATTTGGCGCATATCCTATCAGCCCACCAAATGTCATGAACATCGGTTTATAACTTTTTGAGATATCTTGTTTTCAGACAGACAGACAGAAACACAGACAAACGGAAGCCAAAAAAAAAATAAAATAAATACAAAATAAATAAATATAAAATATTAAATAAATAAGAAAAAATAACTTCCGTCCAACTTCGTTAATGGAGGGAAAACAGGACATAGTAATTGATTCAAACCAGGATGTGTGACTCTCACTATCTATCTATCTATATGCTCAGGCCCAATCCCCATTTTGGGGATAGCCGACTCAAGACAGAGCAAGAACAGGGAAAACACAAAAACAACATAACAAATAAAATAAACACAGATAAAAAACACAAACTCTCACACATCCAGGAGAAGACCCAGAGACCAGGGTTACCAAGGTCGCTCCAGCACTCCCCCGGCCCCTGACCACCCGGAGAGGTTCCGATCTCGGCAGGCAGACATGCAGCGGAGCCAAAGCCACAAGCCCTCCCACCACACTTCCAGGCACACCCTTCATATTAATCGTCTCCCCGGGCCAGGCGCCTGATGGACTATTATCTAGTCCAACTTGCGACCGACCCCTTACTCCTTACTCCTTACTCCCCTGACTCTCACTAGGTAACAATATTTTTGGTTTGTTCCAATATGAATGACTAACTGACTGACTAACTAACTAACTAACTAACTGACTAACTAAATAACTAATTGACTGACTGACTGACTACTTGACCGACTGACTGGCTAACTGACTGACTGACTGACTGGCTAACTGACTGACTACTTGACTGACTGACTGACTGCCTAACTGACTGATGACGTTCTAGCAGCTGAATCATGCCGGTATACTGTATAGTGTATACTGTATGTATGAACCAGGTGAGCGGAAATATCAAGTATCCTGGAGCTGTCACAAAATACCTACCCACTAACTAACTAACTGACTAACTAACTGACTAACTAACTAGCCAACTAATTGACTGACTGACTGATTACTTGACACTCTGACTACTTGATTGACTGACTACTTGACTGACTTACTGACTAACTAAATTACTAACTAACTTACTGATTGACTAACTAACTAATTGACTGACTGACTGCCTGAATGACTAACTAACTACTTGACTAACTGACTGATTAACCGACTGATGACGTTCTAGCCGCTGAATCACACCGTTATATCTGAATGAACCAGGTGAGCGGAAATATCAAGTATCCTGGAGCGGTCACAAAATGGCTGCTAACTAACTAACTAACTAACTAACTAACTGACTGACTGACTAACTAACCAACTAACTGACTGACTAACTGACTAACTAACTAACTAACTGACTGACTAACTAACTAACTAACTAACCAACCAACTATCTAACCACCCAACTAACTACCTAACCAACAAATTAACTAGCTAACTAACTACCTAACCAACTCATTCACTCAGACAATCACTCTCTATCTATTTATCTATCCATCTATCCATCCGTCTATCAAACTAACCAACCAACCATTCAACTATCTAACCAACCCACCAACTAACTAACTACTTAACCAACAAATTAACTAGCTAACTAACTACCTAACCAACAACCAAACTAAGACACTCACTCACTCAGTCAATCACTATCTATCTATCTATCTATCTATCCATCAAACTAACCTAACCAACTAACCAACTAAAGCCGGTATCACACGAGAGCTATTATAGTCAACATTCGATAATCAATATTTTTCTGGCAACATGTCTAGAATAATTTGCACTGGTATCGGACACTAAAGTGGTGATAGATGATTTTAGGTCGCCGAAATAGTTAAAATGTTGACCTCATAAGCTGCCAGACCAGTGTTGAGCAAAAAATTTGAGGGAAAAGGCGCTCGTGTGATACCGGCTTTACACATGAGTCACACCAATACATCGCTAAGAACCAGGTGAGCGGAAACATGAAGTACAGATTATTTTTTTTTTATTATTATTTTTTTTTTTACTGGCATCCCTGGTGGAGCGTCCCCAAGTGACGACCCCTTGGTTCCTGGGAAGGGGGTCGGTGTGGCGGAAAATTCTCGGTAGGGGCTTGGAACATCGCCATTTCCAGTGAACAGAGGGTGTGATTTGGTTACGAACACTCAGAAACACACACACATATACAAACGCACATTCTCATAAATACACACACACACACTATCTCTCGCTCTCTCACACACACATACACACACACAGACACACACACACACACACTCATGCACAGACAGACGAGAGTGCCCATCATTATTAGACGATTTTGCTTAGATTAGGAAGATCATATGAAAGTCAGAGGATTGATTGGGCCAGTCTTTACCCTTTTCACTCCCACAGATCCTTCATAAACTGGATTACATCGTCTAATAATAGCCAGAATGAACTGTAAAACGCGTCATGTTCCTCAAGGGGTTAACCCCTTCTGTACCGTCGACGTCTCTTTAACTTTATTCTGGTTTCTATTTGACGATTTTATTCAGTTTATAAAGAATCTCCAGCAATTATAAGGCTTCGCACTATCTAAATCAAACCATTAAACTACCACAGATCCTTCCTAAGCTGCGTAAAATCGTCTATATATAGCTAGAATAAAATGTAACAGACGTCGCCGGTACAGAAGGGGTTAAGTGCACATAATCTTGCTAAACTATCTTTATCTATCAGTGTGTTTTCCTACTCCGCCCCTGAGCTGTTTTTTTTTGTCTGTGAATGATTGAGACAAAATGCAAAACTGTCTGTAACAAGTGTCTGCCCCAAAGTTGAAAGAGTGACAGAGCCAAATTAAAGGTAAGTTAGAGTCAACATGTCTGAACACACGGTGCTTGAATTAGTTTAAATCATAAGATGAGGGAAAACGACGAGACGAATCCATATATACCCTTGAAAACACAAAATTCGAACATGACCTGCCAAGGTACTCGGGTTCGCCTAAACCCAAGTTTTTTCAAAATATATTGTTTGATTATGGGCGAATGGCTTGTCGAAAATGGAATCTACGACCATGTCCGGAAGCTGTTGGGCGAGAGGAATCGAATGGCACCAAGTAGAATTAATTTGGACTCTTAGTTTGGGCTACAGAAAACTTTTAAATTTGAAAAAGTGCTCATTTCGGGCGTTTCTGGAGGCCAAATCAAAACGAAATCCTAAACTACTGGTCCGATTTGAATTATGTTTGTGCCATAGGATTCAGCGGGTGAAAGTGTACTTGTGGTAGAAATTTGAGCAAAATCCATAAATAAATAACCCGTCTATGGGTGATTTAGAAGTTTTCAAAATCAAAATCAAAATTAGGCCTATTGGGCCTACACAATGGTCTAAATCCAAACATTTATATACCGTTGGAATCGCAACGACGAGACGAATCCATATATACCCTTGAAAACACAAAATTCGAACATGACCTGCCAAGGTACTCGGGTTCGCCTGGACTTAAAACCCAAGTTTTTTCAAAATATATTGTTTGATTATGGGCGAATGGCTGGTCGAAAATGGAATCTACGACCATGTATGGAAGCCGTTGCGCGAGAGGAATCGAATGGCACTAAGTAGAATTAATTTGGACTCTAGGTTGAGGGAGAGAGTTCCAAAGCTTACCTGTTGAGTCGAAGAAAGACTTAGAAAACTGGTTCAATCTTGGGTTTGAGAGTTGGACAGAATAAGGGTGGGTGTATGTTGAAAAGCAGGTGCCCCCCTCTCCGTAAGGGAGGAGGTATACACTGAAAAAGCTCTGAAGAACACTGGATATTATGGATATCATAAATATTATGGAAGAAATAATAATGACAACAATAATAATAATAATATCAATAATACTACTACTACTACTATTACTAATTATACTACTACTGCAAATAATAATAATGATAATAGAAAACAATAACAATAATAATAATAATAATGATGAAACATATAAATACTAATCGTCTTAGATAATAACATAATGACGGTATAGTAACGGTATAATTTACAAGCTAACTGTTAAACCGTATGTTCTATAATTACTGAGTGGAAATGAGAGAGGAGTGTTTATTATAGGTTTAGTAATTGTTCTATATACATACACTGCACATACAGTCATACACACACACACACACATACTTCTAATATAGACAAGCACAGGGCAAGAAGCCATAGGATCTCTGTCTCTCTCTCGCTCTCTCTTTCACCCAAGTATGCAGTTATTATCTCGTTTAAGTAATTGTGCTTATGTGCATTTATGTATTTGTAAATATGTATGTATGTGTCTATGTATGTAAGTATGTAAGTACTAAGATTAAGAAAATTGCCTTTTGTTAGCCACATTGACTAAGTATTCCTCAAATCCCAATCATACCTCCCCCAGATATTACCAGCATATGTTTTTATCCAGCTTAAGAAAGAGTTGAATGAGATATTTGATTTATTTATCTGTAGCCACTCTTGGGCAGATTAAATTGGTTAAAGTTGAGGGAGATAGACTGCAGAATGAGAAGGTTAGAATTATGTAAGATTTTAATATGGAGAAAACTTAAAAGTATATATATTACTGAAAGAGCGAATTTGTGTTCTTGCAGAGGTAATGATTCCATAGATTTTATATAGTTACACTGGCCACACAGACCTTACGATCCCAGCGAGGTGGCCAGGACTTAATTCTATTAGGGATAGTAAATCATGAGGAAGAAAATAGACGAGAGAGAGAGAGAGAGAGAGAGAGTGAGTGTGAGAGTGTGTGTGTGTGTGTGTTAGAGAGAGAGAGAGAGAGTGAGAGTGAGTGAGAGTGTGTGTGTGAGAGAGAGAGAGAGAACTATGCACTCCTAAGTCTTCTCTCCACTTCTCTACAATATCCACCTTCAGTTACACTCAACACACTCAATTCTACGCACGCACGCACTCACGCAAACGCAATCTTTAAAACAGTGATCAAAAGTGTTATAGAACCTCGAACTATACACATACTATACCCTGATCCACATAAGTAGGCCAAAACTCTTGAACATTAACTTCTATAAATCACAAAGGACTAGAGTAATCGAGCTAATATTTCTACCATTTGGGAAGGGCCAGCCAAGGAATAGGTGTGGCAATTTACAGCTTATTTGCTCTAGCCTTTTTTGAGTTCCAGAGGCTAGGGCTTACGATTTCTGGCCTACCTATTTGGAACAGGGTAGACAACTATTAACAAATTTGGTGTCTTTGCCAGTATAAAAATGGGTCTGCTCCGAATTCCTCTGGCTTATTTAAATGTATTATGAAGCTTCAATGGATCCACGAAGAAATTACTCAACAAAAATAAGTGACAAAAACAAACCAATTAAGAAATGTGTTGGCAATTGACCACCTGTGTGTTGTGGGCTTTAAGAAAGTTGGGAGTTATTTACATCGAAATTTAGCAGAATTACCGGATATTTATAATTAGTAGCAACCCATCCTCGCCACAATGTATAGTTTTCTGGACCTGGTGGAGTCCATGGAAAAAGGACCAGAACACATCGATAATAAATGTTCTATAGCTACCAAAATCAAGACAAAAAAGGGAGACTATTCAGAAGGGGCAAAATGTTCAAAAGGGGGGGCTATAGAATCTGATGGTACAATGCAAATGGGGCACAATGGTTCCAGTGAATGTTTTGAGAGTAACAACAGTGACCTTTCCTGGCAGTCCTGTAATCATGAATGTACAGTTCCCTACAAAAGTCCCTGTACCAGCCAAGGGGTGAGAATCGGGAATTTAAAGGATAGCTATCCAAAGAGGGATCGAATATACTGCAGAATCCATGACAGAGGTACTTTTACAAGGGGTGATGAAGAACATGAGACAGTTAATGAAGACAAACACATTGAATTAACGAATCAAGAGGAGAAATTCGATGAGTTAGAAAATGGCTATCCAAAAAGGGATCAAACGTTCTACAAAATCCATGACAGCAGTTCTTGTACAAAGCAAGATAGAAGACACGATACAGTCTATGTGGAAAATCATAATGCACGAACGAATCCAAAGGAGAAAATCGGAAATTATGATGATGGCTATTCAAAGAGGAATCAAACTCCCTTCAAAATACACTACTGCAATAATTCTTTTGAAATACATAATGGAGGACGTATGGCCAAGTATACTAAAGTAAATACTTCTAAAGATAACAATCATAACATAAGCCCAAACCAGCTAACACAATATAAACAAAAGAAGCTCAAGAAAACCAATGCTAAAAAGGATAACCAAGACGAAATAAGCTCCCCCGAGGTCCCAAATAAAGGTTTAAACTCTAATATGCAACTGGAAACGCAAGACAAGCGGAAAGGTCCCAAGAAACGCCAAAAGATCCACAAAAACAATAATGCAACTCACACCTCCAAGACCACACTCCAATACAAATCATCTGAGTTAATGATAGAAGAGAAAGGCAAAGTACAAATGGGGAAGCGTGATTCTGGTGCAAGTGTATCCAAGTTCAGAGGAAATTCCCAGTCAACTAACAAATTACATAGAAATAAATTGACAGTAAGGCCTACAGAAATTCACTCCAGCAATATCGAAGTGGAAGCAGAGGGTCAAGACAACGAATTTCCCTTATTATACAGGTAAAACAAAACAATGTTCTTGCATATAGGCCTATCATTATCTAAATCAAGGGTATAAAACGGTAATAATAATAATAATAATAATAATAATAATAATAATAATAATAATAAGGTATATACAATTGTTATCACATATATAGCCATATGAATGAGCTGATATTCTCCATAGCCTGACCATTAAGCCTCACTTCACACTCTGTGACTGCACCCCTTTCAAAGACCATAACCTTACTCTTCCCCACATTTACCTTCAGATCCCATTTTTCACACACTGTTACAAACATATTTACCAGACCTCAAGTTGCAACTCCCATTCACTATCATTCATCAGAACTGTATTGTCAGCAAATAGCAGTATAGGCAACTTTCACTAATTTCCTTCGCTTATCAGAGGTACACCAACATCCACTGCTCTCCCTTGTATTTCTTTCATGACTCCATCCATATATATATTGAACAGCCATGGGGACATCACACACCCTTGCTTTAACCCAACCTTCAGATCAAAGAACTTGCTCTGTTAATTCTCCACACATACTGTATTTCCAGGTGTTCCCAGTGCCACCTAGATCTAGTGGATGAGGCTTCGTACAATCGCCACAAACGCCTTCACTCCCTCAGCCGACCTTTCCCGTGCCCGGAGTGTCCCCGTCGTTTCAACCAACTCGTCCACCTGCAGATCCACCGCACCACACACAGCGGAGAGAGGCCCTTCCATTGTTCTATATGTGGGGCCACATTTAATAGGAAGGACAGATTGAAGTACGCACAGTTTCAAGTTAAAATTGTACTTGCTGGAGTGCCCTTAGTGATCACTGGTCTCTGGGTCTTCTCCTGGGTGACCTAGATGTGTGTGAATTTGTATTTTGTTTTTTGTGTTGTGTTGTCCCTGTTCGGGCTCTGTCTCGAGTCGGCCACCCCCAGCTATGGGCCATGTGCCTGAGTATATATATACATACTTCCTTATTAGCAATTTATTATGGCGAGTCTCTTGAGCAGAGTTACACGGCAAACCTTAATTCCATAGTTACATAAACATGATTCTTGTGTCTCAAAGAGTCCTATTGCTTATTTGAAATACAGATGACTCAGTCTCTTGTTTTGTTTTTTTTTTTTTTTTTTTATATAAAATGAGTTCAACCAGACCACTGAGTTCCACAAAAGAACTCTCATAGGGCTGGCCCGAAATCTCATAGGGCTGGCCCGAAGGATTAGATCAAGATGGACAACGAAGCAAGTCAAGATAGATAGGGAAGGGCAGGAGGTGAACAAATCTAGGAAGGTGAAAACACGCAGACATTTCTCGCCATTTCATCAGTTCAGCCGGACCACATGAGCTCCACAGCAGAGCTCTTATAGGGCAGGGCCGAAGGATGAGGCAAGAACTGCGACACTGCAGCACCAACCAAGAAGTAATCAAGGGCGAAGAATGAGAGATCAGATCTAAGGTAGAAAAAAATCATAGCGAGATGCAAAACAATGCACTACTGAGGGGAATCGAGTCAGCTCAGCCGCAGCGACCGAAGAGACAAATCAGGTCAGGAGCCTACTACAGTAGGGTCCCGAAATAAGTGAGAATTTGGTGGACGAACGACGTCGCTTAATCTTCTGTACCGGCAACGTCTTTTTAATTCTATTCTAGCTATATTTAGACGATTTTGTGCAGCTCAAGAAGGATCTGTGGTAGTAAAAAGGGTTAAGTGAGATAGTTCGAAGCCTGTTACTTGCTTGAGGCCCTGTTTAAACTGAATATTATCGTCTAAATATAGGTAGACCATAATTAAAAATGTCGCCGGTACAGAAGGGGTTAAGAATGATTGCTGAATTTTGTTTAGTAGGTTCTTTACATCAAGAGTGACACAGGGGAGACCCTTTAGGTGATCTATGAGTGGTTCAAATTTTAATAGATAGGACAGATTGAAATACTGTTACAATATATAGTCTTTCTTGCACCTCCATAGTTAGGTAAAAGTTAGTCTTGAAAGGTGTTTACAATAGATCCACTGACTATATATTTTCTTCCCAGGTCACACGAACGTACACACAGCGGAGTTCGGCACTACCCTTGTCCATACTGCCTGGCCACTTTCTCAGACGCAGCCCGGCTGAGGGTCCACCTGCCTTGCCACCACCCCCTTGCTCCACCCTACACCTGTCGTCACTGTCAGGCCACCTTCGCCCACCTGGCCACGTTTACCACACATTGGCGACAGCATATTGACGCCGCAACATAACCTACCATTATAGTCTATTTTTTTTAAAGGTCAATTCCAGGGACATGACCTTTTTTTTTTAATATTAGTTTAACCAGACCACTAAATTCCACAAAAGAACTCTCATAGGGCTGGCCCGAAGGATTCGATCAAGATATATAACTAAACAAGTCAACAACAAGTCAACAAGCCTGAAATTTAACAGGAACTGGCATTTGTCTGGGACATTTTTGTATCAACAAATTTACAAATTTATCTTGAAGGAGGGTCTTGGGGGTGTTTTTTTAAGTTTGATGGATTTCTAAGGAGGAAACTAAAAATATTATAAACAAAATATATAAAAGAGGAAATAAATACGCCCATCCCCCCCATTAACATTCATACACAAGTGATAATGATAAATGGTGTGCAAGGGTAGTGTTTAATTACATCACTGGCAACATGGTCACTAACTTTACCAATATACATAAGAACATTTTCACTCATCATAAAGAAAACGACTGAATAGACAAAAACATGATAATCCAAAGAATAGTAAATATGATGCTGACTAACTTTGCGAATATACATACAACATTTTTGCTCATCATAAAGGAAACGATTCAATAGACAAAAACATGATAATCCAAAGAATAGTCAATATAATGGTGAAGAATCAGCATTCAGGTTGTGAGAGATGAGGTAAAGACACAAATGCAGAGTAAGACCCAAGTTTATTCAACGTTTCGCCTGGCGAAACATTGAATAAAACTTGGGTCTTACTCTGCATTTGTAATCCTAAATTGCACATCATCTGACATAAAACATTGCACTGTACCAACATAAGCTGCCTTGCATACCTTACGACAAAGTGTCAAACTGGAACAATATTGTTTGAAGACTTGAATGAATATAAGAAGGAATACAAGAAAATTAACCTGAAATAGCATTGTTTTGGCCATTTAATTCCTTCCAAAGACATAATCTGAACTATAAACCATATTTTTATCTTTACATATACAATAATAAAGACTTAAAATAATGGATTCAGCTTTCGTTTACACCTTACCTTATGACTATTATACAATATTTATAACACAATCTTCTCAAAAGCTCCAAAATCCACTACAAGAATCTGGAAGGCTCATTGCTTGTGTTGCGCTATGAAAACTTTTGAAGCTGTAGGATGACATTTTGGCTAACATTTAACCGACCTACCCTTAATCGCCTGGATGTGTGGTGGGCGGGCTTGTGGTGGTAGAGCTTCGCTGCATGTTTGCCTGCTGAGACCGGAACCTCTCCGGGAGGTCTGGGACCTGGGAATCTGGCTGAAGACCCCAAATGGGCCTGGGTCTCGGGGTTTTCTCCTGGGCATCCTAGATGTGTGTGAACTTGTGTTTTGTTTTTGTGTTTTGTCTTTGTGTGCTTTTTTTTTTTTTTTTCTTTTGTCCCTGTCCGGGTTCTGTTTCGAGTCGGCCACCCCCAGCTATGGGGTATGTGCCTGGGCATATAGATAGATAGATAGACCATTAAACATTAATATTTAAATCACACCAGTAATGAGCCATCCAGTTGTATACTGTATAGAGATCGATGTTCAGAAGCATTTAGGTATGGCTGTTTACTTACATCCTCAACACAATACCAAATAAATGTTTTAAATGTAATTCCTACTGTACCAATACTATATATATATTGTATATAAAAACACAAACAAAATTACACTATATACAAATAACTGGTGAACTTTATACAATGATCACAATGTGCAGATTAATAGAAACTGTAAACCCACGAACAAATATGGCGTCCCACCTTCATAACTTCACATTAAATCTTCCTCTATTGGTTTTATGTATTTATGTACTCAAGCACATACCCCATAGCTGGGGGTGGCTGACTCGAGACAGAGGGTCCGGGACCACTTTCACATTCCCTCGCCCCTTTCTCTGTCTCAACTATAGTAGTACAGGTAGCTGATTTTTACAAGGGGAGGAGGATTCCTTGCCCCCAGAAGTAAAAATAGGACAGTAAAAGAGACTGACAGAAACTGCTACGGTTGGGTAGAGGATGCCAAACCTCACTCTTTGGCTCGAACGTTCCTTGATTTTGGCCCTGTCACTCTTTTAACTCTGGGGGAGGCACTTGTCACAGGCCTTTTGTCTCCCTCATCCACATAAAAAAAAAAAAAAAAAAAAAAAAAATCTGGATAGGACCAACCCTCATACAAAAACATTTCTGAACCACACTGAACAAACCTTGAATATAAAGGGGTTGTTTACATCTCTTAAGGATATAATTTTTACTGCGAGGGAATGCGAAAGTGGTCCCAAACCCTAAGAATTGGAACTTTAAATGTTGTTTCTGTTCGGGCTCTGTCTCGAGTCAGCCGCCACCAGCTATGGGGTATGTGCCTGAGTATATACACACACATACATGCATAACTAAGAGAGAGAACCCGATTTGAAATTAAGGAGATAGAACACTATTTCTGCCCATGAATGTATCAGGATGATGGGAACTACGGTAGCACTCGAATATTATACTGTAAATAACGCAGGTGTCCATATTTATATCTCCACATTATAAAGAACATCCTTAAGTTGAATAAAAATGGCTTGGAAATAGAAAACAAAAAAGCTTGGGATTTCTTTGATGTTACTAAGCTACTTATGATACTTTGGCATTAGCAAGGAAGAAAACTAAAGTTGAATTAAAAAGCGAAGGTTCTGTACTGTATAAAATACTTTATAGGAAAGGCTAAGAAAGCTGTGAATCTTTTGCTGAAAGACCCCAAATGGGTCTGGGTCTCTAGGTCTTGTCCTGAGTGACCTACAGTAGATGTATGTACATTTTTATTTTGTTTTATTATTTATTTATTTATTTTTGTGTTGTGTTGTGTTGACCCTGTTCGAGCTCTGTCTCGAGTCGGCCACCCCCAGCTATGGGATATGTGCCTGAGTATTACATACATACAAAGGCTAAGAAAATTAGGTTATTATCAAGACTGCATTCACTTCAGTGGCTTTCTATTTCTGTAACAATATTAAGATAAATCAAATTATCCTTTGCCAAGACGCTCATATCCGTGCTGTTTTCCTATGGAGCTTATGGCTTAAAATCCTTCAAATACTTAGTGTCCAAGCATTTTGAATCAAATGTACAGCCACGAGCATAAATACTGTGACACCAACCAGATAATGTTCGCTCCTTCGTCTCCAAAGGTATTGCTAAATTTTATATTCAAACTCAAAATGATTTCTTTATTTCATTCTAGCTACTGTCTGATGATTTTATTCAGCTTAGTAGAAACCTCTCGTAAGGAAGGAGTAACGTTATCTGGTTGATGTCCAAGCATTTTGAATCAAATGTACAGTCGCGCTAATAAGTGATGTCTCGGCACCAAGTATATTTTTATCAATAATTAGTATCAGCAATCTCTATACTTGATTTATTCATTTTGAGTAAGATATACCACCATATTCCTACACTTACCCACCCTATCCAACATCTGACAGACATTAATACAACACAGAGCGAGCCAAACGTTATGACTGCTGAGACATGACTTATTAGCGCCACTGTACCTTGCATTTGGTTAACTTATCTACAGACATAAAACAGTCTTTTCTATATACAGTATGTTCCACAGCCTTCATAGACTTAGTATGGACAATGCCGTAGCCCAAGATTGATTTTAACCCCTTCCTTACCGGCAACGTCTTTTAGATTTCATGTTTTCTATGTTTAGACGATTTTGTGCAGTTTAAGAAGGATCTGTAGTAGTAAATAGGGTTAAGAGAGATACTTCAAACCTGGTAATTGCTGGAGGCCCTTTTCAAACTGCACAAAAATTGTCTAATAAAGTTAAAAAGATGTAGCCAGTACAGAAGGGGTTAATAGCAGTGCAAAAGGGTGAAAAACAAACAAACGTATGAATAATAATAGTATCATATTGTACAGTTGCAGTTATTAATGCTGATACATGTACTTTCCAAACTGTCTCGGGTTCAACTGAAACTTCTTATCAATTCTTTACCTGACATTTGTATTTTGGAGGTTCCGTTAAATCGCTCGAGGCCCCAATTTATGATATTATTATAGGTTTTTAGGTGTTTAGGTTTGGGTTTTGGCTGGTTCGAGAACACATCCCCATTTAACCTATTAATTTCAGGGTTCTCTATACAATTCTTCTATTTAAGATTGTGTTTTCAGGAACGTAACCCAATCGTATGTCGAAGGAGACCTGTATCAGAATTAATGGCCGTGCCTGTACATCAAACTGTAAATTGTCCTATAACAAATACAAAAGTGCAATAAATACATTCCATTTCCTATCAGAAAAAATGCTTAAGGATATATTTTCAAAAGAATTCCATAGGAAATATATATATATATATATACCTGTACTGTATATACTGTATATACATTTCTTTGTATATTCGTCGCATCCCACCTATATTTTCAAAGAATTCCTTATGAAACTTACACAATATACACATAATTCAACTTCCATACATGATACATTATTTATACTACAGCCAGAGGATTTTACTCAATTTAGGAAAGAACTCTAGGAATGAAAGGGCTGAAGAATATCTTAACCATGGACCTAATTATACTTCGGAGTCAATCACACTACGTTTCCTTCCATACATATAATCAGGGAGCGCATTCAAATTAATGTGGCCAACTATACGTCCATGATCTAATCTGACCCTCTAACTCTTGCTAGGTCCTTTCTAAGTTGTATAAAATCATCTGGTGGCAGTCAAAATGAAACCTCAATTGGCCTCATCTGTTTGAAGAAAGAGCCAAGGATAATATTTTCAAAAGAATTCCTAATGATACTACACAATATACACAAATTCACCTTCCATACAAGTTTGGCTATAAAATCTACACTACAGTATCTCATCCCTTATATTACAACATGATCATTTGTATGTTATAATAATTAAAGAAAAGATGGGAAAATGCTGTGATTTCTAGTCTCATGGAAAAATGATAGGGATACCGTAAAATGGCATAACTTCGGACAAGGCGGCATACTTCGGACATAATTATTATAATTATTTTAAAAGACGCCGTAATTCCCGAGAAGGGGTGGCCATGAACATTAGCCGTATGTCACGAATCACTAGGTCAAGTTACCCGGGCTTGACATCTACCAATTAATATTTTGACAGTGCGGGCTTGATCCGCCGACCCTTTGATCAGCAGCCAACGCTCTACTGACTATGCCACGGCTCGCGACATAACTGGATAAAATACATTGATCAACAGATATGGTCAAACGCTCAATATTATGGGAGAAACTATATCCACATTTGTTTCTTTGTTCTATACTATCCATTAGTTTTTGCGTAACTGCGGTTCATTATATTTATCCAAAATGTCCGAAGTCATCTGCCTATCCTAAGTCACCCCATTTTACCGGTATTTAAACAATGCATAGTTAGTCAGTCAATGAGCCCGTGTCATCTTTCAAACAAATTTCTGATATTAGTACAGTAATTACAAACAAGTATTTTCTGTTTCTTTTTCAAACATTAGGCTATTCAGTGATAGTTGGGTTTGAGTACATGATTAGATTCATATCCAGTACTGTATTTGATAAATGGATATAAAATCATAGTCATGTACTTAACCTTTAACTGTCTTGATGGTGTAATGGTTTGAGTGTTTAAGATCTGCATGTGGTAACCCAGGTTCAAATCCCGGGTGGATGACATGCTTTCATTAATTTCATTGGGAGTTGTTTGGTGTTGGGAGTGATATTAATAAATTAGGTTATACATTTACCAGCAATTTACATGCAGTCGAAGTTGTGATGGTTATTCACAAAAATAGTGCATAGGTATAAATAACTGAAATTGTATTAGGCAATGCAATTAAGTGATTATTGTTTGTGATCAAGAATTTGCTTTGAAGGACCTACTTGTACTTATACACCAAAATAACTAAATTATATACTGGCCCTTTGTCCGTTAGATTCCCACAGTGTCTTACTAATCTTAAAAGGGGAGGTATTTATTCTTTCTGAACCCCCTACTCTCTCATGCTTAGCCCCATTAGTTATGAGGCTTTAAGACGTTTGCCCCATTAGTTTGGAAATGTTAAGACCTTTCATGCAACTTAGGAGCAATTAGCCTTAAGATTAACTGAAATTGCAGGAATGAAGGGTTAAAGAATATCTTAATTAAGCCTGTTACTTGGACAGGTCGTTCCAAAGCTGAACAAAATGTTGTAGAGGTAGTCAGAATGAAACTTAAATTGGCACCACCTGATGAGAATATTTAAAATGTGTTGCATAAAAGATTAAGAAACAATAATCTTATATTTGTTTAAGAGTACGAAATACAGTTAATTTTGAAAAGGGGGGGGGGGGGGAAGAGAGAAAAATTAATGCCTACATTTACTGAAGCGTATAGAAACAAATAAAAGTCATATTCTGATTTAAAGTTAAAATATATTTATTTTCCAGTTAATACAGAGTTGCAACTAATTTACAAAATGATAAATGATGAAACAACGGCCGGTATTCCAAGACAGACCCCAATATTATCGGTGGGGTAATCACTATAATTTTGACATATTCCAAGTCAGTCAATGTGAAACGCCAGTTATAATTTAATGGGAGTACAGTACTGTACAGTACTGTAATAACGGCTCTGTCTCGAGTCGGCCACCCTAAAAAAAGAAAAAAGGAGTATGTGCCAGAGTATGTAGATAGATATAGACTTCTCATAGCAACAACAACTAGCATATCATTCTGATTTTTTTTTTTCTGACTGGCTAGGAATATTGCAAACCTATAGTCATTACCATAAACAATGATCTGGTTTATCTAGAAATACGGACCCAAAGACTACCATACAAAATAATATAGTGTGTGAGGAATGGCAAATTAAACAAATAATTTGTATATAATGGCAGCGAATGAAGAGCAGAAGCATACACTTCTGGTAAATTATAATCGCTCGGACTCAACAGATTCCTAGATAAACCCTATCATTGTTGGTTGTTATTACTACAGAAATTTTGCCATATTCCAAGCCAGTCAATATGAATTTTGATAAGATTTTGCTAAAGCAATATTTCCACATAGCGATTTTGATAAGTTCTATTGCCTTTATATTGTGTCGTCCCTGTTTTGGCTTGTATAGTTTGCAAGTTTTACATTAAAATAAACGCTAGTTGTAATTGCAAGGAGTATTAGATGCAGTTTTAAACGCCGTTCACCCTCTTGATTGACAGGGCTAGTGTGTGGCCTTGTTACAAGAATTTAACTGGATATTTACCCCAAATCCTTAGACCAAGCTGCCTAAACTCTTGCCGTCTACTAATGGCACGGCGTGGGATCAAACTGTAAACCTTTCGATCAGCAGTCAGACACGCTACCAACCATGCCACAGCCCGTAGCAGGGACATTATTACAGTAGCCTTTTCTCATTGCAACGCAGCATGTTAACTGGCTAGGAACACAGCCAAACTATAGTAACACCACTGATAATGATGGCCCATGGCTAGGAATACCAGCCTCAATATGAAAGGGTCGGGATATCTAGACGCGTTCTAATGAAAAGACCGTACAGTAGTTATCAAAAAATGAAAATGTATGCTGGAGAAATAGTCAACAAAGCAAGATGCAAGAACAGCCTTGAAATTCAGAAATATTAGTATTATTATGGAACAGCAGGATGTTACAGGTGTCACGCAGGCTGTCAAATGAAAGCCCAACGAAACAAAATCTAAAACAAAAGAAATCCTTTCTCTATAGACTTTATTATTGTTTATGCAAAAGTAAAATTATGGTTTCTAGTTAAAATTATGTCTGTGGAAGTGATAACATGGCCAATAAAAGGCTATTGTATATTAATTTTCATGTATGTATTCCTCCTGAACGACCTAGATGTGTGTGATTTTGTGTTTTGTTTTGTTTTGTTTTCCTGAGGTGTTGTGATGTCCCTGTTCGGGCTCTGTCTCGAGTCATAATCCTCAATAGGTTAACAAGAAATTACACTGCTTTGTCCATATCATCACACCCACAGACATAATAAGAAAAATGAAGCAAAACTTAAACTTTGTAAAGACAACACTAATGACAAAAATTAAAGGACTATGATTTTGGCCTGGATTTGAATGATTGCTCGTCTGACACCGCACATTCACTTTATTACAGGAAAACAGGAACATGAAATAAATACTGTACACAATAAACAAAAATAAATCTTCCAAAACACGATAACATAAATCTCCGCACAAGTGAACGAAAAGCAGGACAGAAAGCACAGCAGTTTAACCCCTTCAGCACGATAATGCCTTTAGGCCTTGGATTCTGGCTAAACTTAGACAATTTTATGCAGTTTAAGAAGGACCTATGTTATGTTTTGATGGTGAAATGGTTTGAATGTTCATAATCTGTATGTGGTAACCCAGGTTCGCATCACGGTATGTTCACATGCTTTCACAAATTTCATAGGGAGGTGTTTGGTGTTGGGAGTGAAATTGATAAATTAGATTATTCAGAAGGTTAGTTGATATCGTATTTACCACTTTGAGTACTAGAGGCATATTATAATAAGCTAAAGAAAATCGTCTAATGGTAACCAGAATACAAAAATGACGTCAACGTGCCAATGGGGGATCTTATGGAAAAAAAAAAAAAAAAAAAAAAAAAAAAAAAAAAAGACAAATTTATTCTCCGTAACTCTGGAAACAAGCATGTGGAAAATATAATAGGACACATATTACCATCAACTTACTATACAAATTTACAAAATATTCCACAACACATTTTCCCTAACTGAGGAGAGATAAGCATGAAAAACAGCAGCAGTACAGATAAACCAGTATCACACGAGAGCTTTTATAGTTAACATTCGATGATCAACATTACTGGAATATTTTACACTGGTATTGGAAACTAGACTGATGATAAATTAATTTAGGTGACCCAAATATATTAAATGTTGACCTCATAAGCTGCCAGACCAGTGTTGAGGATAAATTTTGAGGGAAAAAGCGCTCCTGTGATACCGGTTTTAGGTGAATACAGACGTCAGATAAGGAGAGGGTGATGACAATAATAAAAACTATCAATAAATATCTGTATAACACTTATAACAAAGACCTTATAACTAAGTCAGTCCTGTATCATGGGGGTACCAAACGAGACCTTGTATAATCCACTCTTGATCAGCAACTTCATTCTGATAACAAATAGAACTCAGAAAAGTGCAAAAAGGAACACCTAGAGATGGTTCGGCCATGTGGAACGTATGGGAAGTGAGAGAATGACTAAAAGAGTGTACGAGAGTTAGGTGGAAGGACAGAGAGGGAGAGGTAACCGAGTGAGAGGTGGAAGGATGGAATTAAGAAGTATATGAGCGAAAGCGGTGCTGGTTGGGAGGAGGGGCGTCGACTGACTGGGGACAGAGGTGCATGGGGCCTTTCGTTTCGTTTGAGGCCACCCCTTCGGGGATCACGGCGTCAGACAATAGATAGATAGATAGAGGTGTTTAGGTTTGGGTTTTGGCTGGTCAAAGAACGCATCCCCATTCACTCCATTCATTTTAGGGTTCGCTATACGATTTTCTAATAAAGATCGGGTTTTCAGGAACGTAACCCAATCGTAAATCGAGAGGGAGACCTGTATTTCCTTCTCTGTTTCCACTACTATGAATGCCACCTAAGACCCGTGCATGCATGTACAAAAAAACAAAATTATTTGATTTTTCTTGAGGATTTTAACCCTCCTGGCCTGGGCTAGCCCTCCTAATGACAGTGCGGGGTACCCGGACGATCTGGCCGAAAAACGTCTAGGACTAGGCTACCGTATTTTTGTTTATTTTAACTGCTAGAAATTTCCCACGCATCTATAAACGTAGTGCGGTTTTCAATCTGTAGACTGGCATTGAGTAGAGCTCTGTAAGTCAACTGGTTCAGTTGTGATGACGATTTCAGTGGAGCGAATTTTTCCGCGATGTTGACAATATCGGAGCTTTTCATTCACTAATTTCGTCTGACGTCACAACAATAACATTGATCCGACGTCTCCTTATTGTTTTCGGAGGTGCGGTGACGCAACGATCGGCTTTGTTTACATGCGTCGGACGCACGGCGTTCAGACCAAGCTGAATAGGCTTTCAAGCTTACAGATTTTAACAGGACACCCGGGTTCCTGCCCATGTGCCGCGGTGTCATTTTAACATGCTACCCGGGCCAGGATGGTTAAGCGGGTTCTCCGCTAACATGTGTTCCTTGTCTGATTAACTTTAACCCTCGGAATTCGGGAGGCCTCTTATGAGGCAAACATATTTTTGGCAGGAATCCGGGAGGCCTCATATGAGGCAAAATGCGCGGCTAAAAATCACCACTAAAATAATCATAACTCGGCAACCACGCGATGTCATCTCAACGGAATTCTACAGACAACAAAAAGTTCTACAATTTGCAAAAAAAAAAATGACTGCTCTAGGTGGTCTCAATCAGTAGCTACTGAATTATGAAATTTGACTGTACCAAAATGGCCCCGGACACAGCGATCGGGATCATATGAGGCCCCCCGGATCCCATGGGTTAAAGGCAGTCTCCTGCTTTGGATATTGACCATGTGAAGATTACATTTATTGATGAGATTACAGTATTCTAAAATTGACAAGGAACTTATGACATGTCGTAATAATCTGTATGTATGTTCAATATATATATGACCTATGCCTCAGAGACGTAGATGGTTAAAGCGAAGGATATCGATAGAATGAAACGGAATGAGAAGAGAATGGTGAGATGGATATGTGGGGTTAATCTCAGGGACGGGGTATCGAGCGAGGAAATAAGAAGGCGTCTGGGCATTAGGAATGTCAGTGAAGTGATCCGCATTAGCCGACTTGGTTGGTTTGGACACGTGGAGAGAATGGATGATCAGAACTGGGTGAGAAAATGCCGGACTGTGAAAGTGGGGGGAGCTGTGCGTAGGGGTGAACCTAGAATGACGTGGGATCAGGTACTCTGGTCCGATCTAAAAAAAAAAAGAACTTGACAACAGAGGCAGCCTTTGACAGGGCCGCCTGGAAAGCCGCCATTTAGGACGTGAATCTGCAACTATATTCTCTGTGGACAAAACGGTCTTTAATCCGTACAGCCCCAGCGACGCGTCTGACGCGTCGGCGATATATGTAACGCACAGCCCCAGAGACGCGTCTGACGCGTCACCCTAATTGCGCCGACCGTAACCTCAGGTGTAGCCACTCAAGAGGGCTCAGATTTGTATGGGAACTGTGTACGTATCCCACGCAACCGTGCCGATGGTTGAAAACTCTCAAAGTCCACGTGCGTGCGCGTGAGCGCGCAATAACCTGTTTTTTTAGGGTAATTGCCTTCAATTTTTTACTCTTGTAAATACGTTTTCGGGGCTCTGTAGGACCATTCTTTAAGCTTTTTGAGCGGATTTTCGTGGTTTTTCCTTCATTCCTAACCCATTCGCTATTGTTTCTGGAATAAAACAATTTTTTGAAAACCGGCCGGGTTCTGGTGAACAAACATTACAAAACTAGCCGGGGCTCCACGGGTTAAACTTGTATGTATATATGTACTGTATATATAATTATGTCACCTAAATTAATCTATCTTCAGTCTAGTTGTTGTTGTTGTTCCCCAAGCTGCCTGGCTGAACAGCCCCAAGGCCCCGAGCAAGGCCAAGGCCATAACCGAGCGCCCCCACAGAACCTTTCAGTCTAGTTCCCAATACCAGTACAAAATTGCTTCAAAATGTTGTGGATCAAAAGGTCTCGTGTAATAAACCCTTTAGTTTACCCTTTTGAATATGACCATGCCATTTATAACTATATCCTGGCTATCATTAAAAGATTTTATGTAGCTTAGAAAAGACCTGCGAGATTCAATACGTTAATTAAGATAGTTTTTACCTTTTGGATGTCTCAATTCATATTTTTTCACTAACCAACTTTACTTCTAAACTCAATTAATGAAATCAACAAGTACATGTGGCACTCCAAGGACTCGAACCTAGGATACTCACACCAAAATTCTACGCATTTATGCATTATGCCCTCTGCGTTCTATGCTGGGGATTTCGTCTTTCACAGGAGACCCACATATTCATCTCGCCATCCTTATTATTTTTCGTTCCATCCCATTAAATAATAACTCCTATCCACAGCTCTCCATTACTAAGCTCGATAAAATGATTTCCTGTTTGCCAGAATGAAATCCAAATAAGTAGGCCAAAATCTTGACTACTAACCTCTACAACTAAAAAAACAAGTAGAGTAGCTAATATTTCCACCATTTGGGAAGAGTCAGCCTGGGAATAGGTATGGACATTTACAACCCATTTGCTCAAGCCCTTTTTGAGTTACAGAAGTTAGGGGTTACAAATTCTAGCCTACTTATATATAGTATTGAAGGGTGTCTCACATTTCCCACATGTCTTTATTAAACAACAACAAAAGTAATACAGTACAGTCACTGTCCAAAGTCCCACTACACCACCTGTTCCATTATCATTCTTTCTATCGTCCATTTTTCTCCCCGCTGAAGTTAAATTGCCACGACCCCGTCTTAAATACTCTGCTATTACCAACATTTTGTAGCAAAATAGGTTGTTAATTGTGAAAACTTGGCATTAATATAACGGAGACATAGTACAGTAGTTTCATATTTTTCTATCAAGTATCTAGAAATCATCTCGGATTTTTTTTTTAATTTACCGACACCTTTCCTGTTGCCAACCCCAGACCAAAAGTACTGTAGTGTGTTACAAGCCAAATTCCATGATGTGTATCGAGACTTTAGCACAAGACTGTACACATGATAGATCGGATCCTTCAATACGGATAATTTCCACCACACTGGTTTTCAGTCGCCATGTTATATCCCTTTTGCTATCATATCATCTGGAGTGTCTGTCATTTTACTGGCTCTGTCTCAAGTCGGCCATCCCCAGCTTAAACAGAAAAAAAGGGGGGTATGTGCTCGAGTATACACTGTAGATAGATAAACATTTTGAGAGGCTTTGTTGCTTATCATCATATATCTGACCATTTACTTCCTTCTGGGAAACCCCTGCTAAAGGATGGCCATGACAGAAACATCCTGCGCTACCTTATCCAGACATGCTCCTTCAACTTAGGCAGCTTGGACTGTCAACACAAATTGTCTACATGAAAGTTTTTCTTCAATATACTGTACTCTTTCACTTACTCATCCTTCGCTTAATTGATTATGCAAAACTATGGGCAACCAGATTCAGAAGTTTGTAATGTTAAATTAGTGGTATTTTTATTTTGAACCAGCAAACGGCTCTTCTAGGTCACGATAATGTTGGAGAAGAATAACATTAAGGTAGTATCAGGAAGCTTATACAGGTTTAAGACTCCAGTATGGAATCTAATGCTAAATTTGCCAGTAAATCGCAAAGTTATACAGGTCTCCCTCACTATCCGATGCCCCAATTTACGATATTATTATACGTTTTTAGGTGTTTGTGTTTGTATTTTAGCTGGTCCGAGAACGCATCCCAATTTACCTCATTTATCTTAGGGTTCGCTATATGATTTCTCCTTTTAAGATCGGGTTTTCAGGAACGCAACCTAATCGTAAATCGAGGAAGACCTGTATACAAAAAAAAAAAAATATCATCTGACACAAGGAATACACCACGACCGCTATAGGAAAGAGGGGGGGGGGGGGGGGGGGGGGGCGAAATCTTCCTACAATGGCCAAGTAGAAAACCAAGAGTGTAAGAAAATCCATCTCACTTTACATTTTACACGACCCCCCCCCCCCATCCCCAATACAAAATATCAATACAATAACTTATTTTATGGTCTTCAGATGCCAATAAATAAGGTTTAATAATAAGAGTAAAGCTTAACCCCTTCAACACGATCATGTCTTTCTACATACCATTCTGGCTAACTTTAGACAATTCTATATAGTTTAAGAAGGACCTATATTATTGAGAGGGTTTATTGAGATAGTATTTATCCCTTTGAGTCCTTGAATTTGATTATTTGATGGTATGGGCATGTGGAGAGAATGGATGAACAAAATTGGGTGAAAAGATGCAGGTTTGTGATTGTGGAGGGAGCTGCACCAAGGGGTGGACCGAGGAAGACCTGGGATCGGACTATACGTGCCGATCTCTAATCCAAAAACTTGACAAGTAAAGCCGCCCTTAACAGGGTTGCCTGGAACGCCGTCATTAGGACAAGAGACTGAAACTGTACGTATGTGTGGAGCACGCAATCTTAAAATTTTATGTATGTATGTATGTATGTATAAGCTTAAGAAAATCATCTAATGGTAACCAGAACATGATGAAAATGTCATCATCGGGCTGAAGGGGTTAAGGGAATATAATATGGATACGGACTTAGATAAATTAATGGATAGTGTGATAGGGGAAAATATGAGGTAAACACAATGTATATACGGTATATATATATAAAGAGAGAGAGAGAGAGAGAGAGAGAGAGAGAGAGAGAGAGAGAGAGAGAGAGAGAGAAAGAAGAGAGAGAGAGAAGAGAGAGAGAGAGAGAGAGAGAGAGAGAGAGAGAGAGAGAGAGAGAGAGAGAGAGAGAGATAGAGAGAGAGAGAGAGAGAGAGAGAGAGAGAGAGAGAGAGAGAGAGAGAGAGAGAGAGAGAGAGAGAGAGAGAGAGAGAGAGAGAGAGGTGGGAGGCAGAGGTTTGAATAAGACAGAAAGATAAAACTATAAAATCAGTGTGTGTGTGAGATAGATAGATAGATAGATAGATAGATAGATAGATAGATAGATAGATAGATAGCTAGATAGATATAAAGAGTGACTATACCACTACACCACAAAGACCTTAAGTGGGGTCACCTGCTTCTTTTGATGGATTCTTCTTTTCTCTCTTTCTCTGGCTTGTATCTATTCGGCCCTATTCAGCCTACTGTTTTAAGACGTTTATCCCCATCCAGGTATCGATTTCTTCCTGGTGAACTATAGCAAGCCAGCATTGTATGGAGAAATCCGGCTTTGCCAGAGACATTTTTCTATTGAAAAATTTACAATTATAACCCACTTTCAAAAACATTTATAAAAAATATGCTGGAAAAAATCGACACCTGGATGGGGATAAACGTCTTTAAACAGTAGGCTGAATGGGGCCGAATGGATACAACCCAGAGAGAGCGGGAGAGAGAGAAAAAAAACCGAGGTGGGCCCCCTTAACTATATAGGCTCTGTAGTGAATCACAGGAGGGGGTCCGTAGCTCCTGGGCCCGCTTGAACATCTGAGCGTCCCCAAACGAACGGGCCCGCCATATCATGTTCTCCTCTGAAAATAAAGAAACACGCATTGATTAATACAGTAACACACAAAATATAGAAACACAGATTAATAAATACAGTACAGTAACAAAAAAAAATACTACTGTATATACAGCCTAAAAAAATAAAGACTAATAAGTGGAGCTCTAATGATAAATTTGAACAAAAATAAAATAAAAAACTAAATACAGGAACATGGATTAAGGGGGGGGGGGGGTCATTAATATAGTGTATTTCTATTTTTATATTATTATCATCATATATATATTTGTTTTTTATTTTGTTCCCTAGACCTCTATCAAGCTTTATTTTTTATTTTATTTTTTTATTTCATTTGTACATTTTTGGAAAGTAAAATGTCGCAGCCGAAGGCCGGTTCCTTCTAAATTACAGGCTTGCCATCGTTCGTCATGAAAAAATCGACGCCTAAATTGCACGAAAGGACTAAAAAATTTACTAAGAAATATGGCAAAAGGTCTTGAAATTACCAAACTAATGGGGCCAATGTCTTAACCTTTTCATGTACGGGAAGACACAACTGGGACACTTAAAAGCCTTTGTGACCATCAGGGGAGCTTAGAAACCTTTACTTTATTATTTTCAACCCCTGCAGTTGTCTTTGAGTGAGTTTATTGGCAGAAATATATTTTTTTGGAGAGCTAAATATGAGATTAGGAGAATTTTATATACAAATACTAAGCAGCATTTTTGGAGCTTGAAAGGGTTAAAAATATATACTAATTGGGCTAATCATGAAGAAGGGGGTCCAGAAAAGAAAAAAACCCTGCCCTTGATATTTTTACTGCTAGAAACAAAGATGTGGGTCAAAAGTCATCGGCTAACTTGCTTGTGTGACTGTCCACCGTTCCAAAAAAGTAGTCCAAATCTCTTGAACATTAACCTCTTTAACTCACAAACGACTAGAGTAATCAAGCTACCATTTGGGAAGGGTCAGCCAGGGAATAGGTGTGGAAATTTACAGACCATATGCTCTAGCCCTTGTTGAGTTCTAGAGGTTAGGGTTCACAATTTCTGGACTACTAGTTTGGAACAAGGTATAGCTTGTTACTAATTTGTTTTGCTTATTCCAGGTGTATTAATATGTACTGTCAAAATACATAGCCAAAAATCTTGTTGGTAAGATGTGTGAAATCTAGAGAGAGGGACATTATCTCAAAATGTGTACAATGTGAAACAAAATAGTAGCCTACTATAGTCCGTTTCTTTTCAACTGACGGTAAATTGCAAAGTTCCCATCAAGATTACTCAGATATTTTGAAGATTTTGTAGTGAAAATAGGGTGCTGATTATGTAAACTTGGTGTTAATATGATGCAGAGACATAGTATTTTCATATTTTTCTATTAAGTATCGAGAAATTAGGTGCTAAGGGATTCAATTTATTGTCGGCTGAAATAAAACCAACTATAGTCACAGGCTATTAGCAACACATCAAGTCTGTCAAGGAAGAGTATATAATTATAATGTAAAATTTGCAAAATAAACAAACCAAAACTGGGACGACACACGATAAACACAAAGGAACTAATAAAAATCGCTATGTGGAAACAATGCTAAATAAAATAAAATTTGAAATAAAAGAACACAATCCACCACATAGGGTGTACATTACTACATGAGCAAGTTAATCTGGTTCCCAAGCAAACTAATCGCACATATAACAATGCACTATCATCATAACTGAAAGAGACATTATTCTTAACAAGATCTAGGTGAATGAATGATATTACAGTACATGCGTGTGTATCGGTTACACTTGATTAAGTGATTAATGTCTAAGGAGTGGGCATTTTGAAGATTTGTTTTGTTATCTATAACACATTTTCATCAACTCCCAGAACCCTTAAAGCACAAGGTTATATTAATAACTAAGCAACTTATGATCAAGGTCCATATCTCAACTAGACACTAAGAACTTTGTAGCTTTCTTCATTTTCCTGTAGGGATGAGGGAATATATATTTCTTTCCCAGCTATTTGGACACTCAACAAATCCCAATGAGGCATACGAGAACATTCAAGAAAATGGGCAGGAATTTAGTTGTTGTTGTCGTTCCCTAGGCTGCCTAGCCGAACAGCCCCGCAGGAATTTAGTGAATATAATTACCATATGAGGAGGAGCACATTACTGATAACATTTTGCATATAGCTTCATCAGGCCAATAATGAAGCTATATGCAAAACATTGTCAATAAAGTGCTCCTCCTCATATGGTGTTAACATTCATTCTATCAACTTTTCTGAGCATATTTTCATCAGGAATTTATGTGCATGTTTGAGAAAGTGAGGCACCATGTGAGAATCAATAATAAACACTATTTGTCAACAGCCGGCGCCGTGTAAGAATTTATAGGTAAAATAATAGTAATTTGGGGGAGGAATATGGGCAGTTTGGAAGGGAATGATTGCTGCTCTATTTATCCCATTTCAAGTAAAGTTCAATAAGCGCGCAGGCCCTTCTGATGAGTACGGGTCTGCTAAAGGAGGACTCGGACATGAGAGAGAGAGTGTGAGAGTGAGAAGGGGAGGCAGGGAGGGAGGGAGGGAGGGAGGGAGGGAGGGAGGGAGGGAGGGAGGGAGGGAGGGAGGGAGGGAGGAAGGGAGGGAGGGAGGGAGGGAGGGAGGGAGAAAGAGAGACAGAGAGAGAGAGAGAGAGAGAGAGAGAGAGAGAGAGAGAGAGAGAGAGCGAGAGCGAGTGATAATACACTAATTTATAAAAACCTTAACCCCATTAATACGAATCACAGTACAGTACTGTACTTTACCGAGCATAATAATAATACAGCCGCGTGTTAGCCGAGTTACAATAAAGCAGGGCGGGGCGGACTAGACAATATATACAGGATGCTCTACAGTACAGTATAGTCTATTTACTATTATTAGGCCAGACATCTTTACCACTAACCTCCTATAATTCAAAACAGACTAGAGGAATTGACCACTTGTAGGTTTCCGGCTACAGTATATGGAAGTTGGAGACTTAAACACTGAACTTTAAACTGTCTTGATGGTGAAATGGTGTGAGTGTTTAAGATCTGTATGTGGTAATCCAGCTTCGAATCCCGGGTGGAGCACATGCTTTCATTAATTTCATTGGGTGGTGTTTGGTGTTGGGGAGTGAAATTAAATATTTAGATTAATAGACATAGCTGCCTATACTGCTGTTTGTGGATGATACAGTTCTGATTAGTGAAAATGAATGGGAGTTGCAGTGTCTGGTAAATGAGTTTGAAAACAGTGTGCGGAAAACGGAATTTGAAGGTAAATGCGGGGAAGAGCAAGGTTATGGTCTTCAAAAGGGGTGAACTCACAGAGTGTGAGGTAAAGTTGAACGGTCAGGCTATGGAGATCGTCAACTCTTTTAAGTATCTGGGCAGTGTGTTGAGTAAAGATGGGACTATGGATGAAGAAGTGTGGGAGAGGGTACAACAGGGGAAGAGGGTTGTAGGAACGCTGAAAGCAGTAACAAGAAATAGGGTGGTCAGTATGGAAGTGAAGAAGTCCTTGCATGACAGTGTGGTAATCCCAACACTGACTTACGGAAGCGAAACATGGCCGTTTGAGAAGAGACTCAGACAAAGAGTGAGAGGGGTGGAAATGAGTTACTTGAGAAGTGCGTGCGGAGTTACATGGAGGGATAGACAGACGAATGAGGAAGTAAGGAGGTGTGGTGTAGAGGTAGATGTGCTGGAAAGTGTGAAATGGAACACCTTGAGATGAACGGTTCGGCCATATGGAAAGTATGGAAAGTGAGAGAATGACTAAGGTGTACGAGAGCGAGGTGGAAGGACAGAGAGGGAGAGGTAGACCGAAAGAGAGGTGGAAGGATTGAGTGAGGAAGTATATGGATGAAGGCGGTGCTGGTTGGGAGGAAGGGCGTCGACTGACTGGGGACAGAGGTGTATGGGGGCAGTTCGTTCGTGGCCACCCCTTCGGGGATCACGGCGTCAGGCAATAGATATAGATAGATAGACATACAAGAATTAAGTGACGCCAGAAACAGCCCAAAATAGGGGTGCTTGGAAGGCCGCCATTTAGGACATAAGACTGAAATTACATTTTCTGTGGATGAAGCGGCCTTTAAATTCCTACGTACGTAATGTATGTTTTTAATGGATGGTAAGTACAATGAAGCTGATTTTATGTGTTTATGTATGCACTATAACATATTTTATTTATTAATCACGCTTATTATCCATGTCCACAGATCAAACTTCCTGAAGATAACAAGTGGTCAATTGAGATAACAATTCTACCATTTACTGATAAATACAGTACAACGGAAGACAAGGGTAGAGTCAACCAGGAAATGAGTTTAAAATGTACAGCCCATTTGCTCTACCCTGTTACAATAGGTTAGTAGTCAAGAATTCTGGCCTAGTTATAGTGAACAGACTATAATTAGTATGCAAAATCAATAAAAATATAACCAACAAAATATTTTCAGAATTTAATGAAAAAAAGTTGAGTCAAAATTAACCTTAACCATCATACCTTTGGACACTGAAATTATGTTTTTTGTTTTTTTTTCCAGCTGAGGGTAAACTACCATGTCTCCATTTTGATTACTGTACTTGGCTATTACTAAGTATGTCGTTAATTATGAAAATTTGACATTAATACGGTGCAGAGACACAGCAGGTCTTAAGTTTTTGTTTAATTTTCGATTATCAGTTGCAAAGGGATTCAATATACCGTCACCTGAAATAAAACCGACTATAGAAAACCAACTCTGCTAACTTCTTTAGGGTGGTATATTTACTGTATATATTTTGCGTACTACTTGGTCCACCGCACATACTGTACTGTATATATTGGATAGTCTACCTTATCAACCCCTTCAGGATTATCAAGCATATTGACTGTATATTTTGGCTATCATTAGACGATTTTATGCAGGTTAGGAAGGACCTCTAGGAATCTAAGGGGTCAAAACCAACTCATTTATGTCTCCGACTCCCACAGATCCTTCTTAAGCCGAACAAAATTGTCTAATAAACTGCTAGAACGTGTCATAGTCCTCAAGGGGTTAATGAACTAGAAGCGTTACTCGATATAATTTTCACCCTTTCAATCAGATGGCACTTTTCTCAATTGTATCATATAATTAGTCTATTCATCATGGCATCATCGGTAGCATGTCTAACTGTTGATCGAAGCGTCTGCAGTTCGATCCCACCCTGTGTCATTGGTAGACGAAAAGATCTTGGGAAGCTCGGTCTAGCGATTCATGGTAAATTAAAGTTCCTGTAACAAGGGAACACCCTAGCCTTGTCAATCAAGGGGGTGCTGATGATGATGATGATGCATTTTTTACCACCAAGCACTCCCTGCTCAAGAGCTGGGCTAGGGTGGGTGCCCTGATGATCAGGGACTTCAGTGAATAGTTGCCACAGATTGCTGGACCGCGCCGTCCACCAACAGCACTGGCGTCTGCTAGTAACACACTGGACGGCCCGAGACTCGAACCGTCAACCTCACAGTTTGCAGGCGAGTGCTCTACCATCTACGCTACGGCCTACGCGCTATCATTATAGACGACGATGATGATGATGAAGTATGTTTATGCTAGCCTTCGGATCCTGAGCCTTTATAAGGCTAGTGAACTATATAAAGATGAAAATCAAAAGGGAGAATGATATGGACAATTAGTATAGCAATCATATCTCAATGAAAATGTGGATTGTTGAAATGTGGCGTATCGCGTTACAGATGTTGATGATGATCAGAGATAGTATTTAACCTTTTGATTCGCAGAGAGCACTCCTTATCTGAATCAAATCATCTAGGGGTAACTATAGCCTATTCATCGAAAGTAGGCTAGAAATCTTGACCTCTATCTTCTGTAACTCATAAAAGGGTAGAGCAAATAGGTTGTAAACGGCCACATCGATTGAGTGGCTGACTTCCAAATGGTAAAAATATTAGTTCAATTACTCTAGTCTTTTGGGAGATTTTTTGGCCTAATTACAATGAATAGACTATAGAATACAACAGCAAATTAGCGTCATCTGATTGGCCGAGTTAAAACCTTGAATATGCGATCTCCTTCCCAACCTGAGTATCGCTCTAAGTTTGCCAAAATCAACAGAAATAATGGGGGTCATCGTACGGAAGGGGTTAATAACGGAGGCCCTGTAGTTTGTCACAAGTAGGGGTCCGTAACTGCTGGGCCCGCTTTAACATCTGAACGTCGTCATAGAAATGGGCCCGCCAGATCATACTCTCCCCTGAAAGTAACAGATAGGATAGAAAGTAATAGATAGTATATACTCAGATGGGGTGGCCGACTCAAGACAGAGCCCGAACAGAAACAAGATAGGATAGATTGACAAATTTACATGCGGGAGTCTAATTAGTAGTGTACAGTATGTCTTTCTTTTTATTGCCGGACGCCTTACTCTCCTTTTTGAGGGTGGTCATACACGCAGACCTTTCCCCCTTGAGAAGGACAAGCTGAGCCGGTTTATTCAAGGACTTACAGGACTGACCACTTAACTTAGGGTCCGTCTGACTCCGAGGCCCTCTATGTATCTTTAGTGCTAAAAAGAAAAAATTAGTATGTGAAGTTGATTAAAATAATCCCCACAAAAAATAAGCATAGTCTGGTTATTTAACACTCTCAACACGATTATGTAATCTCAACTTTTTCGGGTTACTATTAAATGATTTTCCTTAGCTTATGATCTACCTCTAGGACTCTAAGGTGAAAGTACTCTCTCATTAATCTATCTGAATAAACACACATCTTCTTTAACCCTTACTATACCAGCGACGTACGTTGGCCGAACGTAAAGAAGTCACTCGCCAGTACCAGCGACGTACGACGTACATCCGTAATATGCGGTCCTTGTACCGAGCGGTACCTGACACCATGACTTGTAAACACTGCTTTAAGTCCTTGGCAACACTTCTCAGAGTGTATATAAGGTCCCACAGGCAAGCTGGCTCAGTACTCGTTCAAGTTTCGAGGCGAGAGGTTGCTCTCTCCCGACTCTGAAGCCATTTTGGCCACAATGCATGGTACTGGAGGTTACATTTATAGTAATACCCTCTGGTACAGTAGGGGTTAACTGCATAATATCGTCTAATGTTAGCCACAATTAAAGATAAACAAAACATCATCGTGCTGGTAATAAAGTTACTCAGCTATTATGAGTTTTTTCATAGCCAAATATGGTGTTAATTGTGAAAACTTGACATTAACCACTTCAGCAAGATGATGCCTTTTACCTCGATTCTGGCTAAAATGAGACCATTTTATGCAGTTTAAGAAGGACCTGTGTTATTCAGAGGGTTTACTGAGCTCGCATGTATACCCCTCTAAGTTTAGAAAAAAAAAAAAAAAAAAAAAAAAAAAAAAAAAAAATGGAGAATGTGCCTGAGTAAATATATATATATATACAGTATATATATATATATATATATATATATATATATATATATATATATATATATATAGATAGATAGAGTACCAAAGGTAAATTATAAGCTAAAGAAAATCTAATACTAACCCGAATACCGACAGTTATGATAAACAATTATGTCATCGTGCTAAAGGGGTTAATATGATACAGAAACAGTATTTATTTTGTGTCCATTAACCCCTTCTGTATCAGCGACGTCTATTTAATTTAATTTCAGCTACATTTAGACGATTTTATGAGGCTAAGGAAGGATGTATGGTAGCTAAAAGGATGAACTGAGATAGTCTGTAGCCTTTTAATGGGTAGACGTCCTTCCTAAGCTGAACACAATGGTCTTGTAGTTGCCAGAATATTAATGGAAAGTACATCACCGGTACAGAAGGGGTTAATTATCGGGAAATCAGCAGCAAATGGAGCGAGAGTGAGGTGGAAGGATGGAGTTTAAAATATTTGGGTGGGAGGAGGGACGCCGACTGACACGACAGAGGTGTATAGGAGGATTACTTCGTGGCCACCCCCTTGAGGATTAGGGCATCTGGTCATAGATATAGGTTTCTTTAGTTACCATGAGAAGACTCCCACTTTGCTTGAAGTGAAAGATTTTTTTTTTGTGTACTGTGGAATGAGGTAAATTTGGGCATTTTAATTTTAATTTCAATGGGAGGTGTTTGGTGTTAGGACCGAAATTAATAAATTAGATTATTTTATTGGTAAAACATATTACAGTAATGTTGAATATCTTTCCTACAAGCTACGTAAGCAAAAATCTGTTTACATGTGTTTGTTTGCGATGTTTTATTATATTTTTTCCACCAACCAACTTCACTTCCAAATTCAATTAATGAAATCAACAATTGACAGAGTCAGGACTTAAAAAGACCTACATAAAAAGTCCTAATTTACCCCGGTTTACGGTATTAGAGGTGCAATGATTTATGCCTCAGAAATGTGGCTGGATAAAGTGGATTATACTAACTGAATGGAGCGTAATAAAAATAAGAATGGGGAGATGGATGTGGAGGGTTAAACTGAGGTAACTGTGTTGGTGGTGTAATGGTTTAGATGCCTATGTTCTGGTTGTGGTGTCCCGAGTTCGAATCCCGGGAGGACCATATGCTTTCATTAGTTTATTCAAGTACATTGGGGTTAGTAATTGATGATTAATATTAACCCTTAACTGGCGGCGCCCGGCTATTGTCGAGTGAAATAAATGTGGCGGGGCCCGGCTATTGTCGAGTCCAATTTTGAGCACGTAATGTGCTCTGAGAGAGCTGAGCGGTGGGAGGAGCGTAGATTACCTCCTGACCGCTCACCACGGTGGCTGTGGAGCTACTGAGATGTACTCCTTTGTACTCCACCCTCTCTCACTCGTTTCACACGTAATAACGTAAGAAAATTACCGTATTTTAGCGATTTTGCCCTTCGGTTGCACGATCGTTGCAAGACAACCAGTGATCGTAGAAGGATGGTTCGGGTGTCATTGGAAAGCTCAATTTACGCCCTTTCAGGGATACATACTTGTATTACGCTCTGGGTCTTGTTTATGCATGAAAAAGAGCACGGAAACAACCCCATTTATGGTAAAAAAAAACGCTGGGCGGTACATAGAAATTACCGCCTAGGCCGCTCGTTGAGTGTTAAGAACGGGGTGTTACTTTTAACTAATGTGGAACTAAGGAGACAGTTAGGCATTAAAGAGTATCAGCGAAGAGATGCGTATGAGCAGGCTTGTAGAAATGGATAGATGATCAAAATTGCGAGAAGGGTTGCAAGTCTGTGAACATGGAGGGAGCTGCGTGGAGAGGTAGACCTAGAAAGACACAGGATCAATTGCATCCATCCGATCTCATACAGTAATTCCTCACTTAAATTAGTTGTTACGTTGCTGACAATCCAGACTCTAAATAAAGTGAAGCAATTACTCTTTGTCATATTTATTGTGATCTTGAACCTTTTTTTTATTTTTTCATTATTTTTATTATTATTATTTTATGACAAAAGGGTGTCAAACGAAAGCCAAGTCCAATATTTTTGGTCTTTATTATTGTCAATGTAAAGGTAAGATTATGGTTTATAGTTCAAATTATGTCTTTGGAAGTGATAACATGGCAAAAACAATGCTATTTTGGTATGAGTATCCTAGGTTCGAGTCCTTGGAGTGCCACATGTATTTGTTGATTTCATTAATTGAGCTTAGAAGTAAAGTTGGTTAGTCAAAAAATATGAATTACATGTTAATTTTCTTGTATTCCTTTTCATATTCATACAAGTCATTAAACAACAATGCTCCGGTTTGACACCCTACATGACAACATTAAGTGAATTCTGTTCCCTAATTAATGAATAGTGTAACAATGAAACAGCTTAAATGAGGAGTGCCTGTATTTAAAATCTTGACAAGGTAGGCAGCTCAGGATGTCGCCATTTGGACTTGAGACTGAAACCGTACTTCTTGTGAATCAATGTCTTTAACCCTTACTGTACCGGCGATGTCTTTTACATGATATTCTTACTATATTTAGACAACTTTGTGCAGTATGAGAAGGATGTGTGGTAGTAAAAATGGTTAAGTGAGATAGTTTGAAGCCTGTTTATTGCAGGAGGACCTTTATAAACTGAATAATATCGTCTAATAGTAGCCAGAATAAAATTGATAGAACGGCTCCGGTACTGTACAGGTTAAAATATATGATAGTCTATTTTTCTTCACCTGGTGGAAAATGTAATCCCCTTTAAAAGCTGATCTTTCGATACTTAATGAGAAACATATGAAACTACTATTGTGTATTCTTGAACAATTCTCTCCCTTTGCAGCGCCTGATACCAAACAACTACCGGTACTGTGGGAAGGAGTGCTGTTTAACATGCCTAGCCCGGGCATACTTTCAAAAGTACATTCTGACATCGTGCCGTGGGGCCCAGGCGTACTGTTAAGACACGGGCTTGAATTCGTCCTAAAACCACTTAAAACTGCGTGAGAGAAAGCTATGTTGTCATAGCGATCGGTCCCCGAAACACACAACACACCTTCACAGTCTGCTTACCGAGTGGCAAGCATAGCCCAAGTTAATCGATCGATAGTCTTCGGTCATCTGAATCGATGCACATAAGAATGGTTACAATGGTGAAATAAATTAATAATAAATATAATGAATGAAAACCCATAATTAATAATCAATAGGCAATAGTTGCACGAGTGTTTACAAGTTGAAGTTGTATGCCAGCTAAACTTTCGAACGAAAACACATACTGTATGTACGTGTCACGTATATGTAGGCCAAAGCTATCCTTGTATTGTATTTTCACTATCAAACCTGAACCACTTGGTGTAAAATGTTTAGTCTTCACCATTCTCGATATAATTTACATAGGTTAGGCCATTTCATTTCGGAGATATGAATATGTCAACATCACAAAATTGCTGAAACCCCCCCAAGTTTATCTCGAATACGCAGTGAAACTTATTCTTATATTTTCACTATCAAACTTGAACCATTTGGTGTAGAAAGTTCTAGTCTTTAAAATTCCCAAGATAACAGTAAATGCTACATCCTGATATATAATTTACATAGGTTAAGCAGTTTCATTGAGGAGTTAAGAATACGTGGAAGCTCATGAAAACACCACAAATACAGCTAGCCGGGTGACGAGGGCTAAGGAGAATACGCAGATTACCATCACCAGTTCTAAAGTGGTGATGGGCTGGTCTATCAGAGTGAGAGTTGAGCATTCTCTGCCATACCCATAGCTTACTCTGACTGTTCCTTTCGCTTATATATTTTCTAGATCTCAAGTGGATCTTCCGTGTATTGACCTCTCTACTGCCAACCTAGAGGCTGGCAGACTGGGAGCCAAAGCATCACATTTTTCCTTTGCCCCTCAACTTTCCCTTCACAATTGTTAAGGGGTAATTGTTAAGGGGCGCAGGGCCCTGCGTGGGGCTTTGGTGTCCAGGGCGTTTCCGTACCCTCATCAGCCCCTCGCCTGGGAGCGGCTTCGGTCACATGGGCTTTCTTAGTGGTAATGCTGGGAGGGTTCTGTGGGGGTGCTTGGTTATGGCCATGGCCTTGCTTGGGACCTTGGGGCTGCTCGGCCATAGTGTCTGGGGAACAACAACAACAACCAGTTCTAAAGGTAACGTAATTTTTCAAGCTATTTCGTCTATTACCGGCGCTGCGGAGTGAGACAATTATTTAAGAATACAGGCGCTTGTCTTTGCAGCATGTTCATGCCAAGTTTTCACATTAAGATGGGATATAGCAATTGACCATCAGCTGGAAAAAAACAGACTATAATTAGATAACTCCATACTAGAGACCCCATAGTGACAGAGATCGGCCAACCTCCGCCATTTTGGTGTCACTGGTGTCATTAACCTCTCTTTACATTCAAATATCTCCATACCCATAATAAGTAATTGGCAATACTGTACATGATATATAGTTTGATCTTTGGATATAATTATTTTATTTTATTTATTTATTTATTTTTGTTTTGCTAGACGCCGCAATTCCCGAGAAGGGGTGGCCAGGAACATCAGGCGTTTATCACGAATCGCTAGGTCAAGTTGCCCGGGCTTGACATCTACCAATAACATTTTGACAGTGAGGGCTCAATCCGCCGACCCTTTGATCAGCAGCCAACGCTCTACTGTTTATGCCTATGCCATGGTTCGCGACAATCAATTCTACACAATGAAAAATAAAGTAATGCCTCGTTGTTTGATAATTACAGCACCAAGATGGCGAAAAAATAAAGAAAGATGGCCGCTCTCTCACACCACAGGATCTCTACCGCATACTAACTGGCTAATCTACCCTAATTATGAAGGCTATGTAGTGAATCACATGCAGGGGTCCGCAGCTGCTGTGCCCGCTTGAACATCTGGGCGTCTCCATACGAACGGGCCCGCCATATCATATTCTCCCCTGAAACAAAATGAAAAATAAACATGATAAATACAAGAGAATGAAACACTTGGGGAGACAGAGCGAGACAGAAGGAGGAGAGGGGAAAACAATATATATAATGAAAACCATAAAATTAGAGAGAAGGGGATATCATGTGAGAGATAGATTACACAATAATAAAATATATCATATTCATAAGTGTAGCTACTCCCAGAAAAGTAGTCGCCATATCTCATCTGAAAATTAAAAGAAAATACAGTACAGTACAGTACAGTATATTATATGATATGTTGATATCGGTTGAAAGACAGTTTTATGTTTTGTATGGGTATATCTTGGTCACCAACTTACATACATACATACACAAATTTAAAGACCGAGTGCTCCACACGAAGCGCAGTTCCGGTCTCACGTCCTAATGGCGGCGTTCCAGGCAACCCTGTTAAGAGTTGCCTTACTTGTCAGGTGCTTTGATTTAAGATCAGACCGCAAAAGGTCCTATCCCATGTCTTTCTTGGTCTGCCCCTTGGTGCGGCTCCCTCCACATTCAGGGATTTGCATCTTTTCACCCAGCTTAGTTCATCTATCCTCTCCACATGTCCAAACCATCAAAATCTGCTAGTGCGCATCTCATCACTGATACTCTTGATACCTAACCTTCTCCTCAGCTCATCACTAGATATCCTATCTTGCAGTTTGGCACCACACATCCATCTCACCATTCTCTTCTCATTGCGTTCCATTCTGTTGATATTATCCGCTTTGACAAGCCACGTTTCTGAAGCACATGTCATTGCGCTTCTAACGCATGAAGTGTACACCTTTCCCTTCAAGGGGAGAGGGAGTCTTCTCATGGTGAGTAGTGGCAAACTTTCCCCAGCCGCATCTTATTCTGGCGATAGTGGCGGCCTCAGCCCCACCACTGGCAGAGATGGTAACACCCAAGTAGCAAAACTTGTCCAACAGCAGGGTATCAAACGGGGGCAATTTTGTTTTAGGACTGGATTAATCCTTTGAGGATGATGAGTTCATGACGCATTTTGACAGCATATTCTGGCTATCATTAGACGATTTTATACAATTTAAGAAGGATCTGCGAGAATTTTAAGGGTAAACACTGTCTCAATTAATCTCTGACTTCCATATACCCTTCCAAATATGAATAAAATTGTCTAATAATAGCCAGAAAAGAAATGAGTCATCGTATCTTATAAGGGTGAAGTGAGAGGGTATACAGGAAAATTTGAATGAAATTACATTGTCTGGGCCATTTACCAAACTATCAAAGAAAATATGATTAAGTAAAATAATCTTGAGAGGGATTTTAGGGAACTTATGGGTCTATGCAGGGATGTTACAGGGGATCATGCATCATGGAGTATTCATTATTAACATATTTGACTATATAAACTTTGTCATAGCTGAGCAACTAAAAAAGTTACAATGTATCCTAACAATAGTATGCTATTAGGACGACCTGGGCGGCTTAGATGTGTGTGAATGTTTTTTTTTTTTTTGTGTTGTATTGTCCCTGTTCAGGCTCTGTCTCGAGTCGGCCACACTCAGCTTAAAAAAAGAGGGTTATGTGCCTGAATATATAAATATAGATAGATAGGACATAAGATTGCACTCGCCTGCAAACCAAGAAGTCGACGATTCAAGGCTCGGGACAGCCAGTGTGCGTTATTGGAAGACAACAGTGCTATTGGTGGATGGTGCGGTCTAGCAATCTGTCCACTGAAAGTCCCTGAAACATCAGGACATCCACCCTAGACCCGCTTTTGAACAAGGAGTGCATGGTGATAAAAACTGCCTACGGTATACAGTATAAGCCTTAGGTTGGTATTCTTAAACAATTCTTTCCCTTCGCACCGCTGGTAATGAACGAAATTACCTGAAAAATAACGTTACCTTTAGGAATGGTAAAGGTAATCTGTGTATTCTCTATAAATAACGCTCACTCCCACAGTATTCGCTCGGTATCAAACACTGGGAAGGGAAAGAATGGTTTAAGAATACTACCCTTAGTATCAAATAGTCATACTACTGTACTTGGATCACCGCATATGAATTGGCTAGCCTACCCTACATGTAACATAAACACACACATTTCTATAATGTACTTCTCCTTACAGCACATGAAATAAAGGTACAGTTGTGAGTCATGACAAGTGGACTCTTTGAACCTTTGAAGCCAAGTTCTGAAGCATTTTGGAAATTGGGATATAGGAAAGCATTGTCGTCTCATTTGATTTCTATCAGTCTCCTATAGGGAAAAGCAGGGAGGCCCAAAAAGATCCCCCCCCCCCCCTCTGGATAAAATTGAGTTAAAGTGTTGTACTGTATCATTTTTGGTTTCAAAAGTGTTGCATAGTCTCCTTTGGGTTTGATACAGACACATTTTTTTTTATACAATTAGTTTAACCAGACCCCCGAGTTCCCAGATAGAACTCCTACAGGGCTGGCCCGAAGGATTAGATCATGATGTGCAATCAATCAAAGCAGAAATGGAAAGATCAGGAAGGGATTAAATGAAGCTAAGGAGAGAGGAGTCTTTTAGGAAGAGGAAAAGACGGTAGGAGGAGAAGGACGGAGACTCTACTAGTATGGCACAAAGGTCGTTATTGACAAATTAAAGAAAGCGTAGGCGAGAATACTTTCGACAGTCTGTAAAAATGTGGCGATGTCGTCCCCACACAGTCTTCAACCTCAGTGTTCCACATGCGGCACGCATGTGGAACACTGAGGTTGAAGACTGTGTGGGGACGACATCAATTTTGTTTTTTTTCTATGTGAGTGAGGGAGACAAAAGGCAGATCTGCATGTATCGAGTGCATCTCCCAGAGTTAAAAGAGTGACATGGGCCAAAATCAAGGGACGTTCGAGCCAAAATGCCTGGACACACAAAGTTTGAAGCAAATGGGTGAGCAGTTATTATAGCTCACAACTGTACTTACTATACTCCATTCATTATAGGTAGGCCAAAAATCGTGACCCCTAACCTCTGTATCTCAATAAAGCGCTAGAGCAAATGGGTTGTATATGTTCACACCGATTCCCTGGCTGACTCTTCCCAAATGGTCGAAGAAATATTAGCTTGGTTACTTTAGTTCGTTTTAAGTTATAGAGGTTTGTGATTCGCATATGTTCACACCGATTCCCTGGCTGATTCTTCCCGAATGGTAGAAATATTAGCTTGGTGACTAGTTTGTTTTAAGTTATAGAGGTTTGTGGTTCCTGACTGACTCTTCCCAAATGGTAGAAATAGTAGCTTGGTTACTCTAGTTCGTTTTAAGACATAGAGGTTTGCGGTCAAGATTTTGGGCCTACCTATAATGGACTATACATGCAGTATATATAAAACTAAAATAACCCCCAAAACTTACTGTAATTCTTCTCCTTAAAACAGGCGTTCCTAAGCGTGGACACGTAGTCTTCCTCCACGTGCTGTTCTAACCTTCGAATGCTGCCCTGGTAGTCCGTTGAAAAGTCTGGTTTGACATAAAAAGACACGCCTAGGTTGGAGGTCGATCGCTGCACACTGTATTTGCTGTGGAAAGAAAAGAAACGGAAAATTAGCATTTTGACAAAAAGAGGAAAGAAACTGGAGGAAAAAAATAATAAAAAACAAATATACAGTACTGTACTGTACTGTCTTTGTACGGATATGTGTGTGTGTGTTTGATAAAAGGCAAATTTAGCTTGACGTAGTAAGAACTGCCTAGGTTGGAAGTCGATCACAGCACACTGTATTTGCTGCAATCAACAAAAATAAAACAGCATTAGGGTACATACATACAAGTTTAACCCTTCAAACTCGGCTGTCCTCTTATACTTCACACCAAACTTTCATTGCAGAACTTGGGTGTCCTCTTATACTCCCGCGCTCTAAAGAATGTTCACAACCTCACAACAACAACCAGACGACATAGCGGTTTCCGGTCAACGCCAGGATGAAGACAACAATAAGTACTCACTTTTACCATTGCTAAGCTATTAAGGCCATAAGGCCCCATATGGGCCAATTCTAGGGGTATGGAGCGCAAGAGGACAGCCGAGTTGGAGGAGTTAAAGATCGATTCATCCACAGAGAGCGTGGTTTCAGTCCTTTTTTTTCTGTAGTACAGTACAATAAAGACTTGCCACAAACACAGCCCCATCATGTCATCACAGTGGCTGATGTTGGTATGCCGCTAACAGTGTCTCAGCAAGACTCGATAAAGCCCCCCTGAAGCACTTGCACCCGGCGAATCCGCACCACACCAGCCTTAACCGTGCTACCGTAACAAGAAATCGCCGTAACTGCTACAGAGGCTGACTGCACCATTGAAGTGGCGGGCGGTGGGGTCGCTGCATCCCTATGTCAGAGAGAAAGGCCGAATTGTGCCAGTGAGAGCAAGACACTAGGGAACCATAGGGCACACCATTATGGCCCCACTGCCTTCACCACTCTAAAGAAAAAAGGTAGAAATAAGAATGATGAAAATGGTAAAGTCAGAACTGGCTATGGGAAGTAGCCAGGGTACTTATTGAATTTGCAGATATGTGATAAAGTGAGTGTATGGGCGCATGTGTTTGCATTCAAAAGTGTTGCTTGATATAGTATGAAACCTCTAAGACTCCCACATGGATCCTAGAAGTGGCAAGGTTGTACAGTACTGGGACTGGGGGGCTCCCATATATCCAATGTGTTGCAGTTTGTGATCACCCTCTGTTCCCTCTGCTACCTTTGTGTGACCCAGGCTCACATGTCCAAGCATGTACAGGTATGTATCTAAGCCATTCACTATAAATTATATATATATATATTTTTTTTTTGTGCCGAGATTGTATAAATATTGTCAAATACTCGATCCTGCGTTGGTCCAGTGTGACTAGCTGCATCAGGTTGTCCACATCACTAATACTTCTTTAACGGTCATGATGGTGTAATGGTTTAGAGCATGTAAGTTCTGTATGTAGTGTCCTGGGTTCAAATCCTGGGAGGATCACATACTTTCATTAATTTCATTTGGGGATTAATAGTGTAAAGAACAATATTACTTATTGCAGTACAATCAACCACATACTGTAAATATGTATGCTGTATATAATTCTAACCATTTGCGTTAATTTGCCACAAGCAATGGCATGGTCGGTAGCATGTCTGACTGCTGATTGAAGGGTCTGCAGTTTGATCCCACACCGTGTCATTGGTTGTATACCAATGGCACGGCATAGAATCGAACTGCAGACCCTTGAAAGGCAAGAGTTTGGGCAGCTCGGTCTAGCAATTTGTGGCAAATGTCCAGTTAAGTTCCTGTAACAAGGGCATGCCCTAGCCCTGTCAATCAAAGGAGTGCACAGCGTTAAAAAACTGCCTTATCAACTATATCATCAATGTCTCTGGAATGTTTTGAATTTTACTTTTTAGCAATAATGAACCCTGCAGATTCCCAGAAGCCAAACAGTCAATGGTTGGATCCAGAGGAATCATTAAAACTTTATCACACAAGTGCTTTTCCACTTAACTTTTATCAGCACCTCTGGCTTGGCAGTTTATGAGTAAAAGCTTTATATGACTTTTGTTACATTACAATGTACAGTACTGTACTAGCCAACTTCCATAGGACAGATTCATCAACATATTAATCACCATGCTACTTGATTTATCTATCTATCTATCTATATATCTATCTATCTACTGTATATACTCAGGCGCATACTCTATTTATTTTTTCTTTTAGCGGGGGGTGGCTGACTCGATGGTAATTAAAATATATCTGCACTAAAATGTATTCATGATTAATTTTGCACTTACTGGGATCTTAGCTATCCCATTTTTAATCTCTCTGATTTTGTTGATGAAAATGAGATATGAGTCTTTGGAGTACCACATGTATTCATTAGTTTCATTGATTTCATTAATTGGGTTTATTTGTAAGTTAATTGGTGGGTTGGTGAAAAAATATGAATTTATGATGATGGTATAGGTAGCGCCAACGAACTTGACAATAATCTTGATCCTTGACCTCTCTGCAACTCAAAAGGGCTTAGAGCAAACTGGCTGTAAATATCCACACTTATTTCCAGATGGACTTTTCCCAAATGATAGAAACGTCAGCCCGATTGCTTTCATTAATTTTGAGTTATATGAAGTTAAGGGGGTCAAGATTATTGTCAAGTTTGCCGGCATTACCTATAGTGTAGTGCAGTGTTCAGCAACTGTGATTCAGCTTTTGGGTGAGCAGCGTTGACAGGGGTTTGGAGTTTCCATTAGAGAGGGTTCTTTCTGAAGTAGTGGTACAGTAAATATCAACCGTTTGTTGACACTCTTGCTGAATAAATTATGCAATATGAAGGTCTTACTACTTTCCCTTGACAGTATTCAGGAATTTCTAATTAACTGTCTTGATAGCGTAATGCATAAATGCGCGGAATTTCGGTGCGAGTATCCTAGATTCGAGTCCTTGGAGTGCCACATGTATTTGTTGATTTCATTAATTGAGTTTAGAAGTAAAGTTGGTTGGTCAAAAAATATGAACTAGCATGATTTGTCTCTTTCTAGATTTCACACATATTATCTTCAAAGTTTTTTTTGGCAAACTATTGGTTTTCGCTGTAAAGTTAGCTTAAGATATTCCTTTAAGCCTGAGTTCCCAGTGCTTACATTGTACATTACTCAACTGACTACTTGTGTCGACGATTATTCATCAGTATATACTTTAAACACAACTACTGTACTATGATAAAGCTCTAGCAGTCACTTAAATACAACAGAAATTGTCTGATGAGTAGTTTCCATATGGTACGAGGTAAAAGAACTTTTTGAAACAACTATATCATAATACAATCACATGCTGCTACCACAGCAACAGACACCATACCTTCAAACAAACAACATGCAAATATTCTCATCAATAATTTTTCACAAGTCAGCCATCTAAACCCCCACCGTGACAATTGACAAGTCATCCGACGAAAACGACTATTCCCTACAGACCCAGACTATGCACCCTTCATTAACAGTCAGACCAAGCACATCATCGACAACCTCAAACACTCATCCGCCTGTGGCCCAGACGAAATAAGTAACATACTGTACACCTCAGACAGCTGGGACCACAAGGCATTCAAGCCCACACCAACATATCAAACTACAGCTATTCACACAACATAATACTGTACCCAACATCTGGAAGGATGGTGTCATCCCCACAATTCCCAAACCAAACAAACACCCCATGCTACCTTCCTCAAACCACCCCATTACTCTCTTTTGCACCCCCTCAAAAGTTGCCGAACGCCTCATATTATAACTAACCACACCTCACATTCCCCTAGCTATATCACAACCAGGCTTTAGGCCACTACACTCCACAAACACCCTTCTTACAGACCTCACACAAAAAGCTTTTGATGGCATCAAATCACCTAGTCCACAACACAGACCACTTCTTGTTACAATTGACATTAGTAAAGCTTTCGATGACATCCCCCGCCACAACCTTACAAACAAAATTCTTAGCACAAACATGTAAAACAACACAAAAACATAATCTACACTTCTTGAGAGCCCTGTGGGAAAGCCTGATCGTGGCCATGGCATTCCTTAGGGACTCGGGGCTGTTCAGCCAGGCAGCCTAGGGAACAACAACAGTAACAGCACAAAAATATGGCTGGCCAACTATCTAGCAGGCAGATATGCCCATGTAAGATTTGCTAGCCAGTCATCGAACATCAGAAATTTCACAAACGGAGTCCCTCAGGGATCCGCCTTGTCACCAACTCTTTTCAATCTATACATGAACGACCTACCCATACCCCATAAAAACACACAGCCTCTTACACAGAAGACATAACACTCACATGTACATATAGACACACAAACACAGCCGCACAACTCCTCCAACCGTACCACAACACACTACACGACTGGTTCACCACAAACAAACTCAAATTAGCCCCAGCCAAATCTACAGCGACCCTTCCACACAAACTGGACAGTAGAACACCCTATAACACACACACACCCACACCCAAAATCCTTGGTGTAACATACGATATAGCAATGTCATTTAAACAACATATTACAAACATCAAAAACAAACTGACACCAAGACTAAACGCCCTCAAGTCACTTGCCCACACAACATTTGGATATAAAAGAAACTACCACCACAGTATACAAGCAATATATACGTTCAATGATGGAATATGCTAGCCCTGCTTGGGCCTCCAACCTCTCTGAAACGCATCACAATACCCTATAGACTATACAGAACAAAGCTCTCAAAATAATCACTGGCTGCACAGCTACAACACCAACAAATCACCTACACCAGGAAACCAAAGTCCTCAAAATCAAGAATCACCTTGATATGAGAGGCACAAAATTCCTCGCCACAGCCTCCACAAACCAACACCACCCACTACACTACATGGCAGAACATCCACACACACCAAGAAATATAAAGACAACACCTAGAACTCGTTATCATACACAAATACTGTCTTCACTTGCCCACCCCAAGCCAGCCTCCAGAAGCATATCCATACTCAAATCACCCACTGATCCATCCAGTCACTCAAAAACAACACTCAGCTGCATGCACGGCCCCCTGAAATCCATCCCTCAGAAACCCTCCTTTCCTGTAAGAGCCTGAAATCCATCCCTCAGAAACCCTCCTTTCCTGTAAGAGCAAAGTCCACCTGGCTAGACTGCGATGTGGTCACCATCCAGTCCTTTTGAGTTATCAGAAGAGGCTGGATGACTCCGTCCAGGACACTACGGGTTGTAACACAACACAGCACACTATCAAAACACATTATGGAAGAATGTATAGCACTCAATCACTTACGCCAACAACACAACACACACTCCTTGAGAATTTTTTTGGGAAAACCCGGTCTCCGCTGTGGCCTTCCTTACGAGCTCGGGGCTGTTCGGCCAGGCAGCCTAGGGAACGACTACTACTACTACTATATCTTTGTCAGTCAGACAAGACATGAAACTAAATTACATGTCACTGATGTCCAATACTTTTTCCCTGATCATGCATTCCAGGGTTCTCTCCAAAGAATTATTTATGTACAACCACAAGAATTACTCATGTACATGTGCGCAAGACAAACATGTACAGTATGTGCACGTGACCTTAGTCACCCAAAGGTGGCACGTTTGGTAGTGGAAGCAGAGGCTGCTACACTGCCTTTGACTCCAGCACAACCTTACCATCTCATGGATCCACATGGGAATACTGTATTGGAAACAGTGCGTCCAACTAAAGTCTGTTCATTCTAGGTTGGGCAGAAATCGTAACCTCTAACCTCTGTAACTCAAAAAGGATGAGTAATCAAGCTAATTTTTCAACCAAATAGGAAGACTTGGCTAGGGAATAGGTGTGGGAATTGACAGCTCAAATTTTGCTCTAGCCCTTTATGAGTTACAGAGGTTAGAGGTTAAGATTTCTAGCCAACCAAGAATGAACCGACTATACAAGAGCTAATATCGTTACTGATGCCTCAAGCTACAGGTCACAAACACTCATATGATGCTAGCAAGTGTAACATGTCAACTGACCTGATTCACTTTCCAAAAATAAGATAAAAATAGGTGATGTGATTCTAAATTATCGTAAGTAAGATTCTAGGCTAGTTACAAGTTCAGATAAATGGTCTATGGTCTACCAAGCTGAACACAGAAATGCCCCACTCCTCACCATAAACAACACCCCCTAACACACACACATAATCCTACAGTACTCGACCCTGAACTGGCAACCGTGCCAGAACTTCGTCGCCCTCCTTGAACGCCCTAGATTTAGCCTGCTTGTCATAATGGTCTTTCATCTTTGTGTTGTAGGTGTAATATATGATACTTCAATGACATTCAAACACCATATCAAACATAAATATCCAGACTTAACACCCTCAGGTCACTTGCCCACACAAAATTTGGACACAACAAAGAAACTACCACCACAGTATACAAACAATATTTAAGATCAGTGATGGAATATGCAAGCCTTGCCTGGGCTTCTAACCTCGCTGAACACATCACAAGACTTTGCAGACCATTCAAAACAAAGGCCTAAAAATCATCACAAGCTGCACAACTACTACACCTACATCAAGAAACCAAAGTCCTCAAACTCAAAGACCACCTTGACATGAGAGGCACTCAATTCCTGGCTGCAGCCTCCACAAACCAACACCATCCATTACAGTACATGGCAGAGCACCCACAGACACCAAGGAACATCAAAACAACACCCAACACATAATATCACACACAAATACTGTTATCTCTCCCTCCCTGCCCACCCCAAACCAGCTTCCAGAAGCACATCCATACTCATATCACTCGCCTTTCCATCCAGTCACTCAAAGACAACACGCAGCTGCATGCACGACCTCCCGAAATATATCATTCTGAGTCCTCAAATCTTCACGAGGACAGAGCCCACCTGAATAGACTGAGATGTGGGCACCATCCAGCTCTTCTGAGCTATCAGAAGAGACTGGATGATTCCGTCGGCGACGCCTGTCCAGGATGTAACACAGCACCCCATACTATTACTGTAAACATATAGAAGACTGCATTCCACACAATCACTTACACCAACAACATAATCTATGGCGGGTGCCCAACCCCGAAAGAGGCGGGTGCCCAACCCCGAAAGGGGTTGAAATAGGGGAGCTATCCCCCCGCCAAAAGCGGCTGAAATAGGGGAGCTATCCGCCCGCCAAAGGCGGCTTTCTAGGGCCTTTCCTAGCTGATGCTGAGAGGATTGGGTTCTAGTCATGTGGTGATGGGCTGGTCTATCAGAGTGAGAGCTGAGCAATCTCTGCCATACCCATAGCTTACTCTGACTGTTCCTTTAACTTATATATTTTCTAGATCTCAAGTGATGGCGTCTCTTCCGTGGATTGACCTCCCAATCTACCAAGATTGGAAGCCAAAGCGTCACATTTTTCCCTTGCCCCTCAACTTTCTCTTCATAATTGCTGAGGGGCACAGGGCCCTGGGTGGGGCTTTGGTTTCCCGGGCGTTTCCGCACCCTCCTCAGCTCCCCGCCATGGAGTGGCTTCGGTCATCCAGGCTTTATTGTGGTCGGCGGGGAGGGTTCTGTGGGGCACTCGGTTATGGCCTTGGAATTGCTCGGGGCCTTGGGGCTGTTCGGCCAGGCAGCTTGGGGAACAACAACAACAACAACAACAACAACAACATAATCTACACTTCTTGAGAAAGTTGAGAGCCCTGTGGGAAAGCCCAGTCTCGGCCATGGCCTCGGTCAGGGACTCGGGGCTGTTCACCCAGGCAGGCTTTTTTTTTTTTTTTTTTTTTTAACCCTCCAGCCCCGGCTATGTATTATATATATATTCCTCGAAACCCGGGTGTTTTGGCCAAAAAACGTCTAGGCTAGGCTACCATATATTCGTTAATCAGACTGCTTCCCGCATTCCCGCGCATCCCCAAGCGTAGCTGTGTTATTTACCTGTAGAATGGCATTAAGTAGAGCTCTCTAAGTCAACTGGTTGAGCTGTGATGATGATTTCATTGGAGATAACTTTAACAAACAGCCCACACCACTTTTCGATACTTAACAACAACATACAGGCACACACGAACAAGCGACGCTCTCCTTCTTGTGGCCGGAGATGCGGGGCGTCGGTCCAGCCGGCTGTTGTTTACATGCGTCGGACCGACGCCTCGCACACGAAGCTCACAGGCTTTCAACCACTGGGCGTTCAAGAGGCCTTCCGGGAACCTGTTATATGCTTTTTTATGGGCGTTCAAGAGCCCTTCCGTGGTGAGAGGGTTAACCAGACCACTGAGCTCCATAAATGAACTCTCATAGGGCTGGCCCGAAGGATTCAATCAAGATATATAACTAAACGAGTCAAGATAGAGAGGGAAGGGCAGTAGGGGAACAAATCGAGGAAGGTGAAGACACGCAGACATTCCTCGCCAATTCACCAGTTCAGCCGGACCACTTGAGCTCCACATCAGAGCTCTTATAGGGCAGGGCCGAAGGATGAGGCAAGAACTGCTACACCGCAACACCAACCAAGAAGTGATCAGGGCGAAGAATGAGAGATCAGGTCGAAGGTAGAAAAAATCACATCGAGAAGCAAAAAAAGCATTACCGAACTGAAGCAAGTCAGTCTGGCCACAACAGCAACCGAAGAGACAAATCAGGTCAGGAGTCTGCTACCTAGCCAGGCCAGGGAGACTTGAGATATAGGTTGCCCGAGGACAACCGAATGGGACAGAATAAGAATAGAAGGGGAAAAACATGGAAAAAGAAATGGAAAAACTACTCAAAATTAGTCAAGCTGACGACGAAAGCTCGAGGGGAGATAGGAAGGGAAATGACCACAACCATCCCCCATCAAGCCCCAACCGCGCCAAGGAGAGTAGTAACGGGGGATAGGGAAGAAGAAGAAGAAGAACAACAACAACAACAACAACAAAGTAGGAATCAACAGGCCTTTTACAGTATCCTGTATACTTTAGGTCCTGTCTACAGTTTAAAGCCAAAGTGGCCACAACCAGAACAGCCAGTCTCTTGTCCTTGTCCCAATTTTGGTTTGTTTAGTTTGCAAGTTTTACATTTTAATCTAACCTTATTCCACTTAACCTAACTAACTTACAGTAGTCTAATTTAACTTATTATCTATTCATTATGACACGTCTAAAAATTGTGACCCTTTGCTTTAAGCTGGAGCAAAAGGGTTGTAAATCTTCACATCTATTTAGTGGTTGACTCTCCTCAAAAAGAGGAAATTATAGCTCATTTGCTCAAGTCCTTTATGAGTTATGAGAGGTTGAAGTCAGGATGTCTAGACTACATACATACAAACAAGTTTAAAGATAGTTTTGTCCAGAGAATGTGGTTACAGTCTCACATTCTAAATGGCAGCTTTCCAGGGGGCCCTGTCAATGGCTGCCTCTGTTGTCAAGTTCTTTATTTTGAGATCGGACCGAAGTACCTAATCCCACGTCACTCTAGGTCTACCCCTACGCGCAGCTCCCTCCATGTTCACAGTGACTAGACTCCCCATAGTAGACTATAGGCTGTTTAGATTGTGGTCGTTTAGCCCATTCTGTACCGGTGACGTCCTTCTTATCATATTCTGGCAACTATTACATGATTTTATTCAGCTTAGGAAAGATATGGGTAGCTACAAGGATTAAATGAGATAGTCTGTACATTTTTAATGACTAGAGACACTTCTTAAGGTGAATAAAATCATCTAATAGTAGCCAGAACATAACAAAAATTATGTCACCGGTACAGAAGGTGTTAAGAGTGTGGCTACTATGACATGTTATCCGGCTACTGGATCGGTAGTGTAGTGGAGAACGTCTCGGCCTCCCACCCCGGGAGACCCGAGTTCAGTGCCACGCTCAGGCATGAAGGTTTTTCGCATACACTGGTAGCCGGTACCATTTCCCTAGAGCAAGGAAATGGGTGATAGTGTCTGGTAATAAACTTTGGTTGAGCGCTATTGAATCTCAGAGCGAGGGCTAGAGAGAAATGGCCTGTATGTATGTATGTATAAGTAACCTGAACATTATTATTTATCATTTATTATTATCCCTGAATACATTATGTGTCAAATTACTTGGTATTTTCAAATCCATAAATTTAGAAATAATATAAGAATAGCCCATTTTGTTGAATGAAAGATCTTGTTTTCGGTTATCGTAAAACAATTCTTACTACAACCAGAACAAAAGTTTCCTCAAAATCAAACTCAAAGAGGAAATGAAAACATGTAACTGAGAAACCAAATTTATTAACAGAAAACAAGAAATTCCAACAGGGCAATAAAATAAAATATATATTTTTCTTATTTTCCACTTATCATAATGTTTATAAAAGAACAAGAAGTTTATTCCTCCTCATAAAGTTAGTCTTAATTATTGTCAAGAAAATATGAATCCTATATAAAATAAATAATAATATGTTAAAATAGTAAGTACTTAAAATATATGGCACCTTTTATTAACCCCTTCTGTACTGGCGTCGCTTTTTTTGTTATATTACAGCAACTATTAGACGAATTTGTTCTGCTTTGGAAGGACGTCTACCTATTAAAAAAGCTACGGATTATCAAAATTAAGCCTCTTAGCTACCGTATATCCTTCCTAAGCTTCATAAATTTTGCTAAATGTAGCTGAAATCAAATAAAAAAGACGTCGACGGTATTCAAGGGGTTAAGTACAATACAGTGAGACCTAAAGCCTGTGTCACACAAATGCTTTTTCGGGCAATTGTGGTCTGGCATCTTGTGAATTAAAGTTATATATTATTTTAAGTGAGACCTAAAACATGTGTCACACAAATGCTTTTTCGGGCAATTGTGGTCTGGCATCTTGTGAATTAAAGTTATATATTATTTTAGTCTCTTAATTTAAAATCATAAATATTCAGTCTAGTTGTCAATTCTAATACAAAAATACCCAAAATAAGTATGAGGAAACAATAATAATATGTAAAAAATAACTGTCAAAGGGGATTTAGGACAGGACTCCCATGGGAGCTGTTATATGCAGATGATCTAGTTCTTATCGCAGATAGTGCGCAGGAAGCAGAGGCGAAGTTCAAAAGATGGAGGGAAGGTATGGCAAATAAGGGTTTAAGAGTTAACATAGATAAAACAAAGGTCATGATTAGTGGAGTAGGGCGTGGAACTATGGAAAGAAGCGGCGACTATCCATGCGCAGTATGTGGGAAGGTGGTGGGAAGTAACTCAATTCAATGTCTGTAGTGACTGGGTACACAAGAGATGTAGTGGAGCTAGAGGACCTTTGACGAGAATCATAGACTTTGAATGTGCAGTGTGCAAGGGAGATCTTGTATTAAATGACCAGCCTGGCAGTGTTGATTTCGATAGTGTAACGCTGGAGTGTGTGAATAAGTTCTGCTACCTGGGCGATACGGTTTCCGCCGGAGGTGGCTCTGAAGCTAGCTCCATTGCTAGTGTTAGAAGTGGCTGGGGAAAGTTTAGAGAGCTGTTGCCACTCCTGACCATGAAAGGGCTCCCACCCCACCTTAACGGGAAGGTGTATACCTTGTGTGTTAGGAGCGCGATGACCTATGCCTCAGAGACGTGGCCAGTTAAAGCGGAGGATATCAATAGAATAGAACGGAATGAGAAGAGAATGGTGAGATGGATGTGTGGGGTTAATCTCAGGGACAGGGAATCGAGCGAGGAATTGAGAAGGCGTCTGGGCATTAGGAGTGTCAGTGAAGTGATGCGCACGAGCCGACTTGGTTGGTTTGGACATGTGGAGAGAATGGATGATCAGAACTGGGTGAAGAAATGCCATGGACTTTGAACGTGGGGGGGAGATGCGCATAGGGGTGGACCTAGAATGATGTGGGCTTGGGTACTCTGGTCCGATCTCAAAATATAGAACTTGACAACAGAGGCAGCCCTTGACAGGGCCGCCTGGAAAGTCGCCATTTAGGACGTGAGACTGTAACCACATTCTCTGTGGACAAAACGGTCTTTAAACTTGTATGTATGTATGTTTGTAACTTCCTTTATGTAATGCGAAAAGCCTGCTATCTTTCAGTAAATTGTGGGGGTGAGTGAGTACATTGAGAAAAAGTGAATTTGGTTATCAAAAATTGACGGAAAAATCGCTCGTATGACACCGCCTTACTGCATTCATCAACATGATGAAGGGGTTAATACTCTTAATACTGCATACTTTGTTCTGCGTTTTGTCCAACTTTTTACTTATACAGTACAGTATTGAACAGTAAAACCCCTCTTACAGAGTCTGCACATTCTCAAACCAATTTTGGATTTTCGCCAGTATTCTTAGAGTAGCCATTCATTGTCGATGATAATTACTGTTAGATTATTCAAGTACCGTATTTTTCGGCTCATAAGACACACTTTTTTTTCTCCTAAAATTAGGTCTCCAAAATCAATATGAGTCCTAACAACCAAAGGTTGAAGTTTTGACTGAAATTTCAGAGTCGAAATACGACCCCATACCAGTACTGTACCTTGTCACCCAAGGACTATACCTAATCAATACACATACTGTACTTACAAATACACTACTGTACTCAATACTTTTATAATTATATACAGTAATGTTGATTAGTAAAGCAAAATAATGGCTGTGGCTCAGTTACTGGGTTCCACTGTAATCCATTATTATGCTTTGCTTATCAACATTATAGTCATTAAAGTATTGATTACCTGTAAGTGTACCAATTCAGTTTTAGTTAGTGTAACAATTCTGAGTCACTAGGTGACTAGGTACAGGTGAGTGATGCCTATGCTAGCTTCAGAGCTTCAATTTTTTTTTTTCTCCCTAAATTAGCCTAGCTTATGGGGTGCGTCCTATCAATAGGAGCGTCTTATGAACCGAAAAATATGGTACTCTCATTGCAATTAAAACTATAACCTGTTCCAAATAGGTAGGCCAGAAATCATAAACCTTAACCTGTGACTCAAAAAGGGCTGTAAATATCCACTCCTATTCCCTGATTGACCCTGGCCAAATTCATATTGTTTTTCACCAACCCACCAATTATAGTAGAAATATTAGCTCGATTACTCTAGCCGTCTGGGAGTTACAGAAAATAATGTTTAACAGTTTTGGCTGTCTTTTTTGGAACCGGGTGTTCTATCTATCTATCTATCTATTGCCTGACGCCGTGATCCCCGAAGGGGTGGCCACGAACGAACCACCCCCATGCACCTCTGTCCCCAGTCAGTCGACGCCCCTCCCCCCAACCAGCACCGCCTTCGTTCATATACTTCCTCACTCCATACTTCCACCTCTCTTTCGGTCTACTTCTCCCTCTCTGTCCCTCCACCGGGTGTTGCATACAGTATTATATTAAGGGGGGATGGGCCGTTTTTTGTGTGGCCTCCCTTCTCCCTCGTGTTTAGCCGCATTGGTTTTAAGATTATAAGACGTTCGGCCCATTAGTTTGATGATTTTAAGATTTTATGTCCCGTTTCTTTGTCAATATTAAGACCTTTCGTGTCATTTAGATGTTGATTTTTTTCCTGGCGAGCAATAGCGAGCCTGTTAATTTTTAGAGGAAGGCCGGGACATTTTCTACCAAAAACTTTATAACTTTATCTTGAAGGGGGGGTCTAGGTTTTTTTTTTTAGTTTGATGGAGGTCTAGGGAGGAAACTAAAACAAACAAAAAGATAAAACAATAAGAAAATAAATACGCCCATCTCCCCTTAAATGGCTAGGAATAGGACAAAACTACAGTACAGTAAAGCCGCTGTCACACGAGCGATTTTTGCGTCAATTTTCCATAAGCAAGTTTTTACTCGTTATATTTAGGGACTTTTTTGCACTGGTATCGGTAACTAGACTGAAGGTAGAGTATGTTAGGTGGATGAATTCTGATAAAGTGTAATATTTGAAGCTGCCAGACCATAATTGCCCGTAAAAATTGCTCGAAAAACGACTCGTGTGACTCCGGCTTAATAACCACCGATAATGATAGGGTTTGTCTAGGAATATGGGCCTTTGTTAACCCCTTCTGTACCGGCGACGTCTTTATTTTCTTCTAGCTACTATTAGACGATTTTATTCAGTTTAACCCTTCCTGCCCGGGTGTCCTTTTAAAATCCGTAAGCTTGAAAGCCTATTAAGTGTGGTTTGAAACCTGTGTGCCGAAACGTTTGTAAACAAAGCCGGTCGGAGCGATGCGTAGCTTCAAAAACAAGAAGAAGTCGGAGGTTGGTTGTTATTGTCTGCTAGAACTAGAATTAGTGTCTGTAAGTGTCCGATATTGCTAAAACAGCATCAAAACTCTCTCCACGGAAATCATCATCACAACTGAACCAGTTGACCTAGAGAGCTCTACTCAACGCCAGTCTACAGATACAAAACAGGGCTACGTTTTGAGATGTGTATGAATTCTCTAGCAGTTAAAATAACAAAGATAGGGCTAGGCCTATTACAACGTTTTTTGGCCAGATCGCCCAGACCTGAGTGCTGTCCTTTGGAAGGTGAGCCCGGGCAAGAAGGGTTAAAAAGGGCTTTCAGCAATTAACAGGCTTTGAAATATCTTAATTAACCCTTTATACTACCACAGAATTGCTCGGGGCCTTGGGGCTGTTCGGCCAGGCAGCTTGGGGAACAACAACAACAACAACTACCACAGATCCTTCTTAAGCTGCACAAAATCATCTAAATATAGCTAGAATAAAATTAAGAAGATGTCGCAGTACAGAAGGGGTTAAAAAACTCAAACCTGTATTCAGGATTGGAAGCTTTAACCCCTTCACCACCATTACGGAATTCTATCATATTTTGGTTACCATTAGAGGATTTTCTTTGGTTTATAATGTACCTATACGACTGAAATGGGTAAATACGGTCTCAATACACCCTCTTAGTAACATTAAACTGCATAAAATCATCAAATTTTAGTCAGAATCTAAGGTATAAAGACGTCATGGTGCTGAAGGGGTTAAGGCAATTCTCGCTTTTACTGTAGGTAGGGTTTCCTCACTACTCGAAAGAGAGGTATAGTTTTGCATTATAATTCCTTAGTTCATATCATGAACTAAACTACCATATTAACCCTCTCACCACGGAAGGCCTCTTGAACGCCCATAAAAAAGCATATAACAGCTGCCCGGAAGGCCTCTTGAACGCCCAGTGGTTGAAAACCTGTGAGCTTCGTGTGCGAGGCGTCGGTCCGACGCATGTAAACAACAGCTGGCTGGACCGACGCCCCGCATCTCCGGCCACAAGAAGGAGAGCGTCGCTTGTTCGTGTGTGCCTGTATGTTGTTGTTAAGTATCGAAAAGTGGTGTAAAGTGGCTGTTTTGGCCATAAAGTTATCTCCAATGAAATCATCATCACAGCTCAACCAGTTGACTTAGAGAGCTCTACTTAATGCCATTCTACAGGTAAATAACACAGCTATGCTTGGGGATGTGCGGGAATGCGGGAAGCAGTCTGATTAACGAATATACGGTAGCCTAGCCTAGACGTTTTTCGGCCAAAACACCCGGGTTTCGAGGAATATATATATAATACATAGCCGGGGCTGGAGGGTTAACCCTACTACTACCGGAAATGTCAATACAGGTAATATAAAAATTCTAGCTATATTTAGACTATTTTTTGCAGCTTAGAAAGGATTTGCGGTTGTTAAGCGGGTTAATTGAGGTAGTCTGCAGCCTCGATAAAATAGTTTGATAGTAACCAAAATACAGTATACAGTACAGTACTGTAATTAAATGGACATCACCAGTACTGAATGGGTTAACTAAATATTACCATCCATCCATATAAAGTACCGGTAATTACCAGTTAACACAGCACAGTATTGGCAGGCAAAATGGTGGCACATCTAAAAAAATACTGTATTTCTCACTAGATGCATCAATGATTATGGTTATCACAACCCTTTCTTATAATATATTGGTACAGTATTTTAACTGTCATAGTCAACATTCTTATTCCTATCAAACCTATATACAGTATATATCATTATATAATACTGCTTATTATGTATTGTCACGTATATTGTCTTTGTCCCAGTTTTGGTTTGCTTAGTTTGCAAGTTTTACATTTTAATTAATATTCAACCATACACTGTTTTCTCTTAATTGTGACAGTACTGTAGTAAGTAGACAATCATTTCCTTGTTCTCATATAAAAATATATCCTGGTATACTGGTAACATACTGTATTCATATTATCACCCAATTAACTTACAAATAAACCTAAATAATGAAATCTATCTATCTATCTATTGCCTGACGCCGTGATCCCCGAAGGTGTGGCCACGAACGAACCGCCCCCATGCACCTCTGTCCCCAGTCAGTCGACGCCCCTCCCCCCATCCAGCACCGCCTTCGTTCATGTACTTCCTCACTCCATCCATCCACCTCTCATTCGGTCTACCTCTCCCTCTCTGTCCCTCCACCTCGCTCTCGTACACCCTCTTAGTCATTCTCTCGCTTTCCATACGTTCCATATGGCCGAACCATCTCAAGTTGTTACTTTTCACACTTTCCAGCACATCTACCTCCACACCACACCTCCTTCTTACTTCCTCATTAGTCTGTCTATCCCTCCATGTAACTCCGCATGCACTTCTTAAGTAATTAATTTCCACTGCTCTCACTCTTGGTCTGAGTCTCTCAACCAACGTCCATGCTTCGCTTCCGTAAGTCAGTGTCGGGATTACCACACTGTCATGCAAGGACTTCTTCACTTCCATACTGACCACCCTATTTCTTGTTACTGCTTTCAGCGTTCCTACGACCCTCTTCCCCTGTTGTACCCTCTCCCGCACTTCTGCATCCATAGTCCCATCTTTAATCAACACACTGCCCAGATACTTAAAAGAGTTGACGATCTCCATAGCCTGACCGTTCAGCTTCACCTCATACTCTGTGACTTCACCCCTTTCGAAGACCATAACCTTGCTCTTCCCCGCATTTACCTTCAAATTCCGTTTTTCGCACACTGTTCAAAATTCATTTACCAGACCCTGCAACTCCCATTCCATTATCACTCATCAGAACTGTATCATCCGCAAACAGCAGTATAGGTAGCTTCCACTCAATTCCCTCCCTTTTCAGCGATACACCAACATCCACTGCTCTTGATAGTATTTCTTTCATGACTCCATCCATATATACAGTAAACAACCACGGGGACATCACACACCCCTGTTTCAAACCAACATTCAGGTCAAAGAACTCGCTCTGCTCACTCTCCACACGTACTGATATGATATATATACTGTATAATGAAATCAATGAAATATATACAGCATAACGGTAATTTTTCCTTGCCAGCTTCTCTAACCGAGTATGACTGACACTTCTTGGCTACACCATTAGGGTTTCGATCCCATACTCAACTGAGAGATGTCTCATGAATAATCGCATAAAAAATATACCAAAGAAATACCTATCATGAAATATTCAATGCCTTGTTTCCACATAGTGATTTTGATGGGTTATTTTGTCTTAATATTGTGAAGTTCTTGTTTTGGTTTGTTTGTATTGGAAGTTTTATATTTTAATTACTAATGGTACCAAAATAAATTTGCTAGCAAAAGTGAAATTGGACAACTTTTTTACGATGACATAATTTTAGGGACTCGATACATTATAATGTAAAACTTGCAAAATAAACAAACCAAAACTGGGATGACACAAGATAAAAGCAAAAGAACTCATCAAAATCGCTATATGGAAATAACGCTTAATAAATTTTTATTTTTTTAAATAAAATAAAAATAAAATAAAATCTAAATAGCCTCTCGGAGAACCTAAAAATTATTCCTACAGTTTATATATGGTATAAAATATTAACTACCCAAGTAGATAACTATATATATATATAGCACCAACACACAATCAGTGTTAAATAGCGACAATGTATAATGTTTGAGGCACAATGTGCCTGAGAATATACAAAATGTAACAATGATAAACTCATGGATATGAAATGAAAGAAGAGTTTGATATTAACCCTTAATAGATGTGATAAAGCATTTCTTTTGTTTTCTGGCTATTATTAGATGATTTTAATCAGATTAAAATGGGTATAAGGGAGTCAGAATGTAAATTTGAGAGCTTTACCCTTATAATTCCCTCAGATCCTTCCTAAAATGTATAAAATTATCTAATGATAGCCAGAATAAATTGACAAAATGTGTCATAATCTTCTGACGGTTAGGGCACTGATGACTCTGAGAATGGTTAGTGATGTAAAGTTGATAATTAACGGGTGGGGGGTGGGGTGCTATTATTAAATGTTTAGTATTTCTATCTAGATATCTATTGCCGGACGCCGTGATCCCCAAAGGGGTAGCCACGAACAAAACGCCCCCATGCACCTCTGTCCCCAGTCAGTCGACGCCCCTACTCCCATCTAACACCGCTTTCACTCATATACTTCTTAACTCTATCCTTCCACCTCTCTCTCAGTTTACCTCTTCCTCTCTGTCCCTCCACCTCGCTCTCATACACTCTCGTAGTCACTCTCTCGCTTTCCATACGTTCCACATGGCCGAACCATCTCAAGGTGTTTCTTTTCACACTTTCCAGTACATCTACATCCACACCACACTGCTCGCGTACTTCCTCATTTGTCTGTTTATCCCTCTATGTAACTCTGCACGCACTTCTTAAGTAACTCATTTCCACCCATATTTACATATATACTGTATATATTGGTATACAGGTATATATTGGTATACAGGTACCTACCCGATAGCACTATCGTTAGTGAGTGCTGTACTGTATTTTATATATTATTTTGTAATAGTATAGATATCTTATCAATATTTGTATTTTTTACTATTGTTAATGTCTTGTCATGTTGCAAATTTGATTTTAAATAATATTTTGACATTTAACATGTAGTTTCTTTATTCATGCAGAGTTTAGTAAAATTTGCCAGAACGTCCCGGACTTCCCAAACTTGACTACTTCCTTTAACGTGACGATAGTGCATTGTTATATGTGCGATTGGTTTGCTTGGGAAACAGATTAACTTGCTCATGTAGTGATGTACACCCTATGTGGTGGATTGTGTTCTTTTATTTAATAATTTTCATTTTAGTAAACGTTGTTTCCACATAGCGATTTTGATAATTTAATTTGACTTTATATTGTCCTTGTCCCAATTTTGGTTTGTTTAGTTTGCAAGTTTTACATTTTAATTAATATATTTGTTTTCCTATGTGTATGATGCAGAGACATAGTACTTTCATATATTTCCATATAAGTCTCAAGATATCAGTTGCTAGGGTTGAATTTACCTTCAGCCAAAATGTAATGGACTATAATCACAGCTATTAGAAAAATATGAGAACTGACAAGGAAAACCTATACAGTAGTAACCTGAAAGTGAACAGATTATAGGTAAAGTTATTGGCAAACTATTGATTTAGACTGTACAGTCATAAGCCTACTGGTGTTGGGAAAGCTAATCTAGAGACCCTTTCAAAGCAGTGGGGTTCTATAACCCTTCCTTGAACAAATTCATTGATATGTTGTAGGTTGGAGAGAAGTGTTATTACATGGTTTTTTTTTTACAATGAAATAGAGATGATGACAACGATGACTCTGGAGACTATAACTACATGAATACATTGGTGGTATACGGCCGCGCTAATAAGTCATGTCTCAGCTGTCATTACGTTTTACTTGCTCTGTGCTGTATTAATGTCTGTCAGATGTTGAATAGGGTGGTTAAGTGTAGGAACATGCTTGTAAATCTCCCTCAAAATTTATAAATCAAGTTTAGATATTGATGATACCAATTATTGATCAAAACGTACTTGGTGCCGAGACATCACTTATTAGCGCGACTGTACATAAACAAGGCACTGGTGGATGGATAGACTAGTACCATACAGACTAGCAAACCCTGATGCAATACTGTACAACCAAAACTAGCTAAGATATGAGAGAGAGAGAGAGAGAGAGAGAGAGAGAGAGAGAGAGAGAGAGAGAGAGAGAGAGAGAGAGAGAGAGAGAGAGAGAGAGAGAGAGAGAGAGAGAGAGGGAGAGAGAGAGAGAGAGAGAGAGAGAGAGAGGAGAGAGAGAGAGAGAGAGAGAGAGAGAGAGAGAGAGAGAGAGAGAGAGAGAGAGAGAGAGAGAGAGAGAGAGAGAGAGAGAGAGAATTCAGAGAGAGGAAGAGAGAGAGAGAGAGAGAGAGAGAGAGAGAGAGAGAGAGAGAGAGAGAGAATGACAGGAGAAAAGATAAATAGAGATGATAGTAATGAAAACTGCAAATACTTATCTAAGATAGTGTGAGAGGACAGGAGGAATTAATAGATATAAAAAATAATTACAAAAGAACAGCAATGAATTTTACATCAGTACTCTCATTTATCCAAATTCCCAAAATCTGAACGAAATTGAATCTCAACCGATCTCCTGCGAATTCTAGTTGCCTATTAAAAGGTAAGTGAGCTAATAATATACTATTTTACATATTTACATATTTACATATGTTTCAGCCTTTGATTGGGTAAACTTTTACTTATCTAATTAAATCACATATCCGAATGTTTCAAATCCCCGGGGAATTTGGCTAAACGGGAGTCTACTGTATATACTTTCTCTATTGCTGCCTGCCCCTCAAAAAGAACATAAAGAAAGCAAGCAACACAATTAACCTTGTCGGGGAGAGGGAGTATGTGGGATCCGACGATAGGAAGCTCGACGCCAGAGACAGCAGCAGAATCAGAAGAAGGGGCATCAGCTGTAGGAACACAGAGAGGTTGGACTGTTCTGCATGACCTGCCCCGTGTTGCTGTTGTTGACGCCCCCCGTAGCCGGTCGTGCGGTTGGCCCCGGCCCCGTGGTGCTCCCAGCGGCCCCCTCGCCTCACGTAAACGTTCCCGCCCGGGTACCCGCCTCCGAAGAACATGTTGAACAGTTCTTCGGCCGTCATATCACCTGGGGAACGAGAGAAAAATATATTAGTTTAGTAAGGTAACTAACAATGATACTGTAAAAATAAAGTAAATAATAATAATGAACATTACCTACATACTGAATTGTGCAGTATATTGGTCAATGGTTTAGCATCCTTTTCCATTGCATGTAATGCCTCAAACAGGGTTGCCTTACAGCATAAAACTGCCCCATATGTCATCACTGTGTCTAATGTTGGTATAGTGCAAACCATGCCCCAGCAAGAGGGAGGAGTGGAGGATGTGGTACGGGGAGATACTATTTTCTATGTGTCATCCAATTTTAAGACATTTTCTGGCACTGGCACAGTATTTGAAGGGTTCTTTTTGTTTAAATACCGTGCCTTCAGTGAGGCCTACCGCACTTCATGGGTTAAAAGAAAAGAAATCTAGGGCCAAAACATATATTTCCCTCCTCTCTCTCTTACTATGTTCTGAGTGTGGTGTCCCGAGTTCGAATCCCGGAGGACCATATGCTTTCATTAGTTTATTCAGGTACATTGGGGTTTGTAATTGATGATTAATGTTAAGAACGGGGTGTTACTTAACTACACGAACCTGAACCCACAGAGAACAAGCCACAAACTGACAGATCCTAACCTGAGCGGCCCGGAGCCTTTCCCATCTCCCGGGAAGTCAAATCGAAACTCAGCCCTCCGCCACGACTCGATAAAACCGAGCATCCCGAAGATGAGAATGAACGCCAGGCCCAGCAGACACATTAGGAAGAGTATTTTCAAGTAGTGCACCAAAATGGCCAGCAAGGCACTCAGGATGGCCTCCTGGGCACTCTGCTCCGAGTCTGTAAATCAACAGAGACAGACCTCGACACTCAAATTTGGTAAGAAACTCTGATAAAAACTGTTGGCACCCGGAAAAAATAATCTTGAATTCGGTGTTGATCTTTTAATTCATGATATAATCTAATTACAGTACTTAATTTCACTCCCAACACCAAACACCTCCCAATGAAATTAATGAAAGCATGTGATCCTTCTGGGATTCGAACCTGGGATACTCCATACAGATAAAGAAGATCACATAGCCAAAAAGTCTCTAACAAAAGAGTTACAGTTTTTGCAAGCACAACCAGTCTGTAAATACATACATAAAATTTTAAGACTGAGTGCTCCACACATGCGTGCAGTTTCAGTCTCTTGTCCAAATGGCGACGTTCCTGGCAACCCTGTTAAGTGCTGCTTCACTTGTCAAGTTTATGGATTTGAGATCGGCACGTATAGTCCGATCCCAGGTCTTCCTCGGTCCACCCCTTGGTGCAGCTCCCTCCAATCACAGACCTGCATTTTTTCACCCAATTTTGTTCATCCATTCTCTCCACATGTCCATACCATCCCAGTCTACTTGTATACATCACCTCGCTAATACTCTTTATACCTAAACGTCTTCTCAGCTCATTTGCTATTCTATCCTGTAGCCTGGCCCCACACACCCATCTCACCATTCTCATCTCATTACGTTCCATTCTGTTGACATCCTCTACTTTAACGGCCCATGTTTCTGAGACATACATCATTGCACTTCTAACACATGAGGCATACACCTTTCCCTTCAGGGGGGGAGGCATTCTTTTCATGGTCAGGATTGGCAGCAGTTCACTGAACTTCCCCCAGCCACATCTAATTCTAGCGACAGTGGCAGCCTCGGCCCCACCACCGGTAGAGATGGTATCTCCTAGGTAACAAAACTTATCCACCAGTTCCAATGACTCATTTCCAAAATGCACAGCCACAGGATCATCACTTAAAACAAGCTCGCCTTTGCACACTACGCACTCAAATTTCTCTATTTCTGACTTATCCTTCGGCAGGGGTCCCTTTATTTTACTACAGCGCTTATTCCCATGGTGCACCCAGCGTCGACAGATGCTACATTAAATCGCGTTAACGCCCACACCCTTTCCACACACTGCACATGGGTATGCACCGCTCTTTTCCACATTGCCTCGTCTCAATCTACAATGCATAACCATGGTTTTGTTAATATTGACTCTTAAACCCTTGCTCGCCATGTCCTCTCTCCATTCTCTGAATTTGGCCTCAGCATCTTGCATACTGTCAGCTATTAGGACTAAATCGTCTGCATAAAACAGTTCCAACGGGAGTCCGCCTCTAAAAACTCTAGACAGTGCCTCAAGGACCATAATAAAGAGGAGGGGGCTTAACACTCAAGCCGCGGGGCCCATCATATGTCGGGCGAGAGAACCATGGCCATCACTGCGGGGCCCGACATATGTCGGTAGGGATGTTGAGCACATTATTGGCTCTGAGAGAGAGTCCACACGTTGGGAGGACGATAGACGGGCTCTGACCGCTCGGCATGGACCTAGTCCCGCCACTGACGTAACCTCTGCACCATCCCACACCCCAGGCCTCGCGAGAACAAGGAAAAACTAGGGAATTTACCGTGTTTTAGGGTTTTTCCCCTCGTGTTGCACGATCGTTGCAAGAGAACCCGTAGTCGTACAAGGATAATTCAGGTGTCATTGGAAAGCTCTATTATCGCCCTTTCACGGATACATAATTGTATTACGCTCTGGTTCTTGTTCATGCATGAAAAAGAGCATGGAATGAAGCTCGTTTAGGGTAAATATGCCCGCCAGGAAGGTAGTTACAAACATCCCCGTTTGACAGGGGTTAACACTGAACCCTGATGGACTCCAACACGGACTGCGAACTCATCACTCAGTATACCCTTCACCCTCACCGCACTTCGCGAATCCTCATACATCTTCATTATCACACGCACCAGCCACTCTTCCACACCAAGTTTCCTCATAGCCCACTGCACAACATTTCTAGGCACCATGTCAAAGGCCTTCTCCAGGTCTACAAACACAAAGTAAAGATCCCTGCCTTTTAGTAAATATCTTTCCTGTATCTGCCTGACTATGAAGATAGCATCGATTGTACCCCGTCCTGGCATAAAACCAAACTACATATCATCAATGGAGATGCTTTGCCTGATCAAACCCTCAGACTCTCTCACAGACCTTCATGATTTGGTCAAGCATTTTCAGGCCCCTATAATTTCCTCTATCTAGCGCATCCCCTTTTTCTTTGTATATATTTACTACTGTATTACACTTTTGAGCCAATCCTCTGGGATTTTCTTATCTTTAATAATGGTGTTTATCAACTCAGTGACTAAGTTGACACCAGTCTCCCCTGAGACTTTTATCATCTCAGCGACAATGTCAGAGCACCCTGGAGCTTTACCGTCCTTCATTTTATTGATTGCGTCGCTCACTACAGCTGGTGCTATCAAAGGAGGGGGTCCAGATATTGGTTTTTCGATACTAAGCTGTTCCTTATCCCATTCAAACTCTACATTTAGCAATCGTTCATAATGTGCCTTCCATGCTTCTCTGATTTCATTTTCTGCATACACAATCTTCTCATTATCGTTTCTAACACACTGTTCACCTATAATATCCCTAATGTACTGTTCACCTATAATATCCCTACTGTAATTTTTAACTCGCATAGTTAGGTTGAAGATCCCATTGTCATTTTTTTTTTTTTTTTTTTTTTTTTTCTATGTGATTGAGGGAGGCAAAAGGCATAACTGCCTATAGCGAGTGCCTCCCCCATAGTTGAAAGAGTGACAGGGCCAAAATCAAGGGACGTTCGAGCCAAAGTGTTACACACTTGTTCGAGGACCAGGTCCTTAATGCCTTTTTTAGCATTGTAAATAACTCTTTTGGCAGTTCGTTTAGCTGCCTGGTATTCCTCCTTGCTGCCTCCCTTCTTCCATGCTTTGAAGCATCTCCTTTTCTCTTTAACAAAGTCTACCAGTTCACCTCGCAATTCAAATACAGTACACTGAAATTTTGGCACAAATATATTTATTTCGACGAGACTAAAAATTGTGACTCCTATCCTCTAGTAACAAAAGGTCTGAAGCAAATGGGATCTATTTTTCTGCACATATTTAGTGGTTAACTCTTCCCAAATGGTAGAAATATTGGCTTGATTGCTCTAGTACAATGAGTTATGAGAGGTTCATGGTCTAGATTTCTAGACTCATCATAACAAAGGAAATGTTCAGTTTCAATTCAATGTTCGTATATTAACCTAGTCTATGCTAATAAATTATCTTCAATGAGTTGCCTTGGAATACATACATACAAGTTTACAGACCGTTTTGTCCACAGAGAATGTGGTTACAGTCTCACGTCCTAAATGGCGGCTTTCCAGGCTGCCCTGTCAAGGGTTGCCTCTGTTGTCAAGTTCTATATTATGAGATCGGACTGGAGTACCTGATCCAACGTCATTCTAGATCTACCCCTACGCACAGAGCTCCCCCCACATTCACAGTCCGGCATTTCTTCACCCAGTTCTGATTATCCATTCTCTCCACGTGTCCAAACCAACCAAGTTGGATCATGCGCATTACTTCACTGACACTCATAATGCCCCAACGCCTTCTTAATTCTTCACTTGATACCCCGTCCCTGAGTATAACCCCACATATCCATCTCACCATTCTCTTCTCATTCCGTTACATTTTGTTTATATCCTCCGCTTTAACCGGCCACATCTCCGAGGCATCCACATCTCCCCCTGGGGGTTAGGGAATAGAATATGCCCCACGTGCCTTCTGCGTGTCGTAAGAGGCGACTAAAGAGGTTGGGTCGGTGGGCTTGCGACCCCCACCCGGAAAAAATATCTAAGCAAAGAAAAACGAACGAACAGCCTCGGATGCGGACGGAACCAACGTTGACGAACCACGACCGACTAAGGACATGCCTTCGGACATTCTGAGAATGGCTACGTGGAATGTTAGTGGCATGAATGATGGCACAAAAGAGAGAGAGGTTCTGGAAGTGTTAGTGAATGCCAGGCTGGATGTATGTGGAATGACAGAGACCAAATGGAAAGGTTCAGATGTGAGAGAGTGGGAGTGTGGAATGGGTGTGTGTGCTGGAGTGAGTGAAGGAACAGCGAGAGAAGGTGCATGTTTGTTTGTAAGTAGCAAATGGAAGGAATGTGTAAGAGAGTATGGGTCTGTGGGTTCAAGGATTGTGTGGGTGAGAATGAAAGTAGGAATACAAACGTGGGTGATTGTATGCGTGTATGCCCCGACAGAGGATATACTTGAAAGAAAGAAAGAGGAGTTCTGGATGAATGTGGAGGCGTGCCTGGAGAAGTTTGACAAGAACGAAAGAATATTTCTGATTGGGGATATGAATGGTAAGGTGGGTGATAGGAAAGTTGAGGGAGTGGTGGGAGGGTGGGGGGTACCATCAGAGGTGAATGGGAATGGTAGTACACTTGTGGACGTATGTGTATTTACCTAATTGTATTTACCTAATTGTAGTTTACAGGAGTTGAGCTAAGCTCGTGTTGTCCCGTCTCTCAGTCTACTTTTTATCCAATTTTTTCTTGAAAATATGGATGTTCCTTGCCCCTACCACCTCCTCCTCCAGCCCATTCCATTTATCAATACATCTATAGGGGAAGCTAAACTTCCTGATATCGTTCTTGCAGGTAGGTCTTTTTACTTTGTAGCTGTGGCCTCTAGTTATTCCTGTATCCATAATTAATATATCCTCCCTATCCAGCCTCTCCAGCCCCCGGGTACATTTGTACATCATTATCATGTCTCCCCTCTCTCTCCTCTCTTTTAGACTCGGTAGATTTAATTTGTCTAGCCTCCCTTCATATGGCAGTTCTCTGAGACTTGGAACCAATCTAGTGACTGCTCTCTGGATTCTTTCTAACTTGTGAATATGCTTCTTTAGATGCGGGGACCACACCACTGCTGCATACTCCAATCTTGGTCTAATCATACTCTTCATAATTTTCGCTACCATGGTCTCATCCAAATAGTTCAGAGCAACTTTCATATTCCCGGCCATTGCATACATTCCGCTAAAGAGCTTGTTAATATGTTTCTCTGGCGACAAATTATCTTGTATAATCAACCCTAAATCTTTTTCTTTTTCGGCCTTGCTAATTTTATTATCTCCCATCCTGTACTCCCAATTTGGTCTATTCACACTTCTTCCCATATTTAACACATGACATTTACTTATATTAAATTTCATTTTCCACTTGGTGCTCCATTCGTATATTTTATCTAAATCCCCTTGCAGCTCCTCACAACTACTTTTATTTGTTATTTGTCTCATAATTTTTACGTCATCTGCAAACATTGACATGTAAGAGTTTATGCCTATCGGCAGGTCATTCACGTACATAAGGAACATGAGAGGTGCCAACACAGATCCCTGCGGCACACCACTCTCAACTTTCCGCCACGATGAGTAAGTTCCTCTAATGTTGGTCCTCATTTCCCTATCTGTTAAATAGCTCTCCATCCATTTCAGCAAACTCCCCCTGACACATCCTAGCGTCTCAAGCTTAGATAACAATCTCTTATGTGGTACCTTATCGAATGCTTTGGAAAGGTCTAAGTAGACGCAGTCCACCCATCCGCCTCTTTCTTGGAGTACATCTATCACCCTACTGTAATAACATAGCAAACTGGTAACACAAGATGTCCCTTCTCTGAATCCAAATTGCTTTGGGGTTATTATTTTCTTTCTCTCCAACATTTTCATCCATCTCTTCCTAATTAGCTTTTCACAAATCTTGCATACAATACTAGTAAGTGAAACTGGTCTATAGTTTAGAGGGTCCTCAGGGTTTCCATTCTTGTATATCGGAATGATATTAGCTCTTTTCCATTCAACAGGAACCTGTCCTTTATCTAAGGAAGCTTGAATTATGTCCCTCACTGGCTCCACTAATTGCTCTGCACACTCCTTTAAAACCCAGGCAGACACTTCATCCGGTCCCATAGCTTTCCTTACTTCAAGTCCTCTCATCGCAGATAACAGCTCATCTCTAGTTATTTCAATCTTACTAAGACCACTCTCCAGTACTCCCGCCTGTGGTTCGTCAAAACCTTCCTCTCTAGTAAAAACTGGGGAGGAGGCTGTGGATAGCCAACACCTTCTTCCGACACAGAATGATCCACAGGTACACGTGGAAACGGATGTTGACGATGAAGGATAAGACAGTGGTGGAACGAAAGTCATTGATTGATTATGTATGTGTGGATGAACGAATGAAGAAATCTGTGATGGATGCTAGGGTGTATAGGGGTATTGGAGGGGGTCTGTCTGATCATTATGTAGTGGTAGCTAAGGTTAGGATACAAAAGAAGTGGGTGAGGAGAGCGGGAGGGAGGCGAGAGGAGGGTGGAATGGTGAGGAGGGTGGAGAGGTTGCAGGAGGAGGAAGTCAGGGAGGAGTACAGGAGAGCAGTGGAAAGACGACTAGGTGGGTTCGACCTGGAAGTTATGGAGGAAGTGGAAGAGATGAGCAAGGTGTTTAAGGATGAGATCTGTGCAGCATGTGAGGAGGTGTGTGGAGTGAGAAGAGGGAGGGGAGTGAAAGGTACAGCATGGTGGACAGAAGAGGTAAGAATAGCTGTGGAAGAAAAGAAGAAAGCATATAGAGAGTGGTTGGGTAGTAGAGGGAATGAAGATTCCGAGAGACAGAAACGAGCGAGGTACGTGGAGAGTAAGAGGGTGGTGAAGAGAGTAGTGAAGGAAAGTAAGAGAAGAGTAGATGAGGAATTTGGAAGGAATCTGAGTGTAAAATGGAGGGAGAGTAAGAAACTGTTCTGGAAAGAAGTCAAGAAAGTTAGGGAAGGTAGCAAGGGAAACAGTAAGGTGTGAAAGATAAGAATGGGAGAATGCTAGCCGAGAAGCAAGAGAGAGTCGAAAGATGGAGGGAGTACTTCAGTGAGTTGCTAAATGAAAGGAATGAAGAGCCAGCAAACATAGCTGGATATGGTATGGGAGGGAGAAGAAGAGAAGTAGTGGAGGAGGAGGTGGGGATCAGGAGGTCAGAAGTGTCGGAAGCCATGAAAAGAGTGAAGTTGGGGAAAGCACCAGGAACAGATGGAGTGTGTGGGGAAATGTTGAGGTATGGTGGTGAGATAGTGATAGAATGGGTATGGAAAATGTGCAAACTAGCATGGGAGAAGGGGAGTGCACCCGATGACTGGAAGACTGGCATAATAGTCCCCCTATATAAGGGCAAAGGGGAAAGAGGAGTGTGTGGTAACCACCGAGGAATATGTCTTCTAAGCGTAGTAGGGAAGGTATACAGTAGGGTAGTGATTGAGAGAGTGAGAGTGAGAACGGAGAAATGGATAGGCGACGAGCAGGGAGGTTTTAGGAAGGGAAGAGGATGTGTAGATCAGATTTTTACCCTGAATTGTGTTGTGGAGAAGTATCTGGAGAAGAAACAAAAGGTGTATGTTGCCTTTATGGACTTGGAGAAGGCCTATGACAGAGTGGATAGAGAAGGTTTGTGGAAAGTACTTAGAATATACAGAGTAGAGGGCAAGTTGCTGAAAGCAGTGAAGAGCATGTATGAGGGTGCAAAGGCGGCAGTACGTGTGGAGAGTGAGCAGAGCGAGTTCTTTGACCTGAATGTTGGTTTGAAACAGGGGTGTGTGATGTCCCCGTGGTTGTTTACTGTATATATGGATGGAGTTATGAAAGAAATACTATCAAGAGCAGTGGATGTTGGTGTATCGCTGAAAAGGGAGGGAATTGAGTGGAAGCTACCTATACTGCTGTTTGCGGATGATACAGTTCTGATGAGTGATAATGAATGGGAGTTGCAGGGTCTGGTAAATGAGTTTGGAACAGTGTGCGAAAAACGGAATTTGAAGGTAAATACGGGGAAGAGCAAGGTTATGGTCTTCGAAAGGGGTGAAGTCACAGAGTGTGAGGTGAAGCTGAACGGTCAGGCTATGGAGATCGTCAACTCTTTTAAGTATCTGGGCAGTGTGTTGAGTAAAGATGGGACTATGGATGAAGAGGTGCGGGAGAGGGTACAACAGGGGAAGAGGGTTGTAGGAACGCTAAAAGCAGTAACAAGAAATAGGGTGGTCAGTATGGAAGTGAAGAAGTCCTTGCATGACAGTGTGGTAATCCCGACACTGACTTACGGAAGCGAAGCATGGACGTTGGTTGAGAGACTCAGACCAAGAGTGAGAGCAGTGGAAATGAATTACTTAAGGAGTGCGTGCGGAGTTACATGGAGGGATAGACAGACTAATGAGGAAGTAAGAAGGAGGTGTGGTGTGGAGGTAGATGTGCTGGAAAGTGTGAAAAGGAACAACTTGAGATGGTTCGGCCATATGGAACGTATGGAAAGCGAGAGAATGACTAAGAGGGTGTACGAGAGCGAGGTGGAGGGACAGAGGGGGAGAGGTAGACCGAATATGAGGTGGAAGGATGGAGTGAGGAACTACATGAACGAAGGCGGTGCTGGTTGGGGGGAGGGGCGTCGACTGACTGGGGAGAGAGGTGCATGGGGGCGGTTCGTTCGTGGCCACCCCTTCGGGGATCACGGCGTCAGGCAATAGATAGATAGATAGATAGATCTCCGAGGCATATGTCATTGCACACCTAACACACGAGGTATACACCTTCCCTTTAACCTCTTCTGTTTCGGAGACGTCTATTAAATTATATTTTAGCTATATCTAGATGATTTTGTGCAGTTTAAGAAGGATCTGTGGTAGTAAATAAGGTTAAGTGAGATAGTTCGAAGCCTGTCTATTCCTGGAGGCCCTGTTTATACTGAATACAATCGTCTAATAGTAGCCAGAATAAAGTTGAAAGGACGTCGCCGGTACGGAAGGGGTTAAGGTGAAGTGGGAGCCCTCTCATGGTCAGGAGTGGCAACAGCTCTCTAAACTTCCCCCCGCCACTTCTGACTCTAGCAATGGAGCCAGCTTCAGCGCCCCCTACGGCGGAAACTATACTGTATCGCCCAAATAGCAGAATTTATTCACACACTCCAGCATTACACTGCCGAAATCAACACTAACACAAGTTCTCACTTGCACATTCAAAGTCAATGATTCTCGCTGGTATGGACATGTTGAACGAATGGGAGATAAAAGCTTATAAAAAGAGTATATGAGTCAGATACACGGGGAGGTAGAGGGAGAGGAAGACCTCGGATAAGATGGAGAGATAATAATAATAATAATAAACGGTTTATTAACCCCTTATTGGCGGCGCTCGACTTAAGTCGTGCACCAATTTGCAGCAAGTTAGGAGCATTATTAAGGCTTTTAAAGGGTTAAAATAGAGTGCAAATGGCCGGGAGCGCAGCGGGCCAGACAGCCGACTCCCAGGGCTTACCGCCGCCCATTAACTCATGTTCCCTGTGTTCTCGAGAGGCCGGCAGTGTAGCCAGTAGTGAGCATAGCTGGGAAAAATATACCGCTATACGCTAAACTCCCATGTTCGTGGCACCACTGCAAGAGAACCACGAGTGCTACGTAGCTCGTTCTGGTCTCATTTTGAAGCTTTTAGTGCATAGTTTTTTGCTGAATACATTTCGTTTCATGCAGATACTTGATTGATCATTCAGGAGGGCCTGAATATGCCCAAATGAGCCCAAAACACCCCGCTAGACAAGGGTTAAAGAATGGCAGCCTCATGAGCTGAAAATACACATTTTACAATTTAGTGGATGAACATTAGATGTACAGATATGAAGATGGTAAGCTCAATTTACAAAAAAAAAAAAAAAAAAAATACAATAATGATGCTGGTGCAAAATACAAATTATGTTCATCCACTAAATTGTAAAATGTGTATTTTCAGCTCATGAGGCTGCCATTCTTTAACCCTTTAACCCTCATAAAATAACCATGAGAGTAAGTGATGGTGTAGTACAAGCGTTGGAAGGTAGAGAGATGACTGTAGAAACGGCAAGAGAAGTGGTAATGAATAGGAATAAAATGGCAAGAGAAGTGGTAATGAATAGGAATGAATGGAGAATGGTTGTGAATAGACGAGTGATAATGATGTCGTAGGGAGAGGGGTCCAGGTGCCAGTGGGACTAAATAATAGTCCGTCAGGCCGCTTAGGGCCTTAGGCGCCTGGCCCAGGGAGTTGGTATACCTTGAGAAGGGCCATGCCTGGAAGTAAGGTGGGCGGGCGTTGTGGTGGTAAAGTTCCGCTGTGTGTCTGCCTACAGATAATTCTCCGGGAGGTCTGGGACCTGGGTCTCTGGATCTTCTCCTGGGCAACCTAGATATGTGTGTGTGTGTATTTACCTAATTGTATTTACCTAATTGTAGTTTACAGGAGTTGAGCTAAGCTCGTGTTGTCCCGTCTCTCAGTCTACTTTCATCCAATTTTTTCTTGAAAATATGGATGTTCCTTGCCCCTACCACCTCCTCCTCCAGCTCATTCCATTAGTCAATACATCTATAGGGGAAGCTAAACTTCCTGATATCGTTCTTGCAGGTAGGTCTTTTTACTTTGTAGCTGTGGCCTCTAGTTATTCCTGTATCCATGATTAATATATCCTCCCTATCCAGCCTTTCCAGCCCTCGGGTAACATTTGTACATCATTATCATGTCTCCCCTCTCTCTCCTTTCTTTTAGACTCGGTAAATTTAATTTGTCTAGCCTCCTTTCATATGGCAGTTCTCTAAGACTTGGAACCAATCTAGTAACTGCCCTCTGGATTCTTTCTAACTTGTGAATATGCTTCTTAACCCACAGAGTGCCAGACAATTATTGACCCTATGCATCTGCCAGTGCCAGAGGATTTTTTTTGTTTTTGTTTTTTTGGCTAAATCTATCAAGTTGGGTGAGAAAGGAAGGATAATGGTAAAAAAAACACTCCCCTTGTCCATTTTCGCCAGAAATCAGGTCCCCGATGGTCCCAAATGTAGCTGAAATTTTCAGAGTAAATCATCGACTTTTATGGTATCGGAACGTATAGGTAGGAGGGTGGTGGGAGAGTGGTTTGGGGGATGGTGGGGGGAAGGTAGAAGCTAATTGACTCATGTTACAAATATGAAGCCGATTGGTGAGGCAGTTTCGCCACCACGGATTTTCCCTTTTTTCCTTTTCTTCATACGGATACGCTGGAAGTGGGTGGTGGGAGGCGGTTGGGGGTCTGGTGGGGGGAAGGCAGAAGGGTAAGGGACTTGTCACACAAATATGGAACCGATTGGTGCAGTCGTTTCGCCGCCACAGATTTTCCTTTTTTTCCTTGTGAGGTGACCGATAGTCAGCGAGTGGGTGAGGGGAGGGGGTTGTGTTGGTGGTGGAACGAAGCCAGAAGGGTAAGGTACATGTGGTAGAAATATGAAAGCCATAGGTGCAGTCGTTTCGCTGCTATAATTTTTTTTCGGCGTGGACGTATATATACGTCCCTGGCACTGGGCGTGACAACACCCTTGGACGTATATATACGTCCCTGGCACTCAGCGGGTTAAGATGCGGGGACCACACCACTGCTGCATACTCCAATCTTGGTCTAATCATACTTTTTATAATCTTCGCTAACATTTCTCATCCAAGTAGTTCAGAGCAACTTTCATATTCCCGGCCATTGCATACATTCCGCTAAAGAGCTTGTTAATATGTTTCTCTGGCGACAAGTTATCTTGTATAATCAACCCTAAATCCCTTTCTTTTTCGGCCTTGCTAATTATATTATCTCCCATCCTGTACTCCCAATTTGGTCTATTCACACTTCTTCCCATATTTAACACATGACATTTACTTATATTAAATTTCATTTTCCACTTGGTGCTCCATTCGTATATTTTATCTAAATCTCCTTGCAGCTCCTCACAACTACTTATATTTGTTATTTGTCTCATAATTTTTACGTCATCTGCAAACATTGACATGTAGGAGTTTATGTCTATCGGCAGGTCATTCACGTACATAAGGAACATAAGAGGTGCCAACACAGATCCCTGTGGCACACCACTCTCAACTTTCTGCCACGATGAGTAAGTTCCTCTAATGTTGGTCCTCATTTCTCTATCTGTTAAATAGCTCTCCATCCATTTCAGCAAACTCCCCCTGACACATCCTATCGTCTCAAGCTTAGATAACAATCTCTTATGTGGTACCTTATCAAATGCTTTGGAAAGGTCTAAGTAGACGCAGTCCACCCATCCGCCTCTTTCTTGCAGTACATCTATCACCCTACATAGCAGACTGGTAACACAAGATGTCCCTTCTCTGAATCCAAATTGCTTTGGCGTTATTATCTTCTTTCTCTCCAACATTTTCATCCATCTCTTCCTAATTAGCTTTTCACAAATCTTGCATACAATACTAGTAAGTGAAACTGGTCTATAGTTTAAAGGGTCCTCAGGGTTTCCATTTTTGTATATCGGAATGATATTAGCTCTTTTCCATTCAACAGGAACCTGTCCTTTATCTAAGGAAGCTTGAATTATGTCCCTCACTGGCTCCACTAATTGCTCTGCACACTCCTTTAAAACCCAGGCAGACACTTCATCCGGTCCCATAGCTTTCCTTACTTCAAGTCCTCTTATCGTAGATAACAGCTCATCTCTAGTTATTTCAATCTTGCTAAGACCACTCTCCAGTACTCCCGCCTGTGGTTCGTCAAAACTTTCCTCTCTAGTAAAAACCGACCCCAATTTGTTATTCATTACCTCGCACATGTCCGATACATTTTCATACGTCCTGGCATCTACTCTTAACCCGTCCAGCCCCGGCTAGTTTTGTAATGTTTGTTCACCAGAACCCGGCCGGTTTTCAAAAAATGGTTTTATTCCAGAAACAATAGCGAATGGGTTAGGAATGAAGGAAAAACCACGAAAAACCGCTCAAAAAGCTTAAAGAATGGTCCTACAGAGCCCCCGAAAACGTATTTTACAAGAGTAAAAAATTGAAGGCAATTACCCCAAAAACCAGGTTATTGCGCGCTCACGCGCACGCACGTGGACTTTGAGAGTTTTCAACCATCGGCACAGTTGCGTGGGATACGTACACAGTTCCCATACAAATCTGAGCCCTCTTGAGTGGCTACACCTGAGGTTACGGTCGGCGCAATTAGGGTGACGCGCCAGGCGCGTCTCTGGGGCTGTGCGTTACATACATCGCCGACGCGTCAGGCGCGTCGCTGGGGCTGTATGGGTTAATTTAGTAATTTGTTTCTTTACCTTCAACTTACTGTTCATATATTTATAAAACAATTTAGGGTCACTTTCACATTTATTTACAATGTTCTTCTCATAGTTCATTTTAACTTGCCTAATTATGTTAACATATCTATTCCTCTCCTGTTTATATTTATTCCGATTACTCTCAGTGTTCCTTCTTCTTAATCTAGCCCAAGCTGCATCACGCCTACCCAGAGCTCTTTTGCATTTAAAATTAAACCATTCTTTCTGCTTAGTAAAATTTCCAGTTTTTTATCTTGGGACAAACAGATTGGTTCCTTCTCTATAAATTTTGAGGAACCTACTATATTTACCTTGTACGTCTTGTTCCTTCAAAATAAGATCCCAATCTACTCCCTCTAAATATCTTTTTAAGGATACATAATCAGCTTTACTATAATTTAGTCTGTTATTTATATAGCTATTGTCTAATCTATTGGCATTACTCGAGATCAACTTCCATTTCAGTAATAGGTGATCACTTTTGCCTACAGGACATAGATAGTTTATATCACTAATTTCGTGAAGATCTTTTGTAAAAATCAGATCGAGTTTAGAAGGTTCGTTATTACCCCTCATTCTAGTATTCTCCTTCACATGTTGTGCAAGTACATTATCCGTAACCAACTCTAATAGCCGACTTCCCCAAGATCTCTGATTTGGCCCTGCATCTCCCGATTCCCAATTAACCTCACCACAGTTGAAATCTCCCACCAAGATCAATCTATTCTTTCTTAAAAGCAATCTTCTCAACGACTGAATCATATCCTCGACCATCTCCTCAAATTCTAACTCCCTCCATGCCCTGGTCTTTGGTGGCATGTAAACTACTGCTATGTCTAGTTTTTTTCCTTCTATATCATTGAGTTCAACTGCCATTATTTCTGCCTTGTCATTATTTAACTCCACTTGCTTTGCTGTCATAGGATTCTTAACTAATACTGCCACTCCACCTCCCCTTTTTCCCTTTCTATCATATCTCCATATATTATATCCTTCACTAAACACTATATTGCTGTCAAAGTCCTGGTTCAGCTTTGTCTCCGTCAAACAGACTATCTGTGGTTGATCCTTTCTTAATATATCATTCAACTCTACCTTTTTACTGTTTATTCCATCTATATTAGTGTAGTAGCACAGTATATTGGAATCCTCCTCCTTGTTTCTCTTCCCTCTCTGCCTCCTATTAGGTTCACCTCCTCCTCCATCCCTTCCCTGACCTACCTCCACATTCCCTGCAACTTCTATTCTCCTCCCCCCCCCCCCCCTCCACAATCTCCCGCTCCTCCCTCACCATCTCTCTGTCTTCGGTTTGATCCACTACCTGACTCACTGTCTCTATCTCCTGCTCCTCCCTCACTATCTCTTTGTCCTCGATTTGATCCACTACCTGACTCACTGTCTCCTTGTTCATTTCTCCTCGTATTTTCCGTTCTTTCTGACTCTGAGTGTACCACTTCTTTAGTTTCCCTTCCTTTACTCTCCAAAATAATTTCCTTTTCTCCTCATCTGACAATTTTCGATTTTCATCATCAGCCCTCGCTTGAACTTCTCTCAACTTTTCCCTTTCCTCTATGCTTAAGTCCTTTTTCACCCTAATATGTTTCATTCCAGTACAACTATTTAGCCTCCAGCTTACATTGGTTAATGCTTCAACCACTGACCTAGATTTAAACTCTGCTTTTATCGGTCTCATCTCACCCTTTTTATATCTTCCTAGCCTTCTTACTTCGTCCAGTTCTTTCCCCCAATCACAGCCTTCGTCTAGACACTCCAATATTTTCTTTACTTGGTCCTCATCCCTTCCCCTGCTTTCCCTCATATCTGCTAAATGTTCTTCAATGTCTCCAAAATTTATTATGCTTTTACCTCTATCTACTGTTTCCCTCACTACCTTCTCCTTGCTCTTCAAAACCTGCACTACATTCTTCTCAAACTCTCTTTTCTCTTTTTCTCTCTCTTCCACCTGCTCCTTCATGATTTCTTCCAATGCATCCACCTTAGCATTCCCCACCCTTGTCCACTAATTTTTCTCCTCACTTATTACTCCCTTTACTTTCTCACTTAAATGGCCCTCATACTCCTTTAGCTGCTCCTTGAGTGCCATGTTTTCTGCCTCCAGCTCGTCTACTTTCCTTATCACAGCATCTAGGTTAGCAATTAATGGCCCATCTGCAGTTGCTACTGAACTGGCTCCACATATTTCTGTCAGTGATTCCACCTTCACACCTATATCTCTCCTCCAATTCTCCATAACTCCCTTCCATCTTAACAGACCCATCATCTGTCTCTTCACTACAGTCAATTGATCCTCCACTTCATTACCCTCTGCTAGAAATCCCTCAAATTCATAGCTCTCTTCATCTCCCAATAAACTCTGCCTCCGTTTGCCTTGGCCGGCCATTGTTTATATTTATGTAGCCTACAATTAAAAATATACAAAACACTTAACAAAATTACAGTAAAATTAAACTACTACCTGGGATAAACCCAGGTAGCGCCGACCCCGTTTGTGTCACCCTATCTTGAAAAAAGAATAAATGTGTGTGTGTTTTTTTTGTTTTCCCCTATTCGGGCTCTGTCTAGAGTCGGCCATCCCCAGCTGTGAGGTATGTGCCTGAGTACAGTATATACTGTACATACAGTACATACATACACTACATACCGTAAAACCGGGTCGCTTCGGACTTGGGTCGTAACTTCGGACATCGGCGATAATAAGTAATTAGCCATTGTCATTATATAATGGAAACGCTTTTTATTGTTTTTTTTTGTGGGGTCCGTTTAGAGAAATGGCAAAGGAAGAGCATGTAAAAGCCCTAGGGAACCGACATGAGTATATGTACAAAAACAAAATATTATATAGGGTACGAGTACCAATGCAGACGCAAAAATGGGCACTATTTTTTGTTATCGAGTTGCTTCTGTCAACCTATACCAGATTGAAAATTGGGGGTAGGGGGGATAAATAGCAAAAAGGCTATATTTTTAAAGCAAATCAACAATTTTCTTGTATCTCTTATTCTTTAAGAGAGAGAAGACAAATAAGAGATGCGTCTCCATTTTTTCACAAAACCATAAAGAGACGCCCCTGGACCTAAGGAGACGCAGGTATGTTTAACCCTTGTCTAGCGGGGTGTTTTGGGCTCATTTGGGAATATTCAGGCCCTCCTGCATGATAAATCAAGCATCTGCATGAAAAAAAAAAATATTTAGCAAAAAACTAGGCGCTAAAAGCTTCAAAATGAGACCAGAACGAGCTACGTAGCACTCGTGGTTATCTTGCAGTGGTGCCACAAACATGGGAGTTTAGCATATATCGGTATATTTTTCCCAGCTATGCTCACTACTGGCTACACTGCCGGCCTCTCGAGAACACAGGGAACATGAGTTAATGGGCGGCGGTAAGCCCTGGGAGTCGGCTGTCTGGCCCGCTGCGCTCCCGGCCATTTGCACTCGATTTTAACCCTTTAAAAGCCTTAATAATGCTCCTAACCTGCTGCAAATTGGTGCACGACTTAAGTCGAGCGCCACCAATAAGGGGTTAAAACACAAAAACACACATAAAATTATATAAGTACTTACCTCATGGGTACCAGAAAGAAAGCATGGTACTTTTGGTTGTAAGTTGACAATGCTAAAGCAATAAAACGGACTGACATAGGCCTTATAATATATATTATTAGAGAGACATAAAATATTACTAAACATACTAATTGCTTATTGTAGGCCAATAACAAAACAGTTTAGAGGATGCAGGGAAGTTATATATGTAACATTCATGCTAATATGAGGTTTAAATCAAGTACCAGTCGCCAACCCGGGCATATTTGGGGAAAATAGGGATAGGAAATGGGCGGAGGGCCTGGAAATATAGTCTATTTTTTCATCACTAGGCTGACAGGGCCCACACAAACATTTGACTGCTGGCAAGAACATGCTTAATGTGATTTTGAATTGCTGAGGGGGTAAAAGGGGTGCGTCTCCTTAGGGCCAGCAAAAAATTCTGGAGGTCCAATAGAGACGCATTTTTCAAACTGTTGCCATACCTCATTGGTAGAAAGCCATTCTCCCCACTATGTATGGTGTAATTAGGGTCGAGTTTCCTTCACCCAGGATAAAAGAAAAGGTTATTATGTTTAATAATGTTAACAAAATAAACACACATTTACAAGGACCTAAGGAGACGCAACCCGGCTACTCTAAGCAGACGTGTATTTACCTATTTGTATTTACCTATTTGTAGTATACAGGAGTTGAGCTTTTTAGGCTCGTATTGTCCCGCTTCCTGAGTTACAATTATCTAACTTTGCCTTAAAAATGTGTGCGTCTCTATAAATGCGTCTCTATAGGCCCCAGGGTTCTAGTTAAGGCAGCTTCGTCAATGGTGAAGGAAACTCAACCTTATTTATACCAGACATAGAGGAGAGTATGTTATGTTACCAGTGTGGTGTACGACCTTCTGGCATCAATTTGAAAAAATGCGTCTCCATTGGATTTTACTATTTTTGCTGGACCTATGGGGACGCACCCTCACCCCCCTTCAGCTGTGCAAGTAAAAGCCTTTTGATCATGCAGTGTTATACTTCAACTCATGCACTATCAACCTGCAGTAATAGAAACGAGATTCAAATTAGGGAACTGTAAGAAATTTAGCTATTAAAAAAAAAAAAATCCTTAGGTTTTCGTAAGGAATTTGCGAAAACATTATTCTTTTTTAGTTCATCTCATCTCACACAATAACATATGAAAATAATAAGCTGGTACTATGTGAGCATATTAGGTGATAGTTAAAGAATATTTTGGCCCACCATTCATGCATCTATCTACTCATGCTATGCCTGTGCAAGTTTTTTTGTTTCAAGTGCGTCTCCTTTGGGCAATGCGTCTCCATTGGTACTCGTACTCTATATGACGAATATTTGTACATTTTTCGCTACCCTGCCAAACTTCTATCACCCTGAAGATTTTTTTTTGTATGAATGATGTTGTGACTGATATAATATTGTAGTAAAATTACCAGAGACAACATCCACCAAAGGAAATTTGTTACACTTGTATAACGCTCTAGCTAGAACACTATCATTTAACCTATTGTGTTTTCCACAAAAAAAATTGTAACTTCGGACATGGAACAAACAAATCATTTGTTATTATTTGCCCTATGAAAATAATTCATAATACTTGTCCATCATCAAAATGGTGGTTAAAGATCAAATAATAATTCTCTGAGTCCAAAAACCCATAAAAATATGATAATATGCTAACCGATTTATGTATTTAGGATAATTCTGGAAATGTAATATACAGTACCGGTATATAAATTAGGAGAGGCATATATCTTGTCCAAATTTTTTTTTATCTGCCGTAAGAAACACCAACACATACGTTATACCTATAAAAATGCTCAAATTCATAAAAATGTATATGCAGTGATAGAGTATACATACCTATATATTTTCACTAGGCCTAGTTAATTTTCGAGTTATTGATTTGACAGCATTGGTTATTTTTCTTGCTCAATATTTTTTAAGAGTGAGTTCAATGCCTAACGAGAACAGATCCAAAAAGATTACCGTATATGTTAAACATCTTATATAACCCCCTCCTATACTAATTATACAGGCCTAAAAGTATTGACTGTGCATTTTCCAGTAAGACATCGGACAGGAATAAGGAGCAATAATAAAATAATCATATAAAATAGTAGGAGCCGAAAAATGAATGAAATAAAACCACGAACGTACGTCCGAAGTTCTCCTCCGCTTGTCCGAAGTTATCCCAGCTTTCTTGGCAATCATTTTCCATAAGAAATCACTGTTCTGAAGTTATCCATATATTTCCGAAGTTAGCCACTTTTCAAGATGACTTCGGACACCATTTAGGATAAGGATAGCTCTCTTATTATGGGGGATAATTTTAGGAGGCTTCCTGGATTACCGCGCACTATCACCTCACGTCACTTGACCTAGTTAAATCTCTATAATGTGTTTACAGTCAGGAGATATTGTTAAAAAAAAATCGAAAAATGTCCGAAGTTATCCGGTTTTACGGTACATAGAACTTAGCAAGTTTTGTAAGTACCGTATAATTAATTGCTCTTTTAGTACATGAATCATACAATTTTCCTTCAGGTGAAGCAAGTTTCCACTTAGTTGAAATGGCACTGTGGAGTGGGTCAGTCGGGGCATGTCCGGGAGCCTGGAGGCAGTTTCTGTCATGGCCATCCCTTTTAGGGCGCTTTCTCTGGAAGCGGGGTATCAGATTTGATTGATTGATTGATTGATTGTGAAGCAAGTTCTCTCATGGTCATAAGAGGCAACAAAACATTGAACTTCCCCCAACCAGACCTTACTCTGGCAACAGTTAGTTTCAGGCCCCTCCCACGGAAAAAATATAACCACTCAAAAGAAATTGTTCATACACTCCAGAGTTGCTAAATCGATAGGCAAATCATCCAACACCAAGCTCTCTATCATCATCAACTCAACCACCTTGTTTCTCCCTGGGAAACCCCCGCTAAAGGATGGCCATGACAGAAAAGCCTCCAGGCTACTATGTAAAGACAAGTTTCCTTTGCTCCGTGCCACAATGCCAATTCCGCTACGTGGAAGTTTTCCTTATTATATTTTTCCACTTTCTTATCCATACCATAGGTGGTCTTTGGTCTCTCTCTTGCCAGACCTATGAGAGTTCTGTATGGAGCTCAGTGGTCTGGTTAATCTGCTCTACATAACTAACTGGTCTCTCTATTACATGATATGCATTAACCCCTCGAGTACCAAAAACGCACGTTATGCGTCGGCAATGTATGTAACGCTAAACCCCAGAGCCGCATAGGGTGCGTCACGGTAAATTACTCCGGCCCTATGGCACCTAGAGGGCTCAGACTTGTATGAGAACTGCGTAAGTATCCCACGCAACAATGCCGATGGTTGAAAACCCTCAAAGTCCAGCCGTGAACGCGTGAGCGCGCAAAAAGGTTTTTTTGCATGTTTTTGGCTAACAATTTCCCCATGTTAATTCTGACTTTCGGGCACCCCGTAGGACCCCTTAATGGCCTAGGGGTTTTCCCTTCATTTCTAACCCATTTCAGGTGTTTTCTGGAAGAAGAAGGAAAAAAAAAAAAAAAAAAAAAAAAAAAAAAAAAAAAACCTGCCAGGCCTGGAGTGTACATTTATATTATATTGCCTGGTGCTCAGTGGGTTAAATTTCCATGATTTTCTACTTTTGCTCTAGAAAGCAAACTGTTTATAAGTACTGTACTGTACATAACAACTGGAACTGTCAGTAGCTGTACAGTTGACCAAAGTACCAATTATAACACCATAGCAAACAATACTCTATACATACTGTACATACAAGTTTAAAGATGAATTCGTCCACAAAGAGTGTGGTTAAAGTCTCACTTCCTAAATGGCGGCATTCCATGTGACCCTGTTATAAGCTGCCTCTGTTGTCAAGTGCTATGGTTTGAGGTCGGACTAAAGTAGCTGACCGCACGTCTTTCTAGGTCCTATCCCCTACGCACAGCTCTCCCCACGTTCACAGTTCGGCATGTCTTCTTCCAGTTCTGATCATCTATTCTCTCTTTACATGTCCAAATCAACTAAGTCTGCTATGAAATGGCAAAATTGATGAGTATGCTTGGTGAAAGAGATAGAGCTATAGTCCATTCATTATAGGTAGGCCAATAATGATGACCACTAACCTCTAGAACTAAAAAAAGACTAAGTTATCGAGCTAATATCCCTACCATTTGGGAAGATTGAGCCAGGGAATAGGTGTGAAAAATGTGCGGCCCCATTTGCTCTAGCCCGTTTTTGAGTTACACAGGTTAGTTTTCACGATTTCGGCCTACTTATAAATGAATGAACTATAGCTATATTGCTTGCTTACAGTCAAAATCAACAGTTTGCAGACAACCTAGATGAGAAACCATATTATGAGCAAGGTTGTTGATAAGCTATTGAGTTTGACTGTCCACACTGTTGTCGTTCCCTAAGCTGCCTGGCCACACTGTTGATGAATATACTCACGCTCCATAGCCGCGGGTGAAGTCATGGTTATGGGAGTAGGAGTTGCGGTGACGTGAGGATCCGCCGCCGCTGCTCTCCTCGGGGCCATACAGGTCATACTGTTTCTTCTTCTCTGCATCACTCAGCACGGCGAAAGCATTGCCCACCGCTGGAAAAGAAAGATCATATGGTTTTATTTATTTTTGATGAATGGATGGATGAGTAAAACAGATGGGTATTTAGTGTTACAGTGCTAGAGGGTCCCGCAAGAACATAGTAGAGTGACTTGGTAGGGGTCAACATTTCATGCTATGCTCACAGGTACCTACCCGATAGCACTATCGTTAGTGAGTGCTGTATGTATTTTGTACAGTACTATTGTTAATATCTTGTCAGATTGCAAATTTGATTTTAATATAACATTTTGATATAAATTGTAGTTTCTTTATTCATACAGAATTTAGTAAAATTTACCAGAACGTCCCTGACTTCCCAAATTGACTAATTCCTTGAATGTGACGATAGCACGTTGTTGTTGTTGTTCCCCAAGCTGCCTGGCCGAACAGCCCCGAGCAAGGCCAAGGCCATAATCGAGCGCACCCACAGAACCCTCCCTGCCAACCATAATAAAGCCTGGGTGACCGAAGCCACTCCATGGCGGGGAGCTGAGGAGGGTGCGGAAACGCCCGGGAAACCAAAGCCCCACCCAGGGCCCTGTGCCCCTCAGCAATTATGAAGAGAAAGTTGAGGGGCAAAGGAAAAATGTGATGCTTTGGCTTCCCATCTTGGTAGATTGGGAGGTCAATCCACGGAAGAGACGCCGTCACTTGAGATCTAGAAAATATCTAAGTAAAAGGAACAGTCAGAGTAAGCTATGGGTATGGCAGAGATCGCTCAGTTCTCACTCTGACAGACCAGCCCATCACCACAAGACTAGAACCCAATCCTCTCAGCATCAGCTAGGAAAGGCCCTAGAAAGCCGCCTTTGGCGGGGGGATAGGCTCCCCTATTTAACCCTTATTTAGCGGGGTCGGACTTAAGTCCGATACGAGAAAATTGGACTAAATGGCGGGGTCGGACTTAAGTCCGTGGGCGTATTACCGCCCTAATTTTGGTGGAAAGCGAAACTTGGTGGTCAGCAGCGGTGTACTACAAGGGCCCACCCACACATCCCCACTGGCGTGACCGTGACTAAGTGACCCTCAAGCAGCCATAATGGAAGGTCAAGATTTGCCCGTGTTCGATTCGGTGGCCGCCATCCCTAGTGCGTCGCGCCACCCTACTAACCGCGCCGGCTCACCACCCAGAAACTAGATATCATGCTGAACTCTTCAGAACTTTCTAATAAGCTGTTGGATGAAACCGTCGAAGGTCTGGGTGAGAGTTTTGGTAGTGTGGATGACTCGGAAGACGAAAATAACCCGATCATAGGCTTTCACCCCAAGCATAATTTGCGTGGGGTGGATGTTGTGGTTGATATTGGACAGACCCTTGAGCAAATTGGAGACGTTCCTGACGAAGAACATACTGGTGTGGGTGTTGGTAAGTACAATTTATATTTTAATATTGCTTGAAAATGTGATTGCAAGCATTTTATCACCTTACGAGCGGCTGGTGGAGTATATTTCACTGTGCCGCCCAGCGGTTTTTTTTTTTTACCCTAAATGGGGTTGTTCCGTGCTCTTTTTCATGCATAAACAAGACCCAGAGCGTAATACAAGTATGTATCCTGTAAGTGCGTAAATTGAGGCTTTCCAATGACACCCGAACCATCCTTTTACGATCACTGGTTGTCTTTCAACGATCGTAAAAACACGAGTGCCAAACCCTAAAATACGGTAATTTCCTTATATAGAATTCCCTGTGTGGCGAGCGGTCTTGAGGTAAATTTATGCTCCTAATCACCGCTCCGCTCTCTCTCAGAGCACATTACGTCCTCAAAATTGCACCCTACAAAGAAATTTCCTTTGCATTTATAGCGTATTATTATTTGCAGGCGTTCGGTAAATTTCTTACGGTAATACAAACAACCAAAGATTGAATATTTGTGCTTGGCATTATATGATTGTGGGAGACAGATGTAGGCCTACCGTATATATTATGTTTTCATATTATATGATACATGTGTAACTTTTTTATATATTATCACTATCTCTCTCTCCTCTCTCTCTCTTTGTTTGTCACCAATCCTTTGTTTGTACTCCTTGTCCCTCTTTGTCTGATGTAGGCCAGGGCACGCCCCTAACTAATCTCTCTTCCCCTCCAGGGGAAATCACACCTAGCAGATGTTTTTGACTTTGTTTTTTTTTTTTTTTTTTTTTTTTTTTTTTTTTGTTGTTTTTGTTTTTCTTTGATTAATTGCAACAACCTCCTTTTTTTTTTTTTTTTTTTTTTTTTGACTTTTTTTTTTGGTTAAATTACTTGTTTTTTTGGATTGGTTTTGTTTTTTTTGTTTGACCCTCCCTCTCCTCTTTTGACCTCGCCCCTCACCCCCTCGCCCCTCCTCTCTGTCGCAGTCTGGTTTCGTTGGTCTGTGGTCCTGCCCTGTCTGTTTCTTTTTTCCCCCTGTCTTCTTTTTCCCCCCTCTCTTTTGCCTCTCCTGCCCCCCTCTCCTCCCCCTCGCATACTCCTCTCACCCATGCTCTCCTCCTCCCTCAATTCCTCCTGTCCTGCCTCCTGTGCCCCCTCCCTCAGACTCTCTCTCTGTCGTGTCCTCCAGACCTCCAACGCTCTCCCCTCTTCTCCCTCTCCTCCCCTCCTGTGGCCCCTGTCTGTCCTTCCCTTTTTTCTTCCTCCCCTCGCTGCCTTTCTTCCTCTACCATCCCTTTTTCCCTAGTCTTCTCTTTGTCTTTTTTTCTTCCCTTTTTTGCTGTCCTTTCCTCCTCTCGATCATGTTTCTAAAAACTGGCGCTACTCGGGTGGCTCTCCTGTAAACCCTCCATCTCTGTCTGTCTCTCTTTGTTTTTATATTTTTGTGGCCTCTGTCTTTTTTTTTCTTTTTTTTTCCTCTCTGGGTCGACCTATAACTGCATGGTGACATTGAAAATATTTGGATTGCTTTAGGAGATTTGATTGTGGCAACAAAAAGCATTTTATATGGAAATAATTATATATTATAATAAAAATAAATATATAAATAATATAGAATTTACATTTAAAAACTAAATAATAAATATAAAATTAATTAAATTTAATAATTATATATAGATTTTATATGAAAAATAATAAAATAGTATTTTTAAATAAATATATATAAATAGCGAAATTTCTTTGCCACAGGCGTTTCGGATAAATTTTAATTTTTCTCTAAATTTCTTTCCCCTTTTCCTCCCCCCCTCCACAATTGTTCCCTCTCAATTTTTCCTCCATACGATAACCAGGGTGTATGGGTTACATTTCCTTCTCCCTTTCGCATCTCTCTTTTCCTTCCTTTCCTACATTTCTCCCACGATAATACAAGTACACAAACGAAGCCGTGTAGCTTGGCGAAGATTGTGGGTTCCCTACGATCTAAACCTTTTTAATTATTTAATTGCATGTGACCTTGTAATTGCTTGACAAGGAAAAAGTTTGATTGCAAGCAATTTTATAGCGTATTATTTTTTCAGGCGTTCAAATTAATTTTATAAAGATATCAAAATAGGTCCTGTGGGACTATGAACTAGCTATTCATTGTACAATGACAATATTTTGTTCATCGCTCCACTGGAACATCAACAACAATGTCAACAACGTATCGCTCGTCGGCAATCGTAAGATTCAGATTCGTAAAGATTTCCAGGACTTAGCTCAATAGAAAATGAATGAATGAAATGAATGAGTGTGCAGTACTTTTGCCATAACTTATAGCGAACTTCCGCTAGATCTAGAGACCTTTACCACTTCGATCTCGGCAGCAATACCTTACCCTAAGCGGTTTTGTTTTGAAATTCCCGAACCCATTTTGAAGGTGGATATTATATGGATTTTTGCAATTCCCATTTCATAATTGGTATTTATCATGTCTTTTTTTTTCACAAATCTACCAATCTATGCTAGCGGATTTATTTTCAATTGGTAACCCTCCCGCTCGTAGACAGTCGGCTCCCAAGAAAATCGATAATGTGTGGCACTTTTAGTAAACAGGTGATAAACAAAAACCAAAAACCGCATGCGGATCGGTTTGGTGTATCGGTATTATGGTCAGTTTGGCTACCCTCCTACTACTTGTTTTATAAGATATCGTATAATAAGTAATGATAAGTAAATTATTATAGCTTATAT
>CM064521.1:8007196-8059696 GCA_032716605.1 Paralithodes platypus
AGCGAAACAGAGAGAGAGAGAGAGAGAGAGAGAATGCAGAAACTGAACTGAAGAAAGAGTGAAAAAGATATAATAATACAGAAATATTACAAGCAAATAAATGAAATAGAGGGATTAGTTAGAGAAAATAATAATGAGAAATACATAATACGGATGAGGAAGAGGGAAAGCGAGCGAGCCAGAGAGAGAGAGAGAGAGAGAGAGAGAGACAGGAAGAGTGAGAGAGATTAGAGAAAATAGAGAGATTGCAAGCATTTTATAGCGTATTATTTGCAGGCGTTCAGTAAATTTCTTACGGTAATACAAACAATGAAAGATTGAATATTTGTGCTTGGCATTATATGATTGTGGGGAACAGATGTAGGCCTACCGTATATATTATTTTTTCATATATATGATACATATTATGTAACATTGTTATATTATCACGACACTCTCTCTCTCTCTTGTCTCTTCCTCTCTGGGTCGGTCCTATAGCCTACATTTATAATTGCATGTGACCTTGAAATTGCTTGAGAGTTTGATTGCAAGCATTTTATAGCGTATTATTTGCAGGCGTTCAGTAAATTTCTTACGGTAATACAAACAACCAAACAACGAAAGATTGAATATTTGTGCTGCACATCCCTCATACGAAATACCATTCCCACCGTATAGAGAGAATACAGAAACTGAACTGAAGACAGAGTGAAAAAGATATAATAATACAGAAATATTACAAGCAAATAAATGAAATAGAGGGATTAGTTAGAGAAAATAATAATGAGAAATACATAATACGGATGAGGAAGAGAGAAAGGGGGCACAAGAGAGGGAAAGCGAGCGAGCCAGAGAGACAGACAGACAGGAGTGAGAGAGATTAGAGAAAATAATAATGAGAATTACATATACGGATGAGGAAGAGAGAGACAGAGCGCGCGAGAGAGGGAAAGCGAGCAAGCCAGAGAGAGAGAGAAAGAGAAACAGACAGACAGACAGGAGAGAGAGAGAATACAGAAATAAGGAGAAATAAGAGAAAAATAAGACCGATTACCGAAGGAATACTAGACGCGCTAGAGGCCGAAGTCAGGCCAAAGTGAACGCAACCGAACGCGCCTGGGAAATAGACCAAAAAGTACCTCCTCTTCCTCACCTCTTCCCACCCTCCACACTCATTCATAACATCCATTCATAGACTTATATGGGGAGACGAAGAGTTGCTCTTTCCAAAAATTATCGTTTCGTTCGCATTGGAGCCATAGTAACGGCGCTAGGGCGAGTGAAATTGAGCGAATATTTCGGGATTATGCCCGCTGAGCGGTACAGTGTAAAATACCTGACCACCCGCTAAATAAGGGTTAAACCCCTTTCGGGGTTGGGTACCCGCGCGTTGTTATATGTGCTATTAGTTTGCTTGGGAAACAGATTAACTTGCTCATGTAGTGATGTACACCCTATGTGGTGGATTGTGTTTTTTTATTTTGTTTTTATTTTTTATTTTTTAATATTAGTTTAACCAGACCACTGAGCTCTACAAAAGAACTCTCATAGGGCTGGCCCGAAGGATTCGATCAAGATATATAACTAAACGAGTCAAGATAGATCGGGAAGGGCAGTAGGGGAACAAATCGAGGAAGGTGAAGACACGCAGACATTTCTCGCCATTTCACCAGTTCAGCCGGACCACATGAGCTCCACATCAGAGCTCTTATAGGGCAGGGCCGAAGGATGAGGCAAGAACTGCTACACCGCAACACCAACCAAGAAGCGATCAGGTCGAAGGTAGAAAAAATCACACTGAGAAGCAAAACATACATTACCGAAGGGAATCAAGTCAGTCCGGCCACATCAGCAACCGAAGAGACAAATCAGGTCAGGAGTCTGCTACCTAGCCAGGCCAGGGAGACATGAGATATAGGCTGCCTGAGGACAGCCAAATGGGACAGAATAAGAATAGAAGGGGAAAAACATAGAATGAGGAATGAAAAACTACTCAAAATTAGTCAAGCTGAGGACGAAAGCTCGAGGGGAGATAGGAAGGGTAAGTACCACAACCATCCCCCATCAAGCTCCAGTCGCCGGCCCCGAAGCCCCCCAACCGCGTCAAGGAGAGTAGTATCATTTTTTTTTTTTTTTTTTTTTTTTTTTTATAAAGTGTTATTTCCACATAGCGATTTTGACGAGTTCTTTTGCTTTTATCTTGTGTCGTCCCAGTTTTGGTTTGTTTATTTTGCAAGTTTTACATTATAATAGTATAGAGAATCTGTGAGGGAAACTGTGGTGATTTGCCCTGATGGGATGATTGAGTGAAACAGTATATCTATCAATATGTTTAACCTCTGAAGTGCGCATGGGGGTAATTGGAAACGTCCCCCTGTGCTGACGTATTTGAGGTGTTTCCGCCACTAAAATATTCATTGTGCCATTAATAGCATTAATACTTATCCATATGCGCCTATTATGGGTTGATTATAAAGGTATTAACCTGAAACAACAATAAAACGAGTGAAAACAGCGTTTGGATGGTCAAAATCGGAGATATAGCCCGCGAGTTGTATAATGTATGGGTGAGGCAATCTGCTTTCCCGCCAATTTCCCCCAAGGCCACTGAGACACAGTCGATCGATACTCTCTCTCTCTCTCTTGCACTCGCTTGCTATCAGTGATGACCACACCCTCCAATCGGATTTCTAATGTTAGCACGAAAATATACCTCAGAATAAGGGAATAACAGGGAAAATAGGTGATAACTGAAGGAGAGGAGGAAAGTGGGGAAGGAGGGGAGGTAGAGGACTGAGATTTTGCATGGCCCAGGGGCCAAAAAAAAAAAAAAAATAAAAAAAAAAAAATATAAATTTTTTTTTTTTTTTTCGATGTCAAAAGTTGATTTTTATTTTCTCTGACTCTTAAGAGTCTCCCCGCAGTGCGCCGGGGGAACTCTTAAGAGTCTCCCCGCAGCTCCCGGGTTAAGAACCGACTCGATGCCCACCTGAGAATAACAGGAGTTTTTTTAAATATTATTACTGTATTTTGATAAAAAGTTGTTTCCACATAGCGATTTTGATAAGTTCTTTTGTCTTTTTACTGTGTTCGTTTAAGTTTGGGTTTGTTTATTTTGCAAGTTTTACAATATAATACTATACTCTCTCTCTCTCACAATCACAAAAATCTCACGTCTCAAATACACTATCTCCTTGTCAATCACTTTCACAAAGAGCCGCGGCGGTCGAGTGAGAGCACGCTCATGTGAGAATCTGCTTGACCTGGGTTCGATCCCAGCCAAGGCAGACATTTAGTGGGTGCGGTAGTACGTCCTAGCATGTATATCATGTTCGCACCCAGTCGGGGGACACCTCGACGACGTATACAGACTAATAACACACATACCAAAGCCATTCCAACAGCTTCCTCTATCTACAACACCCCTTCTCTGCTATCTACACTTTCCCAGCCGTATGGTCCTAGTGTACTGTCTGATGGCGTAATGGGATTCCAAATGAAAGTACAAACACTCTTCACTCTCTTATACAAACACACACACACTCTTATGTATGTTTGACTGAAACTAAGCTTAACCAGGAGGTAGACACGAATATAATTAGTTGTGCGGGATACAGTACATGGAGAAGAGACAGGTTAGGAAAGCCAGGAGGAGTGTTGATCATGGTAGATAATAAAATTACTGCTAAAGAATTAAAACTTGGTGATAGCATTGCTGAAGTGGTAGCAGTTGAAATTGAAGATAATGATAGGTCAAAATTGGACATTGTATCAATGTATTTACCTCCTAAGACTAAATCTTGGAGCAATGATGAATATAATTAATTAATTTTGGAAACCTTGCGAATGTTAGAAATTATTTGTAAAAGGAAAATTAGGCTTATTCTTGCAGGGGACTTTAATTGCGGGGAGGTGGATTGGGAATGTTTGGATGCGGGTTCAAATGAAAATACTTGGGGTAGCAAATTTCTTGAACTAACAATGGGGTATCTACTAACACAACACGTTACGGAAAATACAAGATTTAGAGGAGGTGATGAACCATCAAGACTTGATTTAATATTCACCAAAGACCCCCAAGAAATAGAGAACCTAACATATTTGAGTCCCATGGGAAAAAGCGATCATGCTGTGATTGAATTTGAATTGACAGTGGAATTGCTGGAAGGCAGAGAGGAGGAACATAGGGAATATAGACTAAATTATAGTAAGGCGGATTATGAATCATTACGAGGATACTTTGCAAATATAGATTGGTCATTTATTGAGCAAGAACAGAATATTCAGGTAAAATACACCATGTTACTAGATATTTACAGGGAGGGGGTAGATAAATATGTACCAACATTTAAGGATAAAAAGATGGCCAAGGAGAAAGAGTGGTTTAACATGCGATGTCACATTGCCCAGAACAAAAAGGACTCTGCATGGAATAAAGTGAGGAGACACACTGAGGAAAAATGGAATGAGTATAAGAATGCTAGAAACAACTATGTCAAGACTATAAGAGAGGCGAAAAAGAACTTTGAAAAAGATATAGTAAACAAATGTAATAAAGAACCCAAACTGTTCTATAGTTATATCAACGGCAAAACAAAAATAAAGGACAAAATAACAAAGCTTAGGGTAGAGGGTCAGTTATATGAAGACACAGTGGGTATGTGTGAAATTATGAATGATACATTAACATCCGTGTTTGTGGAGGAGGAAGACTATGTAGAACCTGTGGTGGAATTGAACGAGATACAGGGACTAGAGTTGATAGCAGTCAACCAGGATGAACTAAAATCATTGTTGGAAGAATTGGACGTGAGAAAATCTATGGGCCCAGATGACATTGCTGGATGGGTATTAAGAGAATGTTCTGAACAACTAGTGAGACCTATTTTTAATATTGTTCAACACTCATTAAACAAGGGGGAACTTCCCTTAGAATGGAAACAAGCAAATATAACTCCAATATATAAAAGTGGAAATAAGGAAGACCCGCTAAATTATCGACCAGTATCCTTAACGAGTGTTATATGAAAGCTTTGTGAAAAGATTATTAGAAAAAGATGGGTGGGTATGTTGGAGGAGAGGGAAATAATTTCAAGCAAGCAGTTCGGGTTCAGAAAAGGTCATTCGTGTACCACAAATTTGTTGAGTTACTATGATAGGGTAATTGACATTGTACAAGGGAGGGAGGGGTGGGTAGATTGTATTTACTTAGATTTCAAGAAGGCATTTGATAAGGTGCCTCATAAGAGATGGTTGTGGAAGCTCGGGACTGTGGGGCGGATTGAGGGAGTATTATTAAAGTGGATGGAAAACTATTTAATTGGGAGGAAAATGCGAACAGTAATAAAAGGAAAGTTCTCCTCGTGGAAAAGGGTAAAAAGCGGAGTGCCTCAAGGATCGGTGTTGGCCCCAATCATGTTTTTGGTTTTCATCAACGACCTTCAAATGGGAATAGGCTCATATATATCTATGTTTGCTGATGATGCAAAATTAATGAAGCATATTACAAGTAGGAGTAGTTGTGAAGAATTACAGAGAGACCTAGATAAATTATATGAGTGGAGTCAAACTTGGAAAATGGAATTCAACACGAGTAAGTGTCATGTTCTTGAGATGGGAAAAAGAAAATATAGACCTTCTTGGGAATATAAAATAGGAGATGAAATACTTAGTAAAGCTGGGAAAGAAAAAGACCTAGGGGTAGTTATGGCAGATAGCTTGTCACCTGAACAGCATATAAATAAAATAACTGGTGAAACCTATGCAGTGTTGACTAACATGAGAATTGCTCTGAATTATTTAGATGAAGAGATGTTAGCAAAAATAATAGGGACAATAATACGACCAAGACTGGAGTATGCAGCAGTGGTGTAGTCTCCACACCTTATAAAACATACTAAAAAACTGGAAAGAGTTCAGAGAGTTGCCACAAAGATGATAGCTAGCCTTAGAGACCTGCCATATGAGGAGAGATTGGAGAGGCTAAAGCTGCCAACGCTGATGGAGAGGAGAGAGAGAGGTAACATGATCATGATGTTTAAGTGTGTGAAAGGTTTTGAGAAGATCGATAAGGGAGATTTTGTGGTGAGGGACGAGGGAAGAACCAGGGGTCATGAATGTAAGTGAGGAAAGTTGTATGTAAGTCTGATGTAAGAAAGTTCAGCTTCCCATATAGAAGCATTGATTGTTGGAATAAGTTGGATGGGGAGGTGGTGGGAGCAAGAGATATCCAAACTTTTAAAGCAAAATTGGATAAATGTAGAGAGAGAGACAGGACAACACGAGCTTAGGCTCAAATCCTGTATACTACAATTAGGTGAGTACACTCTCACTATACGTCACTCTCTCCCTGTTACCTTTGCATGCTTCGCTGGCACCAGGACCAGGAACCTTATTCTTGCCCAGGTGGAACTGCAGGGCCAATGTGCGATGAGCCTTCTTGAGGTTATTCTATCTATCTATCTATTGCCCGATGCCGTGATCAAAGAAGGGGTGGCCACGAACGAACCGCCTCCATGGACGATATTTTACTGATACATTCCACTTTATCTCTATGACACACACACTAAACAAATAATAATAGGAAAAGTGGGGATTGGGCCTATATATATATATATATATATATATATATATATATATATATATATATATATATATATATATATATATATATATATATATACATATATATACATACATACATACCTTTGAATTCACTCAAAACACACTAGGCCTATCTCCCTGTCAATTACTCACACAAAATACTCTTCTCTCTCTTTCTATCCATTACTTTTTAATCCACTCAAAACACACCATCTCCTTGTCAATCACTTGCACAAAACCCTCTTCTCTCTCTGTCTATCGGTTACCTTTGAATGCCTCGCTGGCGCCCGGAGCCTTGTTTTTGTCCGGGTGGAACTGCAGGGCCAACTTGCGATAAGCCTTCTTGAGGTCGCTGTCGGTGGCTTCCTTAGTTATGCCTAAGATCTCGTAGTAGTCCTTACACCGCATGATTCTAAGGAAGAACAGAAAATAAATATACATAAGCAAACAAACTAATTCATGTACATTCTTGGACATTAATCATGGCCCATTATGAGCCCTTGAACAGCACAAACGAACCTCTAAATACTCTACATGTAATACACAGACATAATGATAACATTCAATTCAGTTCGGGAGAGCTTTGAAAATGTATGGCAAAGATTTATGTCGAATGCACTAATAGTTGTACACACTTTTGAATCAATACTCAACTCAAACAAGAAAATACAATACTGGTACGGTACTCTACTATATCCCAGATGCTTCAGAACTTGGCTATAAAATTTCTAAGATTCAAATGGGTGTACAGTATACTAATTAGTGCTCTCAACTGTACAACCAGATTAAAGTTATATACAGTATATGGTATGGTATAGGCCTTATTGAGATCAGTGTCGATAGCATTCTTACTGATGCCAAAAGTCTATTCGCTGTAAGTAGGTGAGAAATCATGACCTCTAATCTCTGTAATTGAAAGACGACTAGAGTAATCGAGCAAATATTTCTATTTGGGAAGAGTCAGTCAAGGAATAGATGGGAAAATTTACAGCCAATTTGTTCTAGCCCTTTTTGAGTTACAGAGGATAGAGGTCATGATTTCTCGCCTACTTACAGCGAAAAGACTATAGGATCTCATAGCAGTTTCATAGGAAGGAAGGAAGAGAAAATAATGATTTATAAATATTAAGAAACTTTCCGTACCATATTCCCATATTCAATACGGTACTTATATCTTATCTCCATCATTTCAGTTTTGGTTGTATCTAGTACAAAACAAAACAGTCCTTAACCCCTTCTGTAATGGTGATGTACTTTTCATTATATTCTGGCAACTATTAGACAATTTTGTTCAGTTTAGAAAGGATGTCTACTCAATAAAAAGCTTCATACTGTCTCAATTGATCTTTTCTATCTATCTATCTATTGCCTGACGCCGTGATCCCCGAAGGGGTGGCCATGAACGAACCACCCCCATGCACCTCTGTCCCCAGTCAGTCAACGCCCCTCCCCCCAACCAGCACCGCCTTCGTTCATGTACTTCCTCAGTCCATCCTTCCACCTCTCATTCGGTCTACCTCTCCCTCTCAGTCCCTCCACCTCGCTCTCGTACACCCTCTTAGTCATTCTCTCGCTTTCCATATGGCCGAACCATCTCAAGTTGTTCCTTTTCACACTTTCCAGCATATCTACCTCCACACCACACCTCCTTCTTACTTCCTCATTAGTCTGTCTATCCCTCCATGTAACTCCGCACGCACTCCTTAAGTAATTCATTTCCACTGCTCTCACTCTTGGTCTGAGTCTCTCAACCAACGTCCATGCTTCGCTTCCGTAAGTCAGTGTCGGGATTACCACACTGTCATGCAAGGACTTCTTCACTTCCATACTGACCACCCTATTTCTTGTTACTGCTTTTAGCGTTTCTACAACCCTCTTCCCCTGTTGTACCCTCTCCCGCACTTCTTCATCCATAGTCCCATCTTTACTCAACACACTGCCCAGGTACTTAAAAGAGTTGACGATCTCCATAGCCTGACCGTTCAGCTTCACCTCACACTCTGTGACTTCACCCCTTTCGAAGACCATAACCTTGCTCTTCCCCGCATTTACCTTCAAATTCCGTTTTTCGCACACTGTTCCAAACTCATTTACCAGACCCTGCAACTCCCATTCATTATCACTCATCAGAACTGTATCATCCTCAAACAGCAGTTGTTGTTGTTCCCCAAGCTGCCTGGCCGAACAGCCCCAAGGCCCCGAGTAAGGCCAAGGCCATAAACGAGCGCCCCCACAGAACCCTCCCTGCCGACCACAAGAAAACCTGGGTGACCGAAGCCACTCCATGGCGGGGAGCTGAGAGGGTGCGTAAACGCCCGGGAAACCAAAGCCCCACCCAGGGCCCTGTGCCCCTCAGCAATTATGAAGAGAAAGTTGAGGGGCAAAGGAATAATGTGACGCTTTAGCTTCCAATCTTGGTAGATTGGGAGGTCAATCCACGGAAGAGACGCCGTCACTTGAGATTTAGAAAATATATAAGTAAAAGGAACAGTCAGAGTAAGCTATGGGTATGGCAGAGATCGCTCAGGTCTCACTCTGATAGACCAGCCCACCGCCAATCAAACAGCAGTATAGGTAGCTTCCACTCAATTCCCTCCCTTTTCAGCAATACACCAACATCCACTGCTCTTGATGACTCCATCCATATATACAGTAAACAACCACAGGGACATCACACACCCCTGTTTCAAACCAACATTCAGGTCAAAGAACTCGCTCTGCTCACTCTCCACACGTACTGCCGCCTTTGCACCCTCATACATGCTCTTCACTGCTTTCAGCAACTTGCCCTCTACTCCGTATATTCTAAGTACTTTCCACAAACCTTCTCTATCCACTCTGTCATAGGCCTTGATCTTTCGAGCTACCATACATAGTTCGTAAGCTTCATAAAATCGTCTAAATGTAGCTGAAATCAAATAACAAAGACCTCGCCGGTACAGAAGGGGTTAACATGCATTAACATCGACATAATACTCTTGTTTCATATACAGTACCGTAGATAGGTTGAGTTGTGGAGCCTATTGTCCATACACTGGTAATGTCACACGGAGCTATGAAGCTAGCCTACAGTATTAAAGATGGCTGTGGTAGGACTGCAGTATATACTGGTATCTAATTACAGTATTATCTACAGTACCTGTATATCTAATGTATCCAAGCAAGAACATTATAATAAAACTTTTATGATAATATGCATATACTTTCAAGAATAAATTAGGGATAGGGACAACTGCAATTAATACCTTATACTGTACTGTACTCCCAGGATGTCAAACGAAAGCTGGGTCTATTATTTCTAGTCTTTATTATTGTATATATAAGGACAAAATTATGGTTTATAGTACAAATTATGTCTTTGGAAATGACAAAATTACCCAATGCTATTTCATGTTAATTTTCTGATATTCCTTCTCATATTCGTTCAAGTCTTCAAACAAAATTGCTCCAGTTTGATACCCTGAGTACTCCTACAAATAAACTAAGAGGGCTGATGGAGGCATACTAGATAAAAAAAGCAACATTCGTCAAATCTTACTTTTTAACAGCATCAACTTGTTCCTTAGTGAACTCGCTGGCCACCCCGGACGTTTTCTCCTCTCCACCGGCCGATGTGGATTTCCGCTGCCTGACTCCCTCCGCCCCCCCACCCCCACCCCCACCAGGCCCCGCACCCCCTCTACTCCCACCCCCACCTTCCGCCCCATCACCCCCGGCCGTTCCATTACTGTGGGTGCTGGTCCCTGTGGCACTTAGTCGGTTCAGCAAATCCAGGAATTCTGCAACAACAAAACAAAACAAGCTACAGTACAGGTATTACTACGGTATCAGTGATCTGATATATATATATACCGGTATATATATATATATATATATACTGTAAACCTATACAGTATATATATATATATACCGGTACCTGTATATATACCGGTATATATACCTATCAGTGATCTGATATACTATATATATATACTGTACCGGTATACAGTATATATATATATATATATATATATATATATATATATATATATATATATATATATACCGTATATATATATATATATATACAGTATATCATCATCATCTCCGACGCCTTGTTTCCCCCTGGGAAATCCCCGCTAAAGGATGGCCATGACAGAAACGTCTCCAAGCTACTTTGTCAAGACATGCCTCCTTTGCCCGTGCCACAATGCCGCTTCCACTACGTGGAAGTTTTTCTTTAATATATTTTTCCACTTTCTTTTCCTATACCATAGGTGATCTTCAACTACTAGCTGTTCCACTCACCTGACTCCCATATATCTTGCTTGGCATTCTGTCTTCATCCATTCTCTGAACATGACCATACCACCTCAAAGTACTTCTCTTTATCCACTCAACCACTCCACAATCAATGCCTAAAGCTTGCTCTTCCATTCCAAAGGACTCATACACTTCCCTATTACTTGGCCCATCTAGCCTATTCACACCAGCTGCCATTCCGAAAAAGCTCATCTCCACAGCTCTCAGTTTGAAGAGGTCCTCGTCACTTGCTGTCCATGTCTCACTTCCATACGAGTGTGTTGGGAGCAGCACACCAAGCTACACCCTTTTCTGGTGTACGAAACCCTAAAAAAAAACAATAGGGGCACTTTAATATTAGACAAAATAAAAAAGATAACTCGGTGGAAAAGTTGCGTTCGCGGGAGTAACATCGATAATTTGTTTACATTGCGCTCAAGGTTGTTGTTGTTGTTGTTCCCCAAGCTGCCTGGCCGAACAGCCCCAAGGCCCTGAGCAAGGCCAAGGCCATAACCAAGCGCCACCACAGAACCCTCCCTGCCGACCACAATAAAACCTGGGTGACCCAAGCCATTCCATGGCTGGGAGCTGAGGAAGGTGCGGAAATGCTACTTTGCGTAGGCTATCTAATCAATTTTAAAATTTAGGCCGCGGGACACAGTATGTGTTGAGGGAGGGCTTTGCCCCCCCCTCACCCCCCCTTAGACTTATTGTCATCTCATATATTGCCAGCAGGAGGCAAAAAAACAACAGCAAACGTAACTAACGTCGAGCATCATGTTAACAGACGATTGGAAGAGGCGGTAGGCCTAAACTCCCGATTTTCGGCCCAAACGCGCTTCTTTATTCACGTAAAAAACCACATTAAAAACATTATTAGGCTAAATCGTTTCTATTAGCATAGGCCTAGCCTACTAGAATCAGACCAGAAAAGGGTGTAGGTTGTTGATGGTCCTGATGGATGCGTGGAAACCTAAATTAGGCCTAGGCTAAATCTCTTAATAAATATGTGGTGGTACGGTGGTAGCCTACCTGTCAAATGGGCGCCCCTTCAGTAAAATTCTACCAAAAATTGCTCCACTTTGACACCTAGAGCTAGGCTAGGCTAAGCAGGCTTAGTCTAGCCACAAAAGTCAAATTAAAATTTACCTACAACAGCCTAGACCTAGTCCTAGGTGTAGCCTAGCTAGTACAAAAATCCAACACAACAAAAAAACAGGCTGATGCAATCCAACAATATATTGTTGGCTAATCATAGCCTAAACTAAACCAAAATGGACCACAATTATTATTCATAAATTAGCCTAGCTCCAAATTCCTCCATGCCGCAGAAATCCCACAGTACAGTCACCCATTAAATCATCCAACAGTAGCCTACGTGGATATATGTTAATGAAATAATCCGGTGGTTATGGGGGGGAAGTAGGCAAAATACATGACAGACCGACATTTGTATTAGCATTATATCTCCAAAATCTCTTACCCTGGGATTTTTGTGATGGGTATAATCTCTCGGCCTTTTGCGCGAATCTCGTGGCCTTATCTCTGTTCCCCTCCTGGAAGTATTTTTGGGCCAGATTGAAGCATTTTTCGGCTTCGTCTTTATTTCCGTCGTGAACCATGGTCGTGTATTTTCAGTTGTAAACATGGAGGTGAGGAAGGAGGGCTGCCATTGGTCGGCGTTGACAAATCATTGGAAGTTTGGTCGGAGCAGTGATGACAACTACAGCTTAAATTTGTCTCTATTTTAGTGTTCCAAAGTTGCTAGAATATCGCTAAATGGTAGAAAATGTAGCATATTAATAACAAAACTACTGTTCAAATATGTATTATGTATATTTATCAATCAAATAATCGATCATATAGAGCTTACGCCGTGTCGGCGTGTAGCTGCACTCACCCTCCGACTCTTCTCCCCGAGGTCTCCCGTAGGTCTGCTCCCAACTATAGGCCCTACCCGTTCCAAGTAGCTCTCTACATGCATGATTAATCGACTTTACTTAGCCATGAGGAAAGTGATCTTCCGGTGCTCTCCTCCACTCAGGGTTAATTGTTAATTTGCTACACTCACCCACCAAAGCCGCTACAGTAATGTAATTGAGCAGGGAAAATTAGCAATCAGAATGAGAAAGACCCAACATGCAATCACTCAAAATCACGTGATGAGGCCATAGCACGCTTATCTTCTGATCTATCAATTATTTCCGATTGGGGCAGAGATAATTTTGTTAATTTCAATGTTTCCAAAACCTAATTTCTCCAATCTCTATTTATCTAACCCGTCAAAAACTTCCACACATCTATCCCATATACTTCAATATACACAATTCAACCCTACATCTTCTCTCAGTATTCTTGTTTTGTCTTGATATTTTATTCTTCTGGCCTTTCTTGGATAAATCATATTACCATTCTTGCTAAAACAGCTTACCAGAAGTTAGGTGTGCTTAACTATATCCGTAGGTTCTTTACCCCCGCACAGCTTCTTGCTCTGTATAGGGGCACAGTGTGCCTGCATGTATCGAGTATTGTTCACATACAGTATGTGGGGAGGTTCAACCCATACCGCACTTCTTGAAAGGGTAGAGTCAAAAGCATTTTGTCTCATCAACTCCTTACTAATTCCCTACATGCCGCATTGTTGCATATCACAAACTCTTTTACCGCAATTACAATAATCAATGTTCTTTAGAGTTGTCTCAGTGTAGCCTATACCTCCTCCCTTACGGAGAGTGGGGAGCACCCGCCTGTCCAACATACTCGCACCCTTATTCTGTCCAACTCTCTAACCCAAGATTGATCCGATTTTCAATCTTTCATATACTCAACAAGCAACCTTTGGAACTCTCTTCCTCAGTCTATCTTTCCCTCATCATATGACTTAAACTGCTTCAAGATCCGTGTGTCCAGACACTTTGACTCTAACGTACCTTGAATTTCAACTTTGGGGGAGACACTTAATACAGGCATCTTAAATTTACCTTTTATATGGACTGTCGTGATCCCAGGAACTCTATGGTCGTTTCACACCTTGGTTCACAACAGCTATTATGTATGTATGTACGTACGTATGTATGTATTTACTCTTTATTTTTTATTTGTTTTCCCTTGGGGGTGGCCGACTCAAGACAGAACCCGAATAGGGACAACACAACAGAAAACAATGAACACACAAAAACACACATCTAGGTCACCCAGGAGAAGACCCAGAGATCAGAGTCACCAAGGTCCCTCCAGCACTCCCCCGGCTGCACTATTATGTATAAAAGGTAATCCTCCCTCTTCTAGGTTTTCAGACAAACCCATTTGCTAGGTCGAGGCGAAAATTTAATCGTGGATCAACCCACATCGACGTACTGCCACAGTTATGAATTTCACTACTTGCGAGTTTCAGGCTATAAGGAAGTTGGAGCCTTGAACATCGATATTAAAGAGAAATGCAATAATAATGTGAGTTTCTGATGGATAAAAAGCATGGTCAATATGGTTTTATATATTTTTATATGTATCATAACAGCTGGTTATTCTGCTAAATATCCATGGCAACAGCTCCAACTTCCTTATAGCCTGAAACTCACAAGTGGTCAATTTCACTACTATAGTCTATTCACTTTAGTTAGGCCAGAAATCTTGACCCAGTTACTAACCGCTAAAACTAAAAAAGGGCTAGAGCAAATGGCCTGTAAATTTATGTACCTATTCTCTGGCTGATTCTTCCCAAATAAGGTAGAAACATAAGCTCGATTACTGGAGCCTCTTTTTAACTTATAGAGGTTAGTGTTCCATATTTTTTGCCTACTTATAATGAATGGACTATAATCAATCAATCATTATTTCACGCTATTGAAATACATATGGTGGATAACTAAAACGAAAAATAATATTTACAATGAGCATGATCTTAACCCCTATAGTACCAGGGACTCTTATCATATTCTGGCAGCTGTTAGGCAATTTTGTTCAGCTTAGGAAGGACCTCTAGCAATATTAATGCTTCAAACGATCTCAACCAACCCATATTTAACTACCACAGATCCTTCCTTAGCTGCATAATATCGTCTAAATATAGCTAGCATATAATATATAACACGTCGCTGGTACTCAAAGTGTTATAGATACTATATGATTGTATAAACAGTATACAATTAACCTAAGAGACTGAAAAGAAAATATTTATAAGAAGAAATAGATTAAAATATAATAACTCACAAAACGCCGGACCAAATAGTCTTAACCCTTTAAAAACATTAGGACTCATTCCTTCATTTTAATTCTGGCTATCATTAGACGATTGTATTAAGCTTAGAAAGGATCTGTGGAAGTTAAAGGGATAATTGTGATAGATTATATCAGGCCTGGGTGTCTAATGAAAGCCGAGTCCATTCCTTCTAATCTTTATTTAAAGATAAACATATGGTTTATAGCTCAAATTATGTCTTTGAAAGTTATAAAATCGCCAAAACAATTCTATTTTATAATTAATAATGTATAATGGTTTAGAACTTTAGATGCTTATGTTCTGGGTGTGGTGTCCCTAGGTCGAATCCCGGGAGGACCATATGTTTTCATTAGTTTATTCAAGTACATTGGGGTTTTTAATTGATGATTAATGTTAAGAACGGGGTGTTACTTATTCTTTCTCGTGTTCATCCATGATTTCAAACAAAATTGCTAAGGTGCGACACCCTGATAGATTTTACCCCTTTTATTGCTACAGGTCCTTCTTAAGTTGTATAAAGTTATTTAGTGATAGAAAGAATTAATAACATAAAACAAAACAGCATTTAACTAAAAGGGTTAACAAATAAAATAAAATTATATATATATATATATATATACAGTAGGCATATATATATATATAAAACCCTCAGCAGATCTATGTGGCCAAAATGCTGAACTGTCAGCTAGATGGATTTAGAGATTAGGATTTAAATACCTCTAAGTCTAGCGACAATGTTGATGAATTAGAACCATTGGAACACTGCATCTAGCGAGTGTTAGCCAATGAGAAGCCTTGTTACAAAATGTATACACAGCAGAGCCACCTAGCGGACGACCATATTAAGATCAGGGTTACTAATTTGACAGTTTATTGCTAAATCTAGCAATATTTATTTCCAACTAGCATTACTCTTTTACATTTAGTTATACATATTATAACAATATCCTTAAGATTTGTGCTACATCTAAGTAACATTATCAAATTTGTTCATTTTACTAGCAATATACTGTGGAGTATAACTGAGACCATAGCGTTTTAGCGACAATCTAGCAGCTTTCATGCACTAAAGTAGCAGACATTATGAGCTAGATTTGGCAACAAATGTGACAGGCAGTATCAGCTGATTAAGTTAGCCCAATAATACGTGGATGGAATGATAATTGTTTATACTGCTATATAGCCCAGACTCATCCTTAGCCTTTCAATACAATGACAAATTATGTATATTCTGGCTAACATTATACTATTAAAACGAGTTTATACAGTATATATAGCTTAGGAAGCACCTGTAGAAAACGAAATCCATAAATCTTTTCTCAAGTATCATAATCGTGCAATAATAGCCAGAATAAAATGAAAGAATATGGCATGGCATATTGAATGGCATGTCGCGAGCCGTGGCATACTCAGTAGAGGGTCGGCCGCTGATCAAATGGTCGGCGGATCGAGCCCGCAGTCAAAATGTTATTGGTAAAAAAAAATAAAAAAAAAAAAAAAAAAATATATATATATACAGTATATATATATATATATATATATATATATATATATATATATATATATATATATATATATATATATATTGTATATACATATATAGGCCTACTGTATAAACTCGTTTTAATAGTATAATGTTAGCCAGAATATACATAAATTGTCATTGTATATACAGTATATATCGATAATTATAATAATAATAAAAAAGGCTAATCTGAATAACATCGTCTGTCAGCTATTGTGACATAGAGTAGGTGGGCAGGCGCCGGCTGACGGATGGGAGTTCGGGAAGCATGGGGGCGATTCATTCGTGTCCATCCCCTCAGATATCAAGGTGTCAGATATATAACACATAGTTGTTGTTGTTGTTGTTCCCCAGGCTGTCTGGCCGAACAGCCCCAAGGTCTCAAGCAAGGCCAAGGCCATAAATGAGCGCCCCCACAAAACCCTCCCTGCTTACCACTAAAGCCCGGGTGACCGAAGCCACTCCAAGGCAGGGAGCTAAGGAGGGTGCGGAAATGCCCGGGAAACCAAAGCCCCACCCAAGGCCCTGTGCCCCTCAGTAATTATGAAGGGAAAGTTGAGGGGCAAGGGGAAAATGTGACGCTTTGGCTCCCAATCTGCCAACTTCTAGGTTGGCAGTAGGGAGGTCAATCCACGGAAAAGACGCCGTCACTTGAGATCTAGAAGATATATAAGTAAAAGGAACAGTCAGAGTAAGCTATGGGTATGGCAGAGATCGCTCAGCTCTCACTCTGATAGACCAGCCCATCACCACATAACTAGAACCCAATCCTCTCAGCAACAGCTAGGAAAGGCCCTAGAAAGCCGCCTTTGGCGGGGGGATAGCTCCCCTATTTCAACTCCTTTCGGGGTTGGGCACCCGCCCATAACACATAGTAGAACACGTTACCAACACATAGTAGAACACGTTGCCATGGATATAAGGGTCAACAATATGACTTTCAACTCCAAAGTCCCATATCAAACTATACTGTACACATTTTGTTTTCTCTCTCTGCTGGAGGGTGGGGAGTGAACCTTCATCTTTGCTATCCTTTTCTTCAACTTTCCCTTACTCTTGGGGTTGCTATCTCTACTAAGATTAAGTCCTGGCCACCTAGCAGGGATCGTAAGATCTGTGTGGCTACTGTATCTATGTACATATAAAGTATTTGTATCTAATGATAACGTCGGACAGGTTGGGAGAGAGGTATCCTGACCAGGATTCGAACCCACTCACTCCAGGCATATTACGGAGAGTCGGGCACCATAACCACTCCGCCATAAGCGAATAATCTGCTCATGGCCAAGGGGTTACGGTGCCCAACTCTCCCAAATATACCTGGAGTACATACATAGGCCTACATACATAACATTTTAAGACTGAGTGCTCCACACATAGGTGCAGTTTCAGTCTCTTGTCCTAATGGCGGCGTTCCAGGCAACCCTGTTAAGGGCTGTTTCACTTGTCAAGTTTTTGGATTTGAGATCGGCACGTATAATCCGATCCCAGGTTTTCCTCGGTCCACCCCTTGGTGCAGCTCCCTCCACAATCACAGACCTGAATTTTTTCACCCAATTTTGTTCATCCATTCTCTCCACATGTCAATACCATCCCAGTCTACTGACGCATCACCTCGCTAATACTCTTTATACCTAAACGTCTCCTAAGCTCATCATTTGTTATTCTATCCTGCAGCCTGGCCCGACACATCTATCTCACCATTCTCATCTCATTACGTTCCATTCTGTTGACATCCTCTTCTTTAACGGCCCATGTTTCTGACGCATACGTCATTGCACTTCTAACACATGAGGCATACACCTTTCCCTTCAGGGGGAGAGGCATTCTTTTCATGGTCAGAATTGGCAGCACTTCTCTGAACTTCCCCCAGCCACATCTAATTGTAGCGACAGTGGCAGCCTCGGCCCCACTACTGGAAGATATGGTATCTCCTAGGTAACAATGACTCATTTCCAAAATTCACAGCCACAGGATCATCACTTAACACAAGCTCGCCTTTGCACACTACGCACTCAAATTTCTCTATTTCTGACTTATCCTTCGGCAGGGGTCCTTTTATTCTACTACAGCGCTTACTCCCATGGTGCACCCAACATCGACAGATGCTACATCGAATCGAGTTAGCACCCACACCCTTTCCACACACTGCACATGGGTATGCACCGCTCTTTTCCACATTGCCTCGTCTCGAATCCTGGTCAAGATAACTCATTTCCAACAGTGTTTAATTGTCTTATGCCAATAACATAATACACGCAGGAAAAATGAAAAATACACACAGGGTTGTTGCTCATATCTATTATTTCATACAAATGAATTGCTCTCGTGAAGTGCTTAAAGGCGTATCATACAGGTTAATTGGTTTTCAGATATACAGACATGTACAAAAACCTGAGTTGATATTAAAAAGGGTAATATGTTAATGAATATATGCCAGTTATAATTCGAGGAACCCATATTCAAATCAGGATGAATGTGAATGAGACCAAAATCGAGATCTTCACCTATTCATGACTCATATATTTATTTTGTTATGGCTATTAGTGACGAATATATTCAGGTTAAGACAGATCTACCGGAGTTAAAGAGCTAATTGAGAATGTTTGTACCCCTTTGACTTTTACATGTTCTTCCTATGCTACATAAATTCGCAAACCTTTAACCAGAATAATATGAAGAAATGCGTAATGATGTAATGACGTAAGAAAGTAATGATGCCTTCATTACTATGGCATAATTTTCATATAATTTTGGTTAACATTTACGCTATTTAAATAAACAAAACAAAGAAAATATTCTGGGAAACAAAAGGATAAATACTACCTCCATTCATTACTGGACTCCCATAAAGGGCTAGTGCTTGTTTTGGGGGGCTACTTATTTATTTAGGTTTGAGTTTCCTCGTTAGACCTCCATCAAGCTTAAAAAAACACCCTCTATACCCCCTTTTAAGATATATTTGTAAAAATTTTGGTAGAAAAATGTCCAAGCCGAAGGCCAGTTCCTTAAAAAAATACAGGCTCGCTATCGCTCACCAAGAAAAATCGACACCTAAACACCATGAAAGGTCTTAATATTGACAAAGTAATGGGACCAATAACTAAACCCTTCCCCCTTAAGTCACATACCCATTCATCCTACTCCGACTCTAGGTTCCACATATATATACTGTAATATTTCCTACCTGCTTGTAATGCTCTACCTGGTGTTCTGCTGAGTTAGCCTGGGCCAACTCTGAGCAGAACCCCATATACCTGCTTCAGATAACGACTACACGAGTTCTATAAAATTAGCGCTATCTAATTCAATACAGAACTCTACCTTCGTGTCAAATTATAATGCTGTTAAATTAAAAAAAGAAACAAATAATTATAATAATAATAATATTCAACCAGTAGACCATTTCAACCAGTAAATCTCAAATAGTGCCAACTCTACCAGGGTCAACTGAATTCTAACCTAACTTTTGTTTTTTCAATGTGTATGAAGGAGACAAAAAGCTGGTTGCCTGTAACGAGTGTCTCCCTCAATGCCAAATGAGTGACATAGCCAAATTCAAGGGACGTTGGGGTCAAAATGCATGTATATCTGAAGTTTAAAGCAACTTAAGTCATAGGATGAAGGAAAGATTGATTGAGGGAGAGAATTCCAGAGTTCACTTGTTGAGTAGAAGAAAGACTGAGAAACTTTGCTAATTCTTGGGTTGGAGAGCTGAACAGAATAGGAGTGGGACTGTGTTGAACTCTACCTAATCTAACCTAACAGTATTGGTAGAGTTGGTACTGGTTGAGAGCTACTGGTTGAAATGGTGTACTGGTTGAGTTCTCCGGTCAACAAATAAATGTAGTGTTATTTACAGTATTGTGTTCCTGCCTTAATACAGAAATATAATATAATATTGAACAAGATAACTATTTACATCGCTGTCAATTAGTTGGAGCCTTCAACAAATCCATTATTTATCTAAGTTTCATCGATTTTCTAATTAAACAACATTATGTACAAAAAGATATATTTATATGGCATAACGGTTTCTAGTATTGCATTTAAGATTCTACATCGTATTACATTTATATAAACACTTATTTAGAAGTATCCACATTTTGATATAGTCAAAACGTTACAATAGCGTTTACAAAATAATATCTGACACTAATTCATTATGTACAAAAAGAGGTTTGGAATAATATATCCTAAAATTACACTGATCGATTTTGTGTTATCGTAAAGAAGTAGCTTACTATATTTAGTTATATTCACATTTTTAAATAGTCTAAAGGTTTCCATGCTAATTAAGAGGGACTAGGTGACAGTACTTTACTATGTTGAAAGCTCCAATAATCTGATGCATAAGTCACTTAATGGCTGCTTATCCCTTTCAAGATCCAATACACATTTCTTTTTTGTTTTCCGGCTATCATTAGACGATTTAATTCAGATTAGGAAGGATATATGGAAGTCAGAGGGTTATTTGAGATAGTCTTTACCCTTATAATTCCCACATAACCTTCTTAAACTGCATAAAAGCGTCTAATGATAGCCAGAATATACTGTCATAATGCGTCATACTCTTGGAAGGGTTAAAAAAGTGAGTACTAGTGCTTGGTGGGGTGGGTGTACAGAGTGACCTTACAATCATTAGTATGGGTTCCAGCAGAGAAGACACTTGTAGGGTAAAAAGATGTTGGTTTTATTAGTGTTTCTCTGTTCTGGTGGGTCTCTCGCTACCACCAGTGTACAACCGAGGCCAGGAATATTTGGAGGAACAGTTATGATATACCAAATGTATATGGAAATATTGTAAATGGATTACTGGTATTCACTATTCAGTGTTCACTATCTCACTTCTGTTATAAAGATGACAATTATCATGCTGATCGTCATCGTTTTTAAAGGCCTGGGACATGCTTGCATGTACTGTACAGTTTATGCCTTATATTCATCTTATGTCGGCATTCCATGTGTCAGAGCCCTTTCACAAGACTTCATCCCACAATGTATTCTTGCCATATTCTTCAACATTCATACCTATAATCTTATAGTCACACAGGTATCCCAATTCAGCCTCAACATATGACCAAACTGCCTCAATGTTTCTTACTCATTTCGATATTGATATATTGAACGTTTAAATGTCTTGTCAACGAATACATTTCATCACGACCCAAGTACTCCTGGCCACGACTGTACTCTACTTCAGGGAGTGATGGCACTGCGTGTGGGTTTGGGAGGTGAAGCGGAGTCCAGCTTGGATAGACTGGAGAAGGTGCGGAGATCAGCAGCCGTGACGGTGCTGCGGCGCTTGATGGCTGTGTGACGCGGGGACTCTTGTTTGGCAGGCCGCGACACAACTCGAGGATCAGGTAGTGGAGGTACAGTTTTAGACGGAGGCGGTGGCGACGCGGCGCTGTCCGAACCACCACTAGAGCCACCATTGAGGGTCATGCGTTCCCGCGGGGGGTAGTTCTCTATCAATGAGAACTCTCTGACCATGGTGGGTATCGCAGGGAGGCCAGTCTCCTCTTCATCCTCCTCGTCCTGGCTGGTTGTGTTTAAGGTCGCTGCGAGTCGTTGGCGCCGCCGATGGTCTGTGAGTCCTGGGTGGGTGCCATCGTCATCTAGGGCGTCTCCTGTAAGGGAAAAAACTGATTTAAATAATATCGTTCTGCTCCATTGATTGACCTAAGCTTATTGATACAGTGCCATTTATATCAGTGCCAGTTACATATCAGTAGGCAAGGTTAGGTTAGACTTTATATTGGCACTAGTTTAGTTGGCACTGGTTGAAATGACTATGATTGAAGTGTAAGAAGGTTTATGGAATATATTGCCTCGTTACATACCATCAGGATCGGATCTGCGGGCGTGTGGTTCTGGGGTTGTAGCAGGACTTGGGGTGGCACTGACGCCACCCACCACGCCCCCCGACCCGTCGTCCAGCACTCGAGGTGACCTCCCTCGCCGCCGCATCCTGATTGGTCGTCGCTCCTCCACACCATCCTGCAAAAAAATGAAAAAAAGTCAGTTACAGCAGGGATGTCAAACCAAGAAAATTGGCCACTTGCAACTTTCAAACCAACCGATAATCGATAATCGGATGTAGGGTGAGGATACTAACTAATTTTAATAAAATTCCATTATACGATAACGAAAAATCTGGCAAACACATACATACACACACATGGGTGATTATAATACTCGCACACATGGGTTATCATAATACTCTCCGCTGGTCATGTCACGAACAGTGCAATGGAAATGAAGTAACACACACACACATACACAAGTAAACCTGGTAAGACAAGCTAAGATAACGTCAATTTAGCCTTATCCCCTTTTGTAAACGGCGACGTCTCTTTCATTGTATTGTAGCTATATTTAGACGATTTCATTCAGCTTGGCAAGAACGTCTAGCAATTAAAAGGCTATAGACTCTCCATTCATCCTTTTAGCTACCATATATCCATCTTAAGCTTCATAAAATCGTCTAAATGTAGCTGAAATCAAATAAATAAGACGTCACCGGTACAGAAAGGGTTGAAATACCTTATTGGATAGAGTACGGTGTCTGGTTCTTCTGGTAGGTGGTTCTGGTGACTCTCCCAAGAAGGTGTTGTCTCCAGGTTCACGACCACCACCACCACTACCACCACTTCGTCTCAACTCGATACTGATGGGCGGTAGACGACCATTCCTAGGGTGTAAGAAGATATGTTAGAAGCCCTAGGCCAGATTGATTTATGATAAAACATTAAATTAGTGATCTTCAGCACCATCGATAACTGTATATGATTCAAGATATGATAAAACATTTAGAAGTAAGTCAGGATAATGGCCAGCATAATAACCAGAGGTGGCGACATCACAATAAGAAATATTCTTATGACCCTATTTACTAACTATAGTCAAACTCATCTGAAATGAGCTCCAAGGAGGTCAAGGTCGCCCTGTGCGGTGTTGCCACATTTCTACCAAATCAAACCTTTTAGAAAACGGGAAACCAAGGAAAAACATATTTAGAAGGGAAACTTGAAATAAATGTAAAAGACGTTTTTATGTCTGGAAGGGTTATTGGTATTCTTGTATAAAAGTTACAGAAACGAAATAATAGGTAGGCTATATTTGTATATACCTATTTACATTGTACAGTATCTCCCTTGCCTGGCTATGAAGATGAGAGTAACTTTTGCGAGTTTTTCCTTCCATGGTGGTCGCGCTATGAATGAGGGTTAGTAACCCTCTGACCTGGGTGATGTTGTTGTCGTTGTTTGAGGCCATTTAAAGCGTTGCCATTACTCGTATCCAGCTCTCTCTCTCTCTCTCTTTTGATGGGATTACATTGTGCTATATTGCATTTTGGAGATTGTGTATGTATGTGTGTGTTTGTGTGTGTATCTGTAGGGGTGTGTGTGAGTGCGTGCGTAGCCAACAGAACCGCATTGACATCACTTGGCAACGTCGCATATCCTACCATTCCTTAAATCTATTTATAGCTGTCCCCAGAAAAATGGCAGCATGTTCTAAATAGCGTGCCATATGTTGTATAAATTCCTTCTATATATCCTTAAAATGATATGTTTCTTAACACCACATAACCTTTAAAAATTGTAATATAATATTATATAGTCATAAAAGCTAAAATTAATTTGTTAATAGCCTGAAAAAGTAACATTTGTTGTTAAAGCTTTGAATATTTGACAACACCGCACAGGGCGAGGGACACCACCTTGTAGCTCATTTCATAGGAGGATGACTATAGGTAAGTAGACACAGGCATGGATGAGGTAGCCCATGTAAACTTCTCTCTCATGCACGCGTGTGTCTCTACAGTATGTGCTTAAAAGTCTCTTGAAGTCTATCAATAAATTGCCAGACGCCTTGACCCTCAAGAGGATGGACACAAATGATTTACCTCCATATTCTGGGGCAATTCTTTCGATTCTCTAGATTGTTTTCGGCGGAGGGTTGCTAGCCTAACTGTTTGTCGTATATAGTATGTTAAGCACCATATATACAGTATATACTGTATATTAATCAAAATAACTATATAAGTTAATTTTAATTTTGCAAGATTTTGTGCAATCAACTTACGCCTCCAGTGGTATAGATCCTCGAGAATCACTGGCAGAGGGTTGGTCAAGTGCCGAGACAACCCCCGAGGTGGCTGAAGACCCGGAACCTCTCGTGCGGGCCGAGGGGTGCCGAGCTGAGAGGGAACCGGATCTGGAGGAGGGGGCCGTGGTGGTGGTGGTGGAGCTCTCGCGTAGGACCTCTAGTTCGGCTTCTCGTTCCTGGTGGAGAAATATAAATGGTTGTTAATACATACTCATACTCGCTCTTGCTCTCATATGAATCGACAGGGTGTGGCATGGCGTTTAAGAAACTTTTCATAGAACTTCTATTTCGGTTTTGTGTTCCTGATGAGAATATAATGGACTACATATAATTTACATATAATGCAATCCCTCAAAAACTCACGTGATGAAACCATAGAACACTTATCTTCTGACCTAACAACCATTTTCAATTGGGGCAGTGAAAATCTTGTTGCTTTCAATGCTTCCAAAACCCAATTTCTGTATTTATCTACCCGTCAAGAACTCCCAGAGTTCCTTATACTTCAACAATACAAAAATCAACCCTTCATCTTCTCTCAGTATTCTCGGTGTCTCTTTTTCTTCTGATCTCTCTTGGAAAGACCATACAGTATTACCACTCTTGCTAAAACGGCTTCCCAGAAGCTGGGTGTGCTCAACCGCCTCAATTTTTTGTTTACCCCTGCACAGCTTCTTGCTCTGTACAGGGGCACAGTGCGTCTCTGTATTGCGTATTGTTCACATGTGTGGGGAGGATCCTCTCACACAGCACTTCTAGACAAAGTAGAAAAGAAAGCCTTTCGTATCATTAACTCACGTCCACTCTCCGATTCTCTGCAATCTCTCTCTCTCTTCGCCACAATGTTGCATCTCTCTCGCTATTCTATCGCTATTAAAATAATCAGTGTTCCTCAGAGCTCTCTCAGTGTATACCACCTCCTCTAGGTAGGGTACATAGTACCCATCTTACAACACAATCCCACCCCTTCTCTGTGCAACACTCCAACCCAAGAATGAAACGATACTCCCAATCTTTCTTCTCTTCAACAGCTGAGCTGTGGAACTCTGTCCCTGAATCCATCTTTCCCTCATCCTATGACTTAAATTGCTTTAAAATCCATGTGTCCAAACATTTTGGCTCGAACATTCCTTGATTTTGGCCCTGTCACTCTTTCAACTCTGGGGAAGACACTCGTCACAGGCAGTTTTGCCTTCTGTCTCCCTCATCCACATAGACAAAATATAACTAAAAGAAAAGTACATGGTGATGTTGATCTGATTCACGATTTCTCACTTTCACTATTTCTCATGAGATCAAGACAAGGGGCCAAAGCTTGCCTTCCTGATAATAATAATGATAATGATATTGATGATGATGATGATGATAATGACGAAAGGAAACATAAATAACTGAGATACATTATATATAAGCGTCACCTTGAGTGTCCTGGAGTTGGTGGTGTTGTCGCTGTAAGTTGAACAGTTTCTTGGCGGTGGTTCTATGCCTGGTCACCTCTGGTTGGACCTGTTGCTTCATGGGGCTAAACATGAGGGAGAAAGGGGACCAGCATTACCTTGAGAGTGTCTTGAAGCTGGTGGTGTTGTCGCTGTAAGTTGAATAGTTTCTTGGCTGTGGTTCTGTGTCTGGCTACCTCTGCTAAACATGAGGGAAAAAGGGGACCAGAAATGTCCAGCGTTACCTTGAGAGTGTCCTGGAGTTGGTGGTGTTGTCTCTGTAAGTTGAACAGTGTCTTGGATGTAGTTCTGTGCCTGGCCACCTCTGCTAAACATGAGGGAGAAAGGGGACCATAAATACCTTGAGAGTGTCCTGGAATTGGTGGTGTTGTCTCTGTAAGTTGAATAGTTTCTTGGCTGTGGTTCTATGTCTGGCTACCTCTGCTAAACATGAGGGAGAAAGGGGACCAGAAATACCTTGAGTGTGTCCTGAAGTTGGTGGAATTTTCGCTGTAAGTTAAACAGTTTCTTGGATGTAGTTCTATGCCTGGCCACCTCGGCTTGGACCTGTTGCTTCATGGGACTAAACATGGGGGAGAAAGGGGACCAGCATTACCTTGAGAGTGTCCTGGAGTTGGTGGTGTTGTCGTTGTAAGTTGAACAGTTTTTTGGATGTAGTTCTATGCCTGGCCACCTCTGCTTGGACCTGTTGCTTCATGGCCTTGTCCAGAATACCCACTCGACGACTCAGCTCCTGTTGGGTGTCATATGGGTTTTTAATGTAATGTTTAGATCTTTTAATTTTATTCTGGTTATTAATATTAAGACGATTTAATACAAATTAAGAAGTTATTAAAGTTAAAGGATTAATTGAGATAGTTTATACCTCTTTGATTGCAAAAGTCCTTGTAGATTGAGTTGGTCTCTTATGATTAGATGTCCCTTACAAACTTCCTCAATTACTCATTTAATGATCAATGTATTTTAGTTAATTTATCCCCAGACCAAATTATGTCTCACCTGCGTTTCCTTCTCCTTCTCTTGCAAATCCAAAGTGGTAGCCGACAGTTTTTGGTTGAGTTGGTCTCTCTCGGGCAGGTGTCTTCTTCGGCTCAGCTCTCTCAGTCGCGTCACTTCTTCAGTTACCTTCAGAAGTCGTCCCTCGGTCGTTCGTAATTTGTCGTTGCCTCGGCGGTTTTCTTCGTTAGCCTGGAATGATAATGAAGATGATAGTAATGATGATGAACTACTACTACAACTACTACTACTACTACAACTATTACTATTATAACAACAACAACTATACTACTACTACTATAACAACAACAACTACTACTACTAATATTACTACTTCTACCACCAAAGCTAATAATAAAGATTATATAATAACTACACAATACCTACCCTTCTTAGTTTCTCCTGTAGTACATTGATCTCCATCTTGTGGGCTTCCAAGATGTGTGGCAGCTCACTCTTCATATCGTGGTACCTGGTGAGGGCCGCCTCTTGTCTCTTACCCACCCTCACCAGGAGCCGGTTCTGCTCTTCTAGTTCCTGGAAACAGAAAACCAAAGTTAAAACCATATTCTTATACATATCATAAGGGGAAGAGGGTTGTAGGAATACTGAAAGCAGTAACAAGAAATAGGGTGGTCAGTATGGAAGTGAAGAAATCCTTGCATGACAGTGTGGTAATCCCGACACTGACTTAGAGAAGCGAAGCATGGACGTTGGTTGAGAGACTCAGACCAAGAGTGAGAGCAGTGGAAATGAATTACCTAAGAATTGCGTGCGGAGTTACATGGAGGGATAGACAGACTAATGAGGAAGTAAGAAGGAGGTGTGGTGTGGAGGTAGATGTGCTGGCAAGTGTGAAAAGGAACAACTTGAGATGGTTCGGCCATATGGAACATATGGAAAGCGAGAGAATGACTAAGAGGGTGTACGAGAGCGAGGTGGAGGGACAGAGAGGGAGAGGTAGACCGAAAGAGAGGTGGAAGGATGGAGTGAGGAAGTATATGAACGAAGGCGGTGCTGGTTGGGGGGAGGGGCGTCGACTGACCGGGGACAGAGGTGCATGGGGGCGGTTCGTTCGTGGCCACCCCTTCGGGGATCACGGCGTCAGGCAATATATAGATAGATATATCATAAGGTTGTTGCCTACCCCATTTCAAACGACGACTTAGGAATATGGAGAGCATACTGTAGATACATTCCTTCATCTTCAAATTTCACATATCCACTGTAAGTTGTTGTCGAATTACTGAAATAGGCTGTAGGCCTACAGTTAGACTAAAAAGTGATGTCCAGGCACCAATTATGTTTTGATCAATAATTGGTATCAGCAATATTTACACATGATTTCTTCTTTTTGAGTGAGATATACAACCATGTTCCTACACTTACCCACCTTATTCAACATCTGACAGAGATTAATACAGCACAGAGCGAGCCAAACGTAATGACAGTGTTGGAGGATTGTTGTAGTACTAATGGTGGTTGTATTGATGATAGCCATAGTGTCCGAAGTCAATATTTACCTGTTCACCGATTCTTTGATAGATTAGTGTGGTGATGGAGGTGTAGTGGTGATGGTGGTGAGAAGAGAGTTGTGGCAGTGGTATAAGTAGTGGAAGAGGGTGGAGGAGTGGAGTAGGGGAGGTGGTAGTGGAGGGCTGTGGTAGTAAAGTGTGGCTAAGTGTGGTATAGTCCGTTCATTCTAGGTTGGGCAGAAATCGTAACCTCTGACCTCTGTAACTCAAAAAAGGATAGAGCAAATGAGCTGTCAATTTATACACATATTTCCTAGCCAAGTCTTCCTAGTTGGTAGAAATATTAGCTCGATTACTCTAGTCCTTTTTGAGTTATGAGAGGTCAGAGGTTACGATTTCTGCCCAACCTAGAATGAACGGACTATAGTGGTGGTAGTGGGAACTGTGGTGTGTAGTATAGTGGAGTTAGTAGTAGTAGTAGTAGTAGTAGTAGTAGTAGTAGTAGTAGTAGTAGTAGTAGTAGTAGTAGTAGTAGTAGTAGTAGTAGTAGTAGTAGTGGTGGTGGTACTGTTGTAGCCATGGTGTCAGAAATCGATATACACTTGTACGCAGCGCCTTTCAAAGCGTGATTAAGTGTGCTAGTAGTGATGGTAGGGGAGAAGTAGAATGGTGGTGGTGGTGGTGGTGGAGTGTGGTGGAAATTAGGGTGGTGTTAGAGGGTTGAAGTGGGCTGTGGTTGTGGTGAAATGGTAGAGGTAATGGTGGTGGTGGTGGTAGGGGTGATGTGGTGTAGTGGTAGTGATGGAGGTAGTGGTAGTGAAGGTGGAGAAGGGTGGTGGAGTGTGGTAGTGATGGAGGTAGTGGTAGTGAAGGTGGAGAAGGGTGGTGGTAGTGGTGGAGTGATGTGGTGACGGTGGAGAAGGGTGGAGTGTGGTAGTGGTGGAGGTAGTGGTAGTGAAGGTGGAGGTGGTGGTTCTAGTGGTGGAGAAAGGTGGAGGTGGTGGTAGGGGTGATAGAGTGTGGTGGTGTGGTACTGGTGGTAGTATTGCTATCCATGGTGTCACAAATCAATATACACCTGTTCACACACACCGTCTTTCAAGAAGTAGTTAAGGGGATGTGGGTCGTTTTTCTGGTCCCCCTTTTTCCTCATGTTTAGTCCCATTAGTTTACAGATTTTAACACGTTCGACCCATTACTTAGGCGATTTTAATACCTTTCGCCCCATTTCTTTGTCAATATTAAGACTTTTCATGTCATTTAGGTGTCGATTTTTTCCTGGCGAGCGAAAGCGAGCCTGTAGTTTAAGAGGAACCGGCCTTCGGCCGGGAAATCTTTCTATCGAAAAGTGTACACTTTTATCTTGAAGGAGGGTCTTGGGAGGTGTTTTTTAAAGCTTGATGAAGGTCTAGGGAGGAAACTTTAAAAATTATAAAAAAATACAAAAACGAAGAAATAAATACCCCCCCCCCTTTAAGCAGGGTATCTAGTAGTCAGGTAGTCAGTCACACAGTCAGTCAGTTAGGTCGTCATTGAACCTTTCAGGTAGTCAGGCAGTCAGTCAGTTAAACAGACAGTCAGTTAGTCAGTAGCCAATTTTACTTAGCTTACGAGTGACCACTATGAATCAGAGGGTCACAAAACATCCCTATTACTTTCTGACTATAGCTCCTTCCTAATCTGGCCAAAATCGTCTAATAATACCATGTTTAACCACTTCAGTATTTGGGGACGCATTTATAGACTTTAGTCAGCTTATCATTGGACGATTGTATGCAGTTTAGGAAAGATCTCTGGGAATCAAAGTGTCTCAATTACTTATCAAGCTCCCACAGGTTCTTCCTAAACTAAATCAAATCCTGTAATAACAGCCAGAATATAGCTCCATCACACCGAGAGGCTTAAAGGTCAGTATAACGGGGCTGCCTTATTATATTTTATCGATAATGGATTAATGGAGAAGGTTGTAACGGATGAACAGGGAGAGTAACTATGTATAAGTCTAGCGGTGGCTCCAACTTAATTTGGGTATTAACATTATTTCCGTTCATCTATTTATATTCATACTTATTGGTTTCTTGTATTATAAACCGAGGCATTTTCGTATACAAATTATACTAGGTTAGGTTAGCCTAATACAAAACTTAATTACACCATTTGTTAACATCACAAAACATGAAATATGAAGGAAAACTGGGGAATTAAAAGATAATCAATGCTAAAATCGATTTGGAGCCATTGGTAGAATTTTACAAAGTAACTCTACTGTACATACATACATACCGTAAATGACATAAGTAAATACATCTACATATGTATAACTTCCTGCTAGCAATTGGGGGAACTTGAATAACACATTGTATAAATTTTAATATTGATGATAATCTTGATGCATATGGATGGGAGCTATACAGAGAAAGATTACAACTCACACGCACATATAAAAACACACATAAATTGCATAAATACTCACATCATACACACACACACACTCACACTTAAATACACATACACACAAATACAACAAGAACAAAAACAACTACAACACAAAATAAAGCACACACACACACACACCACACTCTCTCACTCATACAGCAACATGAACAACAACAACGACAACAAAACATAACAAACACACACATGCACACACCATTGTTTTTAATGTTTCAACCTCGGGACTGTAGGCTCTCAGTAGCCTGTAAAACTCTTACGAGGCCCCGAGATTATTGAGTGAAGCTTCGAGATGTTGGGTGCTTCATATATGTAGCACTATAGTTCATTCTTATCTATCCTATCTATTCCTATCTATCTTCACCTATCTTCTGATCTCTCTACTATCTCGAACTGGGGCAGAGCAAACCTTGTTACTTTCAATGCTGCCAAAACTCAATTTTTCCATCTGTCTACTCGTCGCCCCCTTCCAGAAAACTATGACCTACTCTTCAACAACACACACATTAACCCTTCATCTTCTCTTAATATTCTTGGTGTCTCTTTTTCTTCTGATCTCTCTATATAGGCCAGAAATCGCAGCCCCTAACAAGGGACTGGGGTTCTCGAAAAGGGGCTCCAGCCCTGAGGCTTTTCTTGACTTACAGTGTGCTGGCTTAATAATCCAGAAGGGTTGATAGCCTCTGAAATCCTATTTTAACTAACTAACCCCTAAACTCTGTAACTCAAATGGGGCTAGAGCAAATGGGCTTTAAATCTCCACACCTATTCCCTGATTGACTCTTTACAAATGGTAGAAATAATTGCTTGATTACTTTAGTCGTCTGTGAGTTATAGAAGTTAGTGGTCAAGATTTTTGGCCTAACTAAAATGAACGGACTATAGATGGTGACAGTGGAGCTTCAATGTGTTGGTTGCTTCCTTTCTGCCACACTAAATGACGACACCTTATATAATTATACACGTCACATGATTTGGAGAGAGCAGCTATACCTTCGAATATGGTTAGGCATCTTCTTTGCTACGGGGTGGTGACGATATAGGGTGTAATAATTTCTTGTCGTTTGTTGAACTGCAGGAACGCTCAGATCACCTCAGAAAAAATCCTGACGTTTGGCGTCGATTTGGTCCACAGTTCACCACTCTATCCACTGTGCTATCACCTACCCCCCTCCCCCCCCCCCCCCCAACCACCACCACACACACACACATTAACAATTATGGGCATGTTTTAAAAGTTATTTTAACACGAAGTCTTAATGTAATATATATTTCTTCTATGTTCCAACTCAAGGTCATTGCATAATAGCACACGTACGAACACATACGTACTGCATAGACATTCGCAGAAGTTTATACACGCACCCATAATAATTGCAGGTGCAGTATTGTAAGGATAATAAATACAAATATACCACACACACACACACACACACAGACAGACATTTTAATTGACACACACACACATAGAGACATATTCATTGGCACACCCACACACACATACAAAAAACAACAACACACACACACACACGAACACCTATCACACTTACAGTACACTAGTATGTATGCTTGTATACTGTATACTCAGGCAAATACTCCATTGCTGGGGATGGCCGACTCGAAACAGAGCCCGAACAGAAACCTTTAAAGTTGGAATATTTAGGGTCCGGGACCACTTTCGCGTTACCTCACCCCTTTCTCTGTCTCGTTGAGTAGGATCATTTTACAAGGGGAAGAGGATTCCTAGCCGCTTGCCCCCAAACACTAATACACTAATATATAATTATGATAAAATACAATTATAGTGTTAGCTCTATACGTATGATACATTACATCGCCATCAAGGTCATATACAGTAGGCTATATACAAGGTCACCAGTTGCATAATAATACTTAGGTTGGTCACGTATATGTATTTAACTTGACTTATCTCTTGTAATAAATTAATTTAGCTTGACTTGCCTCATTTATTAGGCTCATTTCAGATTATACTGCTTGATAACGTCTAACATATAATACCCTCTTACAAGCTCTCTCTCTCTCTCTCTCTCTCTCTCTTATAATAGTCTCAGTTTAGATTATACGATACTGCTTGATAACTATTGGCATATAATCCCCCCCCCCCCCCTCTCTCTCTCTCTCTCTCTTTCATACTGTACAAGGTCACCGACTGCATAATAGCACTTGGGTTAGTCACGTAGGTGTATTTAGCTTCTATTACCTCTTATAATAGTCGCTATCTTGATAAACCATAATTATTACACTCATATCTGCTCTCTGTATTTCTCTATTAGCATATGATATATATCTATATACTGTATCTATACAGTATATATCTATTTATCTATTTCTCTCTCTCTCTCTCTCTCTCTATATATATATATATATGTTAGTAAAGCCAGGTAATACATTTTCTTTAATACATACGAGGTTGAAAGAAATGGCAATTTCTGCGTTGGAAATTTTATTATTCAAGGTTTCCAGGTCTCTGATGAGTTTTCGCTGGGTGGCAGGAAGTAGATGAATGAGGTTAGCAAAATTCATGGTGGTACAGGGTTACATTAATGTACATGATGATACAGGATATACGACGCGTTTCACTGGACAACCAGCATTATCAAGTAAGGATAGAATGATTCTATCCTTACTGCAGACTCCTATTTTCATCTTGGTTGCATGTGTAAGGAATCTGCCTCATTTGTACCGGTGTGCAAACAAACAAGAGCGAGAGAGAAAGAGATTGGCTGTGTAAGGGATCTGCCTCTATTCGCTTGGTAAAAGAGTTGTATATGTGTGTAATACGCTACCGAGTGATATAGTGGGATCAATAACAATAGAGCTTCAACATAAAATTTGATAGGACGAGATGGATTGGGTGTGAAAGGGATCTGCCGTGTGTGGGCCAATCGGCTCTCTGCAGACTCCCATTTTCATCTTGATAGCATGTGTAAGGGATCTGCCTTATTTGTACCAGTGTGCAAATAAGAGAGAGAGAGAGATATTGGCTGTGTAAGGGATCTGCCTCTCTCGTAACAGAGTCGTAGATATGTGAAATAGGCTACCTAGTGCCATAGTGGGATCAAGAACAATAGAGAATTTCAAGATAAAATCAGATAGTTATATGGACAAAATGGGTTGGATGTGAAAGGGATCTGCCTTTTGTGGGCCACTTGTCTCTCTGCAGATTCCCATGTTCATCTTAGTTGCATTTGTAAGGGATCTGCCTCATTTGTACCGGTGTGCAAACAAACGAGCGACAGAGAGACTGGGTGTGTAAGGGATCTGCCTCTATTCGTTTAGTAACAAAGTTGTAGATATGTGGAATAGGCTACCGAGTCCTATAGTGGGATCAAGAACAATAGAGTTCAACATAAAATTAGATAGGACGAGATGGGTTGGGTGTGAAAGGCTGCCACAGGTCCAATACAAAAATGCACCTTGTGTCAGAGTTTGGTCCCGATCCGACAAGTAGTTCCGGAGTTATTGCGTAAAAAGTAAAAACCGGACTATATATATTTTTATGGAAGAATGAAATACTCTTGAACCCCTGAAGACATTGCTTGCTGTTTGAGGGAGGAGGAAAGGTAAGTCACACCACACCAAAAATTGTCAAAATGTTGAAGGTCTAGAACTTTGTTATTAAACAAAGCATTTAGCAAAGGGAGGAATTGTTAAAAACCTTAGCCAATACTCTGTTATTCACCAAAAATAAATTTGAATTATCATTATTATTTGGTAGGGTAGGTATGTATAGGTAGGTTGGCTAAATAATTGGTGGAATTCGTAGGGACTCGAACTGTTTTGAGAGAGTTAAATAAAAAACAAATAATAGATCTGAATAATAAATTGACTATGTTATTAAGCAAAACTGGGGGATGCGTGGAAGCCTATAGACTGTAGACGACGGTAAATGTTGTGTGGGTAGCGAATACGGTTTTAAAGTAATTTAAGAATAGACAGTTTTCAATATTTTTTTGGTGAATCGCGAGCCTCACCCAACTACGCAAACATAGCTTTGATCATCGGCGTAGTTTTCAAGATGTGGAATTTTAAGTGGAATTCGAGATTTTTTCAAGATTGCCGGAAAAAACCCCACGTGCAAAAGCAAAACCTTCTCTATAACATTTACGGAGCATTAGTAGTGGAGTCCATAATTATGCCAAAGCCCAATCGTTTCCTATGAGTGGGAGAGACGGTATTTAGGCGTCAAATTTTTCGGGAAATTGGCTGCCACGGACCTGTTTGGCCGCCATGCTGGATGTTTAGCATATTAAAAGTTGCCCAATACAAAAACTCACCTCTTGTGAAAGTTTGATCCTGATCCAAAAAGCGGTTCTGGAGTTATTGCGTCAAAACTGGCGTGTAAGAAGAATTTGGATGAATAAGTGGGTTTAATGATTACAATAGGGGCTCCCCGTAGGGGTCGAACCCCTAAATAATATAAGTACTGATAATACAGAATAGTTTGTAAGTTGCTGTAATCAGTGAGGAACATAATATGATAGTGCTAGGGGGACGGTGCGTGTAGAGGATAAACAGAGCAAATTCTTTGTTCTGAATGTTGGATTAAAGCAAGGGTGTGTGATGTCCCCATGGTTGTTCACTATGTATATACTGTAGATGAAGTCATGAAGAAATACAAGGAAGAACAGTGAATGTTGAAGTACCCCTAATAAGGGAAAGGAGTGTGTGGAAACTGCCTGCACTATTGATACAGTTCTGACTTGTGTGATAATGTGTGGGAGTTGTAGGGATTGGTAAATAGGTTTGAAGATGTGTGTGTGATATAGGCAATGTAGGTCAATGTGGAGAAGAGTAAAGTTATGGTCTTTGAGAGGGATGACTTAATAGAGTGTGAGATGAGGGTGAATGGTCATACAGTGGAAAATGTTAGCTCATTCAAGTATTTGGGCAGTGTCAGTGTGATTATAGGTAGTGCCAGCGAACTTGACAATAATCTTGACCCCTTAACTTCTTATAACTCAAAATGAATTAAAGCAATTGGCCTGACATTTCTATCATTTGGGAAGAGTCCATCAGGAAATATGTGTGAATAATTACAGCCAGTTTGCTCTAGGCCCTTTTGAGTTACAAAGAGGTCAGGGATCAAGATTATTGTCAAGTTGGTTGGCGCTACCTATAGTAAAGATGGGAGCATGGACGATGAAGTGCGAGAGAGGGTACAACAGGGGACGAGAGTTGTAGGAATGCTCAAAGCAGTGACAAGGAATAGGGTGGTGAGCATGGAAGTAATGAAGTCGTTGCATGATAGTGTGGTGATTCCGACATTGACGTACGGGAGTGAAGCATGGACATTGTTGGAGAAACAATACATCAAGAATGAGAGGGGTGGAATTGAGTTACTTGAAAAGTGAGTGTGGAGTCACATGGAGAGTTAGACAGACAAAAGAGGAAGTACGAGATTTGTTTAGTGTGGATGTGAATGTGCTAGAGAGTGTGAAGATGAACACCTTGAGGTGGTTTGGTCATGTGGAGCACATGGCAAATGAGAGAATTACTAATAGAGTGCATGCAAGTGAGGTGAAAGGGTTTAGTGGATAAGGTAAACCGAGAGTAAGGTGGAAGGATGGAATTAAGTGGTATATGAGTGAAAGAGGTGGTGGAAGGAAGGAGGGACGCCGACTGACAGAGGACAGAGGTGCATGGAGGAGATTGATTCGTGGCCACCCCCTCGAGGATTAGACTGTCTGGCAATATATAAATAGATAGAGAGAATTACCATTATTGTTACAATTGATACATTATTAACCCCTTCTATACCGGCAACGTCTTTTTAAGTATATTCTAGCTATATTTAGACGATGTTGTACAGTTTAAGAAGGATTTATTGTAGTAAAAATGGTTAAGTGAGATATTTCGAAGCCTGTTAATTACTGGAGGCCCTTTTTAAACTGAATAAAATTGTCTAACAGTAGCCAGAACATGGTAAAAAAGACGTCGTCAGTACCGAAGGGTTTAAGGTTTTGGACTAAAGGAATACAAAACAAGGTCTTTATATCGGGTGTCCCGTCGACAGCTAAATTCAAGGTGATGTATAATTATTTGACAGAACGATGACGACTGTGTGTGTGTGTAGGTGTGTGTGTGTGTGTGTGTAGGTGTATGTGTGTGTGTAGGTGTGTGTTATTGAGTGGTTGTGAGTGGTAGCTTTGTGGAGGGTCAGTGAACTCTATGTGTCTAGTACTACTACCACCACCACTACAACCATTACTCGCCACCATTGTAATAATTTATGACCTTACTAAAGTACTGCAATACCAGAGTACTTTACAGACACCAGTAGTACCGATAGCACCACTACTACCACAATAAATACTACTACTACTAATACTACTATTACCACTACATCGTTATCTACTTCACCACTACTATCAATACTATCAATACCACTAATTCTGCTACTACTAATACTAATACTATTACAACTGCTGCTACTATTACCACCACCACTACTACTACTTCCATTTCTGCTACTACTACTACTACTACTACTACTACTACTACTACTACTACTACTACTACTACCACCACCAGATGTGAGTGTGACACTGTCTGTGTTACGTGCGTCTGTCTGTAACCATGGTCAAGGTTAGTCGATATAGGTCTATACAGAATATTTATACAGATATACAGTATATATTGTATACAGGCATAGAGACACACACACACACACATATACAGTATATATATATATATATATATATATATATATATATATATATATATATATATACTGTATATATGAGAGAGAGAGAGAGAGAGAGAGAGAGAGAGAGAGAGAGAGAGAGAGAGAGAGAGAGAGAGAGAGAGAGAGAGAGAGAGAGGGAGAGAGAGAGAGAGAGAGAGAGAGAGAGAGAGAGAGAGAGAGAGAGAGAGAGAGAGAGAGAGAGAGAGAGAGAGAGAGAGAGAGAGAGAGAGAGAGAGAGCACAAGCGAAAGAGAGAGCGTGTACTGTACGTGTGGTAGTGTTTGTAGACATTATCACCAATACCCCCTTGTATAATATTTACCTGTAATGTCTCTAGTTGTCAATACTGGATAAATATGTAATAAATCACAGTTTGCTCTTTATTCAGTACTTAAATTTGTCGTACGGAGCAACCAGAATTTATGACATTGTGGTGTAGTTGGTATACCCTGTTCCAAATAGGTAGGCCAAAGATCTTTGTAAACTGACAAGGGACTAGAGCAAATGGGCTGTAAATTTCCCCACCTATTCCCTGACTTAATCTTCCCAAATGGTAGAAATAATAGCTCAATTACTCTAGTCGTTTGGGAGTTGTAGAGGTGTATATTCAAGAGTTGTGGCCTAGTTATTTGGAACAGGGTATAATAGTTTATTCTGATCACAACCAAGAGGACTCGTGTTATATGCCGGGCTGGTGGAGATGTTTGGGCAGTCTCTTCACAGTTTAACGTGCTCACCCTTTCACCCCTTCACCACCATGACGTAATTTTCATCATATTCTGGTTACCATTAGACGGATATCTTTAGTTAATATTCGACCTCTACGATTGGAATGAGTAAATACGATCTCTATAAACCCTCTTAATAAAATCGGTCCTTCTTAAACTGCATAAAATCACTTAATGTTAGCCAGAATCAAAGGTAAAAAGGCATGCTGGTGCTGAAGAAGTTAATGGCATATTGGTAGTGATAAACCCATATGCATAACCCATTCAATACCGACGAGGGCCTCTTATTTCTATTCCTGCTATGCGATTATGGTATTATTATTTACTAGAGCACGATTTTACATATATTAAGAAAAGCCAATGTGATTCAAGTGAAACAATAAAATATAAAAAGGAAAATGCATAACCTTGGATATTTAATAGTATGTGAACATTTAAGATTGACACACACACACACACACACACACACACAGCTCGTAGCCTAGTAGGTAGAGCTCTCGTCTCACACACGAGGGGTCGGGGGTTCAATCCCCGGCCGGGCGGAGACAAATTGGGCTTGTCTCCTTTCATGTGTTAGCCTCAGTTCACCTAGCTGTAAATAGGTACCTGGAATAATGGACGATGTTGTGACGTCCCATCTGGGGTTGGCAAAAATGGTACAAGGCGAGATGGGTATCATATGGTTCACCTAAGCTGATGGCTACCTAAGCCTTCGGGCGAGACGGTACCGTCTATAGTGAGAATGGTACCATACAGATCCACCCTAAGCCTTCGTTTCCGATGTCGCCAATTGGCTAAAAATACAGACTACACACACATCCACAGCCATTCCAACGATACATATAACACCTACACATATAGGAGGCGGGAAATAACGAGCATGCTCACTCCCGCAATACAACTAGAGTAAGTACACACACACACACACACACACACACACACACACACACACACAGCCCGTAGCCTAGTAGGTAGAGCTCTCGTCTCACACACAAGGGGTCGGGGGTTCAATCCCCGGCCGGGCGGAGACAAATTGGGCTCGTCTCCTTTCATGTGTTAGCCTCAGTTCACCTAGCTGTAAATAGGTACCTGGAATAAGTGGACGACGTTGTGACGTCCCATCTGGGGTTGGCAAAAATGGTACAAGGCGAGATGGGTATCATATGGTTCACCTAAGCTGATGGCTACCTAAGTCTTCAGGCAAGACGGTACCGTCTATAGTGAGAATGGTACCATACAGATCCACCCTAAGCCTTCGTTTCCGATGTCGCCAATTGGCTAAAAATACAGACTACACACACATCCACAGCCATTCCAACGATACATATAACACCTACACATATAGGAGGCGGGAAATAACGAGCATGCTCACTCCCGCAACACAACTAGAGTAAGTACACACACACGCACACAAATCGTCTACATATAGGTAGAATAAAAATAAAAAAGACGTAGCCGGTAAAGACGGGGTTAACCTAGCTACACATTCACTCCATCAACCATTTAAAGGGCTTCGGTCCCTCCCTATAGTACCTCTATTAGCGTTCCCTTCACCTTATCTCTCTCTCTCTCTCTCTCTCTCTCTTTCTCTTTCTCTCTCTCTCTCTCTTTCTCTCCTCCTCCTTCTTCTTCTTCTTAACTATCCTTTCCTTCCACCGTCCCTTACTATTGGGCTTGTGATCGCTATTAGCATTAAGTTCAGACTACCTCGCTGGGATCGTAAGGTCTGTGTGGCCAGTATATATAATTTCCTCCTTCTTCTTCTCCTTCTTCTTCTTCCTTTAGATCAATAATTCAATAGGAGAGAAGAAGCGAAAGAGAGAGACAGTATGGGAAACTCTCTCTCTCTCTCTCAAATACACACTCACTCTCACTCACATACACTCTCTCTCACACACACACACACACTCTCTCTCTCTCTCATTTACGCACGTACACCCGATCATCCACATTTACTCACATGACACAAACAGACGCACACACACACACGACCACATCCATACCTATTCACACATACCCACATAATACAATACACATACACACACTCATACCAAATAGATACAAACACACACAGAATAATACACACACGCACACAATACAATGCACACACAGTACACACTTACATGCAGTAAATTACACATGTACATTACAGCTACGCACACACTACGACAGACACACACCCAGTGCAAAACACACACACATATATACACACAGTAAAACACGCATACTCAAAGTACAACACACATACACACAATACAAGAAACGCACACACACGCACATAGTACAACACACACACACACACGCACATAGTACAACACACACACACAGTACAACACACACACAGACACATAGTATAACACGCACACATACACACACAGTACAACACATACACAACACACACACAGACACATACTATAACACGCACACATACACACACGCACACACACAGCCAATTACCCACGTTCATCGATTGTTCTTTCACTTGAAGAACAAAATTACTGCACTACTTTACCACACTACTCTACAACATTAAGGGTACAGTGGCGCTAATAAGTCATGTCTCAGCCGTCATTACGTTTGGCTCGCTCTGTGCTATATTAATGTCTGTCAGATGTTGAATAGGGTGGTTAAGTATAGGAACATGCTTGTATATCTCACACGAAACGAATACATCAAGTTTTAGACATTGCTGATACCAATTATTGATTGAAATATACTTGGTGCCGAGACATCACTTATTAGGCCGACTGTACAAGAAAGGTATATAAATGCATTGGGATATTGATAGAGATTTACCTTTCTATCCTATTGGGGATGGCGTATTTATTGGCTCATTTATTTATATTTTTATTATATTTTTAGTTTCCTCCCTAGATCTCCATCAAGCTTAAACAAACATCTGCCTAAGACCCTCCTTCAAGATAAATTTGTAAATTTTTCGATAGAAAAATGTTCCGGCCGAAGGCTGGTTCCTCTTAAATTACAGGCTCGCTAAAAATTGACACCTAAATGACACGTCAAATCTAAATATTGACAAATAAAAGGGCGAAAGGTCTTAAAATCACCAAACGTCGTATAATCTGAACACTAATGGGGCTAAAAAATGAGGAAGAAGGGGGACCAGAAAAACGACCCACATCCCCTTAATGGGTGTATTACTACCAATATACTGTACACTCATATTGGGTATATTGATAGTAAATTACCTACCCATCTTTATATTAAGGGGGGATGGTTCGTTTTTATGGACCCTCTTCTCCCTCGTCCTTAGCCCCATTAGTTTTGAGATTTTATGACGTTCGACCTATTATTTTGGTGATTTTAACACCTTTCGCCCCATTTCATTGTTCATTTTAAGAGCTTTCGTGCCATTTAGGTATCGATTTTTTCCTGGCGAGCGATAGCGATTCTATCTATTTACGCAAGGTATATCTATCAATAAATTCCCCTCAATGTTCCAGTAACCTTCCCGTGAGTTATGGTCTCAGTCAATCATATCATATATAGTGGGAACCACATCCATCACCTTGTCTAGTTAGTTGTCTAGGTCTGTAAGTCTCTCTCTCTCTCTCTGTCACGATACGTATATAAAGGGGACCAGATTCGTCAACCTAAATACACGATACCCTAATCAACTTAGTCTATCTAGTTCTCTCTCTCACTCTCTCTCTCTCTCTCTGTCACGATACGTATATAAAGGGGACCAGATTCGTCAACCTAAATACACGATACCCTAATCAACTTAGTCTATCTAGTTCTCTCTCTCACTCTCTCTCTCTCTCTCTGTCACGATACGTATATAAAGGGGACCAGATTCGTCAACCTAAATACACGATACCCTAATCAACTTAGTCTATCTAGTTCTCTCTCTCACTCTCTCTCTCTCTCTCTCTCTCTCTTGTTTAGCCTCAATATGAATACAACATGCAACCATGGTTGGAAATTAGAATTTAAAAGGTTCAACACTAGTATTTGTGGAAACTTTTTCACATAATATAAGATCTGTTATGCCTGGAACAAACTTCCCTCCGAAGTTGTAAACAGTTCTTTAGTAGAGCAGTTCAAGAAGAGAGTAGACAGTATAGTATTTTGCACACTCTGGAAAGAGTGTAGTGCACTAAACAGTTTCTCTCCTTCCACTTTGAGTATCTCCTCGGATTGGACCTCAAGGTTTCTGAGATACTAACTATTCATTGTAACTCCTTGTAACTATCTAACCTTCCAGCCACACACTCAGAGCCTGGAGTTATGGTGTCAGTCAATAAGTATACCACACATACTGTATAAAGGAGAACAGATTCGTCAACCTAAATACCTTCCCATTTTCTTTGTACAAGTAGTTTATGGATCCGTTAAAGGGGGATGGGCGTATTTATTTGCTTATCAACTCTGCGTAAGCAGAGTTTGGTATCGCCCCCCGTATAGTGGGTACCACTGGAAAAAAATGTCTGTCGTCGGCGTTGTTGTTGTCGTTGTCGTTGCCCGTCTGTCTCGGAACTCCTCCTAGACCGTTGGACGGATTTTCACCAAATTTCACGAACATTTGTTGCGTGAATGCGAACGTCAGTCAAAAAAGTGTTTTTGAATTTATGCAATAGTTATGATTTTAGGTCCAAAATATGTTTTTCCAAGCCCTCCCCCCTCCCCCTCCCCCTCCCGGACCCCCCCCCCCCCCAGCAATGATGGCGTTATTTGTTACACTAAGAACGCATTCGTTCTGGGGGCGAAAACATCTCGCTCCGTATTTTCTAGGTTAAGTTAGTTTAGTTGGCATTAGAAGTGATGGTAGTAATAGTGGGATTGATGGTGATAGTAGTGATGATGGTGATAATAGTAGTGATGATGGTTGTAGTTGTATTGATGATGATGATAGTAGTGATTATGATGACAGTAGTAGATATGATGGTGACAGTACTAGTAGTAGTGATGATGGTCATAATAGTAGTGATGATGGTGACAAGTAATTAATTATAGTTGTAGTGATAATGATGACAGTAGTGATGAAGGTAGTGACGATGGTGTGAGTATTAGTGCTGATGGTGATTAGTAGTGATGATGGTGAAAGTTGTAGTGATGATGACAATAGTTGTGATGATGAAGATCATAGTAATGGTGATAATGGCAGTAGTAGTGATGATGGTGACAGTAGAATACATGATGGTAATACTTGTGACAGTAGTAATGATGATGGTTAAAGTAGTAGTGATGATGTTAACAGTAGTAATGATGATTGTAAGATGGTGGTGATGATAGTAGTAATGATGGTTGATAGTTGTAGTATCAATGATGATAGTAGTGATTAAGATGATAGTGACAATGGTGACAGTAGTAGTGATGATGGTGAGAGTAGTAGTGATGATTGTAATTGTAGTAGTAATGATGATCATAGTAATGATGATGATGACAGTAGTCGTGATGATTGTGGCAGTTGTAGTGATGATGGTATTGGTAGTGATGATGGTAACCCATCGCAGAGTTGGGTATGCCGTTTTGATTTTGGGCAAAACGGCACGTCTACTTTATTTATAAATATTTGTATTATCTTTTTTTTAGTCTCCCCTCTCTAGACCTCCATCTAACTTATAATAACAACCCCAGGATCCCTTTTCAAATTATATTTGTAAATTTTTCGGTAGAAAAATGTCCCGGCCGATGGCCGGTTCCTCATAAATGACAGGCTCGCTATCGCTCGCCAGGAAAAAATCGACACCTAAATGACACGAAAAGTCATAATATTGACCCAGAAAGGGGTGAAAGGTCTTAAAATCGACAAACTAATAGGCCGAACGTCTTAAAATATGAAAACTAATGGGGCTAAGCATGAGGGAGAAAGGGGGCCAGAAAAACCAACCCTCCTCCCTTAAAAGCGGCTCTCGTAGGATATTTTTGCGTCGGGAATTCCGTCGTGATCAATTTTGTGGAGTTATACGGGCTAATTTGGAGGTGGAATTTTTAAGTCAGTGTGTCAGTTGGTCAGTCAGTTGGTTAGTCAGTGAGTTAGTTAGTTAGTAAGTTAGTCCTTTAGTTAGTCGTCATTCATGCATTAATTAATTGAGACAGTAAGTAAGTTATCCATTCATCAATTCATTCATTCAATTAGTCCTTCATTAATTCAGTCATTCAGTAAGATAGTCAGTAACCTAGTCATTCATTCATCTATTCATTCAATCATTAATTCAGTCAGCTAGTCAGTCATTCATTCATTAATTTAGTCAGTAAGTTAGTCATTCATTCATCTATTCATTCAACCATTCATTCAGTTTGCTAGTTAGTCATTCATTAATTAATTCAGTCAGCTAGTTAGTCATTCATTAATTAATTCAGTCAGCTAGTTAGTCATTAATTAATTAATTCAGTCAGCTAGTTAGTCATTCATTACTTAATTCAGTCAGCTAGTTAGTCATTAATTAATTAATTCAGTCAGCTAGTTAGTCATTCATTACTTAATTCAGTCAGCTAGTTAGTCATTCATTACTTAATTCAGTCAGCTAGTTAGTCATTCATTACTTAATTTAGTCAGCTAGTTAGTCATTCATTACTTAATTTAGTCAGTAAGTTAGTAATTCATTCATCTATGCATTCAATCATTCATTCAGTGTAGCTAGTTAGTCATTCATGCATTCATTCAGTCAGCAAGTTAGTCATTCATCCATCCAGTTAATGAGCCAGTCAGTTAGTCAATCAGTCAGTCATAAATGTCGAAATCCTCCTCAAAGCGATAGGGAAGGATCAGCAATGCATATCATCAATAGGATAGGAACCAGAAATACAATAACACGATAACACGCCTTCCAAAAGCAGAGAATGCCTCACACAATAACACGATAACACGCCTTCCAAAAGCAGAGCATGCCTCACACAATCACACGATAACACGCCTTCCAAAAGCAGAGCATGCCTCACACAATCACACGATAACACGCCTTCCAAAAGCAGAGCATGCCTCACACAATCACACGATAACACGCCTTCCAAAAGCAGAGCATGCCTCACACAATCACCATTCAACTCACCTAATCAGCTCATGAAATAATTTGGGGGAGAAGACCTTCCAAGTTTGTTAAGTTAACCCTTTGAAGATTATGACGCATTTTGGCAGTTTATTGTGGCTATCCTTAGACGACTTTATGCCATTTAGGAAGGATCCGTGGGAATAATGAGGTTAAAGACTATCTCAATTAACCCTCTAACTTCCATATACCCTTCCTAATCTGAATGCAATAGTTTAATTATATCCCAAAACAGAGAAGAAATGCGCAATCGTTTCTTCTAAGGGTTAAATATTTACGAAAATCTGCAAATAATCTCCTATATATTAATGTTTCAGCAATCATTCCTACCCTAAGGCCGAAGTCACACGAGCCGTTTTTCGAGCAATATTTACGGGCAATTATGGTCTGGCAGCTTCATATATTACACTTTATAAGAATTCAGCCGCCTAACCTACTCTACCTTCTACCTTCAGTCTAGTTACCGATACCAGTGCAAAAAAGTCCCTAAATGTAACGAGACAAAACTTGCTCATGGAAAATTGACGGAAAAATCGCTCGTGTGACAGCGACTTAAGTATCATCATACTGAAGGGGTTAAAGAGTGGGCGATATCGTCATCAGAGGTTTCATATGTAGTGAATGACCTATATATGTCTTACTAAAAGAAATGGCTACACACACATACATAGCAACCATCGAAACACACACCCACACACATACACAGCACACACACACACTTTTTTGTTCTCTCTCTAATACAAACACCTACGCGCGCGCACACACACAGACACACCCACACACATTTACTTTGCCCATGACCCAAATACTTCCCTTCTACTCAAGCACTTCACCACATGCTCTACATTATAGTACTAACCCTCATATATGTACACTCTCAAGTACACACACGATCAGAGACGTACATGATTATAACACACACATATACAATAACCCACACATGTACGGTTGCCCACATAAGTTATGTCCCTCTCCGTGATCTTATACATGGAAATATAATGTGAAGGATTGACTTACGAGTGAACAGTTTCTTATGCAGTGGTTACGAGTGAACAGTTTCTTATGCAGTGGTTACGAGTGAACAGTTTCTTATGCAGTGGTTACGAGTGAACAGTTTCTTATGCAGTGGTTACGAGTTAACAGTTTATTGTGCAGTGGTTACTAGTGAACAGTTTCTTGTGCAGTGGTTACCTCATCTGATTAGTCAACTGATAGTTAAGTGGGGGTGATTGGTTTTTTCTAGACCCCTTCTCCTTCATGTTTAGCCCTATTAGTTTTGAGATTTACAGACGTTCGGCCCATTAGTTTCTTGAGAGAGAGAGAGAGTTAAGAGTTAGAGTTAAAGAGAGTGAGTTACCTTTATTCTAGCATGAAGGAAAGATAGATCACTGCTGAGTCGTTGTATATGATTCCTTTTGGCTGACAATAAACGATATAGTTAGAGAGAGTGAGAGTGAGAGTGTGAGAGTGAGTTAGAGTTAGAATTAAAGAGAGTGAGAGGGAATCAAAGGGGTATAGATTCTCTCAATTAACCCTCTAACATCCAAATACCCTTCCTAATCTGAATAAATCAACTAATAATAGCCAGAAAAAGAAACGTAATGCATAATCGTACCTGGAAAGGGTTAAGCATCTTCCACTTACCTTTATTCTAGCATGAAGGAAGGATAGATCACTGCTGAGCTGTTGTATATGGTTCCTTTTGGCTGACAACAGACGATATAGCTGACCCTCCCCGCCCCCTGCCACCCTGGTCGCTGTAGATACCAACGATCGGGTCGACTTTTGCCGGGATAAAGCCTCTGATACGGCCGACCCACTTCGGGACGACTCTGTAAAATGGATTAGGTAGTTAAAATAGGACTTCAGAGGCTATCAACCCTTCTGGATTATTAAGCCAGCACACTGTAAGTCAAGATTAGCGTCAGGACTGGAACCCCTTTTCGAGAACTCCAGTCCCTTGTTAAATACTAAATTGGAGATATGAAACTACTTTTCTCTTCTTTTTGTTTTAGTTACAGTTAAGAGCATCAATCACGACACATCCATTTGAATCAATATCGAACACAAACGAAACAATACAATGCTCAATTATAGGTCAGATACAACAGAACTTGGTTTAGAAGTTCAAAGATTGGAACTGATGTAACCTTATTTATGCTGAGAACTGTATAGTCACTCATAAACATATGTGGACCTTACCTATTTATAAGTATGGAAGTATTGTACTGGACACGAATATGTGAAAATAATTATATATACCGGTATATATATATATATATATATATATATATATATATTATATTGCACATTATATTTAGGAGTATATACAGTATATAGACATATTAATACTTCTCTAATATATATAGGTTTAGGTAATATGTTGCAGTGGATTTACTAATGTCACATGTAAGTTAACAGGCGACTATACACCCCCCTTAGTAGCAGGTGACACAGAGATAACTTCGTGGTCATCACGGGCTCATTAAATCCCTGTGTCAGGTTGATAACACCCTACACAGCATTCTTACGTCACGTTCAAAGACATCACAACTCAGAGATCACGTTGGGTGGAAAGTTATGGTATTTCTTTACTTTTCCTTTATGTTTCATTTACTTTTAATTAACCTTTACTTTTACTTTACTTATGCACTCAGAAACAGCCAAAACTTACGTCTACTGATGGAGGCGATGGTGGGAGGAGGTCGGGAGGTGGCGAGGGAGTTCCGGGAGGCATTGGAGGACCTGGTAAACAAGGACAAAGTACCATGTGAGAAGGAGAACGTTTTTCACAATGTTTCGCTTATAGCCAATGTCGGTACCAGCCAAGAGTGCTATTGATCTATAATAATTGTGTCATTAACCTGGAGATATTAATGGTCCTGGAAGTGTTGGCCCTGGACCTGGCAGTGACGGCATAGTTGGGTCCCAGGAGTTGTAGAAACACCGCAGCATCATCATCATCATCATCATCAACATCGTCAACAACACCATTCTCATACTTCCCTTTTCTGAGCTGTATGGCCGGTACGTCACTCTCCCTGGGGGTAGGAAATATACAATATATAGTTAGTAATTATGTATTTTTATTTTCACCAACCCACCAATTAACTTACAAATAATCGTAATTTATGAACTCAATGAAGCTAATGAATATCCTAGTCGTTAGTCTGTGAGTTATAGAGCTAGAGGTTTTGGCCTACGTACTTGGAACAGGGTATAAGTAAGTTAACATAGACCCACATATTGACTTACGAAAGAGGGAGGGAGTTGGCATTCGCGGTGATAGTGTTGTTGTTGCCATTCATGTTGTCGTCGTTTTTGTCGTTGTTGGTGGTGGAGATGGAGGTATGGTTGTTGTTGTTGTTGTTTATGATGGTGGAGGTATGGTTGTTGTTGGTTGGACATCCTCCCCTGGCCATCTTGTCTACAACCCTCGCCTCACATGCCCGGACATCTCAACGCCACCACCTGTAATGTATACATGTTTAGAGAGAGAGGAATGGGTAATGGGGTGAGGTGGTGGGGATAAACGAAAGGAGGAATTGGGAGGGAGAGAAAGATAAAGGAGAAATGAATAGAAGAGGGGGGAGGGGGGGGGGGGGGAGTATGAAGGAGAATGAAGCGAGAGAAAGGAATGGGGGAAGGGGAGAGGATAGAGAAAATACGTCAGATTTGGATGTAAGCAAATATCTACCACCCACCCACCCACCCACCAGTCTAGGGAGAGTAGGGGAGAGGGAGAGGGGAGGAGAAGAAGGAGGGGTGCAATAAAAGAGGGAGGGAAGAGAAAAAGGATGGATAGGAGAAAGGGAATGAAATGGGAGAGGGAGGGAGGAAAAAAAATATGGAAATAGGAGTGGAAGAGTTGTCCTATTTTGGTATGCTAATATTATGCACCGATGAAAAGGCTTTATTAACCCTGTGCAGATTATGAAGCATTTTGACAGTATATTCTAGCTATCATTAGACAATGTTATGCAACTTAGGAAGGATGTGTGTATTATAAGGGTAAAGATTAACTCAATGAACTCTCTGATGTCCATATATCCTTCCTAATATGAATAAAATCGTCTAATAATAACCAGAAAACAGGAAAGAAATGCGTCATCGGATCTTCTAAAGGGCTAAGCTTCTCGACCTTCTATTGAACTAAGGGATCCAAACCACCCATCCCCCACTCTTGAAATATAATGACTTCTTGTAAGTGAGGAGGGAAGGGGTGAGAGAGAGAGAGAGAGAGAGAGAGAGAGAGAGAGAGAGAGAGAGAGAGAGAGAGAGAGAGAGAGAGAGAGAGAGAGAGAGAGGGTAGAGGTACAAAGGAGTACAAAGGAAATCAAGCAACAACAGTTCTAGTGACCCTTCTAGGTTGCTTGTCCTCCAAAACACTGAGGATCAAGTGTCCAAACAGTGGTTTAGAGTGGGTAAGGGAACATTGGAAAGGGAACTACTGCCCTGCCACTAACGTGGCAGGACTAGGAAGTTAGTAGGGGACATATGGGTTAGTAACTGAGGGGAGGATAAAGTTATTCATTTACAAACGCAGTCAGTCGCGGGTTTGATGCGAGATATTTGTCTAGGCGGAATTTAAATGAATCAACGGTGCTGCAGTCTATAACGTCTCGGGGAAGCCCATTCCACAAGTTGACAACTCGATTGAAGAAGAAATTCTTAGATTCGTGCGAGTTAAAAGATTTACCAATAATTTTGCAACCGTTTCCCCGCGTGTAATTAGATTGGTCGATAGTGAAGTACTTACTACAGTTCATATTGTCGATGCCTTTGATGATTTTGAACACTTGAATTAAGTCGCCTCTTAATCTACGCTGGGTTAAAGGAAATAGATTTAATTCTCTAAGACGCTCTTCGTATGGTTTGTTCTTTAGGCTAGGTATCATTTTGGTAACTCTACGTTGAACTCGTTCTAGCTTGTTTATATCTTTTTGGTAATAAGGGCACCAGGATTGAACGCAGTATTCCAGAAGAGGGCGGACTAAGGAATTGTAAAGGGTTAGGATAACTTCTTTGGATTTATGCTCAAATAAAAGAGAGAGAGAGAGAGAGAGAGAGAGAGAGAGAGAGAGAGAGAGAGAGCGAGAGAGAGAGAGAGAGCGAGAGCGAGAGAGAGAGAGAGAGAGAGAGAGAGAGAGAGAGTGTGGACAGTCCTATATTTATGATGTTGGACACTCACTCCCTGATATTATAACAGTGGCAATAATGGTATACAACACGAAATACCCTTCCTTGAACCTGACCTTCAACTTATATACAGTATATAATATAGTCTGGTAGGGCTGCTCGGCGAGGTCTGCACAAAATATGTAGCCACAATTAATGATGGCTACATATATTAATTGACATATGTTCTCTTAGTAATACTCAGATTCCCCATTATTTCCCATAGAACTGAAGTCTATGCAAATCGCAGCAGTCATGGTATTTTTATCTTTGCATGACCTTTGACAACCACTGTGGTGGATACAATATTTTAACTGTTTATTATTGCTTTCTTATAGCATTTTAAACTAAACCTTGAGTTTTTCCATGTTACTAGTCTTTATATATATATATAGATATAGAGAGAGAGATATATGAATCTATTTATTTATGCATCTATTTATTTATGTAATTATTCATTCATGCATTAATTTATTACAACGCATAACATTGTAACTATCATTAACCTTCTGGTTTTCCAGTCAGCCCCCCGTTGTGTGAGAATGAATTATGAGGAAGTATAATCCCATAATTCCCCCTCACTGTGGTAATGGCTAATGGTTCGGGCCAGAAATATACCTTAATTACCCATCACTAAAACCTTGCCCTATGATGGATGGACTTGTTATATAGACTAACAAATATTCATACTATTCCTGGTCTTATAGCTACTTTTTGTTTTTGTTTTTGTTTTATATGTGGATGAGGGAGACGAAAGGCAAAACTGCCTGTGACGAGTGGCTCAACCAGAGTTAAAAGAGTCACAGGGCCAAAATCAAGGAACGTTCGAGCCAAAATGTCTGGACACACGGAGTTTGAAACAATTTAAGTCATAGGATGAGGGAAAGATGGATTCAGAGAGAGAGTTCCAGAGCTCAACTGTTGAATAGAAGAATTATTGGGAGTAACGTTTCACTCTTGAGTTGGAGAGTTGTACAGAGTATGGGTGGGATTGTGTTGCAAGACGGGTACTACGTGCCCTACGTAGAGGAGGTAGTATACACAGAGAGAGATCTGAGAAACACTGATTATTGTAGTAGCGATAGAATAGCGAGAGAGATGCAACATTGCAGATCCTTCCTAAACCGTATAATATCGTCTAATGATAGAGATATTTAACTGATAAAATGCGTCATTATCTTTAAAAGGTTAACGAGTCCATATAGAGAGGTTTTATGTGAATCTATAAATTGATTATTTGTTCTTCCCTTAAGGGGGTACTGCTTGGTTTTTGGTCTATATATGTATATATTTTATATATATATATTTTAGTTTCCTCGTTAGACCTCCATCAAGCTTAAAAAAACACCCCCTAGATCCCCTTCAAGATAAATTTTTAAATATTTCGATAGACAAATTTCCCCGCCGAAGGCCATTTCCCCTTAAAATTACAGGCTCGCTATCGCTCACCAGGAAAAAATCGACACCTAAATGGCACGAAAGGTCTTTGGAAGAAAGGTATTAAAATCGCCAAACTAATAGAAGGAACGTCTTAAAATCTCAAAACTAATATGCTAAACACGAGGGAGAAGGAGGTCCATAAACAGCGAGTAGTACCCCCTTAAAGGCTTAAATGTTTTCATGTCGACAGGATTATTTTCCCTTTGTCTGATTTATAGTTTGATACACTTCATATGGCATGTTTATCGTTGGTCATATTGGATCATTAACATAAATATACCTTTCTAACATATTATATATTAATCGTTAATCAATATATATATATATATATA
>CM064521.1:8064696-8311470 GCA_032716605.1 Paralithodes platypus
GAGGGTCTTGGGTGGTGTTTTTTAACCCTAGGTCTAGGGAGGACAGAAAATTTGATAGAAATATGCTGTATATATATGAGGAAATAAATACGCCTCTCCCCCCCTTAAGCGATCGTCATCTTGTAATTAACTAAAGCAGACACTCGGGTAGGCCGTCCAGAAAAATCAAGATATTTATGAGTTTGAAGAAATAATCGCGTATAATTTAAAAGCCATCCATAAATTCTGCATTATATGACGCTTAAGAAGAATAAATATATCATATTTGTACTTGTTCCTACAAAGATAGCCATGCTAAATTTCAATAAACTATGCATAATATAGTTTTAGATAGTTCACACTTTTCAACAATTGTTTCTTAACAAATAAAACTATATTTATGATCATTGGAGTAATTCAAAGGACACTGCGTTCATGTCACACACACACACACACACACACATATATATATATATATATATATATATATATATATATATATATATATACTGTATACATATAGAAAGAGAGAGAGAGAGAGTCACTTTCTCACACTAACCCCTAATTCTGACTTATAGTAGTATTGACCTTGGTGTCCCTGGGTGTGGGTGGTGGAGAGAGTGAGTGAGAGTGAGAGTGTGAGAGTGAGAGTGTGGGAGTGAGTGGGTGAGAGTGTGGGAGTGAATGTGTGAGAGAAAGTGAGTGAGAGTGAGAGTGTGTGTGTGGGTGATGGAGAGAGACTGACTATATGAGAGTGAGATTGTGTGTGTGTGTGTGTGTGTGTGTGTGTGGGGGAGAGAGAGAGAGAGATTGTGTGTGCGATAGTAAGCCTGATGAGGAACCGGCCTTTGGCTGGGATATTTTTCGGCCGAAAAATTTACAAATTTATCTCGAAGGAGGTGGGGGTGGGGGTGTCATGGGGTTATTCTTTGAAACTTGGGAGGATACAAAAATTATAAATAAATGAACAAATAAATACAAATTTCCACCCTATACTAAGTTGATTAGCTATGTGATATGTTTGAGGATTTATGTCTTCTAGAAACATAAGTACAGTATTTCATAGATGTGTAACAAGCTTCAGAATCTCATGTTTTAAGGGGAGATGGGCGTATTTATTTGCTCCATTATGTATCTCTTTATTATGTTTTTAGTTTCCTCCCTAGACCTCCATCAAGCTTAAAAAGACAGAGGCCCAAGACCTAAATAAATGTGTAAATTTTTCGATAGAAAAATGTCCCAGTCTGGTTCCTTTTAAATTGCAGGCTCAATATCACTCGCCAGGAAAAACTCGACACCTAAATTATACGAAATGTCATAATATTGACAAAGAAATGGAGCGAAAGGTCTGAAAATCACCAAACTAATGGGTCGAACATCTTATGATCTGAAAACTAATGGGGCTAAGCATGAGGAAGTAGGGGGACCAGAAAACGACCCATCTCCCCTTAATACTATTTTTTACATTAGCATTTTTCATAATTTGCAGAGACTATTGCAAATTGAATGGCTGTTGGATACATGTGTAGAACGCGTTATATTTCCGTTAATCGTCCTGTCATGTGTGTGTCTGTGTGTGTGAGAGAGAGAGAGAGAGAGAGAGAGAGAGAGAGAGAGAGAGAGAGAGAGAGAGAGAGAGAGAGAGAGAGAGAGAGAGAGAGAGAGAGAGAGAGAGAGAGAGAGAGAGAGAGAGAGAGAGATGGAAAGAGGGACTGAATACATGTGTGTGGTGTTTATGTGCGTGTGTATGTGTGTATATATGTGTGTGTATGTGTGCGTGTGTGTATGTCTGGAATAGGACCTGTCTCTTCCTTTATTACGTGCTAGCATGCGCCTCGGGGTAACAAAACAAAACAAAAAAACAAAAAAATACGAGAAAACAAAAAGATAATTGCAATGATAAGAAAATCTATTCCCACCCCAGCCAGCCAACCAACCAGTGTATCAGACGTTCTAGGAAGGAGGGTTCAGAGGTCAGTGGTATACTTTATTATAATCTTCATAAGGACATAAGAAAACGGGAGCCGATTGGACCACACAAGGCAGATCCCTTTCAAACTCAACCCATCTCGTATATATGCCTATTTTATTTTATTTTATTCGTCCTTGATCCTACCATATCACTCGGTAGCCTATTCCACATGTTTACAACTCTGCTACCAAACCAATACTTGCCTACCGTATATCTTTTCTGAAATTAAATGTATCTAATTTGAATCCATTTGTTCGAGTTCTTTCGCTATCACTGAGCTCTCTCTCGCTCTCTTTCTCTCTCTCTCTCTCTCTCTCTCTCTCTCTCTACCAGTGTCAGACATTCTAGGAAGGAGTGCTTAGAGGTCATAATATCCTGTGACCTATGATATGTGACCTGTAAAACTAGAGGGGGCTTAGGCTAGACTGCGCTTGGCTGCGGTGCTCATCTCCGTACCATTACCCTTTGGAACCTGTAGTGGGTAACTACAGCCTGTTACGTAGGTGTTAGTCAGGTTAACATAATTTACTTTCCCGAACATTACGTCACAAATGCCCACAAACTGCAGGTCCTTTAGTTACTTTTAGTTAATCTCACTCTCTCCTACTCTCACTTGTTTATATATATATATATATATATATATATATATAATGTCACAGTCTATATGTCTATGTGTGTGTCCATCTATCTATCTATCTATCGATCCATTTAGCTATCTATTATATATCTATCTACCTATCTATCCCCCAAGCCAGCCAGCCTTCCCCATGGACCAATGAAGCACTAACTAACCCGAGCCCTGAACTGCGGTATTAACTAGACTCCGCGGAAGATCGTTGGCGTGGGCTATTGTGATTTAAGGTGCCGTAACTCACCGCCGGAGGAAAGTATGCCGATATGTAGCTCAGCGGGGTTGGTTTAGTGTTTTTGTTAACCCACTCCCACCCACACATACATGCATATACACCTTCCCACCCACCCACACACATATGCACACCACTATTTTGAGATGTGGTCTGCAGTTTTCTGTTGTTTTGCAATGTACTACAGTAAACTATATAGGCTTGCATCAACACGTCAAGAAAACCCCTACACGTGTACGGGGAAAGATAGACCATAGTCTGAATCTAGGAAGGGTATCATGACAATACCTCATATATCACCATGGGACACTGATACTCGTATAAAGAACCTACTGCACTACCATCTAAGAGCAGAAAAAACACGCTACTGCTGTTTAGCGAACTAAGAAGCAGGCTGAATGGCTTTGTTCGCTTACATACCCACTGAATTCACTCGTCAAAAAAAAATTCGGTTTTCCAGGCGAAGATATATTTTAGCTAGCTGGTATCACACGAGCGATTTTTCACTCAACATTTATCCTCAACACTGGTCTAGCAGCTTATGAGGTAAACATTTGATATTTGTCTGTTACCTAAATTCATCTATCACCAGTCTAGTTTCTGATACCAGTGCAAAATACTTCATAAATGTTGCCAGAAAAATTTTGATCATCGAATGTTGACTATAAAATCTCTCGTGTGATACCTGGCTTTAGATCCCTACCCATGCTAGCCATCCTGTTCAATTACACAGTCAGGTCAGGTCAGGTCAGGTAAATGTCGGGGTTTAATGGCTATTGCAACGGCGCCCCTTGTTGAGTGTAATGTGTGAAGTGCATGTTGAATGTTACTGTACTGTTGGGGTGGCTGTGGTTGTGAGTGTTGCCTGTAACTAGTGTAAACAATTCGCCCATGTTGATCAAGTGCTATTTATACATGTGTACATACAACAATGGTCTACCGCACCTCTTGCATCACTAATGTACTACTGTATACTCGAGTACCATCTCAGGCGCCAAAAGTCGCATATGTGATCTTGTACTTAAGGTAAACTAAGTATTGTACTGCACCTACTCAAGATAAACAAAAATGAATAGTTTCAGTTTGGTACGACCACCATTATTATTATTATTATTACTATTAATAATATTAGTCCAAACACACTTTTGTAGGTGTTTAGGTGCAATCACCACGGCCAATCTGGGGATCCGCCGTTATTGAGCTCGTCCTGGAATCTTTACGACTCTGAATCTTACGATTCTATACAGGCACTAGCTCAGAGAAGAGTGTTGAGAGGGGAGAAGGGGTGTTGGAGAGAGAGGAAGGTGTTGGAGTGGCTTTGTTATGTGTGTTTAGTCTGTATACGTCGTCAGGATGTCCCCTGACTGGGTGCAAGCATGTGAAACATGCTAGGACGTACTGCCACACCCACTAAATGTCTGCCGTGGCGGGGATTCGATCCCGGGTCTTGCAGATTCACACGCGAGCGTGCTCACCACACACACACACACACACACACACACACACACACACACACACACACACACACACACACACACACACACAATAACTTTAACCTTACCGGAGCCAGGTAGCTATTAACCAATTAACCAACAGGTGAAGGGTGGTGGTATGTTCAGTAGGTTCACTAATCATGTGGATGGAAGGAGCTATATAGTGGAGTAGGGTATATATATATATATATATATATATATATATATATATATATATACAGTATATGTGTGTGTGTGTGTGTGTGTGTGTGTGTATTGAAGGCTGATGAGCACGGAACCACTAGGAAATATTCGTAAACAAAAAACCTTATGGCATTCCTACCCTCCCCAGAAATTCGTTTGCAACATGGAAATAAGAAGAGTTGTCCTTGAGATTCTCTGGTAAATTGAGAATATGCAACTGGCGATGTGAGTTTATGATTATTAGAAGACAATATCAAAAGGCCCAAACAAATAACTATCGTATTAATTTTTACAGTTAATATTTGTTGTTGTAATATATATATATATATATATATATATATATATATATATATATATATATTGTATATATTATATATATATATATATATATATATATATATATATATATATATATATATTGTATATATAATAATAATAATAATAATAATAGTAGTAGTAGTGAAAAATATAAAAAATCCCCCCCCCCCCCATAACAAATGCAGCATAGCACTAATTATAACCTACCCACCTTAAGCCCACGAAGACAGGTGTACACAAGCAGCTTAACAATCCCAAGAACCAATAATAAAGTCCAAGGAAATATTATACACCTTTATACGAGCTTAGCAATCCAAGGAGCACATAATTATAAGACTTAACCAAGAATGCATTTAAGGGGAGATAGTTTTTTTTTTTTCCTGGACACCCTTCTCCCTCATGCTTAGCCCCTTTAGTTTTCAGATTTTAAGACGTTTTCCCCATTAGTTTGGCGAATTTAAAAACTTTCGCCCCATTTCTGTCAAATCTTAAGACTTTGCGTGCCATTTAGGTGTCGATTTGTTCCTGGTGAGCGATAGCAAGCCTATAATTCGGCCAGGACATTTTTCTACCGAAAAATATACAAATGTATCTTGAAAGAGGATCTAGGGGGTGTAATTTCAAGCTTGATGGAGGCCTAGGACTCTAGGGGGTGTAATTTTAAGCTTGATGGATGTCAAAACAAACTAAAACAAACAAACAAACTAAAAGCCTCCCTTTAAGCTCACGAAGACGACTGTACAATCCCAAGAACAAACAATAAAGTCCAAGGAAATCTACACTTTCCTAGGAGCTTAGAAATCCAAGGAGCACATAAAGTTTAACGAAGGCTGCGTTTAACGAGCCTAGGATCCCCGTGGCGTGATCGTTTAACGAGCCTGGGACCCCCGTGACGTGATCGTTTATCAGTTAAGGGAACTTAGTAGTTAGTTTTTGGTCTATTTATTCAGTTAGTTATTTTACAGTTACCGGTACCTCGTTAGACCTCCATCTAAAGTTAGTTATTATATAGTTACCGGTACCTCGTTAGACCTCCATCTAAAGTTAGTTATTTTATAGTAACCTCGCTAGACCTCCATCAAGCTTAAAAAATACCCCCGAAAATTGTCCCGGCCGAAGGCCAGTTTCTCTTAAAAATACAGGCTTGCTATCGCTCGCCAGGAAAAATTCGACACCTAAATGGGGCGAAAGGTCATGAAATCGCCAAACTAATGGGATGAACGTCTTAAAATCTGAAAACTAGAGGGGCTAAGCATGAGGAAGAAGAGGGACCAGAAAAACGACCTATCTCCCCTTAAGAGATCCCTTTAGGATATAGAGATAAGCCATCTTGCTTATCGACTCCATATTGAAGCCACAATTATCCTTATGTGAATTGACACATTGAAAATCAGAATATCTTACAAACTATTTTTCGTACAATGACAAGTCTGATTTTGTGTAAGATACGGGCTCGCTAGCGTCTTATTTTCACCAAACTAATGGGATGAAACGTCTTAAAATCTCAAAACCACATCCCTTGGATCAAATCTTCTATCTATCTTTTGTCTGCTTCATAAACATAGAACAAATAGAGTTAAAGCACATGTCACCAAAATGGCGAAGGAGGACGCCGAGAACCATTAGGCGAGGCGAGACCTGTAATAAACTGGGCTAGAGGGGTGGCCATCTCTATATACTGTGTGTGTGTGTGGGGGGGGGGGGGGGAGTGAGGAAGAATTACCGTCCATGTCGTTATGAGGGGAGGGGGGGGGGGGGGGGGCGTCAAGGTCAAGGTCCAATAACACTGTAATGCTGCCAATATCAAAATATATTATATATTTTATTTTTAGTTCACCTCTATGTCAATAAGACAAACAGCCTACCTAGATCCCCTTCAAGTAAAAACAAAAACAAATAAAAATAATAAAACATAAAAAATAAAGATAAAAAAAGGTGCATCTGATCCCCCTACAAGCTAATTTTTTATATTTTGTGGTAGAAAAGTGCTTCGGTCGTTGGCCAGTTTCACATGTGCAGGCTCGTTATTGCTCGCCCAGAAAAAAGTCAACGCTTGATTGGTGTAAAATGCCTATAATCGACAAACTAGAGGAGCAAAACGTCATAAAACCGCTAAACTACTGGAGCGAAACGTCTTACAATCGCCAAACGAATGTAGCTGAGTAGGGTGGTTCCATGAAGACCCCCCTCTGCCATAATAACATATGTGGTGGACTCGGTGGAGGGTGCTAGCGCCAAGGTCAAGGTACAATAACACTGTCAGCTCTCTGAGTAAAGGAAGATGGGTCGTTTTTCTAAACTTTCCTTGAAAACTGAGGGAGCTGGGGATGTGTGATTCCCCCCCCCCCCCCCCCCCAACTGCCTAAAACCTACTCTGGCACCCCCTTAGTATGCATGCCAAGTATGGGCTCTCCATCTTGAAAACTGAGGGAGTTGAGGGGGCTCTGTCCTCCCCACCCCCCTCTTGAAACCTATGCTGGCACCCCCTTAGCATGCATGCCAAGTATGGGCTCCCCATCTTGATAACTGAGGGAGTAGTTCGTGAGCAAACATACAGAAAGACAGACAGAAAGTGCCCTTTATATAGTTGATATATTAATAAATGTTCCTTAATCCATAGCAACGTACATAATATCCGCTGGAGTCACCGAAATGGCGTGATAGCTACAAGTTGTTTGATGTGTATGTGCTGTTGAAGAATCTGCTAGAGCCCTGCTGGTCTGATAATAAGGGCTGCCAACGTTACAAATGGTGGTTGGGGATTATAGAGCGACTCAAAATAGGATCCTGGAGTGTTACTGAGTCTCACACATGCTCCAAGGTCAGAGCAATCAGAAGACCAGCTATGTGATGACGATATTTTGATATGATTTTGGTTAACGTTGAACAAATTAATAAATACAAACAACTTTAAGGGCAATTTCTGATCACCTTACCGCAATTAGTGAAAACCATCTCTTTTATCTATGTTACTCCCTGAAGTTCTCCGAAAGCTGAATAACATGATTTAACTATAGCCAGAATAGAAATAATCCAACATAATAATCTAATAATAGTATAATAGGATCATGGAATGTTTCTGAGTCTTATACATGCACTGCAGAACCAAGGCCAAAGTAATCATTAGTCTAGATGTGTGATAACTCCATTTTATGATGAGCTTGGTGAACGTAAGAATAAAAAATGAGTTTAGGGACGACTTTTGGTAATGTAATTACGGCAATTACTTACAACTATCTGTACTAACCATGTCACTTACTAATGTACTCCGAAAACTGAATACATCTGTATAGAAGTAATCCCACATTCTTAAAATAGTTATCATGGAGTGTTTCTGAGTCTGGTACATGCACTGCAGAACCAAGGTCAAGGCAATCATTAGTTCAGCTTTGTGATGAAGTATTTTAATAAGATTTTGGCGAACGTTAGAGAAAGAAATACATAAAATAAATAACAAAATAAAGAGCTTGGGGACGACTTCTGGTAATCTACATTCTGTAATTAGTTAAAACTATCTCTAGTATCTATTTTACTACCTGAAGTTATCTGAAAAGTTAAATGAACTATTTATCTTAAGCCTGAATTAAATTATCCCAAGTCATAAACTAGTTATCATAGAGTTTTGCTTATTGACTCTACGTGAAAGAAAGAGGGTGCATAATAATTTATATGTTTGTGTATGTGTGTATGTGTGTGTGTGTGTGTGTGTGTGTGTGGGTGGGTGTGTGTGTGCGCGTAGGTGTTTGTATTAGAGAGAGAACAAAAAAGTGTGTGTGTGGGTGTGTATATATTTAGGTGTGTGTGAGTTAGTGTGTGTGTAAGAGAGTAATGTGAGTGTTTCTGTGTGTGTGTGTTTGTGTGTATATATATATATATATATATATATATATGTGTGTGTGTGTGTTTATGTGTGTGTATATATATATGTGTGTGTGTTTGTGTATGCATGTAATAGTGAACGAGGAAGGCAGAGTTATAATGGCAGTTCCGGTTGTCCGACAAAATCAATCTCGGTGACAAATTTTCCCTCAGTTGGAATATAACCCCTTCAGCTAGATGGTTCCTTTTTCTCTGGCCAAAGTTAGACGATTTTATTCATGTTAGGCGAGACGAATATATCTAATACATATATTTTGCTTTGTCAATTATGTTACCGTAACTTTTAAATTAAAGCTACTAAGAGAGAGAGAGAGAGAGAGAGAGAGAGAGAGAGAGAGAGTGAGAGTGAGAGTGAGTGAGAGAGAGAGTGAGTGAGTGAGTGTGAGAGTGAGTGAGTGTGTGTGTGTGAGAGTGAGAGAGAGAGTGTTAGAGTGAGTGTGTGAGAGTGAGTGAGTGAGAGAGTTAAAGAGAGAGTGAGAGTAAGAGTCAGCAACTGTCTCCTCTAGTACCTGTGTGGGGTCTGTGGGAGCGGTGTAGAGGAGGGAGCAGTGATGAATAGCTAGGATACACGAACGTCTCAAGGGATTCATTCGTCTCTCAAGAAAGGTGAAGAATTTGCCATGGTTGCTTTCAACTTATATTTTTGTCTATGTTCCAACTATAGTCTATTCATTATAAGTAGGCCAACAATATGAACCACTAACCTCTATAACTAAAAAACGACTTAAGTAATCAAGCTAATATTTCTGCAGATTGGGCATAGTCAGCCAGGGAATAGGTGTGGAAAGTTACAGCCCATTCGCTCTAGCCCCTTTTTGAATTACAGAGGTTAGGGTTCACGATTGCTGGCCTACCTATAACAAACGGACTATAGCATTTCGCTATTGGGAATGCCTCTGGACGTGACTGACTTGGAAAAGGATTTGGGTGCTCTGATTAGCAGTGACCTAAATTTTTCCAAGCAGTGCATTGAAGTACAGAAGAAAGCTCAGAAATCATTGGGTTATATTAATCAGGTTAGGATAGTATATCAAATAATAGTGTCGGACAAGTTGAGAGAGAGGTATCATGACAAAGATTCGAACTCACTCACTCCAGGTACATTTGGGAGAGTTGGACGCCGTAACCACTCCCCTCACGGCCGAATGGTTACGGTGCCCAACTCTCCCAAATCTACCTGGAGTGAGTGAGTTCGAATCCTGGTCAGGATACCTCTCTCCCTACTAGGATAGTATAGCTAAGTTGGTGTATATTATGTCAGTTCGGTTAGCATATGTAGATGATATTATAAGGTGACGCCAACGAACTTAACAATAATCTTGACCCCTTAACTGCTTTTAACTCAAAAATTAATGAAAGCAATCGGGCTGACATTTCTATCATTTGGGAAGAGTCAACCAGGAAAGAGGTGTGGATATTTACAGCCAGTTTACTCCAGGCCCTTTGGAGTTACGAAGAAGTCAGTGATCGAGATTTTTTGTCGGGTTAGGTTACAATACGAATAAGCCAGAACGATGATGTTACAAAATAAAGTCTCAATCCTATGTTATAAGGAATCCCTAGCGTGTTCCAATGGCTAGAAACACCCCACACAACTCTATTGAGCTTAGAATCCTGTTGTCATGAACATTTGGCAATATTAAGACCGAGTGAAGACAATGGGATTTGTAATGGAGGAATAATGTTAATACCAAATCTTAATTAAAGAGGGGGGGGGGGGAGTGGTTATTAGTTGGGTTATTAATTTATATATTCATTTATTTTTTAGTTTCCCCGCTAGACTTAATAAGTTAGTTAGTTAAGCTAGGTAAGGTTAACGTAGCTAAGCAAGTTAAGATGGGTTAATTAAGTTAAGTTTCGTTTCGCCTGGTAAAATTAGCTAGATTAAATTAGGTTAGTTAGTTAGGTTAGGTAAAGTTAGAGTAGCTAGGTAGGGTATGCTGGGTTAATTAGCTTAGAATGGCATAGTTAGGTTAAATACATTGTGTTAGTTTGGTTAGGCTAAGTAAATTATGTCAGTTGGGTTAGGTTATTATACGATACGAATAAGAAAGACAAAACATATGTTAAAAGAAGTATTTATCCTGTTATATAAAGAGCCCATATAGCGTGTATCATTGACTCGACACACAATACAGATTTTAAACACTCTAACCATCACACCATAAAGACAATTAACGGTTAAGTACATGACTACGATTTTATATCCATATATCGAATACTGGATATCAATCTAATCATATTAAAATTTATTAGTTTATAATAATAATAATAATAGTTCTTAAAGCTAGCGCATGCTAAGCTAGCTAAGGATAGCTCAATAAGGCCGATTAGGCGTATTTCCATTGGGGTCCTGTACTACTACCCCATCCCTTTGCTCATGAGGGATGGTAACGACTCAGTGCTTGTGAAAAATCTTTAATGCGCCGAGCGTGGGCGCGAACCCGGGCCTTCTGGGTGGAAGTCCGAGGCGCCAGTCACTACACCAAGCGAGCCGCTTGTGATGGGTTATGATGGGTTAGATTAGTTAGATGGAAATGACGTAAATCCTTCCGTGTAAAGGAGTCCCTAGCGTGTCCCATTGTTACGCCACGCTGTATACAACGCTATTGAGCTTGAAATTCATGTGTTCACGATTATTTCTCAGCATTAAGGTCATTCGTAATGGTTGACGTGACACACAGTAACTTCATTACTTGGTTAATTACCGTCCTTTTACTTCCATGGTATGTTAACTGCTTTTATCCTAGATATTTATGATAACATGTTGCTTATAGAGAGAGAGAGAGAGAGAGAGAGAGAGAGAGAGAGAGAGAGAGAGAGAGAGAGAGAGAGAGAGAGAGAGAGAGAGAGAGAGAGAGAGAGAGAGAGAGAGAGAGAGAGAGAGAGAGAGAGAGAGAAAAAAAAAAAAAAAAAAAAAGAGAGAGTGAGTGAGTGTGTGTGAAAGTGAGAGGCGAGCAAGAATTAGACATCTATTTATCTATCTACATTAAATCTATTTACACATAATAATATTATTGTCCTCTTACCGTGGTGGTGTGTGAGGTATAGTGCAGGAAGGAGGTGATGTAGAGACTATAGTGAACAGTAGACGGAGGGGTGGCTTCTACCCTGCATGTCACGCGACCACACGATGTAAACAACAACCTCACATCCTGGTGGTGTGGTCCTGAAAACGGCGCCCCCTCTTTTCTATCTTTTCTCTTGTTCTCGTTATTTTGTCTCTGTGTTTGTTATCTTCACTTTCTAGTTTCTGTTACTCTTATTTTTCGGTCTTGATATTTATTCTTTAGCTACAATAACTTAATTTTGTTTTTTGTTTTTCCATTAATCACAAGTTTTTTCGTTAGTTCTCCTTAGTTGGAATGTTTCTTCTTTACATTCAAATGATGAGTTACTTCGTCCTTAGTTTGTGTTATCCATTCTATGTTCTCAATGTAACTTCGAATTTATACATACTCGAATTGATTAATCTTAAATTACGAATTTTCAATTGACAATATGGCTCTGATGGTTTCTAGGCAGACAATGCCATGTTTTGTATCAATATAAATGGTAGTAAAGCACCACACTCTCCTCTATATATATTATTCTAAGTTCTAACACGATAGAGCCTTAATATTGTATCCTGGCTAGCAGTAGACGATTTTAATATGCTTAGGATGTTAGGAATGAACCCTCTCAGTTTAAGGGCCAAAGACTTACACGTTCTCTATCACTAAACGTAAACCCTTATTTGGCCACACACTTCCCTCACGGTAATCGATGGTAGTTTCTGAATATACGAGACGGTATTTTCAGCTTCAAAGTCCAGCGTCCGATGCGTAACTCCATTATGAATATGCTGGAAATAAAGATAAAAGGTTAAGGGGAGGTTTTTAGTTTGTTCCCTAGACCTCCACCAAGCTTAAATTACACCCCCTAGACCCCCTTTCAAGACAAATTTTTACATTTTCGGTAAAAAAAAATCCCGGTCGAAGGCCTGTAATTTAAGTTGAATCGGCCTCTGGCCGAGATATTTTTCTATTGAAAAACATGCAAATTTATCTTGAAAGAGAGTCAAAGGGGTGTAATTTTAAGTTTGGTGGAGGTCTAGGGAGGAAACAAAAACACAATAAAACGATAAATAAATAGGCAAATAAATAGGCCCATCCGGCCGTAAGAACTTCCATATGATCCTTAACATTAACCCTATGAAGATTATGACGCATTTTGAGAGTTCATTCTGGCTATCATGTGGGGAGATTGTAGGCACCAATCTCAGTACCCAGGGAAAGCCACATAGGCATGTGATGAGGAGTTGCTGGAACTCCTGTTTCACTTGTTTGGCCTCCCTCGCTGTTTCTATTTGTGCCTCACCTACAAAGATAGTATTCCAGCTAACTCTCACAAACACCTCTTCCTATCCATATCACTACACTTAACAAACACACCACACTTCTTTTCAACGCACCTAAATTACTTCTAACGTACCTTGGCTTTGGATCTCTATCACTATTTCAATCTTGGGGGAGGGGGGGGGGGGACCACTTGTTACAGGCAGCTTTGCCTTTTGTCTCGTTCATCCGCATAGGAAAACATAGCGAGGAAACAGAAAAGAAATGCGTAACTGGATCTTGAAAGGGTTATTAAATGATAAATAACTATATAATGGATGAAGATGTAAAAACAATGTTTACAATTATTTGAAATCGTTCCTAACATGAACAACATCGTCTGGTGCGTGACTGTCTGTTGGAAGACAGGGAACTAGACAGAACAAGAAAGCTGAGGATAATAAAAGTGAAAGGCGTGACTCCCTGGATCAATACTGAACACACCATAAAAAGCCAGTGGCACACGAGACCATTTTCTGGCAATTTTCGATGAGCAAGTTTGTTCTCATACTACTTTGAGGATTGTTAGCATTGGCACCGGAAACTAGATCGATGGTAGATTATGTAGGTTGTTTAATTCTCGTGTAATACCGCCTTATAACTCCCGGGAAGACTACCACCTACACTATCTTTTTTTCCACGGGGAGTCATGGGGTAGAAACACTAACACCTTATACGAAACCACATCCAAGGAGGATGTGTTCTCAGCGCTTTGCGCGCCTATTACGAGTCGGAGTTGTTATATCATATAGCGGTATATATATCTGACCTTGTAGATAACCCAGAACCCTAGCCGGAGTCACACGAGCCCTTTTTCGAGCAATTTTTACGGGCAATTATTGTCTGGAAGCTTCAAAATTTACACTTGGTCAAAATGCAGCTGCCTAACATAATCTACCTTTAGTCTAGTTGCCGATCACACTTCGAAAAAGTCCCTAAAGAATGCGAGAAAAAACTTGTTCATAGAACATTGACGGAAAAAGCGCTCGTGTGACAGTGCCTTTAATTAACCCTTTGAGGTTCATGACACATTTTGACAGTTTATTCTGGCTGCCATTAGACGATTATATAGAGCTTATGGTTAACTTGTGGAAGCTAACGAGTTAAATGAGATAATATTTACCCCTTTCATGTCTAGATATCCTTCCCAAATTGCATATAATCGTCTACTGATAACCAAAATATATTAGACAAATGCATGTTAGATCCTCAAGGGGCTAATATGAGTCAGCGCTGCTATACCTTACTTAATATGAGTCAGCGCTGCTATACCTTACTTAATATGAGTCAGCGCTGCTATACCTTACTTAATATGAGTCAGCGCTGCTATACCTTACTTAATATGAGTCAGCGCTGCTATACCTTACTTAATATGAGTCAGCGCTGCTATACCTTACTTAATTTTATAGCTAAACCAAAATCGTATCAACGTAAAGTCCGAGTCATTGAACCCTACCTCATGTGCTTAGCTAACCTAGAATCCTATTTAGTACAAGTCAGATAATAGCTAACCTAGAAACCTTCCTACCACGATTAAAGGCCAATTATGCCTGACTTTAATCTTATAACTAACCCAAATCCCTACTTATAACGACTGAGAACAATTGTATGCCTATCCTTTATAAATCCTTCTTTGTCACGAATAAAAGCTAACATAGCGTACTTATAGATAACGCAAATGGTAGCAATCACTATACCCTGTTTCTAATAGGTAGGCCAGAGATCGTGAACCCTAACCTCTGTAACACACGAACAGCTAGATGTAATGGGCTGTAAATGTCCACACCTACACCCTGGCTGACCCTTCCCAAATGGTAGAAATATCAGCTGGATTACTCAAGTCGTTTGTGAGTTATAGAGGTTAATGTACAATAGATTTGGCTTACTTACTTGGAACAGGGTATAGTTGGAAACAAAATACTTTCCCTGGTCTCATAGCCAACCCATTGTCATATATATCACGTATCAGATATATTACAAAATATTACAAACTATTCAAATGCACTAATGCCAATCACTGACATGCAATTACCTACATTAACTAATCATGAAACTAATAACATTTATAAAAACAAACATATATTCACAACTTTTGTGCATTAACATGTTCATCTTCGGGTGTGTTGAAGAAGTTAACCCCTTTAGTACTGAGTTGTCCTGGTCATTATAATCTGAATATCATTAGACGATTTGATCCAACTTAGGGAGGACGTGTAGCAATTAAAAGGCTTCAAATTATCTCGATTATACATGTTTTTAATTATCACGGTTTCCTCCTAAGCTGCATAAGATCGTCTAAATATAGCTGAAATAACACAAAATTCACCCTCGGTAAGGAAGGGGTTAATAAAGGCCTAAGCCAACACGAATATGACTCAATGAGGCTGGATCATAATTATTATCCTAACCCTTATGAATATTATAGTGTGTGTGTGTGTGTGTGTGTGTGTGTGTGTGTGTGTGTGTGTGTGTGTGTGTGTGTGTGTGTGTGTGTGTGTGTGTGTGTGTGTGTGTGTGTGTGTGTGTGTGTGTGTGTGTGTGTGTGTGTGTGTGTGTGTGCATATATGTGTGTGTGTTGTGTGTGTGTGTGTGTGTGTGTGTGTGTGTGTGTGTGTGTGTGTGTGTGTGTGTGCGTATGTGTGTGTATGTGAAATTACCATTGGTGGCCTACTAACACAGAATGTAATCATTAAAATATTTCCTTAATAACCGACATATTCCCTCCTACACTCCCCCAACTTAGCGGAGTATTATAATGCTATTCCACTCGTGTGAAATAGACCGACCTTCCTTTATTCCACTCAATTAACCCTATTTGATTCCACGTCTTGGGGGTTCTTATGATATTTTGTTCCATTATTATAGAGGATTTTGTATGGTTTATGCCATTTTTGAGCAATGTATTTTAGTTTGCCCCGTATGCTAACAAAAACGCCTTCCTCGACTTCCTTCAAATATAAAACTGGCCCACCCAGACCGCCTTCAAGGTAAATGTGTACATTTTTCGATAGCAAAATATTTAAGTCTAAGTTACGGGGCAAGTTATTGCTCGTTATGAAGCGTCTCTTATCAGCAAACTAATGCGGTGAAACATCTTAGAATCTCCAAACTAATGGAGCAAAAGAGGGGTGGTTCAAAAAGACTCCCCATGGACCAAATAGGGTTAACCCCCACTATGGTAACCTGGATGATAAGCGGTAGTCCCTGTGTACAAGGCTGGGTAACTCTCTTACTACATGACCCTAAACTCCTAAAGGAAAACACACAGATAAGCGCAGCAGCAAAGCACAGCATAGCAAATATTCACCCCGCACACACATACACGCACACCTACGCGCAAACACACACACACACACACACACACGCACAGAGCTATATACACGCACACACATACCTACGCACACACGTCACACATACACCTACAAAAACTAACACACACACACATATATATATATATATATATATATATATATATATATATATATATATATATATATATATATATATATATATATATATATTATTTAATAATAACTGAAGATCTACGAAAGTAGAGAAATGCATTTTAACACTTTTACATAAACATTATTTTAATATGTACACAACAGTCCGAGCCTTCTAATAAGATACTCGGACATACTGTTTAAACCCTTATTTTGTGCATGCAATATATTTTAGATGCAATTTAATTTTAGCACTAAATTGTTTTAAACTTTGTGCAGTGAACCTACCCTTTTCTACACACCTTTAGTGTGGAAACATATTCGCATATATATTATATATATATATACACATACACACGCCCACTATTTACCTTTATCATTAGATATTATCATGACTTTACAACACACGCCGCTGTGAGTTAACATAAAAGATAATTACATAAACACACCCTAGTAATTCTCCCACACCAGTATATACACACGATAAGGGGAGGACCTGATGTTGATGGTATAGTCTGTTCATTATAGGATGGCCAGAAATCCTCACCCGTAACCTCTCTAACTCAAAAAAGGCTAGAGCAAATGGGGTGTTAATTTCAGCACCTGTACCCTGGCTGACTTTTCTCAAATGGTAGAAATGTTAGCTTGATTACTCCAGTCGTTTTTTTTTTTTTTTTTTTTTTTCCTTTTTGTAAGTGAGGACGGCAAAAGGCAGAACTGCCTGTATCGAGTGCCTCCCCCAGAGTTGAAAGAGTGACAGGGCCACAATCAAGGAACGTTCGAGCCAAAATGTTTGGACACACGGAGTTTAAAGCAATTTAAGTCATATGCAGAGAGAAAGGCTGATTCTGGGAGAGAGTTCCAGAGCTCAGCTGTTGAATAGAAGAAAGTCCGAGAGTAACATTTTACTCTTGGGTTGGAGAGTTGCACAGAGAAGGGGTGGCATTGTGTCGCAAGGCGGATAGCCTACTACGTACCCTACGTAGAGGAGGTGGTATACACAGAGAGCTCTGAGGAACACTGACCATTGCAACAACGATAAAGAAGTTTAGAAGTAGATGGAAGAAAAGTAGGAAGGCGCATCATCTGATTGAAATGGCTTATAAAAACTCCCCTGATGATAGGGCGAATCATACGAATATTGGCGTTGTCGAATTCAGAAGCCGATATATACGCACGCTTTCTACTGGGAAACACACTATCAATGTCAAGCCTTCCAATGCTATACTCTGTTCCACATAGGTAGGCCAGAAATTGCAAACCCTGATCTTCCATACTATAGCCTACCCTACTTCCCAGAATCAGTCTTTCCCACTTCCTATGACTTAAATGACTTCAAACTCCGCGTGTCCAGGCATTTTTGGCTCGAACGACCCTTGATTTTGGCCCTGTCACTCTTTCAACTCCGGGGGAGGCACTCGCTACAGACAGTTCTACCTTTTGCCTCCCTCACTCACATAGAAACAAAAATAACCTGTTCCAAATAGGTAGGCCAGAAATCGTGAACCCTAACCTCTATAACTCAGAAAGGGCTACTGCAATTGGTCTTAAAATGTCCACACCTATTCCTTGGTAGATCCTTCCCAAATGGTAGAAATATTTGCTCAATTGAAATCCTTTTCATAATATTCTGGCAACTAATAGATTATCGTTATTAGTTTAGGAAGGACTTCTACCAATTAGAGGGCTACAGACTACCACAATTAATCCTTTCAGCTACCATATGTCGTTCCTAAGCTTCATAAAATCCTCTAAATGTATAGCTAAAACAAAATTAAACAGAATTCGCCGGTACAGAAGGGGATATGGGTCTTTTTTCTGGTCTCCCTTCACCCTCATGTTTAGCCTCATTACTTTTCAGATTGTAAGACGTTTGCCCCATTAGTTTGTCGATTTTAAGATCTTTCGCACCATTTCTTTGTCAATATTAAGACCTTTCGTGCCATTTAGGTGTCGATTATTTCCTGGCGTGCGATAACGAACCTTTAATTTTTTAAGGAACCCGGCCGAAAAATTTACAAATATATCTTAGGGGGTGCTATTTTAAGCTTGATGGAGGTCTAGCGAGGAAACTCGAAAATATATAAATTAATAAATACATACACCAAAAACCAAGCACTACCCCCTTAAGAGAGAGAGGTAACTCTCAATAAGGCACAGCATTAGCCCTTTCAAGATCCAATACGCATTTCTTTCCTGTTTTCTGGTAATTATTAGACGATTTTATTCAGATTAGGATGGGTATAGGGAAGTCAGAGGGTTGATTGAGATAGTCTTTACTCTTTGAATACCCACAGATCCTTCCGAAGCTGCATGAAATCGTCTAATGATAGCCAAAATAAGCTGCGAAAACGCGTCAGAGCTTCAAGGGGTTAATAAGTTATGAAATGTTGCTCTAATGATAGCCAGAATAAAACAAGTGGCATCCTAGCATTCAAAGGTACACATACGCACACTTACTGGTAAACGCAATATTGATGTTAAATATTAATGCAAGGGGGGGGGTTGGGGGGTCACGCGTCTGTGGTCTACAAACTAGCTGTTCAGTCGATGACCTAAATAGCTTTGTGTGTACGTGTGTGTGTGTGTGTGTGTGTGTGTGTGTGTGTGGGGGTCTGTGTGTGTGTGTGTGTGTGTGTGTGTGTGTGTGTTTAAGTGAAACGTACAGTTGGCCACATAAGTTCTGTTCCTCTCGGTGATCTTATACATAGACATATAACACATCTAATTAGTCAACTGATAATGAAAAGAAACCACCCTCGCTGTGCATTCATACTATTTTACTTTCATCCATAAAATCACGACGGGAAACAAAACGTATGTGGGCTACTGTACATGCACAAGTTTAGAGGTATTTTAGTTCCCTTTAGCACTAGAAACAGTGTCACGCTGGTAAGTTTATCGGAGCCTGGAATCCACTATAAGCAATCATACTATTTTGAATGATTTTTGTTTTCAATTTATTCTTTTATCAAATAGGACTGCAAACGATTAGGAGCTCTAAGATACGAGAGAGAGAGAGAGAGAGAGAGAGAGAGAGAGAGAGAGAGAGAGAGAGAGAGAGAGAGAGAGAGAGAGAGAGAGAGAGAGAGAGAGAGAGAGAGAGAGAGAGAGAGAGGTAGCTATATCGGAGCCTTGAATCTGCTACAAGTTATTATACCATAATATATATTTATGTTTACTGTTTATTTATATATAAAATAGTACGGTACCGTACTGTACACGATTAGGAGCTCTAAACTACGAAATACAGTCATAATGTAAGCCAAAATTGTCAGATCATCGACTAAGTTTCAGATACTTTTTGACTCGGCTACTGTGACTCCGATACATCCGCCGGTAAAGTGCTCGTGTGACACCGGCTTAAGGGGACAGTGGCTATTTTGGGGTGTCTATTTATTTATATATTCATTTATGTTTTTAGTTTCCTCGCTAGGCCTCCATCAAGCTTTAAACAAAAAACACTCCCTAGACCCCCCTTCAAGAAAAATGTGTAAATCTTTCGGTAGAAAAATTTCCCGGCTTACAGGCTCGCTTTCGCTCGCCAGGGAAAATATGACACCTAAATGGCACGAAAGGTCTTCATATTGATATATAAATGGGACGAAAGGTTTTAAAATCGGCAAACTAATGGGGCGAATGTCTTAAAATCTGAAAAGTAATGGGGTTAAACATGAGGGTGAACGGGGTCCAGAAAAAGCGACTACCTCCCCTTAATGCTTTCACTACGATGGCCACTAAAGTGCTATTGCTTGTTATTTTTCTTGTATTCCTTCTCATATTCATTCAAGTTTTCAAACAAAATTGCTCCAGTTTGACACCTTGATTAATATTCAGGGGGGATTCAGTCCAGTGGCGACTTCAGTATTGCTCCAGTTTGACACCCTGATTAATATTCAGAGGGGATTCAGTCCAGTGGCGACTTCAGTATTGCTCCAGTATTGCTCCAGTTTGACACCCTGATTAATATTCAGAGGGGATTCAGTCCAGTGGCGACTTCAGTATTGCTCCAGTATTGCTCCAGTTTGACACCCTGATTAATATTCATAGGGGATTCAGTCCAGTGGCGACTTCGGTATTGCTCCAGTATTGCTTCAGTATTGCTCCAGTTTGACACCCTGATTAATATTCAGAGGGGATTCAGTCCAGTGGCGACTTCGGTATTGCTCCAGTATTGCTTCAGTATTGCTCCAGTATTGCTCCAGTTTGACACCCTGATTAATATTCAGAGGGGATTCAGTCCAGTGGCGACTTCGGTATGGTCAACGGTAGAGTTTTATCTTTCGTGTTTTAAGGGGGGATGGGCGTATAAGTAAATTTATGTATCGTTTTATTATTATCTTTTAGTTTCCTTCCTAGACCTCGACCAAGCTTTAAAAACACACACTCCAAGACCCCCAATAAGATAAATTTGTCTATTTTTCGATAGAAAAATGTATCAGTCGAACACCGGTTTCTCTTAAAATACAGGCTCGCTATCGCTCGCCAGAAAAAAATCGACACCTAAATGACACGAAAAATCCTAATATTGGCAAAAAATGGAGCGAAATGTCTTAAAATCGCCAAGCTAATGGGGCGAACGTCATAAAATCTTAAAACGAATGGGTCTAAACATGAGGAAGAAGGGGGACCAGAAAAAAACGACCCATCTCCCCTTTAACTCAAATTCAGCGAGGATATTATTTTGTATCTAAAATGTCTCCTTTGAGTCGAAGTTAACATATCACTAATTCAATGTTGGCTTGTTGTAACCGTAGATTTTTCACAATGTTTCAGGGTGGTGTATAATAATAATAATATTTATTCAGTTAGCAATTTACTGAGTTGGTACCACATAGTATGTTACAAATATGACATGTACCAGCCTTGCATAATTCCAACTAAGGATAGCCCAATAAGGCCGTTAGGCGTATTTCCATTGGGGTCCTGTGGGTTTATGTAATGGTTAAGATGCTTATGTTCTGGGTGTGGTGTCCCGAGTTCGAATCCCGGGAGGACCATATGCTTTCATTAGTTTATTCAATTACATTGGGGTTTGTAATGAATGATTAATGTTAAGGGGGATCACCGGCTTTGTTTTATCTGTCTTTCCTGTTCTCTCTTTCCCAGGCTTGTATCCATTCGGCCCCATCCAGGTGTTGATTTCTTCCTGGCGAGCGATAGCAAGCCAGCATTATATGGAGAAATCCGGCTTCCCCGGAGATTTTTTTTTATCGAAAAATGTACAAATTTAGCTTGCTGTTAAAACAAAAATATTGACACCTGGATGGGGGTAAATGTCTTAAAACAGTAGGCTGAATGGGGCCGAATGGATACAAGACAAAGAGAGAGGGAGAGAAAGAGAAAAAAAGCGAGGTGGGCTCCGGGGGCCCCGGGGAACGGGGTTACTTATGCACTATCGACAGTTTTCCGTCTCTGATAATGCTACTGAAGAACCTCTCCTAATTACAGATGACATCCTTTAACCCATTCAGTACCAAGGACGTCCCTTTTATCATATTCTGACAACTATTCGACGATTTTATTCAGCTTAGGAAGGACCTCTAGCACTAATAAGGCCTCACACTATGTCAACCAACCCTTTTAAATACCACAGATCCTCGCTAAGCTCCATAATATCGTCTAAATATAGGTATCATATTTTACAACACACGTCGCTGGTACTCAAAGGGTTAAACTTCATTCTGGCTACTATTAGACGATTTTATTCAGTTTTAATAGGGCCTCCAACAATGTACAGCCTTCGAACTATCTCACTTAACCCTTTTTACTACCCCAGATCCTTTTTGTACTGCACAAAATCGTCTAAATATAGCTATCGAAGAACCTCCCCTAATTTATATATAGCATGAAATACTTTAATACGAGTCAGGTTTTTCAGTCTAGATACCATACTGTAACAAAATAATCTATCGACACAAATATATTTTTTTCCTGTGGATCACTTTCAGTTTGGATCTGAGGTCCAAACTATATTTCCAGCTCAAATATTATCAAAATAAGTATATATAATAACAAGCTTAAAAACGGTTCAGCTTATCAATGGCTAGTAATTCCAATGTCGCCAATATTACCGATCGTCAATTAGCTATAGGTGAAAAGAGGCGTATATAGCGAGCACCGGACACAACACATCCCTCCCTTCCACTGCCAGCAACACACTGAAGAGCCTGAGGAGGTAAGCCCCCGCCGCTCCAAGGTATACAAACAGGTGGGTCACGTGACAACACACACTCAATTCACGGGCACCACGCAAGGCAGATATTTACATTCAGTTCCATGTCAATTTCTTAGTCTGCACAGGAAATCAAGCAACAACAGTAAATCATGATCCTTATGAGGTTGCTGACAAAACGTAACCTATCTTGTCAAAGATATTTACATTCAGTTCCATGTCAGTTTCTTATAGTCTACGCTCAAGGGAATACACAGGAAATCAAGCAACAACAGTAATCATGATTGTTATGAGGTTGCTGACAAAAAGTAACCTACCTTGTCAAAGCTATATTTGAAACGACACCTCTCTTACCTAATCTGAACTAACCAAATCTAGCAAAACCTTCTGTGTTAACCCCTAGAGGATTATGATGCGTTCTGGCTGTGTATTCTGGCTATTATTAGACAATTTTATTCAGATTGGGAAGGGTATATGGAAATCAGAGGGTTATTCAAGATAATCTTTACCCTTTTACTTCCCACAGATCCTTCCCGAGCTATATAAAATCTTCTCATGCTAGCCAGAATAAACTGTTTATACGCATCATAATCCTCAAAGGGTTAACCTATTTCACAACACAATGTTCGTAATAACTTAGTATATAAACTATGGACATGGCAAATTACCATCAGCTAAAAAAAACTATATATACCCTGTTCCAAATTGGTAGGCCATAAATAGTGAACTCTAACCTCTGTAACTCATAAAGGGCTAGAGCAAATGGGCTGTAAATTTTCACACCTATTCCCTGGAAGGGAATGGTAGAAATATTAGCTTTGAATTCCGCCAAGGAAAAACAAAATAAATAGATCAATCAACGCTCAAAAATATGTCCATTGAATTTCCCTCAGGTGAAAATAAAAACAAATAACATATTTTCCATTTAATTTACATAGCGCAGCGGTGGCGCACCACGACTGTGAGGCTGGGACCTCTGGACATCATCAAGTAAAATCAAGTAAGTATAAGAATGTGCAAGCTTCGACATCAAGATGGCGGCAATTCCTCTGTTCCCACCACTTTTCCAAAATGGTCAAAGGAAAAATAATGTCATTCCCGGTGATGATTTTTTCGCTAAAGCTGATCTATATGAAGGGGTAATCGAATAGAGTACATCATAAATAATTGACACCGAATCTGCAATAATAGACTGTATACAATCTTCCACCATCATAGATGCGTCATGTGCGTGACTCCGAAGAATTTCAATGTTTACCTCATCCTCTACTCGAGGGCATTAATAAGTTTAATAAAGTATTCAAAAGTTTTGCTGACAATAGAGAGCTATGATAAAATCCTGGTATATTACTGGCTGTCCATATTTTCTTATTTAGTTATCCTTAAAAAGTAAGTTTTCTTATAAACGTTTGTTTCAGAAAACGATTACATTAGTATGGGTAACTAGCTAATATTATATAAGCATTCCCTTGGTTAAGTACATTATATTATTATTTATTTAAATAAATTCCAACAACAGGCAGCCTCATTTTTACAATCATAATCAATTTAGATACATTAAATAAAGCTGGATATCAGCTCACTGTGAACCAACATAATACTATAAGTTATGTAGATATTTTAGATGGAAGGCCTATCATTAGTGTTCTGAGAGTTGATTCATTAACAGTGTTTCGCTGTTCTTCCGTGTGTGTTCAAAGTTTTCGTCGTAAATACTAAATATATAATGATGGCTCGTCACGAAAGTTTTGTAGCAGCATTGGATTACGTACATTTTGTTGGTGTTGGGGAGTATTACTTTCAAAATGTTGATAAATTGCCCAATATGGTGAAAATCAAAACTCAGTGCAAAAAGTGGTATGGAAAGAAATGTTTCAAAACACAGAGCAAAATTATCCTTGACGAACAAAATATTCGTTTAACTAATGGATCTCTGGAATGTATGTTCAACCCAGCTATTCCAGTAACACTTGTCAATGGTTTTACTGATATTCAAGTTAAACTACAATGTGGAAAGAAAACGGTATTCAAATACCAAATTAATTATCGTGAGACTGAGACCCAGGCTAGAGAAGAGCAGATTATGAAAGATGGGTGCAGGGACGTTGCAGCGCAGATTCACAAGGCTGTTGAGCAGGCTAGGCAAGCGGTCGGCTGGCAAAGAAGGTGTTTTGGTCGAAGTGGGCTGTTCACTGCAAAAATCCGAAGCCTTTTAGCGCTCAGGCGACGCATTGAAGAGGTTACCCAAGCTTGTACAGAGTGCACACGTCATACTGCCGAGCACACCTTGCAGTTTGCAGAGAATACAAGCCGCATTGGGAAAGTCACTCAGCGTATTACAGAGCTCAGGCACGATATTGCAGACTACAATAAGGATATTGACCTAGCAATCCAGGGTATTAAATGTTGGCGCAGCAGAGGGTAAAAAATGAAGGGGGGGAGGGGGGGGGGGGTGTACTTGGTGTATGTCTTTATCTTGATGATTTGTGGGGAGGAATTGGAGAAGCTTCTTGCATCCCCCACCGCCCCAGCTTTCTCCCCCACACGCAAATTAATGAATTTATAATTCACTACTTATATATTATCAAATCCATTGTTATAAATTTCCAGTTTCTACAATATCACTTTTATTAACCAAGTATGTACCGGCGACGTCTTTATACATATTATTCTGGCTATATTTAGACGATTTTTTGCAGGATAAGAAGGATCTGTGGCAGTAAAAAGGGTTACTTACGAGAGTTTGAAGCCTGTTAATTACTGGACGCCTTTCTTAAACTGAATATAATCGTCTCTTAGTAGCCAGTATGAAATGAAAAGGACGGAACTGGTACTGAACGAGTTAAGGGAATCCACCTCGCTATTTTTCACTTTCTCTCCCTCTCTTTGGCTTGTATCCATTCGGCCCCATTCAGCATACTGTTTTAAGATGTTTACCCTCATCTACAGTAGGTGTCAATATTTTCCTGGCGAGCGGTAGCGAGCCAGCATATATATATTTTTGTTGTTGTTGTTGTTGCTGTTCCTCAGGCTGTCTGGCCGAACAGCCCCAAAGCCCCGAGCAAGGCCAAGGCCACAACCGAGCGCCCCCACAGAACCCTCCCTGCCGACCACAACAAAGCCTGGGTGACCGAAGCCACTCCATGGCGGGGATCTGAGGAGGGTGCGGAAATGCCTGGGAAACCAAAGCACCACCCAGGGCCCTGTGCCCCTCAGCAATTATGAAGAGAAAGTTGAGGGGCAAAGGAAAGATGCGACGCTTTGGCTTCCAATCTTGGTAGATTAGGTCAATCCACGCAAGAGACGCCGTCACTTGAGATCTAGAAAATATATAAGTAAAAGGAACAGTCAGAGTAAGCTATGGGTATGGCAGAGATCGCTCAGTTCTCACTCTGATAGACCAGCCCATCACCACATGACTAGAACCCAATCCTCTCAGCATCAGCTAGGAAAGGCCCTAGAAAGCCGCCTTTGGCAGGGGGATAGCTCCCCTATTTCAACCCTTTTCGGGGTTGGGCACCCGCCCATATATTTTTGTTTTGACAGCATAACTTGCTGCCATATATTTTTGTTTTGACAGCAAGTTAAATTTGTGCATTTTTCGATAGAAAAATTTCTCCGGCGAAGCCGGATTTCTCCATACAATGCAGGCTCGCTATTGCTCGCGCAGGAAGAAATCGACACCTGGATGGGGATAAATGTCTTAAAACAGTTGGCTGAATGGGGCCGAATGGATACAAGCCAGGGAAAGAGAGAAAAGGAGAGAATGATAAAAAAAGCCAGTGACCCCCCTTAACCCTGCAGAAGGCCGTGGCAGAAGAAAAACCTCCTTCACCAGCCGTCCAAAAGAAGCTGACCAAGCGCTTGCACCAGATGATCCTCCACAAAAACACGTAAGAACAATGAAGCAATTTAGCCCTTTCTAGATCCAATACGCATTTCTTTTCTGTTTTCTCGTTATTATTAACCCTCTCACGACCATATGACGCAGAGGTTGCCAGATTAGCAATACTAAATAGAGTTCTCTCACTCTTATACAACCGTCTAATGATAGCCAAAATAAACTGCTAAAACGCGTCAGAGCTTCAAGGGGTTAAGAGCTATTCCCATCTGTTGATCTTATATTAACCCATTCAATACCGGTGATGCCTTTTTCAAAATATTTTGACAACTAGAAGACGATTATATTCAGATTAGGAAGGAGGTCTATCAATTAAAAAGTTACAGGCATTTTTAATTATTAATTTTAGCTGCCACATATCCTTCCAAAGCTTCATAAATTTGTGTAAATGTAGTTAGAATAAAACATAAAAGACGTCACTGATACTAAAATGGTTACATTTATATTATCATTGAGCTACTGAACATTGATAAACATTTCTTATCTAAGTATAGTTTCTTATACTATGTTTAAAAAGACCCAAAGTAATGCGAGTACTGTAATGAAAGTTATTTGTGTTCATAGTGAAGCGAGTAAGGCAACAGTTTAGCGACAATATATAAAAATAATTAACAATGCACTGCCACATAATTTGCTGTCACAAACATCGTCCATAAATAATAATAATAATAAATACAAGTATAAATAATGCATAAAATACTGTCCTTGTAAAACCTGAAAGGCAGTGAGCTTTTAAAAAAAAAAAAAAAAAAAAAAAAAAAATCAGAGCCCCTTTGGTTTAGGCAAAAGCTAACTTGATAGTGTAGGCGGGGCCGCTGGCGATCAGAGAATTCGCACCTTTCTATAAATTACTATATTATTATGTAGGGTCCTTTAATACTGAGAGAGAGAGAGAGAGAGAGAGAGAGAGAGAGAGAGAGAGAGAGAGAGAGAGAGAGGAGAGAGAGAGAGAGAGAGAGAGAGAGAGAGAGAGAGAGAGAGAGAGAGAGAGAGAGAGAGAGAGAGAGAGAGAGAGAGAGAGAGCGAGAGAGAGAGAGAGAGAGAGAGAGAGAGAGAGAGAGAGAGAGAGCGAGCCAGCAGAGCGCGACATTAAAAAAGATTATATATATATATATACTGTATATATATATATATATATATATATATATATATATATATATATATATACATATATATATATATATATATATACAGTACAGTATATATATATTTATATATAATTATATATATATATATATATATATATATATATATATACAGTATATAATTATATACAGTATATATATACTGTATATATTTATATACTTTTTCTTTTCTATGTGAATGAGGGAGACAAAGGGCATAATTGCCTGCAGCGAGTGCCTCCCCCAGATTTGAAAGAGTGACAGGGCCAAAATCAAGGGACGTTCGAGTTAAAATGCCTGGACACACAGAGTTTGAAGCAATTTAATTAAAATGTAAAACTTGCAAACTAAACAAACCAAAACTGGGACAAAGACAATATAAAGTCAAAAGAACTCATCAAAATCGCTATGTGGAAACAACGCTTACTAAAATAAAATTTATTAAATAAAAGAACACAATCCACCACATAGGGTGTACATCACTACATGAGCAAGTTAATCTGTTTCCCAAGCAAACTAATCGCACATATAACAACGCACTAACGTCACGTTCAAGGAATCTGTCAATTTCCCAGAACCTTACCTATGATGTATATATTTGATCTTATAGCTAACCCAGAACCCTCAAGGCATAAAAAGAGTAAGACATTCAATGCTGGTTTATTCTAAGACTAATGTCAACACTGGTACAAATCTCTGTTACACATAGCACCTGAATACAAGAGACACTTTAGCAAATAGATCCAGGGTGTCAAACCAGAGCAATGATGGCTGAAGTCTTGAATAAACGTAAGAAGGAATTCATATTTTTTCACCAACCAACTTTACTTCTAAACTCAATTAATGAAATCAACAAATACATGTAGCACTCCAAGGACTCGGACCTAGGATACTCCCACCGAAATTCCGCGCATTTATGCATTACGCTATCAATAAAAATGAACATGAAATGGCAATGTTTTGGCCATTTCATCACTTCCAAAGGCATAATTTGAACTGTAAACCACAATTTTATCTATGCATATAGTACAGTACAATAATATCGATTATCTAATTTATTAATTTCACTCCCAACACCAAACACCTCCCAATGAAATTATAGGAAAAGTGGGGATTGGGCCTGAGTATATAGATAGCTATAGATAGATAGATATGATCCTACAATTTAAAAAGAATGGATTTGGCTTTCGTTTGGCACCCTGAATAGATATTAATCAACTTCTGACATTTGCCTACCACGAGTCAAATTATTATGCATTCCTTTTACCCTGGCAGCTCATGTCGTACTTCTCAGTCCTTTCTGATTTATAAGTAACACCCCGTTCTTAACATTAATCATCAATTACAAACTCCAATGTACTTGAATAAACTAATATGGTCCTCCCGGGATTCGAACTCGGGACACCACACCCAGAACATTAAGCATCTAAACCATTACACCATCAACACAGTTATACAAGTTTCTAAACTTTTGTACATAAATAATCCTTTGTTATTCAATTTCTCCAGCCACTTTGAGCCCAAGCACCACAGAAACACATAATTATCATTCTATATCATACTTTGGGGACAAATATTTGCTAACAGGTTTGAACTGACTATAGCCATTTCTTGCACAGCGACATTAGTATTACCAAAGAAACACTATGGACGATGCTGGTGCAAGAGAATTAGTTTACATATGGGAGATTTATTCATGGCCACTCCCTCGGGGATTAGGGGTATGGCAATATTATCATTATCATCATCACAAAACCCATCATCACAAAATCAGTACAGGTCTCCCTCACTATCCGATGCCCTGATTTACAATATTATTGTAGGTTTTTAGGTGTTTGTGTTTGGGTTTTGACTGGTCCGAGAGTGCATCCCCATTTACCCCATTAACTTTAGGGTTTGCTATATGATTTTTCTATCTAACATCGGGTTTTCGGACACATATCCCAATCGTAAATCGAGGAAGAACTGTCCATTAATTTTAGGGTTTGCTATATGATTTTTCTATTTAACATTGGGTTTTCAGACATGTATCCCAATCGTAAATCGAGGAAGAACTGTATCATGAGTAATTGCCTAATTTCTATTTGCTGAAGAATCTTAAGTGAAACAGCAATAACAAAATGCTCCTTATCTACTACACAGGCCATGTCACATGAGCGTTTTGTTCGCCAACTTTCCATGAGTTTTTTCTCGCAAGATTTTGGGATTCTTTTGCATTACAAGTCTCCCTCACTATCCGATGCCCCGATTATGATAATATTATAGTCTTTTAGACGTTTGTGTTTGGGTTATGGCTGGTCCGAGAAAAGCATCGTCATTTACCCCATTAATTTTAGGGTTCTCTAAAAGATTTTTCTATTTAAGATCGGGTTTTCAGGAACGTAACCCAATCATAATACAGGGGGAGACCGGTACTATCTGAAACTAGGCCGAGGATAGATGACGTTAGGTGGCTGAATTCTGGTCAATCTTAAAATTTGAAGTTGCCAGACCATAATTGTCCCCCAAATTGCACAAAAATGCGCTCGTGTGACACTGCCTTAATAATATACAGATGTTTATTTCAAACATAACACGCTAAATCTAAAAACATTTATGGCAAGCACGAGCCTCACATGCTAAACTTAGTCTATATTATATTTGGACTATGGCAACACTTATAAGCTATGAACACTGGATATAGCACCAAATATATCACGTTATCTAGATACACGGACAGACATAGTCAATAGTTCACCAAAAACCTTAATGATAATATGAGTGGTAATCTAGAGAGAGGGATAGCAATTTGACAGTTCTATGAAGGTAAACAAATAATACTATGAGAAGAGAAATTCAAAGTACTGTGATACTTTAACAGAGAAAATATATACTACAATATATATGGCAATAGCAATGGCGAGCCTGTAATTTAGAAAAAATCGGCCTTTGAATGAAAAAAAAATCTATCAATAAATACTGTATACAAATTTAGCTTGAATGGATTCTGGGTGGGCATTCTTTAAGTTCAAGGAAGTCTGGGAAGAAATTGTTTATATCCTAGGGGACAAAATATAATACAATGCTCAAAAATGACAAAAGAAGGCAAAATCTTCAACAAAAATTAAACAAAATATCATAACCCACAAGACGTTGGATCAGGTAGTGTTAAAACGCACACATAGACTATAGACTTAGACTGTACGGTGGCGTTAATAAGTCATGTCCCAGCTGTCATTACGCTTGGGTTGCTCTGTGCTGTATTAATGTCTGTCAGATGTTGAATAGGGTGGTAAGTGTAGAAATATTTTTGTATATTTCACTCGGTATGAAGAAATCAAGCTTAAATATTGCTGATACCAATTATTGACCAAAACATACTTGGTACCGAGACATCACTTATTAGCACGACTGTGCACTGCTACATAGGTATTACAGTCTGTACTAGATTATCACTATGGCTGTTTTAAGTGGACACATATTACAATACTACTTTAACCCATTCAGTACCAGGGACGTCCTTTTCACCATATTCTGGCGACTATTAGACAATTTTATTCGGCTTGGAAAGGACCTCTAGCTATGATAAGGCTTCGAACTATCTCAACCAACCCTTTTAACTACCATAGATCCTTCCCAAGCTGCATAATATCGTCTAAATATAGCTAGAATAATATATAACACTGGTACTCAAGGGGTTAAGTCATATATGCTACCTACAGTATATGCAACATTTGTTTATACATACAGTATATTGTAGATGAAAAGTCCGACAAATAAATACTGTACTGTATTTACCTAACTGTATTAGCAAAATATCTAAATGAAAACAATCGCTAAATATCAACTACATAAAAAGTGCTGACTGAATTTTGCTTGGACTATAAAAAAAAAAAAAAATGTAGTGTCACATAAGTGTGTCAGCTGGTTATGTTGAACCATTTATATTTGAATTTCAGATTTTCAACAGTAATAAAATAATGTGGAGAAAGACTAGTCTTGTAACGAATAATTATCATTATCTAATGCAAGTGAAATGACAGAATTAATGAAACTTGCATGAGAGGGATCTGGATATTAATAAGGGTGAAAGGCTTGCAAAGAATTATGTGATGTATTAGTATAAGGTCTGCTTCAGAAAGACGTTATATCATGTGCGGGATTGAGACCCTTGGTCATTCATATTTTATCAACTGCAGAAGATTTATCTGACCCTTTGGCTTCCAGAAAATTGACTGGGTTTTCCCGCCACGCTCGTCTGAAACACTCAACTGCCGCAAATGTATCTCCAACATGCCAACGTGGAGCGAGTTAACAGTAGAGGCAGTGGGCGAGCAGAGACATCGAATTAAATTACCCTCGATGCGTTCACGTCCCGTTCATTCCCACTGATTTCTACTTCGCCCATGAAATAAACGCTTGTGTACCGCAGAACTAAGATGGGAGTTTGATAAGCAGAATCATAGAATAACTTAACCCCTTCAAAACGATAACATAACTTTAATTATACGCCAGCAAGTTCAAAAAATATATAAAAAAAAAATGGGGATTGGGCCTGAGTATATAGATAGATAGATAGATAGATAGATAGTTTTTTTTTAATAAGTATTTTAACCAGACCATCGAGTTAAAATTTGAGATTCTTATCGGGCTGTCCAAACGCTAGCTAGTAATGGATCACTAGAAATCAAGAGTAAATACCATCTCACTCAATTAACCCCTTCTGTACCGGCGGCGAGCAATTCCAAGGCCATAACCGAGCGCCCCCACAGAACCCTCCCTGACGACCACAATAAAGCCTGGGTGACCGAAGCCATTCCATGGCGGGGAGCTGAGGAGGGTGCGGAAACGCCCGGGAAACCAAAGCCCCACCCAGGGCCCTGTGCCCCTCAGCAATTATGAAGAGAAAGTTGAGGGGCAAAGGAAAAATGTGACGCTTTGGCTTCCAATCTTGGTAGATTGGGAGGTCAATCCACGGAAGAGACGCCGTCACTTGAGATCTAGAAAATATATAAGTAAAAGGAACAGTAAGAGCAAGCTATGGGAATGGCAGAGATCGCTCAGTTCTCACTCTGATAGACCAGCCCATCACCACATGACTAGAACCCAATCCTCTCAGCATCAGCTAGGAAAGGCACTAGAAAGCCGCCTTTGGCGGGGGGATAGCTCCCCTATTTCAACCCCTTTCGGGGTCGGGCACCCGCCCGATAGTGATAAGTGAGATAAGTGAGATAGTGGGAAGTCGGTTAATTACTAGAGGCCCAATTAAAATTGAATTAAATTGTCTAAAAGTAGCCAGCATAAAGTGAAAAGGATGGCCTCGGTATTGAATGGGTTAACCTCTGGCGTGTACAGGAGATTCGCGAAAGGCAGAGACACTACTCCTCCCCCATTTAAAATTAAATAAGTATCATACTGAAAGGGTACAGTAGACAGTCCCCAACTTATTCAAACTCATAAATACAAGACTATTAGTAGGGTGAAGGTGGGGTGTAACGAACATGGGGGTGAAATGAACAGTGTCCATAATTTCTGCCCTATCAATAATAAAATAGTTTCCCCAACACCTCAAAAGAAGAAAACGGAGCGCTTGAGGATGACGGGAATCTATTGTATACATCGCGACGGACAGAGTTTTCAGGTCAGTTTTTCTATTTTTTAGGTGATCGATGTAATATTTCGCGTTCTAATATAGTGCTTCTTGACTGTGAAAACGTGCTGATTCTAGTGCTGTGATGCTTAACCTCTCGGCTGCGCATGGGGGTATGAGACACCACACTCCTGTGCTGACGTATTTGAGTGTTCCCATCACGAACATCGTTATTTTACCATAAATAGCATTAATACTTATCCATATGCGCCTATTATAGGTTGATTATAAAGGTATTAACCTGTTACAACAATAAAACAAGTGGAAACAGCGTTTGGATGGTCAAAATCGGCGATACAGGCCGGGAGTTACATAATGTATGGCTGAGGCAACCTCCCTTCCCACCACTTTTCCCCACATCTGGAGAGAGACTGTCGATCGGGGAGGCTATGTACGTAGCTCTAATACGTGACGTCACTCACCATCTGCGCATGCGTGAGAATCTTGGCCCCGCCCCTCAAATGTACAACTATTATATTGGATTGGATTGGATTAGATTAACCTAACTTAACCTAACCTAAACCTAAAATATAACCAAAATAACCAAAATAACAAATATAACGAAATAAACAAATAAAAAATAAACCAAATACGAGTGGGATCGATCGCTGGTTTCCTCAGTAACGGGCGGGTGCCATACCGAGTGAGCTATGGAGAGATCTGGTTGTAACGGTTTGAAGGGTATATTTAAACGCAACGGAGGTGAGGGGTGGGGCCAAGGTGAGTGACGTCACGTATTAGAGCTACGTACAGCGCCTCCCGTCGATCGATACTCTCTCTCTCTCTCTCGCTCTTGCACTCGCTTGCTAACAGTGATGACAATGCCCTGCTTGCAACTCGCTAATGTTAGCACGAAAATAGACCACAGGATAAGGGAATAACAGGGAAAATAGGTGATAAATGAAGGAGGTGAGGAAAGTGGGGAAGGAGGGGAGGTGGAGGAGTGATATTTGGCATGGCCCAGGGGCAATAAAAAAAAAAAAAAAAAAAAAAAAAATTGGGTGTGTTTTAACCCGTTGAGCCCCGGCTAGTTATAATATTTTGTTCACCCCAGTCCCAAGCCATTTTCATTTCTTATTTTTGTTTGCTAAAATGGAAGACAAGGATGAGAAATGAAAAAAAAAAAAAAAAAAAAAAAAAAAAAAAAAATCACCTCGGGGGCCCTCAAAAAAATTTGTTGAGCCAAAATGGAAGAGAATGGTGAGAAATGAAGAAAAAAATAAAAAAAACTCACCTTGGTCATTTGGGGGGCAGGGGGGGGGGGGGTCGAAAGTTTGTCTCCCCCGCATGACCACCCGCCCGGGAGCACTAGGGTGAAAACTGAGTATGGTATTGTATGGCATACATCCTAAGGAGTGTCTCACATAAATCTCAAGCCTCTAGCTCCCATACGACCGAAGTAATGAAGGTTCAAAGTGGCGGTGAACTAAGGGTGTAAAGTATCCCCACTAAGCCCACCACCACCAGCCGCGCGGCTGTCTTGGCCCGCTCACACCTACCGGCCCGGCTCCCACACACACTACGGTACCTCCCCCTCCTATTCTCCCGCCATTTCCTACCTTACGAGCCACGTAACTGATTTTAATATGTCGGACGCACGTGATGCGTCGCTGGGAGTTGGTGATCAAACACTGCCGACGCATCACGTGCGACGCTGGGTCTCACTGGGTTAAATGGATTTTTTAATAGCCTTACTCTTAAGAGTCTTCCCGCAGTCCGCCGGGGGAACTCTTAAGAGTCTTCCCGCAGTTCCCGGGTTAATAGTGAAATGTACTTAGCTGCAATGATATCTGGTGAGAAAGGCTTCCATTCAGACATTTCGTTCAGCATCATGCATGTGTAAACATTGATGACACGAAGGGGGTGTACCGATGGGGTATCCACAAATTTAAATGGCGTTTAAAGAAAAAAAAAAAAAAAAATCCAAATAATACAAAATGTACTTGGTTGTGTTGAGCTGGAGTTAGAAGAAGGGAAGAATGTCGGATGTAAGGTGTTTTATGTTGGTAAAATCATAAGTTGTGACAGTATGGAATATAATATTTCTTTCTTGAGAATGTGCTCTAAAATTGGCAATAAAGACACTTTCAACATATACTTTATTTAAGATCACCAGTTTTTACAATCTCACTATGCATTTTAATAGTGAAAAGGGTGGTGTTTCGATCACTCCCATGCATTGTTCGGACCACCCCATATGGTGGGTATGGTCCGAACAAGGGGTACCCTTTTTTTAAAATTCAATAAGTTGACCTTAACTACTACTTACACGATTAGTAAATATCACCATGATAGGCCTTGACCCATAGTTTATTGTGATATAACTATTTTTCAATAAAGTTTGTTACCTGATTTTTGGTGATTATTTTTTCCACTAATAGTTTGGATCACCCCCACCTCACCCTAAACACAAAAAATAATGAGAGAGAGAGAGAGATAGAGAGAGAGAGAGAGAGTGAGAGTGACAGAGCGCATACATTAAAATGTAAAACTTGCAAACTAAACAAACCAAAATTGGGACAAGGACATATCAGCCAATTGCATTAAACGCTGAAAATGAAAACAGGCATTAAAATAAATATCATAAACCTTATTGGTATAAAATACTGCTTCAAATCACACAAGACTTAACCCCTTCTGTACCGGTGATGTATTAATCATTCTATTCTGGCAACTATTAGACGATTTTGTGCAGCTTAGAAAGGACGTCTACTATCTCAATGAATCCTTTTAGCTACCATATATCCTTCCTAAGGGTCATAAAATCGTCTAAATGGCTGTAGCTATAATAAAATAAAGAAGTCGCCAGTACAGAAGGGGTTAATAATACAACAAATACATAATATAAACGAGAAATAAGCTATATCTGAATTAATTAATCATCATTATAATAACAATAAAAAGTGAATGCATAAACTATTAGAGTACAGTACTGTACTATTATTTTCTTGAGGATTATTTCGCATTTTATCAGTGTATTCTTGCTAGTATTAAACCATGTTATTCAGATTAGGAAGGTTGTGTGGATTTAAAATTAATTTCAAACGTAAAACTTGCAAAACAAGTCTTTACCCTTCTAATTCTCACAGATCCTTCCAAAGCTGTATAGAATGATCTGCTAAAATGCGTCGTAATCCTACACGGGTTAATTGTACTATGCCTCATAAAATTGCTTTAAGTACGTTCTGCCAAATTTTCCCCTGCTAGCTATGAGAGAGAGAAAGATGTAATTTGTCAGCCTACTGGTACTGTAGATATGGCTAATAGGAAACAATCTGCGCTACAAATAATGTACATAATGTTTCACAGTATTAATGCATGAATAATTCTTTTTTACATAGTCACATAATTACCCAAGAATTAACCAAATCACTGGCACTAAATGGCACTTAAAGATACAGTACGTATATTATATGGCACTATATGGTAAACAAAATATGGCATAGTCAGTAGAAGGTCGGCTGCTGATCAAAAGGTCGGTGGATCAAGCCCTCACTGTCAAAATGTTATTGGTAGATGTCAAGCCCAGGCAACTTGACCTAGCGATTTGACAAACGCCTAATATTCATGGCCACCCCTTCTCGGAAATTACGGTGTCTGGTAAAAACTAAAAAAATAAAAATAAATAAATAAATAAATAAATAAATAAATAAATAAATATGGCATCATAATAGAAGGAATACCGTTTGCTACTAATCAAAAAGAAAAAAAAATGCATTTGCTACTCTCAATTATTATGTTCTATCCAACAACCAACTCTACTCCTAAAATCGATTAATGAAATATAGAAGAAATAGTGTTTGATACTCAAAACATTTGTTGTCCGAATAAAAAACAAGATACTATTTGTTACTTAAACAAAAAATAAATTAATAAATACATAAATAAACAAAAATTACTACTCTACTGTATTTATTATTCATCCTAACATAAAATAAACTACATACTATTCAACCAAAGAGAAGAGTTATTAATTGCTACTCACTACATTTTTTCTGAAAAATATTAATAATAATAATAATATGGCATCCAAATAAAAGAGATAGTGATTGTTGCTCAGCCTAAAAGAAGGAACATTATTTTCTACTCATCCCCCGCAAAAGAGAGATACCATTTGCTACGCGTTACATTTTCTCTGAACAACTAACTACTTTGGACTAGACTCGCATATCTGAAAGATTTTTTGTTTACAGTACTGTACGGTCAAAATCAGTACTGTAGATGGCAGAAATATATATTTTTTTTTTAAATTAACCCTTTCATACCATCCATAACTTTTTCTATAAGATGATGCAGAAGATGATTTGTGGCGAAATATGTTGCTAATTATGAAAACTCAGCAATAAGACGACGATGCTAAATATCCACAAAAATCAGAAGCAAATTACTGTAAAAGACTTAGAAACATACATACAGTACATGACAAACATGTATGTATGTGTGTGTGAGCTAACTACAAAAAACATTCATTAACGAGCGAGATTCATATATCAGGTACCGATAAATAAATGTAGTACAGTAATTGATCTGGCGAGAGATACGTTTATGGATAGACTAGTTTGCTAAGTACAGTACTGGCGTTCACATTAATTAATCATCTTGTCAGTAGCCACACTTCTTTCAATAGCCTTTTTAGTCCTTTCAGTAAACTATGACACATTCTTTCATTATATTCCGGCGGTTTTGTTGAGTTAAGAAAGGGTTGTGAGCCGTGGCATAGTCAGTAGAGCCTAGGTTGCTGATCAAAGGGTTGGCGGTTCGAATCCTCACTGTCAAAATTTTATTGATAGATGTCAAGCCCGGGCAACTTGACCAAGCAATTCGTTACAAACCCTTAATCTTCATGGCCATCCCTTCTCGGGAATTACGGCGTCTGGGAAAAAAAAAAAAAAAAAAGGGTCTGTAAGAGATAAAGGAATAATTGACAGATTTGACAAAATTTATTGTAAGGGCCTTCTTAACCCTCCTCGCCCAGCTGGCCTACATAGCTCCACAACATTATGTCATGGCTTAAAACCACTTTAAACTGCACTAGAGAAAGTTTTGTTGTCTTAGCGGATGGTCCGTATAACCAACAAGAACAAAAACACATAGCCAGTCAGTCAGGTGACTCCTGCTTGCATGCAGGCCTAACGAAAGCTTGTATTGGTTTTCCTGAGTCCCAAACGATGCATGAAAGCAGTCGACAGTGACATAGGAATTTGGTTACATTGGTGAAAAAAATCAGTAATCAATATCAATATAATCAATATTAATACATAATACATAATCAATTGTTGAACGAATGTATATAGACCGTAGCCGTGGCCGCCGATACTGCGTCGCCCCATTCGAACAATTCTCAGTACCAAGCCAAAACACTGGGTATTATTTCCCACCTCACACAATAACCGCTTAATATATAGTGTTCTAGTCTTCACCCATCGCAAGATAACACCGAGTACTGCCTCTGGTATGTATATAACCTAGGTTAGGCCATTTATTTGCAGAGAGATGAGCATCTGTAAATTTTGCAAGTCTTACATTACTGTATAATGACGAAACTCGGGAATTTACACGGTTCTAGGCTCGCGGCAGCCATAACTTATCTACTTATTTTCACAATAAAAACTGAACCACTTGGTCTAGAGACTTCTAGTCTTCACCCATCGCAAGATAACAAAGAGTACTGCCTCTGGATATACAGTATATATATAAAGCCTAGGTTAGGCCATTTTTTGCGTACAGTATTTATAAGCGCGCCAAAATCCTGAGAATTGGACGATTCATCCGGATCCAGCATTGGTGGAAAGGTTTAAATGGCCGTACGGCGAGGGTTGAACTGTAAACAAATTGTCTAATGATACCCACAATATAATGAATAATAGTATCCCAATACTGAAAGGGTTAAATATTTAACTTCACCTCACAAGCATTTAAATAGTCATAATGACAAACAATAATATACTTGCCTTTATCATATCATTACCATATCACATATCAATGTAATATTAATGTAGTTGCCTTTATCATATCATTACCATACCATATTATTAACCCATGCAGTACCGGTGATGTCCTTGTCATCATATTCAGGCAACAATGAGACGATTTTATTCAGTTTAGGAAGGACGCCTACCCATTGAAAGGCTACACACTATCTCAATTAATCCTTTTAGTAACCCTATATCCTTCCTAAGCTTCATAAAATATAATAGTTGCCAGAATACAATGAAAAGAACGTGACCGGTACTGAGAGGGTGGATGATTATGATGCATAATTGTCTTTGTACTAAAATATTCATGTGATTACAGATAATTTCCTTAACTCTAATAACAAAATAGAAAAATTAGGCAAAAAACATGCATATAAAAATTAAACAGTAAACAGCACTATCAAATTATGTATACAAAAAGTAAAAAACATGCATATCAAACTTAAACACTAAAACAACACTATAAAATTGTATATATTAAATTATGCATATAAAATTAAACACTAAACAGCACTATAAAATTATATGTATAAAAACATGCATATCAAACTTAAATAAATTTGTTTCCAGAGATATACTTCCATAATTAGAAATAGGTGAAATCCACAAATATTTATGAGTGGGCTAGAGACTATGGCATCTGAATGTACCAAGGTATAGGAACTCCTCACTTGAGTCGCTTCATTCTAATTAATTTCATTATTACGCTGTGTATACTGTATAAATAATTCAAACATCGTAACCGAACTTAGCGCGGACCTCTCCCACAAAAATTCTGGAAAAAAAGGGAAAAATATTAGAATTGTATACACCCTTCACAAAAAATTACATTCTTGCATCATTGCCTTACTATACATGCATTACTGTAGGTACTCCTCCTTTGAACACCTCAGACATTACCTTTAACCCGTTCTATACTGACGACATCTTTTTAACTTTATTCTGGCTACTGTTAGACGATTTTATTCAGTTTAAAAAGGGCCTCCAGCAATTAATAGGTTCCGAATTATCTCGCATAACCATTTTTACTACCACAAATCCTTCTTAAACATCACAAAAGCGGCTAAATATAGCTAGAATGAATGTACTGTAGTAAGATGCCGCCGGTACAGAAGGGGGTTAACCTTACCTCTTCCTCAAACCTCACCTATCCAGACTACCAAACATTGTGCTACCTGACTACGGCCCTCAGAGTTCATCCTTGACCATACCGTTGAGCCCCACCTTGAGCCCCAAACCCTTGGCCTCTTGCATCGGGGGTACTGGAGCCGGAGGGGTCATGACGGAAGATTTCTCGTTTATAACGGGTGTATCTTTGGGTATGACGGGAGATTCTGTGGATATACCGGCAGAGTCTTTGGGTATAATGGCATCTTCTGGTATGATGGGAGACTCCTCGGTATCGCTGATGTAGCCGTCCTCACCGGTGTAGTGTGTGGGGAAGACATAAAGCGGGGCCACTGAGAAGGCATTAAGGTCACGTACTGGGAACCTCTCCATCCATGACTCCTGTTTGATGGAATACATAAATGGAATTATAATGTAAAACTTGCAAAATAAACAACCCAAAATAGGGACGACACAATATAAAGACAAAAGAACTAATCAAAATCACTGTGAAAATAACGTTTTAGCAAAATACATTTTTGAAATAAAAGAATACAAAACCATCACATAGAATGTACATCACTATATGAGTAAGTTAATTTGGTTCCCAAACAAATTAATCTCACATATATTACGTACTCTCGTCATATTCAAGGAATTACCGGTAGTCAATTTGAGAAGTTCAAGACGTTCTGGTAAATAATAATGTAAAACTTGCAAACTTGCAAACTAAACAAACCAAAACTGGGATGACACAAGATAAATGCAAATAATTACAAACAACCAGACAAACACTGATAAATTTTATGTAAACACATTAATGCTCTTTCATATAATGGAATAAGAAAATAAAAGATAATTACAAACAACCAGAAAAACACTGAGAAATCTATATAATATTTTTGATTGTCTGTGTGTGTCTGTTCTTAACTCTCTCCGACATATGACGCGATTTTGAGCCTATTAGGGATACTTTAAAGCCTTTGTTACCATCAGGTGTATTTAGAAACCTTTAGTTTAGTTACTTCAACCTCTGCAGTTGTCTTTGAGTTAGCTGTGGGCAGAAAACTAATTTTGGAGAGGTAATTATAACAGTGAGAGTAATCTTTTTCTTATTGCTAATCTGGCAACCTCTGCGTCCTATGGTCGTGAGAGGGTTAATAGGCGGCCGCAGTTTTGGACCTGGGGAGCTGAAACTTTGCATGTGGGTGTCAATTGACCTGGGTCAGGTCATAGAGGGGGCGAGGCCACGATCGGAGGTCGTTTCGAGGCCGAAATTGAAAACAAAAATGAAAAAAATTGAAATAAATGGCCGTTTGGGGCAGGAGGCCTCCGATCGAAAAGGTGTAGGCCTATGGAACGAAAGTTGTTCGCAGCCCCCCAAAATGGGGGTACGGATGAGGTCAGATCCGAAATCGGAGGTCATTTAGCGGCCGAAATCGAGGTCGCCGTTTAATGAGGCACAGGGAGGTCGAGGCCGGTGATTATGATAGTACTGTATTAGTATTGTGACGATTGTGGTAGTAGTGATTGATGATGGTGATTATGGTAGTAGTAGTGATGGTGATTATGGTAGAATTTAAACCCGGGCAATGTACCAGTAACAAATGAACTTTCAAATAATAATCTCCAAATACCTACTGACCAATTCTGATTAGGGTACGATGCCCAATGCAGACGCATTTTTACATACTTTTTTTTGTTTACGAGTTGCTTCCGCTTGCCTATAAGAGATAGGAAATTGAGGGTAAGTGGGATAAATAGCAAAAAGCTTATATTTTCACCAGGCACTAACATTTTTACTTTATATCGTATTGTATAAGAGAGAGAAGATAAATAAGAGATGCGTCCCCTTAGGGCAGCAAAATCCTAAGGGGACGCACCTCGCCGTAAAGAGACGCATTAGTGATTTAAAAATAAATAAAGACTAATTACACAATCCATGAGCAAGTAATAATGTCATGGGTACTGACAATATGAAATAATACTTCAGGCTGCAAGTCTACAGTGATTAGGCAGCAAATGTAAATGGCATAGGCCTTACAATTCTATATTAATAAAGAATATTAAGAAACAACTCAATATAGCTATTCATTCCTTGAATTGGCTCATTATTAAGAAAAAAATCAATATGTAGATGATGAAAGTAAGTTATATTAGAAAGCTGCATGCTATTATTAAGGCAATGCTAAGCAGATATACTATCAGTAAGAACAAATAAAGGATTACTTTAATTGCATTACAATATTGCCTACTAATAATTATTTCTGAAAGTAGGAGGTAATGGAGGACTTGATATCCGAAGGGAATATAAATCCGATCAGGCGATTCTGCACTCGTGTTATAGGAGAATCTAGAACTACCACCTCAGTTTTGTGGACAGGATAGGAGGTGTCTTCTACATCAGGGAAGAAGTAGAAAGTTCAATTTTTTTGTTTTAAGAAAGAGACAGTCAGCCCACCATCATCGCTATCAAGGACTTTTCCGATGTACAGAATATCAGGAAAGAAGGTGTCTGCAGCCGGCCTGATGTCGATGCCAGGGCCCTCTCAACTTTCACACCAACCCACGAGTTTTCAACAGGCTCTTCCAAAGGTAACTTGATGCCGAAATCGCCCCCATCATCTAAAGTTATGCTTTCTTCTGATAAACTGTGAATGCTCTCATCTGTAGAACTGTCTATTTCTTCAGCCACAGGTTGTGGGCCACTCCTCTTTTGTGGTTTAGGCTTCGTGGTCTGCAGTTTTCGTTTGGGACCCGTTGATTTTTTTTGCCTGTTCTGTCTTTCAAGTATTTTCTTCTGCTTTACTTCCTCTTGTTGACTTTTCTCATCTCTCTGCCTTTGGAACTCCTGTACCATCTTGTTCGAAGATATGGCATATACACGATCCAGAACAGTAGTTACTTTTTTGGGGCCTTTCCCAGGTCTTCGTTCAGGGTAAAAGTTGTTCTTGGAGAAGTGAGGGCTGATTGGTAGGCCTAGTGTGGATTGCGCCTGTTTCTGGGTAGTACTTGGTCCTGGGATAACCCTAGAGCTGACACATGCAGAAGAAGAGCTCGGAAGTACTTCTAGGGAGCTTGCAGGAGTAGTGGATGGCTGGGATCTTTGAAAGTCAGGTTGGGGAGAAGAGAAGTGAAAGGGCATGCTGCTGTAATGAATTAGAATGTCAGAATAACCTTTGTAGTCCAGGATCAGGTCACACAGAGACCCTTCGTACCTGTAATTCTCCTTCCTTTCCTGAGGTGTTGTTACATCAAGAATAGGACACGTCTGAATTCCTTTGTGGTACACATGGGGCGCATCTGTCTGGGCAGACCTCTCAACCTTCCCATCTTGGTCAACCCCTTCATAGATTGATGAATCTTTTGATCTCTGCGCTGGACCAGCCTTGAGCTTAGAGTAGTCTGGGCTGTCAGGATTAAAAGGCACCAGACCACATTTGCTGAATCCAGCTTGGATGTTCTGAGGTGTGACATATTTATGGTATGTAGGGAGGAACACTTTAGCAAAGTTTATTTGTAATATACCTTCATCATTGTGGGCCTGTTCCCATTCCTTAGCTACTTTAGCCCAGCCTCTCTTTAGTGGCCCAAATACAGAAACATCCAGTGGTTGTAAGTGTGTGGTATTGGGAGGCAGGCCATACAATATTATACCTTGTTCATTGAGTGTCTTGGCCAGGTAGTAGTTGTTTCTGGTCTCGTGCCAGTCTGTCCACACAATGACAGGCCTCTGGATGTTATGCGTGTTTAGCCATTCATTGAAAGTGTTGGTCAAGTACTCGTACAATGTTTCATATGTAATATACCCCTTGTCACTTTTGCCAACGCAGAACTCGTAGTCTTCCGGGAACTCTTCACTCATTACAGGGTTGATTCTCTTCCTAGGAAAAATGAGCATAGGTGGAGGAAGTTTGCCATCAGCACAAACAATGGCCAAAACTGTGATATTGGTCTTTTGATTTGCTGAGGCCTCTTCGAACACTGCTTTTTCTCCACGTTGGGCAAGGACCCTCCCTTGTTTCGGTGATAGTGAGAAGCCCGATTCATCTATGTTGCAGTTCCTGGAAGGGTCTCTTAAGGCATCTAAAATATTATTGCCTTCAAAATATGCAAGTGTATCCTCAAACCATTGATAAATAGAGGCTTTACTGACATTTTTTCTGGATGTTGCGAGCGTTTCTGGGGTTCGGAAGACAATTGTAGGATGTCTGCCACGAAAAAGCCTCCACCACTTCTCCCCAGGGTGATCATCCTTGAAAGATGGAGGGAGTACTCTTCTGTAGTTTGCATCTCTCTCTTCTTTCATAATTGTGGCAACAGCGTTAATTACATTATACTTGGTGACAGGCCGAGCTCGGTCACATGCCAGTTGTATATAGTTGACCAAGACTTGTTCCTCAGCATCTGTAAGCAGCGGTTTTGCTCCCATTTTCTTGCTTATTGGATGGTAACCGGATATTTTATGCCTAAGTGTTGATTCTGGTATTCCACGGGCCCGAGCTGCAGCACGAATACTGGTGCCCTCTCTGCATGCATGGAAGGAAAATAGTATGAAAGAAGGAAATCGTGGATATTACACACACACACAGTTTATGTACAGTATATTTAACAAGTATTTTGTTTCAAAGGAAAAAAAAACATTCTTGCAATGTTAGAAAACATAGGCCTACTTACATCTCATGCTCCTTTATGGCATCTTCTATATCACTGTCTGTATAGTTGTGTCTTGAAGCAAGCCTTTGTTTAGTAGTAAGTTTTGTTATTAGCGTTGCCCCTCATGTTTAACATGCATAGACCATTCAATTTGTATTTTCATGCAGCTGAGGGTAGAAAAAAGGGTAAGTTGTTTAATCAATGTGGGTAACGTCCTATTCACTTTATTCTGGCTAGTATTACTCAAATATAGCTAGAATAATATGTAAATGACGTCACCCACACTGATAGGGATAATAGCATTGAATAATTAGCGTATACCTGTATACACAAGGCCCTAAGGAGACGCACCAAAGCGACCCTTTGCAGACGCACGTCTCCATAGGTATTGCGCAATGCGTCTTCTTAGGGCGTTTGTACCCCCTTCTTCTAAAGACGGTAGCTCCATAAATGGTGATGGAAGTTCGCTCTTATTTACACTGGACATAGAGGGTGATATGGCTTTCCACCAGTGTGGTGTACGACCTTCTAGCATTAGTTTGAAAAAGTGCGTCTCTATAGGAAATCGTATTTTTAGTTGCCCTATGGGGATGCACCCCCCCTCCCTATCCAGGCATGCCAGAACAAGCCATTAATCATGCAGTGGTGTACTTCAGTTCATGCACAATCAGCCTGCAAGAAAAGGAAAAGAATCGATTGGAAAGCGGTAAGAAAATTAGCTTTGAAAATAGCAAAATCCTTAGCTTTTCGTAAGGGTTTTGGTCAAAACATGAAATTTTTTCAGTTCATCACATATGATGTGCTAACATGGAAATATATGAAGGTAATACTATGCAAGATTAGTGGGTGATAGTTAAAAAAAAAATTGCCACAATAATCATCCATCCATCTACTCATCCCCAGTAGTTATTAGTATTTTTGTTTCAAGTGCGTCTCCTTTGGGCAATGCGTCTCCATTGGGTCTCCATATGCCGGTCAGGATGGTAAAAGACAAGACTATTCAAAACCATTACCGAACTATTAATACATTATATAAAAAAATATGCCTTACAGGTCTTATAATATAAAACTTGCAAAATAAACAAACCAAAACTATGACAAACACATTAAAAAGACAAAACTAATCAAAATCGCTATATGAAACAACGCTTAAGCAAAATAATAATTTATAAATAAAAGAACACAATCCACCACATAGGGTGTACATTATTACATGAGCAAGTTAATCCGTTTCCCAAACAAACTAATCGCACACATAACGCACTATCGTCACGTTCAAGGAATTAGTCAATTTAGTCAATTTATTATGTCTTTGAAAGTAATATACAGTACAATAATGGTAAATGTAATGCAATTTCACGATAAATTCCCAGTACTCTTTCTCATACAGGTCTCCCTCGATATACGATTGGGTTACGTTCCTGAAAACCCAATCTTAAATTGAAAAAAAAAAAAATAGCAAACCCTAAAATTGATGGGGTAAATGGGGATGCGTTCTCGGACCAGCCAAAACCCAAACACCTAAAAACCTATAATAATATCGAAAATTGGGGCATCGGATAGTGAGGGAGGCCTGTACTTGATACATTGTTTTAAAAAAATCAACTGTCCCGGTTTGATATCCTGTTGCCAGGTTTTCAAAATTCCTGATAGCCAAATACTATAGCCTAACATCTGGATAACACTATACTTAAAAATTGACTTCCAGATGCTTGTTGAACATGACGGGGAGGAACTCATCCACTGGCCATTTTGTTTCAGTGGCTGTATCAACCAACTTCTTAGTTCTACACTAGTCTACCCCATTTAAATACCACTTCAACCCAATTCAAGCTAAAGAAGTGCCCCCAGAACCCCTTAAAGGTAAAGTTTCAAGTTTTTTAGTAAAGAATGTCCTAAGAAGAGAAGCCTGGTTTTCCCAAATACAGGTTCGCTGTCACTTGCCCAGAAAAAATGAACACATTAATGGGGTGAAGTGTCTTAAAATCTTTAGGGTAATGAAGCGGAACAGAGAGGATCCAAAAAGACTTCCTTGGCATCATATAGTGTTAACCAACCACTGAAGGCATCAACTCAGCTAGACCACCACACAGATCACTATTAGCCACACTCGACATTAGTAAAGCCTTCGATGCCATCCCCCGCCACAACCTAACAAACAAAATCTACAACACAAACATGCACAACAACACAAAAAGGTGGCTGGCCAACTTCCTAGCAGGCAGATGTGCACACGTATCTTTTGCCGGTCAGTCATCTAAAATCAGAAACTTTCCAAACGGAGTCCCACAAGGATCCGTCCTATCGCCCGCACTCTTCAATCTGTACATGCACGATATAACTACACCCAATACGCCCCAAATAAACTTAGCCTCCTATGCAGATGACATAACACTCACATGCACACACCATGACCCAAAAAGAGCAACAGATCTCCTTCAACCCTATCTCAACACACTACATGGCTGGTGCACTACAAACAGACTTAATCTAGCCCCAGCCAAATCCACCGCAACCCTGCTCACAAGTTGGACAGGAGAACACGAATACATCCCTCAACTCACCATAAACAACACACCCCTAACACATACACACACACCCAAAATCCTAGGAGTAACATATGATACTCATATGACATTCAAACAGCACACCACAAACATTAAAAAGAAACTGACACCCAGACTTAACACCCTCAGGTCACTTGCTCACACAAAATTTGGACACAACAAAGAAACTACCACCACAGTATACTGTATAAACAATACATAAGATCAGTGATGGTATACGCAAGCCCAGCCTGGGCTTCTAACCTAGCTGAAACACATCATAAGACCTTACAGACTATTCAAAACAAAGCCCTGAAGATCATTACAGGATGCACAGCTACTGCACCCACAGATCACCTACATCAAGAAACCAAAATCCTCAAAGTCAAAGATCATCTGGACATGAGAGGCACTCAATTCCTGGCAGCAGCCTCCACGAACCAAGACCACCCACTAAACTACATGGCAACACACCCACAGACACCAAGAAATATCAAAACAACACCCAGCACACGGTATCACACACAATTATTGTCCTCTCTCCCTCCCTGCCCACCCCGAACCAACTTCCAGAAGCACATCCATACTCATATCTCTCACCGATCCATCCACTCACTCACAGACAACACGCAGCTGCATGCACGACCTCCCGAAATCCATCCTTCCGAATCCTCCCTTCCTCGCGAGGACAGAGTCCACCTGGCCAGGCTGAGATGCGGACACCATCCAGCTCTCCTGAGCTATCAGAAGAGACTGGATGACTCCGTTGTCGACGCCTGCCCGGGATGTAACACAGCACCCCATACCATTAAACACATCGTAGAAGACTGCATTTCACACAACCACTTACGCCAACAACACAATCTACACTCAATGAGAGCTCTGTGGGAAAGCCCGATCGTGGCCATGGCCTTCCTCAGGGACTCGGGGCTGTTCGGCCAGGCAGCTTAGGGAACAACAACAACAACCAACCACTGACCTCCGAAGATTTACTACTACTACTACTACTACTACTGATACTAAGTATATTACAATACTACAGTACAGTACTACAGTACTTGTTTTTTTACTACTACTCCTACCACTACTACTACTACTACTGACCTCCGGATGCTTGTTGAACATGATGGGAAGGTACTCATCTACTGGTACCATCTGCTTCAGTGGCTGCGTGCCAACCAACTTCTTAGCACCGGTGAGGGTGATGGCGTAACACAGGGTCCAGTACGAGTAGTCCACGTATACCAGCACCTCAGAATCTTTAACCTGTAGAGTTTTAATCCCTTTTGTATCGGCGACGTATTTTCAGTTTTATCCTTATGATTTTGTGCAGTTTAGGAAGGATCTATGGTAGTAAAAAGGGTTAAGTGAGATACTTCAAAGCCTGTTAATTGCCAGAGATCCTTCCTAATCTGAATGAAATAGATTAGTACAGTAGTAGCCAGAATATATAAAAAAGACGTCGCCAGTATTGAAGGGGTTAATATGGTGTCAAAGATAGCATATCCTGTTAAAACTGTCAAACCTTTTGACTGGAGAATAAAATTGAGCTATCACTAAATGATTATAAGTAGCTTAGGAAGTATCTATGGGAGTCCAGGGGTTAATTGATATAGAATTTATTTACCCCTTGATTCCTAGAGGTACATCAGCTTTGCAAAATCACCTAATGTCTGTCTCTTTGACTGTACGGTACTCATTTTCCTTCTAGGTGCTGGCGAGATCGCCCGATTAGGTGCGACGGTGGGGTCATTGACCCGGGGGTGCAAGCCTGTGGGCTGATGGTCCCCTCCCTCACTGCCCTCTCAGAGACAGATCTCATCTCTCCCTGGCTCCTTCGGGGGCCCGAGCATCCGGAGCGGCTTTGGTCTACCGGACTCCTGACTGATCGGCCAGACAGTCTGGGGAACTACAACAATAACCAAATGTTAACCAGAATAATGTTTAGAAAGGCACCATCTTTTTTCAGTGGCTGTGTGTTAACTAATTTCTTAGCTCCAGTGAGACTAATAGCATAGCTCAGCATCCAGTATGAGTACGGTAGTCTACTGTATTTATCCCAATAGCCTACCTCAGTGTAATGCCCTCGAAAATGTCCCGCACCCACAATAATACTAACCCGAGTTGACGTCAGGTATAGCGTAAAATAGTCGGAGATGGTAAGTCCAATAAACTCATCACGTGATAACACCACGAGACTATCACCTGGTTCTTAAAAATCGGACTAAGGTTGCTATACTTTTAGTACGTCCGTGGTAGTACAGTGGGTTAGCGCGCGGGCCTGGTGGTGATGGTTGGGTCACTAACCAGGGTTCGAACCCCACCCAAGGCATCTCAAAACCTGTGGGTTTTTAGGGGGGTTAAATTCCCTTCAGAGGTTCGTACCCCGCGCCAGGTACCAGGAAAAGTTGATCCTAAAGGTAGCCTGGGGATATTTCAGGAGACCATGAATTCCCTTCACACCCAGCATTTCATTGGTGGCAGCTAGGGAACGTGACCAGGTAGCTACGTGGAGCACCCGTCACGCGAACCCTATACCAACAATATTGAGATTGCTGAGGTAATACAGCTACGATACCTTACGACCTTAAAATAGGCTAGGGACTAGCCCAGTTAAAGAAGGATGTAATGTAATGCCCTCGAAAATGTCCCGCACCCACAATAATACTAACCCGAGTTGACGTCAGGTATAGCGTAAAATAGTCGGAGATGGTAAGTCCAATAAACTCATCACGTGATAACACCACGAGACTATCACCTGGTTCTTAAAAATCGGACTAAGGTTGCTATACTTTTAGTACGTCCGTGGTAGTACAGTGGGTTAGCGCGCGGGCCTGGTGGTGATGGTTGGGTCACTAACCAGGGTTCGAACCCCACCCAAGGCATCTCAAAACCTGTGGGTTTTTAGGGGGGTTAAATTCCCTTCAGAGGTTCGTACCCCGCGCCAGGTACCAGGAAAAGTTGATCCTAAAGGTAGCCTGGGGATATTTCAGGAGACCATGAATTCCCTTCACACCCAGCATTTCACTCAGAATATTCCACCGGAAATATTTAAAACAAAAATAATATGATTAAATGAACTTTAGAATCCTTCATTGTAGGCCTAAAGAAAAAGATTGACTATGACCACATTGATAGCTTTCTTAATTTGAATACAGTTGTTGTAGTCTGTTTTTTTCTCAGATGACTGTAAGGTGCATAGCCTTCATCTTGATTACTCAAATTTTGTACCAGAATATGTCAATTATAAAAACTTGGCATTGCACAGAGACATAGCAGTTTTATGCATTTTAATTAGTATCGAGAAATCAATTACCGGTACTAAGGCTTTGAATTTACTGTCAGCTGAAAACAAACTATAGACAGCTACAATATACAGCACTGTAATAAAATCAGATTACAATGTACTGCAAGAGCTACTCAGTAGTAGTTAACAATATGATGCATATTATACCAGGTCCAAGTTTTAACATGCATGTCAGTATCCTACCTACAGAATGCCTATACCAGTAATGCATATGAGGATTATAAACTTTTGAATCTTTGAATAGATATCGGTACAGTACTGTAAATACATAACTTGAGCGCCATGAATCCGCTGATGTAGAGAATCCACACTCATGAGAACAGAAACACCACCTTTATTATTTTTTTGTATTATTGTTACTTCAACTCACCCACGGCTCATCAGAACTCTTTAACTTCTTCCGTCCCAAATAGATGAGATCCCAGTCAACCAGTCTGTCTGCTTCCTCTCGCATGTGAACAACCTTCTCTCGAAAATAGGGCTCGAATCGGATGTCATCTTCAAATAGCAAAACCTGGAATAAAAATAGTTTAAACCTTTTAATCAGATGACAATAATTTTGCTTCATTTGTTGCAGATGATAAATTTCATGTTAGGAAGGAAGTCAATTTCAGGGTATCAAAGAACTAGCCACTAAGCCACAATTATTCCCCATATCTCTGATATGTTCTTCCAAAATTAAATTAAATCATTGAATGGTAGCTGAATCATTTAATTGAAAGGGTTAACCTCTATGATCTGTAACAGGCCAACATTAAACAGAATAGACTACAATAGTGAAAAAGCTTAAGAGATAAACATACTTAGCAGTGCAATAATTCTCGACGATGATTGTTTATCAAAAAGACGATAATGATAATGATCATCATCATGATGGAAGTGATGGATATGGTGATGATAATAATGGTGCTAGAGGTGGTGATGATGAGAAAGACTTAAGCTATAGTTTATCTCACCTTCTCATAGCCATTGTTGACAATATCGACCCAGATGAAGTAGTGACTGAGAAAACAGCCAATTTCTCCATAAGTCATATCTCTCAGTGACCAGGGGTCCTTGTAGTTACTCATCTGCTTAACGCCGATCTCGTTCAGGTAGCTCTCATTCAACTTCTTTCCATCAACAGCATCAAACAGCTTCACTTTGAGTCCCAATTCCTCAAAAGAACGGAACATCCGCACTTGCCGCTCGGGTCTCCTGGCCAAGCTGATGAGGTAAATCTGGTCGAATCCCATTTTATCCTTCTTCGGGAAAGACGGCACATACTTCTCCAGCGAGGGGGATACTGGTAAAGGTGGATGATCAACCATCACTTCTAACTTGATACTCAGCAGCTGATTTATGTCAAATTCCAAGCCTTCCTTATCATTGACTGGAGGTGGGATGAAACCGTAGATTTCATAGTTGCAAACAGTCATGTCTACTCCGGCATTTCTAGCAGAGATGGCGAATGTAATTATATCATCATGAGGTCCATCATAACCAGTGACGTTCTTTGGAATGAAAGTTAATTTGTCGGCTAGAATTCTTGTCAAATCCACCAAAACGCAAGAGTGGACCATGGGGACAGCAAAACATCCCTTCTCCTTGCGATCTAGTATATTCAGATAATCGTCCGATCGCGTGTACCAGTAATCCTTGGTCATCCCTCCCCAATAATTGCTATAAGTCGCCAGGGAATTCAACATGGGTGCGGTGATCGGCCTCTCCTCATTCATCATCAACTGGAGAACGTCAGGTTTGGTCAAGAACACGTCGACGTCCAAGAACCAAATATAGTCAGCCCAAATCCGTCTGGCCAAGTTCATAGCATCTTCCTTAAGCTGCATAATGTGTGTGAATCTGTCGTCACCCCATTCTGTCCCTCGTATCTCTCCGGGAAAATATTTTGGCGAGGTCATGTCTAGCTTAATGTCGCACGAGTGATACTTATGCTTATTCAGCGCCAACCAGTCCTCGAGTATGTTTATGGTTTTGTCCTTATTATGGTCTGATCGGATATAAAGTGACATTCGCTTCTTGGGGTAGTCGAGGCGTTGGAATAGTGTGAGGAAGTAAGGTAATGTATGCGCCTTATTCCTCGCCAGTAACACCACAAATACTGTTGGTTCTTTGTGATCATTTTGATTTGCTGCTTCCTGAGCTTGTAGGTTGGTGATTAGAATAAATCCAGCCAAGGTGGCACTCAACAGAGTCGAAATTGTTACCATCTTGCCAAGCTATAGCCTAGGCCAGGCTAACTTCTCTAATTAAATAGATAATAAAGCAAGGCTATAACAACTTAATGGCACTTAAAACTCTTTGGTTCACTGATAATAATGGCAAACACATTGAAACCCAATTTAGACCATTCAAATCGGAATTTATAGGCTAGGTTAGATGTGATGCCTCGAAAATTAGAATGGAAATAACAGGTTGTCAGACTTCAGTACGTGATATATTACTGATGTTAGATGATTAACGATGCCCTACGTTGTTCCTCAGTTAAATATCGCCCTGGAAACTCAATGTAGTCTGCATACGTGGCTTTAAAAGGGTAGTTTACACAGCGCCCTGCCTCCACGTCGACCCTATGGCACCTCCCCTCACAATAACGTAAACAAAGTTAACCAACCCAAGTTACCCAACAACCGCTCATAGAGCATAGTGTGTAGATAGAGTCAACGTGTCTTACATTATTTGGAGCTCTATTTAAGATCTCTGGTTATCTATACTCAAACTAAATCAACTCCAGTTGCAATAAAAACGCATTAACAACAATTATATATCTTTACTAGCGACAGTGGCGGTAGAATAATTAACCGCGTAAAGATGGGGAGCACACACTCTATTCATTTTAACTTCTATGAGACATTAACTGACGGTTGCCAACTAGCCTTAAGAGCTTGTCCCCTTGTTCTTGGAGCTGCTCCCCTTGTGGCAATGTCACTCATTCCTGCGTCGCTAAGTGACAGAGATCAAAGTTTGAATCTTGATCGCCTCATTCTTGCCATTGATAAGTAATTATATGGCTAATAAGTCTCATGGATGGGAGGGGGATGTATGTATATCACAGTTGGGGCGAAGGGAGAGGGGATGTGAGGCGGCATTGAAGATAAAGTTGGGGAGGGTAGAGGAGTATGGAGCCCTATAGGGTACGGAGTGTGTGGTGACGTGGTGAGGGGAGGCGATATTGGGGCACGCAAGGGAAGACCCTGTGGTGTGCCCCAAGGAGATGGGGACCCTAGATGGGGTTCGTCGAGGAGGGCTATCAAGGGCTGGGGCCCTTGGGAACATATATTTATGGATAAGGGAGGGAAATTGACGGGAAAGGCTAATGCGTGGAGTGAAGTAAAGTATATCATCGAAGGATAAGAGGGGCATTGTAGAAGCTGGGGTGGGTTCGGGACCCTATAGGAGAATATATATATTTGTTTTTATACGTGAGGGAGACAAAGGGCAGAACTGCCCGTATATCGAGTGCCTCCCCCAGAGTTGAAAGAGTGACGGCCAAAATCAAAGGACGTTCGAGCCAAAATGCCTGGACACACAGAGTTTGAAGCAATTTAAGTCATAGAAAGAGGGAAATACTGATTCTGGGAGAGAGTTCCAGAGCTCAGCAGTTGAATAGAAGAAAGACTGAGAATAACGTTTCACTCTTGGGTGTTGACTATACAGTAGCCTACAGCAAAACTGGTAGGGAAGTTATATAATACAAACAAAAAAAGGATCCCCTTGAAGATATAAATATACACCGTTTCGGCTAATGGCCTTTTTAAATTACCACTAATTTGCCGGCTCGACGCTTGTAACTCCCAGAACTGTCGAAACGCATCACAATCCTATAGGGGTTAAATTTCCACACCTATTTACTGTATCATTCTATCCAAATGGTAGAATAATGGCCGGTTCTTCAGTCCTTTTTGAGTTATGATAGAAATTGTGACCCCAAATCTTGTAACTCAGGGAAGGCTGAAGCAAATGGGTCTTAAATTTCCACACCTATTTATTGTATCACTCTATCCAAATGGTAGAAATATGATCTTGGTTCTTCAAGTCCTATTTGAGTTGCGATAGGTTGGGTCAGGATTTTTAGTCTGGTCTTAATGAACAGACAATTAAGCCGGTGACACACAAGCGCATTTTCTAGCAATTTTCGAAGAGCAAGTTTTTTCTTGTACTATTTTGAGGCTCTTTCACATTGGGCTCGGAAACTAGAGGTAGATTATGTTAGGTAGTTTAAGTCTAATGGAACTTAAATTTTGAAGGGGGCAGACTACAATTGCCCGGAAAAATCGCTCGTGCGACACCGCCTTTACGCCATGAATATATTTGCAGTGCTGTATGTGTATATAATGCTTTATAATGCCACTCACACATGAAAAAGTAATCAGATTTAGAAATTATAAAAATACAGACCAAAATTTGGCTAGCAGTGAAGTAAAACAGTACTTGGGAAGTATTGATACTTCCAACCTTACTTCAGATGAGCTGGTGGAGGCACATAGAAATGCACTAAAATTAGTGTTCGATCATCACTGTCCAGAAGTAGAGAAGAAAATCATAGTACGAGATGATTCACCCTGGTATAGCACTCGAGTTAAATTTCTTAGAAGAGCGCGTAGAAGAGCTGAACGTGAATGGCGGAAAAACAAAACAGACTCTACATGGTTGCAATATCTGTCAGCCAGAAGAGCCGTGGTCCACACAATCAAAGATGAAAAGAAAGTGTATTATCAGGGAAAAGTTGACTCATGTGGTAACGACCAGAGGAGGTTGGCTTCAATTGTAAACAGTTTACTTGGAAAAACAAGTCAGCTTAAGACCTTCTGTACCCGATGCCGAGTTGGATGCCAACTTTGTGTCATTTTTTGCTGGCAAGATAACTCACATAAGACAGGAACTGGATGATGCTTCTGTTGGTGAAGAACTTTCAGTTGTACTCCAACCCCGACACATTCCTAATAATGTCCTCTCATCCTTTCACTCAGTAGAGGTGGACATGATCTCGTCCTACATAAGAAACCTCAATAAAACATTTTGCCCGTTAGATCCCATAAATGTTTCCAAGCTACCAAGAGTCTATGATCACACAGTTGAGTTTATTTCCAAAATAATTAATAAGTGCTTCTCTGAAGGTAACTTCCCACATTCTGAAAAGCATGCACTACTCCGACCTAGTCTAAAGAAACCTGGACTTGATGTTGAGAACATGTTGAACTATCGTCCTGTCTCCAACATGTCCTTCATATCAAAGATATTAGAGCGTGCAATACTTGACCAATTACAACCACTACTTCAGCAGAATGAAACTATCCCAATTTTTCAGTCTACTTACCGACAGCATCATTCAACTGAAACAGCATTGATTAGAGTACATAATGATCTAGTTGAGAACATTTGCAATGGTGTGGCCTCACTATTGGTCTTGCTTGATCTCTCTGCGGCCTTTGACACAGTGGATCACAAGTTGTTATTGAGTGATCTTTATGATTGTGGTGTGCGTGACTCCGCTCTCTTGCTTCTTGGGTCGTACTTGTCAGGTAGATCCCAGAGTGTGATGGTAAATCAAATGGTCTCGGACTCGACACCCCTGCAGTATGGTGTTCCGCAGGGATCAGTTTTAGGTCCTATCCTATTTATAATTTATATCAGCAGTTTGTCTCTTCTGCTTCGTGCACATAATGTCACCTTTCACTTTTATGCAGATGACACCCAGATTTATGTGAGAATCACAAATATAGTTGATATACGGAGTAAGATGGAATTGTTGATGTCTGATATCAAGAAGTGGATGAGAGCGAGAAAACTTAAACTAAATGATGGTAAAACTGATATTCTCATCATCCGAGGAAATAGAAGAGCTGATGATATAGTAGGTGCCCTCTCCATCAATGTGGGTGGATCTCAGCTGCGACCGGCCAACTCTGTTCGAAATCTGGGTGTATATGTGAACTCCCGATTAGATTTCAAAGAGCATGTAAACCAGATAGTTAAAAGTTGTTACTTGCACATCAGAAATCTCTATTTGGTGAAGCCGTTTATAACCAGACGTTGCCTCCTGACGTTGGTTCACTCATTGGTCTTCTCTCGTGTTGATTATTGCAATGCCCTGTTGGTGGGTCTTCCAAATTATATTTTAAAGAAAGTTCAGTCTGTTCTTAACAGGGCCGCAAGACTCATTTTTGGTGTTCCATCTAGAACTCCTACTACATCTCTTCACATAGAACTGCACTGGCTGACAGTAAGAGCAAGAATAGAATTTAAGTTGTGTTTGGTGACTTTTAAGGTTGTTGTTGTTGTTGTTGTTCCCCAAGCTGCCTGGCCGAACAGCCCCAAGGCCCCGAGCAAGGCCAAGGCCATAACCGAGCGCCCCCACAGAACCCTCCCTGCCGACCACAATAAAGCCTGGGTGACCGAAGCCACTCCATGGCGGGGAGCTGAGGATGGAGCGGAAACGCCCGGGAAACCAAAGCCCCACCCAGGGCCCTGTGCCCCTCAGCAATTATGAAGAGAAAGTTGAGGGGCAAAGGCAAAATGTGACGCTTTGGCTTCCAATCTGGTAGATTGGGAGGTCAATCCACGGAAGAGACGCCGTCACTTGAGATCTAGAAAATATATAAGTAAAAGGAACAGTCAGAGTAAGCTATGGGTATGGCAGAGATCGCTCAGTTCTCACTCTGATAGACCAGCCCATCACCATGACTTTTAAGGTTCTAAAATTTGGTGAGCCTAGGTACCTTGCGGAGCTGCTCAGGGGCCCACCGGCACACCATGGTGTAGTTGTGCGTCATGACAATGACCCTTTTCGTCTTGATGAACCAAGGGCTTTCCAGCAGTCTTCTTTCTTTGAGAGGTCATTCTCCTACATGGCTCCGAGGTTGTATAACAGGTTGCCGCTGTCCATGAGACAACTGAGTTCTGTTGAATGCTTCAAGAGACAACTTAAGACTTTTCTCTTTGAGAGAAGCTATGATCTTGAGAGAGGTGTCATGACAGATGGCTATAGAGTTTAGGCTATTTTGCCACTGCTAGTGATTGTTAAATGTGTGTTGTATATAAGCCTTCTTTTGATGCATTGATTTTGTTTTTTTTCTTTCTCTTTCCGAGCGCTAGTGAATTCTTCGGAAAAATTGGCGCTTATGAGAAATAAGTAACATGCTTATTATTATTATTATTTAATAGGAGAGAAAGAGAGTGCTCACATGTTGTACTCTTTTATCACATATTCAAGAAGTTAGAATATCAATCAATCCTCTGTACAAGTATTGTCACATTTACTACCTATTAATTGCTTCAGAATGTTCCTTGTGTGACAGGGATTTGCAAGCCGGCGACACGTTCATTAGTTTTAGCGTTGAATTGTGTCCGAGTCTGGAATCCAAATTTTGTACGTTTCCTACTAATTGATTTTTAATATGGCATGAGACTATATGGCATATTTTGGTACAGTCAGAGAAAGCAAATGGAACCAGAGATTTGCTCTAACTTTCTATCATACCACAATTTCTGTCAAATAATGCTTCCTGGTTTGGTACTGCTTACATCTTTAACCCCTACTGTACCAGAGGGTATTACTATAAATGTAACCTCCAGTACCATGCATTGTGGCCAAAATGGCTTCAAAGTCGAGAGAGAGCATCCTCTCACCCCGAAAGCTGGACGAGTACTGAGCCAGCTCGCCCGTGGGACCTTCGATACACTCTGAGAAGTGTTGTCAAGGTCTCAAAGCAGTGTTTACAAGTCATGTTGCCAGGTACCGCTCAGTACAAGGACCGATTATTACTGACATACGGCGCTGGTACTGGCGAGTTACTTTTTTACTGTTAGCCATTGTACGTTGCTGGTACAGTATGGGTTAATAGTAGGGATAATGCACTGTTTTATGTTCATTATGGACTGTCAAACAAATCTTGGATATTCAGATATCTTTGCATTTCTTTGGCTGAAACGAAAATGCTCTTAAGCCGGTGTCAGACGAGCATCTCGAGCTGAATTGAATCTCATTAATTATTTATCTGTTTTCATTTCGGAGGTTCAGTTAATCAGTTTGAGGGCTCAAAGCGTATCAGAATTTAAGACTGCAGCTGTACCTTAGCATAATATCTCATGTACTTGAGCCTTAAATCAATTGTGGATTAAAAGTGCCATTAGTGTTTTGTATAAGGTTTAATACTGATGTAGACATTCTGTGTTGTGGTGCTGTCTATGGTTATAGGGCCAATTTTTCTAGCATAATATATATTTTTATTATTTTCATTATTTCTCCTAGATGTGTGTGATTTTGTGTTTTGTTTTGTTTTTCTGATGTGTTTTGATGTCCCTGTTCAGGCTCTGTCTCGAGTCGGCAACCCCCATAAAAAAAAAAAAAAAAAAAAAAAAAATGGGGAAGATGCCATTTTTTTTTTTTTTTTTTTTTTCTATATTCCAACTTACTTCCTCTCGGGCATAGGCCGAGAGCCTTAACATACACCGCTTTACAATGAACAGTGAAGCCCGTGAGGTCTTGTTCCAGTCTAGGGAGTGAGACGTGTGAAGCACGTAGAGTACAACGAGCACCTGCCATCTTGCCTTCACATGAGGCACGGTGCTCACTCATGGCCCGAAACGACCCCATCTCTGAAGCCACCTCGTTCCCGTGCTTCACTGTCTCACCCCCTACACTCGGACTCTCACACTTACACACACACAACGCCACCTGTTGAGCAGATAACTCACCAGGCATTGCACCCCTATAGCATATTTTGAATATGGGAATATTCATAGTGCTATTTAATCAGGGAACAATGAGGGTATTTTATTGACGTTTCGGTGGGCTTGTGATAATGCACTGATACCAGGTACAGCACAAATTCCATCCCAATAATATCTTCCCATTGATACATCGGGATTTGAACCCGGGACCTTTGGATTACCAGGCCAGTGGCAAGACCACGCCACCACACCTCCCCTATAAGAGTATATGCATATATGCATTATTTGTTGGCACATTGGTAGCACACTTTGCCTACAACTGAGAGTACTGTCCATACCTGGGTTTGCTTCCTGGCCTGGGCAAGTCTCCTAACATTCGATACTTCTGTTTACTTACAGCACACATGTTGTTGTTGTTCCCCAAGCTGTCTGACCAAACAGCCCCAAGGTCTCGAGCAAGGCCAAGGCCATAACCGAGCGCCCCAACAGAACTCTCCCTGCTTTACCACTAAGAATGCCCAGGTGACCAAAGCCGCCCCCAGGTGAAAAGCACACAAGTCTGATGCCTTGCTTCCACAAGAAATTCCCCGGAGGGGATAGCCATGGCAGAAATGCCTCCACTGCCTACTCCACAGTGCTATATCCACCTTTTTTATTAAGATCATTGTTCTGAAGAGGTGGATGACTGGTCCATCTCTCCAGAGGCTGATTAGTGAAGGATGGGGTTATGGAGTCGCCACATTATTATTTTGCTTAAGCGTTGTTTCCACATAGCGATTTTGATAAGTAGTTTTGTCTTTTTACTGTGTTCGTCCAAGTGTTAGTTTGTTTATTTTGCAAGTTTTACATTGTAATTTATCTAGCAGTACAGTAAATAGGAACTTGGAGTTAGTGGACCTTTGTGATGTCCAATCTGAGAAACTGTCGTATTATGTAATTCTATAAATAAGATAGGGATATACGTGTCACAAGATTTTGTTTTTTAGAAATAACCCAAAAATAGATGAACGAAAAAATGGCCCTAGAACTAAACTATGTCATTAGTATTTTGTAAGGTTTAATACTGATGTAGAAGATCTGTGTTGTTGGTAGAGAGTTTAGTGTTACTCAAAACATATTTCTGTGCTAGAATCTATTGACTATATTTTTGTTTTGTTTTTTTATTTACTTCCGTCAAAGTTCCTACAAAATAGGGATTTTTTGTCTTATATATATATATTTATTTGTTTAGTTTATTTATATATTTTTTATTTGTCAAACTATTTAGCTAAGAAATTACAAATATATTACCTCTACTTTCTCCTGGACTACCTAGATATGTGTGATTTTGTGTTTTGTTTTGTTTTGTTTTTCTAATGTGTTGTGATGTCCCTGTTCGGGTTCTGTCTCAAGTCGGCCACCCCCTTAAAAATAAAATAAAAGGAAAACTGGGGTAAGTGCCAGAGTATATACATACATACATACTTTTATCTATCTATATCTATCTATATACTCAGGCCCAATCCCCACATTTTCTTTCCTTTTTTTCCTTTTCCTGTTTTTTTTTTTTGGGGGGGGGGAGGGGGGGGGGGCTCAAGACCGAGCCAGAATAGGGACAACAGTTAGTTATGTAGAGCAGATTAACCAGACCACTGAGCTCCATACGGAACTCTCATAGGTCTGGCCCGAAGGATTGGATCAGATTACTTAAAGGAGCTTAAGGCGACGCAAAAAACGGACGATAGGGGGGAAGGAAAATGACAGAGAATCGGATAAAAGGTCAGTGAATGATTTAGTATCAAAACAAACCGTACGCAGACGGGCAGTATCTGGGCAGTCAAAGACGTGGCGAACAGTTAGAGGGGAATGACAGGAGGAGCAGGTACGGGGCGGAGTGCGGGGAGTGGACATCAAATAACCGTGAGTCAGCCGGGAATGGCCTATCCTAAGTCTAGTTAGTAAAACTTCCTCAACCCTGTGAGACCTGGAAGACGAGGGCCAAGGATGGACAGAATGTTTGATTGCACAGAGTTTATTATTGCAGGGTAGAGCATCCCAATGAGATTGCCCCGTGCAAAGAATAGAAGGGTTGAGTAAGGACAGCCAATCACCTAACGGAAGGTGGGGCTGGCGAGGGATCATTAAAATAGCATTCTTAGCCGCAGCATCGGCGTCTTCATTGCCACGGACACCGATGTGAGCAGGAATCCAACATAACTGGACCTGGAATCCACGTAGGCTCATCTTGTGGAGAGCGTGTTTTATGGCTAAAACTATTACGTGGGAGGACGAATAAGCACGGAGCGCTTCGAGGGCACTACGAGAGTCACTGTAAATTATAAAGGGCTGTTGAAGGGTGTCACGTATAATGTCAATAGCGGATTGGATAGCTAAAAGTTCAGAAGTAAAGATAGAGGCTTGGGGCGGGAGAGAAAACTGAAGGAGCTTAGTAGAGGACACAGCAGCGAGGCCCACCCCAGAGTCAGTCTTAGACCCGTCAGTGAAGATGGCAAAATGGGGGCCTTTACGACGTATGTGTTCGAGTGCGTGTTGGCAGTGATGGCTAGGGACAAAAGGATATCTCTTAGAGAGGAAGGAGAGGTGAGTGCAAACATTGGGGAGAGAGATAACCCATGGGGGGGAAGGGGAGACAACAGGCGGCGAAACAGCAATGTGAAAGTCAAGAGAGTTGAGGAGAATTGTAGCACAAATCGGAAAGGAGGGGGAAGATGGACACGGATCGGGAATGAAGATATCACTGAAAAGGGAATTAGTGGGAGAGTCACTATGTTTAATTTTTAATGCACGGCGCATAGTAACTAAATCGCGATGGAGGGAGAGCGGGGGCTCGCCACTCTCAGCTAAGACGGAGGTATTTGGGGAGGAACGGAAAGCTCCAGTACAGAGACGCATACCCTGCGTATGAACAGGGTCCAACATCTTCAAAACGGAAGCAGAGGCAGACCCATAAATGGGGCAGCCGTAGTCGAGGATGGAAAGAACCACCGCCTTGTAGAGCATCAACATAGTGGTACATCTGGCACTCCAAGTGGTATGGGATAGTTTTCTGAGGAGGTTGAGAGCACGAAGGCCTTTACCTTTAGTATACTGAACATGGTCTCTCCAGTTGAGATGTTGGTCAAAGATTACGCCTACAAATTTAACACTGGGATAGAAAGAAATCTGAGAGGGTCCCATTCGAAGCGATATTGACTGGCCACGGAGCCAGCGTTTGTCTCGATAGAAGACTATTGCCTTAGTTTTCTCAGCCGAAAACTGAAAGCCAACTGAAGATGCCCAGGCGATCACCCGTTGGATGGAGATGTTGAGTATACGTTGAGCATGTCTGAGGGTACGGGCAGTGCAATAGATGGTAAAATCATCAACGTACAGGCTGCCATGGACTTCCGGCAGCAATTGTTGAATGACTTTATTTATGGCCGCGGCAAAAAGTTTGCTGCTGAGAACGCTGCCCTGGGGAACACCATTGACGAGTGGAAAGACATTAGAAAGAATTCCCTCCACTCGAGTCTGGAATGTTCGATCAGAAAGAAAGTTGGAAATAAAAAAAGGTAGATGGCCACGGGCACCACTATCATGAAGTAGTTGCAGGATGGGACGCCGCCACGTGGTATCATATGTCTTCTGGATGTCAAAGAAAACGGCGACGGTGATGGACTTACTTTCAAAGCCACGCTTGATATGAGATTCTAATAACGTAAGCGAGTCCAGAGTAAATCGATCTTTCTGAGAGCCAAATTGGGTCGGAGTGAGAATAGTGTTTTGACGGAGGAACCAAGTAAGTCTAGTATTGACCAATTTCTCCATTAATTTACAAAGACAACTGGTGAGGGATATTGGTCTATAACTCGAGGGCAAGCTCGGGTCTTTTCCAGGTTTTGCAATTGGGACGACAATAGCATGTTTCCATGAGGTAGGAAATTGATGACGGATCCACACCTGATTATAAAATTGCAAGAGGTAGGATTTAGCAAGGGGGGCTAAGTTAGTGAGTAAGGCAAAACTTATGTTATCTTGGCCAGGAGCGGAGTTAGGACAATTGGAGAGTGCATGTTCAAATTCATCCATAGTAAAGCATGCATTATAATCAAAGGTGTCTGGTGAAGAGAAGTCGAGGGGGATCGACTCCATTTCAAGTTTATGGCGGCGGAAATTATCGTCTAACCTCTCATTACTGCTGACATGGGCAAGATGTTGACCCAAGAGGTTCGATATCTCAAGGGGATCGTGAACAGTACGGCACCGTGTACCAAAGCATGGCGCGGAGGGGCAATGTGAAGGCTGTTAATATTCCTGAATTTATGACAAACGCATGATATCGGGGTAGACAGGGAAATGGTGGAGACATAAGTTTTCCAGGATTCGGATCTACTACGGATGACTTCTCGACGGAATTTAGCTGATAGTCGATTGTAGTGAGGTTTGATGGCACATATATCCATCAATAACGAGATGGAATGGCATAGAAGATCATCACGTAAAGGTAAGCGTGAACATAAAGAATTGTAACGTTTATTGAGACTATCGAGGCGGCGGCCTAATGCATGTTTACTTTTAGCAAGAGTGGATAAGGTGCTGTCCCACCAGGGGACTCGACGACGTAGGGGGGAAGAAGTCGTCTGGGGTATAGACTTAGTAGCTGCATTAGTAAAAAAATTAACGAGGAATGAATGCGTTTCATCAGGATCCCTTAAGGGATTAAAAGGTGGGATTTGTCTGGTGTGGAGGACATAATATTATGCGTCCCAGTCAGCTTTGTGGAAGTTATAGCGAGGGAACGAAGGACATGGACGGAATTGCAAGTAAGACAGGATGACAGGAAAGTGATCGCTTGAGAACGTATCAACACAGACCCGCCACTCGAACTTATCAACAATTGCTGTGGAGCACAGGGTGACATCAACAGAGGAATAAGTATGATGGGAAGCAGAAAAGTAAGTGTGTGAGTCGGCCTCATTAAGGCAGCAAAGGTCACGGTTCAGAAGCAAATGTTCAATCTGCGAACCGGCTGTATCAGGATTGGAGGAAGTAGGGTCCCATATAGGGCTATGGGCATTAAAGTCACCCAACAGTAAGATGGGAGAGGGTAGTGTAGAGAAAAACTGAGAAAGCAAGGAAAGGTCATAATTGTAAGCAGGTTGGTTATAGATATTGCAAATGGTAACAGAGTCACCATCGGGGATATGAAGAGTAAGGATAGAGTGCTGTAGGAAACTTGTACGAATGGGAAACAAGTCAAAAGTTACTCAATGATGGACATAAATTGCTGTGCCATATTCTCCATCAGGGGATAGAGAACAGCACGCAAGGTGGTAGTTGGTGATAGATTTATCATAATTTTCAATGTGTTGTAAACAAATACACATTGGATTATAGACACGGAGTAAACGCTGGATCTCACCTAGATGGACTCTAGATGAGAGACCATTACAATTCCATTGTAGTATATAGGGATTGAACAGGTTAAGTGAGAGACGTCAGGTTACGTAAATTAACAGCACTGTTCGGCTGTTGGAGATGAAGAGGAACGGGTCTGGGGGGAGGGTCATGAGAAGGCAGGGAGTTTCGACGTGGACGGTGGGGGGACACATTAGAGGACAGGTCATGGAGGATAGTAGCTATCTTGGAGTGTGAAAGATCTGAACGTGACTTTAAGTGAAAAGCGCATAAGCACGAAGAGTTATGAGAGGCGGTGTTATCAGGGGTTGGTAAACGTCGGTCACGGAGAAAGGAGCGTATCAACGCAGCAACAGTGGATTTAGTGCGGGTAGGCGTCCGGCGATACTCACGCACAAAGCAGTCATGACAGCTGCAGTGGGGTGCATGGGAGCCCGAGGCGGTAACATTGATAGGTGCGTGAGGTCGAAGACGAGTAGGCGGGGGGGACGCAGGCATAGAGGGGGTGTGGAGCGAGGGAGGCTGGGACGGAGAACCCATATCAGAGCGGAAGATGCGAGAGCGAGGAGGGACACGTTGAGGTTTGGGAGGCATAGGTCGGGCTGTGAGGGTTTTACGTTTTACGGAGGGAGATTGACGACCTGAGGAGGGAGAATGTAGAGCATCAGATCGGCGTTTACTGGTGGAGGGGGTAGAATCCATGACATCGTCAACATCGGTAGAGGGAGCCGGGGCAAGAGGCAAGGATTGAATATCAGTTACGGGTGAAGGGGACGCGGATGCTTTTAGGGTGGAGGCTTCATGAACAGGGGGAGGGGTATTCAGTGCATGAAATCGGTTGGAGAGGGGAACAGTGGTTGGACTAGGAAGGGGTGAATCCAACACAGAATCACTGTCCTCACGTCGTCGACTACCGGGAGAAACGTCAGTTGTAGGTGCACGAAGTCTAGCACTGTAAGTCATATCTCTAGAGGGATCTTTAACATCTCTTACTCTCAGTTCTTGCTTAGCTTCTCTGACAGACATGCCTGACCGACTAATGAGAAGCTTTAACTCAGCATTGTACATGTAGAACACACATTGCTTTGAGCGAGCATGGTGTTCAAGGCCACAGTTAACACACTTTGGAGTGCCACAATTCCAACGGGTAGCATGTTTGACGGAGCTACAGAAGGCACACACCCGAACCTTCTTACACCTGCCAGCTGAGTGACCAAAGGTGGAACAGTTTGTACATTGTAACGGTTTGGGGACATAAGGTCGTACTTCACGCCTTTGTCCTTCGATCCTGACGTCTCGTGGGAGGGAACGTCCACTAAACTTAATGCGAGCTATGCGGAGAGGATGAGAAGGAGTTGATTTGTTTGGGATACTATACAAATCAACGTCGTGCACATTTGGATAACGCAAGCGCAACGACGACAGGAGGGTCGACTTATCAGGAAGTCCGTCATGGTCATAAGTTGAGGGTAGAACAACAGTACCGAGGATGTAGTTGAGGTCGTTATGTTTCGTGACAGTAACAGGGATATCGTTCAAGGTAGTAAGAGATAGGTATGTCTCAGATTGGGCACGAGTAGTGGTTTCCACAATCCAATCATTATTACCAGTCTCACGGAACGATAAGTCCGAAGTTGCATGCGCCGAGAGGAAGAGGTTCTCTAACTTAGCCCCCGAGATGTAGGAAGCCGGTCGTATGACGAGGAAACGTGGCCAGTCATCATCGCCAAAAAATGAATCGAAGTGCCGGAGGGTGGCATTGGGGACAAACTGACGCCGAGGTTTCCGCCGATGTTGGGGGCCGGAATGAGGTATGTGAGGCTCCAGAGTTGCAACGAGTGAGGTGGAAGTAGTGGCTGAACTAACAATCGGCTGAAATGGTGGAGAAACAGTGTCGATGGGAGGTGAAGGGTCACCAACACTGGTGTCACTCTGCAGGTGGTCAGTGGAAACTGTAAGTCGGTTAACGGGTAGTGCTGAGGAGCAGGGTGTGTCAAGAGAACCCGGCACGCCAAGGTCTATGGTTTGAACAGGAGACTCAACACAAGGAGGGTCTCTCTTATCTTGGGAGAGGGGAGGGACATATAAATCATGAGTGGCAGGTGTAGTTGGGCTCTGTGGAGAGTCGATATGAACAGGGGCCATTGTAGGGTCCACAGATGGAGGATGGGAATCCTTAGTCGTAGAAGCAGGTAATTTAGTATCAGAGCGTGAGAGAGCATCAGACTCGGAACAACTCGGAGGGGAGGTGTCCAAGGTGGTAGACTCAGAGGGCAGAGGAAGGTCAGATGGAGAGTCCAGGGGAATGCAAAGGTCAAGTACCGGGGGCGCCAAAGCTGGATCCAGGGGAGGAGGTTTGCATGGCTGATCCATGATGACCCTAGTTGTTTTTACTATTCTATTTTCATTTTATCGGAAATCAAAAAAGAAAAAAAAACATAACCGAGGAGAAAAAAATAAATAAAAATAAAAATAAAAATAGGAAACAAAACAATAAATAAAGAACATACCAGAAGGGCCAACAGAGAACCCTCCGTCGTGAGTCAGGGAGCCCCAGCCTCTATACCGGTGGCGCAAACAGGGACAGGTCTCCAGGGGGCTCATCCTCATACCCTACCCCCCTAGACTAGGGGGGATAGCACCAAAACGCACAGAAAGGCCAAGCTTAGGCAAAACTGCTATACTTGGACCGAGGGCAAAGTTAATTGCAATCATCCCCAATCTGTGCGTAATGGAGGGCAGCCGGACAGAAGCCAGGAAACCCACCAGGAAGGGAAAACGGACCCCTGGAACCGAGACCGGTCCCCACTGATGGGCGACCCCAGGGGCATCAACGCGGGCAACCACGTCGCCGCTCCCGGGACCAGCCCCCTCGGGCGGTGAGCTAGACCGCCACGGCCCCTGTAAACGGAGAGGAGCCAGTACTCCAGACTCAGCAAGGGAAGGCTCTCGAGCCTAGCCGGCACAATTTAGTTAAAATAGGGAGAAAATCCTCCTCAAAATTAAAACAAAAATGGGAACACGAAAAACGTCGTCACCGGGAGGTTCCGCTTACCCCAATGACGACGGGGGGGCACTTTGTCCACGACGCCGATTGAATCCCTGCCCTAAAGAGAGTGACACCAACGACCCCGCTTCAAGCCCCGCCACCACGACAAGGTGGCTCCCCATTGGTGGGGAATAGGGACAACAGAAAACAATGAACACCCAAAAACAAAATACAAATTCACACACATCTACACACATACATACATACTTAAAAGTTTGCAAATAAACTTAAATGGACCACCCTGTTACTACTCTCCTTGACGCGGTTGGGGGGGCTTCGGGGCCGGCGACAGGGGCTTGATGGGGGATGGTTGTGGTCATTTCCCTTCCTATCTCCCCTCGAGCTTTCGTCCTCAGCTTGACTAATTTTGAGTAGTTTTTCTTTCCTCATTCTATGTTTTTCCCCTTCTATTCTTATTCTGTCCCATCCGGCTGTCCTCGGGCAGCCTATATCTCATGTCTCCCTGGCCTGGCTAGGTGGTTGACTCCTGACCCGTTTGTCTCTTCGGTTGCTGATGTGGCCGAACTGACTTGATTCCCTTCGGTAATGCATTTTTTGCTTCTTGATGTGATTTTTTGTACCTTCGACCTGATCTTTCATTCTTCGCCCTGATCAGTTCTTGATTGGTGTTGCGGTGTAGCAGTTTTTGCCTCATCCTTCGGCCCTGCCCTATAAGAGCTCGGATGTGGAGCTCATGTGGTCCGGCTGAACTGATGAAGTGGCGAGAAATGTCTGCGTGTCTTCACCTTCCTCGATTTGTTCCCCTACTGCCCTTCCCTATCTATCTTGACTCGTTTAGTTATATATCTTGATCGAATCCTTCGGGCCAGCCCTATGAGAGTTCTTTTATGGAGCTCAGTGGTCTGGTTAAACTAATATTAAAAAAAAAAATTAAAAAAATTAAATGGATTGTTTGTAAATAATTAAACTATAGGGATAAATATTGCAACCTATAGCCTACTCCAGCTTCATTTACAAATCTCAATATCTGATTTTGTACACATGAAGGATAATTTGAGTACAAAGCCACACAAGGAAAACATTATCATTTGTCAACCAATTCATAATAATGTTTTTGCTGATTTCATAATTTTCATAATCCTAATTTGAGCTTTACTTGATTTAAATGATTGTTTACTTGAGTGCAATCTTCTTTTTAGATAATAATATATTTCTTTAATATATTAAGCTTTACACATGTTTCCCACAATCTTCATTTGGATTATTCCGCTCTGCAAGGGTTGTTAATTTAGTGCGCCTTTTTTGTTTACCAATGGGTGACCTCACACGGAGCACATGTCCGCACTTAATTATCCAATTCGTTGGATTGATTGGTAGATGCGATCCTTAGCGAAAACTTCAAAAATCTTGCCAGGGCCCATTAATGTAAATTAAAATAATTTATATTTCTATCTGTTGATTTTGGATGATGACATTGAACAAATTATAATGTAAAACTTGCAAAATAAACAAACCAAAACAGAGACGACACAATTTAAAGACAAAAGAACTTAATCAAAATGTTGGCTTTTTGATAAGGTCAAGAAAAACTCCCCTGGGACTAAGGGTGTCCTCCAAATTTAGTGGAGGAAAAGAATATGCCCCACGTATTCTACTGCGTGTCGTACAAGGCCACTAAAAGGGAGAATAACATAAATGCAAGTTTAACCCTCGAAATCAGGGAGGCCTCATATGAGGCAAAAAAAAATATTGGCAGGAATCCGGGAGGCCTCATATGAGGCAAATTGCGCGGCTAAAAATCGCCGCTAAAATCATCATAACTCGGCAACCACGCGTCATAGCGATGTCATCTTAATGGCAGTCTACAGACAACAAAAAGTTCTACAATTTGCAAAAAAATTGGCTGCTCTAGGTGGTCTCAATCAGTAGCTACTGAATTATGAAGCTTGACTGTACGAAAATGGCCCCGGACACAGCGACCGGGATCATATGAGGCCCCCCGGATCCGATGGGTTAAAGACCGTTTTGTCCACAGAGAATGTGGCTACAATCTTGCTTCCTAAATGGCGGCTTTCCAGGCGCTCCTGTCAAAGTCTGCCTCTGTTGTCAAGTTCTTTATTTTGAGATCGGACTGGAGTACCCGAGCCCACGTCATTCTAGGTCCACCCCTACTCCCAGCTCCCCCCATGTTCACAGTCGTTCATAACGTGCCGGTGAGATCCGCCTGCAACGGTGGCGCTGCTGGGAGAGCTGCGGATGGAGGAAACTGACCTCCCCTGTTTCCCCCTCACAAATATATCTAACTATACCCTACCTCCCCCCGGGGAGGTGCGGCTCCAGGGACTACCTGGAGAGGTGCCATAAGAGGCATCTTGGGGCTACTACTACAACAACAACAACAACAAACCCTGTGCCACATTATAAGCCACTTATCACATGACTGGAACTCAAGATCCGCCTGTGTGGGGTCGCCGATTATCCCTATTTTACTGTACAGAATATTATAGTATGTTTATTTCCAGCTGAGGTTAAATTAACCCTTTGTACCTTACTTCTCGATACTTAACGAAATAATATGAATTTACTGTTTCTGCATCATATTAAAGCCAAGTTATAATTATCAACATATATTGCTACAATTTGTTTGTGATAGGAGAGTACTGAGTACTAATGCTTAAGCATTAGGCAGTTGAGTACAGTACATGATTAGATTAATATCCAGTATTCGATAAATGGATATCAATTGTGGTCATGTGCTGTACTGTACAACTGTCTTGATGGTGTCATGGTTAGAATGTTTAAGATCTGTATGTGGTAACCCAGGTTCGAATCCCGGTAGGATCACATGCTTTCATTAATTTCATTGGGAGGGGTTTGGTGTTGGGAGTGAAATAAATAAAGTTTAAATATAGACTTCAATTTACCGTCAACTGGAAAAACAGAGCGCAGTCTTTTCTCTATTCCATAATATCCATAACCTTAATTTGGATTTTTCCCAGAATACAATTTTTTGTATGTGCTATGTTAGAATATGATATTTGATTTGATATTGAATTACTTTAGTATTTTTTTATCCAAGATATATTGTCATATATATGTTGTAAAATTCCTTGCTCTACTATCTATTGATATCTCTTTATACTATTGCTATTTACATATTATTATTTTGTTTATATTATTATGAGTTATTTTTCAAACAAAGTTTCGCCATCTTCATATTGATGATTATTATTATTATTATTATTATATACAGTATTCTAGAATGCCTTGCTTATTAAAATTAAACTAATGTTATAGATAATTTCACCAACAAAATCCTATTAGTTTGTTATGTGAATAGTATCTAATGTATAGTATGTATAGTTATACAATTATTCTATAGTGCCACAATTGTTTATTATAAGACAGTGTTATGGTATGATTTTCCCCTTTAACCCCTTCTGTACCGGCGACGTCTTTTCAATTTTTGGTGGTGTAATGGTTAGTGTTTAAAAATTTGTGTGTGATAACCCAGGTTCAAATCCCGTGGATCACATATATGCTTTCATTAATTTCATTGGAGGTGTTTGCTGTTGGGGTGAAATTAATAATATATAGATTATTGTAGCTAGGTTTAGACAATTTTGTGCATTTTAAAGAGGATCTGTGGTAGTAAAAAGGGCTAAGAGAGATACTATGAACCTGTTAATTGCCTCATGTGACGGCGTCTCTTCCGTGGATTGACCTCTCAATCTACCAAGATTGGAAGCCAAAGCGTCACATTTTTCCTTTGCCCCTCAACTTTCTCTTCATAATTGCTGAGGGGCACAGGGCCCTGGGTGGGGCTTTGGTTTCCCGGGCGTTTCCGCACCCTTCTCAGCTCCCCGCCATGGTGTGGCTTCGGTCACCCAGGCTTTATTGTGGTAGGCAGGGAGGGTTCTGTGGGGGCACTCAGTTATGGCCTTGGCCTTGCTCGGGGTCTTGGGGCTGTTCGGCCAGGCAGTCTGGGGAACAACAACAACAACAACCTGTTAATTGCTGGAGGCCCTTTTTAAACTGCACATAAATCGTCTATTAGCAGCCAGAAAAAGTAAAAAAGGCGGCGCCGGTATAGAAGGGGTTAAGGGCGGTCACCGTTTTTTAAAAAATTTCTCTCCTTTTCTCTCTTTCCCTGGCTTGTATCCATTCAGCCAAATGTTTTAAAACGATTATTCCCATCCAGGTGTCGATCTTTTCCTGGCGAGCGATGGCGAGCCAGCATTGTTTGTCAAAAAAAAAAATACTGTATATATATGCTGGCTCGCTTCCGCTCGCCAGGAATATATTGACACCTGGATGGGGGTAAACGTCTTAAAACAGTAGGCTGCATGGGGCCGAATGGATACAAGCCAAAGAGAGAGGGAGAGAACGAGAAAAAAAGGCGAGGTAGGCCCCCTTAAATTACTGGAGGGTTTTGATTGTGATTTTTTTAGATGTATTGTCTGATGTGCAGTAATGTTTATTTAGGATGAGTTGTTGTGGGTAATTACAACATTTATGAAATTCTGGCATTTACTTTATATTTTTATTGCTTAACCCGCTCTGTACCAGCGACGTGTGTTATATTTTATTCTAGCTTTATTTAGACAATATTAGGCAGCTAAGGAAGGATCTGTGGTAGTCAGTAGGGTTGGTTGAAATAGATTGAAGCCTTATTATTGCTAGAGGTCCTTCCTAAACTGATTACAAATCGTCTAATAGTTGCCAGAATATATTGAATAGCGACGTCACCGGTACTGTACGGGTTAATGAGGGACTTTCAAACTTTTATAATCACCATGTGTCGTCCCTGTCATCTGTGCCCTATATAATGTTTATTCCTCTCGCTTAGGCATTAGGCTGTTTATAGTGCAGTTGGGTATGATTAGATTAATATCCCGTATTCGATAAATGGATATCAAATGTACAAATTTACCTCAAAGGGGGTCTTGGGGGTATTTTTTAAAGGTTGATGGAAGTCTTAGGAGGAAACTAAGAAATAAATTAATATATAAATAAATAGACCCCCAAAAATAACCACTGTCCCCTTAAGTGGTGGGAAGACAGCTGATGGTTGAAGGTTTGAAAGTCTCCACATTAATGAGTTTGGTGGTGCTTATTATATCAGGTCAACATAAACTACAACAATAATAGTTCCAACACATACGTGTAATAAGTATCACTTAAATTAAAATGTAAAACTTGCAAACTAAACAAACCAAAATTGGGACAAGGAAAATATAAAGTCAAATTAAATTATCAAAATCGCTATGTGGAAACAACGCTTACTAAAATGAAAATTATTAAATAAAAGAACACAATCCACCACATAGGGTGTACATTACTAGCAAGTTAATCTGTTTCCCAAGCAAACTAATCGCACATATAACAATGCACTATCGTCACGTTAAAGGAATTAGTCAAGTTTGGGAAGTCTGAAAAGTACTGAAAGGGTACAGTAGACAGTCCCAACTTATTCAAACTCATAAATACAAGACTATTAGTAGGGTGAAGGTGGGGTACACATACATACATACATACAATTTTAAGACTGAGTGTTCCACACATAAGTGCAGTTTCAGTCTCTTGTCCTAATGGCGGCGTTCCAGGCAACCCTGTTAAGGGCTGCTTCACTTGTCAAGTTCTTGGATTTGAGATCGGCGCGTATAGTCCGATCCCAGGTCTTCCTCGGTCCACCCCTTGGTGCAGCTCCCTCCACAATCACAGACCTGCATTTTTTCACCCAATTTTGTTCATCCATTCTCTCCACATGTCCATACCATCCCAGTCTACTTGTACGCATCACCTCGCTAATACTCTTTATACCTAAACGTCTCCTCAGCTCAACATTTGTTATTCTATCCTGTAGGGTGTAACGAACAGTGTCCATAATTTCTGCCCTATCAATAATAAAATAGTTTCCCCAACACCTCAAAAGAAGAAAACGGGGCGCTTGAGGATGACGGGAAACTATTGTATACATCGCGACGGACAGAGTTTTCAGGTCAGTTTTTCAATTTTTTAGGTGATCCGATGTAATATTTCGCGTTCTAATATAGTGCTTCTTGACTGTGAAAACGTGCTGATTCTAGTGGTGTGATGCTTAATAGTGAAATGTACTTAGCTGCAATGATATCTGGTGAGAAAGGCTTCCATTCAGACATTTCATTCAGCATCATGCATGTGTAAACATTGATGACACGAAGGGGGGGTACCGATGGGGTGTGTACCGAACTGTTTGGTACACCACAAATTTAAATGGTGTTTAAAGACCAAAAAAAAAAAAAATCCAAATAATACAAAATGTACTTGGTTGTGTTGAGCTGGAGTTAGAAGAAGGGAAGAATGTCGGATGTAAGGTGTTTTATGTTGGTAAAATCATAAGTTGTGACAGTGTGGAATATAATATTTCTTTCTTGAGAATGTGCTCTAAAATTGGCAATAAAGACACTTTCAACATATACTTTATTTAAGATCACCAGTTTTTACAATCTCACTATGCATTTTAATAGTGAAAAGGGTGGTGTTTCGATCACTCCCATGCATTGTTCGGACCACCCCATATGGTGGGTATGGTCCGAACAAGGGGTACCCTTTTTTAAAAATTCAATAATTTGACCTTAACTACTACTTACACGATTAGTAAAAATCACCATGATAGGCCTTGACCCATAGTTTATTGTGATATAACTATTTTTCAATAAAGTTTGTTACCTGATTTTTGGTGATTATTTTTTCCACTAATAGTTCGGATCACCCCCACCTCACCCTAAACACAAAAAATAACGAGAGAGAGAGAGAGTGAGAGTGACAGAGAGCATACATATCAGCCAATTGCATTAAACGCTGAAAATGAAAACAGGCATTAAAATAAATATCATAAACCTTATTGGTATAAAATACTGCTTCAAATCACACAAGACTTAACCCCTTCTGTACCGGTGATGTATTAATCATTCTATTCTGGCAACTATTAGACGATTTTGTACAGCTTAGAAAGGACGTCTACTATCTCAATGAATCCTTTTAGCTACCATATATCCTTCCTAAGGGTCATAAAATCATCTAAATGGCTGTAGCTATAATAAAATAAAGAAGTCGCCAGTACAGAAGGGGTTAATAATACAACAAATACATAATATAAACGAGAAATAAGCTATATCTGAATTAATTAATCATCATTATAATAACAATAAAAAGTGCATGCATAAACTATTAGAGTACAGTACTGTACTATTATTTTCTTATTCTTATATAATTATGACCACTTACAACATTAAAATTAGTCAAAAAGGACTGTTTGTAATGGACATATTTGCTTTAAAGTGTCAGACATGCAGCGTTTGTGAACGTGCCTATTTTTACACTGATAATGAACCAACTTCAAATTTATTTGTCTGTATTGAGGATTATTTCGCATTTTATCAGTGTATTCTTGCTAGTATTAAACCATGTTATTCAGATTAGGAAGGTTGTGTGGATTTAAAATTAATTTCAAACATAAAACTTGCAAAACAAGTCTTTACCCTTCTAATTCTCACAGATCCTTCCAAAGCTGTACAGAATGATCTGCTAAAATGCGTCGTAATCCTACACGGGTTAATTGTACTATGCCTCATAAAATTGCTCTAAGTACGTTCTGCCAAATTTTCCCCTGCTAGCTATGAGAGAGAGAAAGATGTAATTTGTCAGCCTACTGGTACTGTAGATATGGCTAATAGGAAACAATCTGCGCTACAAATAATGTACATAATGTTTCACAGTATTAATGCATGAATAATTCTTTTTTACATAGTCACATAATTACCCAAGAATTAACCAAATCACTGGCACTAAATGGCACTTAAAGATACAGTACGTATATTATATGGCACTATATGGTAAACAAAATATGGCATAGTCAGTAGAAGGTCGGCTGCTGATCAAAAGGTCGGTGGATCAAGCCCTCACTGTCAAAATGTATTGGTAGATGTCAAGCCCAGGCAACTTGACCTAGCGATTTGTGACAAACGCCTAATATTCATTCTCGGAAATTACAGTGTCTGGCAAATAAATAAATAAATAAATAAATAAATATGGCATCATAATAGAAGGAATACCGTTTGCTACTCATCAAAAAGAAAAACAAAACTGGATTTGCTACTCCTCTCAATAGAAGAAATAGTGTTTGATACTCAAAACATTTGTTGTCCGAATAAAAAACAAGATACTATTTGTTACTTAAACAAAAAATAAATTAATAAATACATAAATAAACAAAAATTACTACTCTACTGTATTTATTATTCATCCTAACATAAAATAAACTACATACTATTCAACCAAAGAGCAGAGTTATTAATTGCTACTCACTACATTTTTTCTGAAAAATATTAATAATAATAATAATATGGCATCCAAATAAAAGAGATAGTGATTGTTGCTCAGCCTAAAAGAAGGAACATTATTTTCTACTCATCCCCCGCAAAAGAGAGATACCATTTGCTACGCGTTACATTTTCTCTGAACAACTAACTACTTTGGACTAGACTCGCATATCTGAAATTTAAAATTCTTAAGTTAAATTTCTCAGAACATTTAGCGGAAAAGATAAACAAAACCAATAGAATTGTAGGGCTGATAAGAAGGACATTTGTGTCACTTGACGAAGAAATCTTCAGGAATCTCTATAGAGCGCTGGTTAGGCCGCACCTGGAATATGCGAACCAGGTGTGGGCTCCATATATGATATATGGTAAAGGATATAGAAGCAGTGGAGAAAGTGCAGAGGAGAGCTAGCAAGCTGGTACCAACGTTGAAGAACGCGGGCTATGAGCAGAGGTTGAGGACACTGGGGCTTCCGAAACTGGCATATAGGAGAAAGAGAGGGGATATGATAGAGACTTTTAAGATAGTGTCAGGAAAGTACGATGAGGATGTGTGTGAAGGTATCTTCTTGATGCGGGAGGGAACAAGAACGAGAGGACACTCTAAGAAAATTTACAAAGAAAGAAATAGGCTTGAGAAGGCAAAGAACTCATTTTGTGATAGAGTGGTAAACGAGTGGAACGCACTGCCCCAGTATGTAGTCGATTCCGAATCAATAAGGGAGTTTGAAAGTAATCTTGATAAAGCATGGGGAAGACAAGATTTGAAGTTTGATTATAAAACAAAAATACAGAATAGTAAAAATGTTGCGTCTGCTACCGCCGCCGCCAACACCGTGAACGACCGCAGCAGTGCAAGTACTGTACTGGTACTGAGCTGGATACACAGGCCTTGTTTGCCTTTTTCCAGAGGATCTACTGTAAGAAACTGTAAGAATATCTGATTTTTTTTTTTACAGTACTGTACGGTCAAAATCAGTAGATGGCAGAAATATATATATATTTTTTAAATTAACCCTTTCATACCGTCCATGACTTTTTCTATAAGATGATGCAGAAGATGATTTGTGGCGAAATATGTTGCTAATTATGAAAACTCAGCAATAAGACGACGATGCTAAATATCCACAAAAATCAGAAGCAAATTACTGTAAAAGACTTAGAAACATACATACAGTACATGACAAACATGTATGTATGTGTGTGTGAGCTAACTACAAAAACATTCATTAACGAGCGAGATTCATATATCAGGTACCGATAAATAATTGATCTGGCGAGAGATACGTTTATGGATAGACTAGTTTGCTAAGTACAGTACTGGCGTTCACATTAATTAATCATCTTGTCAGTAGCCACACTTCTTTCAATAGCCTTTTTAGTCCTTTCAGTAAACTATGACACATTCGTTCATTATATTCCGGCGGTTTTGTTGAGTTAAGAAAGGGTTGTGAGCCGTGGCATAGTCAGTAGAGCCTAGGTTGCTGATCAAAGGGTAGGCGGTTCGAATCCTCACTGTCAAAATGTTATTGATAGATGTCAAGCCCGGGCTGTAAGGGGTCTTACAAGGGTCTGTAAGAGATAAAGGAATAATTGACAGATTTGACAAAATTTATTGTAAGGGCCTTCTTAACCCTCCTCGCCCAGCTGGCCTACATAGCTCCACAACATTATGTCATGGCTTAAAACCACTTTAAACTGCACAAGAGAAAGTTTTGTTGTCTTAGCGGATGGTCCGTATAACTAACAAGAACAAAAACACATAGCCAGTCAGTCAGGTGACTCCTGCTTGCATGCAGGCCTAACGAAAGCTTGTATTGGTTTTCCTGAGTCCCAAACGATGCATGAAAGCAGTCGACAGTGACATAGGAATGGTTACATTGGTGAAAAAAATCAGTAATCAATATCAATATAATCAATATTAATACATAATACATAATCAATTGTTGAACGAATGTAAATAGACCGTAGCCGTGACCGCCGATACTGCGTCGCCCCATTCGAACAATTCTCAGTACCAAGCCAAAACACTGGGTATTATTTCCCACCTCACACAATAACCGCTTAATATATAGTGTTCTAGTCTTCACCCATTGCAAGATAACACCGAGTACTGCCTCTGGTATGTATATAACCTAGGTTAGGCCATTTATTTGCAGAGAGATGAGCATCTGTAAATTTTGCAAGTCTTACATTACTGTATAATGACGAAACTCGGGAATTTACACGGTTCTAGGCTCGCGGCAGCCATAACTTATCTACTTATTTTCACAATAAAAACTGAACCACTTGGTCTAGAGACTTCTAGTCTTCACCCATCGCAAGATAACAAAGAGTACTGCCTCTGGATATACAGTATATATATATAAAGCCTAGGTTAGGCCATTTTTTGCGTACAGTATTTATAAGCGCGCCAAAATCCTGAGAATTGGACGATTCATCCGGATCCAGCGTTGGTGGAAAGGTTTAAATGGCCGTACGGCGAGGGTTAAACTGTAAACAAATTGTCTAATGATACCCACAATATAATGAATAATAGTATCCCAATACTGAAAGGGTTAAATATTTAACTTCACCTCACAAGCATTTAAATAGTCATAATGACAAACAATAATGTACTTGCCTTTATCATATCATTACCATATCACATATCAATGTAATATTAATGTAGTTGCCTTTATCATATCATTACCATACCATATTATTAACCCATGCAGTACCAGTGATGTCCTTGTCATCATATTCAGGCAACAATGAGACGATTTTATTCAGTTTAGGAAGGACGCCTACCCATTGAAAGGCTACACACTATCTCAATTAATCCTTTTAGTAACCCTATATCCTTCCTAAGCTTCATAAAATCTAATAGTTGCCAGAATACAATGAAAAGAACGTGACCGGTACTGAGAGGGTGGATGATTATGATGCATAATTGTCTTTGTACTAAAATATTCATGTGATTACAGATAATTTCCTTAACTCTAATAACAAAATAGAAAAATTAGGCAAAAAAAATGCATATAAAAATTAAACAGTAAACAGCACTATCAAATTATGTATACAAAAAGTAAAAACGTGCATATCAAACTTAAACACTAAAACAGCACTATAAAATTATGCATATAAAATTAAACACTAAACAGCATTATAAAATTATATGTATAAACACATGCATATCAAACTTAAATCAATTTGTTTCCAGAGATATACTTCCATAATTAGAAATAGGTGAAATCCACAAATATTTATGAGTGGGCTAGAGACTATGGTATCTGAATGTACCAAGGTATAGGAACTCCTCACTTGAAGTCGCTTCATTCTAATTAATTTCATTATTACGCTGTGTATACAGTATATACTGTATAAATAATTCAAACATCGTAACCGAACTTAGCGCGGACCTCTCCCACAAAAATTCTGGAAAAAATAGGGAAAAATATTAGAATTGTATACACCCTTCACAAAAAATTACATTTTTGCATCATTGCCTTACTATACATGCATTACTGTAGGTACTCCTCCTTTGAACACCTCAGACATTACCTTTAACCCGTTCTATACTGACGACATCTTTTTAACTTTATTCTGGCTACTGTTAGACGATTTTATTCAGTTTAAAAAGGGCCTCCAGCAATTAATAGGTTCCGAATTATCTCGCATAACCATTTTTACTACCACAAATCCTTCTTAAACATCACAAAAGCGGCTAAATATAGCTAGAATGAACTTAGTAAGATGCCGCCGGTACAGAAGGGGGTTAACCTTACCTCTTCCTCAAACCTCACCTATCCAGACTACCAAACATTGTGCTACCTGACTACGGCCCTCAGAGTTCATCCTTGACCATACCGTTGAGCCCCAAACCCTTGGCCTCTTGCATCGGGGGTACTGGAGCCGGAGGGGTCATGACGGAAGATTTCTCGTTTATAACGGGTGTATCTTTGGGTATGACAGGAGATTCTGTGGATATACCGGCAGAGTCTTCGGGTATAATGTAATCTTCTGTTATGATGGGAGAATCCTCGGTATCGCTGATGTAGCCGTCCTCACCGGCGTAGTGTGTGGGGAAGACATAAACCGGGTCCACTGAGAAGGCATTAAGGTCACGTACTGGGAACCTCTCCATCCATGACTCCTGTTTGATGGAATACATAAATGGAATTATAATGTAAAACTTGCAAAATAAACAAACCAAAATAGGAACGACACAATATAAAGACAAAAGAACTAATCAAAAGCACTGTGAAAATAACGTTTTAGCAAAATACATTTTTGAAATAAAAGAATACAAAACCACCACATAGAATGTACATCACTATATGAGAAAGTTAATTTGGTTCCCAAACAAATTAATCTCACATATATTACGTACTCTCGTCATATTCAAGGAATTACCGGTAGTCAATTTGAGAAGTTCAAGACGTTCTGGTAAATAATAATGTAAAACTTGCAAACTTGCAAACTAAACAAACCAAAACTGGGACGACACAAGATAAATGCAAATAATTACAAACAACCAGACAAACACTGATAAATTTTATGTAAACACATCAATGCTCTTTCATAATAATGGAATAAGAAAATAAAAGATAATTACAAACAACCAGAAAAACACTGAGAATCTATATAATATTTTTGATTGTCTGTGTGTGTCTGTTCTTAATAGGCGGCCGCAGTTTTGGACCTGGGGAGCTGAAACTTTGCATGTGGGTGTCAATTGACCTGGGTCAGGTCATAGAGGGGGCGAGGCCACGATCGGAGGTCGTTTCGAGGCCGAAATTGAAAAAAAAAATGAAAAAAATAGAAATAAATGGCCGTTTGGGGCAGAAGGAGGCCTCCGATCGAAAAGGTGTAGGCCTATGGAACGAAAGTTGTTCGCAGCCCCCCAAAATGGGGGTACGGATAAGGTCAGATCCAAAATCGGAGGTAATTTAGCGGCCGAAATCGAGGTCGCCGTTTAATGAGGCACAGGGAGGTCGAGGCTGGTGATTATGGTAGTACTGTAGTAGTATTGTGACGATTGTGGTAGTAGTGATTGATGATGGTGATTATGGTAGTAGTAGTGGTGGTAGTAGTGATGGTGATTATGGTAGAATTTAAACCCGGGCAACGCCGGGTACCCCTGCTAGTTTTATATAAATATTGTACCAGTAACAAATGAACTTTCAAATAATAATCTCCAAATACCTACTGACCAATTCTGATTATGCCGGTCAGGATGGTAAAAGACAAGACTATTCAAAACCATTACCGAACTATTAATACATATATTAAAAAATATGCCTTACAGGTCTTATAATATAAAACTTGCAAAATAAACAAACCAAAACTATGACAAACACATTAAAAAGACAAAACTAATCAAAATCGCTATATGAAACAACGCTATATGAAACAACGCTATATGAAACAACGCTATATGAAACAACGCTATATGAAACAACGCTATATGAAACAACGCTATATGAAACAAGGAGGGTTAAGCAAAATAATAATTTATAAATAAAAGAACACAATCCACCACATAGGATGTACATTATTACATGAGCAAGTTAATCTGTTTCCCAAACAAACTAATCGCACACATAACGCACTATCGTCACGTTCAAGGAATTAGTCAATTTAGTCAATTTATTATGTCTTTGAAAGTAATGTACAGTACAATAATGGTAAATGCAATGCAATTTCATGATAAATTCCCAGTACTCTTTCTCATACAGGTCTCCCTCGATATACGATTGGGTTACGTTCCTGAAAACCCAATCTTAAATTGAAAAAAACATATAGCAAACCTTAAAATTAATGGGGTAAATGGGGATGCGTTCTCGGACCAGCCAAAACCCAAACCCAAACCTAAAAACCTATAATAATATCGAAAATTGGGGCATCGGATAGTGAGGGAGGCCTGTACTTAATACATTGTTTAAAAAAAATCAACTGTCCCGGTTTGATATCCTGTTGCCAGTTATTCAAAATTCCTGATAGCCAAATACTATAGCCTAACATCTGGATAACACTATACTTAAAAATTGACTTCCAGATGCTTCTTGAACATGACGGGGAGGAACTCATCCACTGGCCATTTTGCTTCAGTGGCTGTATCAACCAACTTCTTAGTTCTACACTAGTCTACCCCATTTAAATACCACTTCAACCCAATTCAAGCTAAAGAAGTGCCCCCCAGAACCCCTTAAAGGTAAAGTTTCAAGTTTTTTAGTAAAGAATGTCCTAAGAAGAGAAGCCTGGTTTTCCTAAATACAGGTTCCCTGTCACTTGCCCAGAAAAAAATTAACACATTAATGGGGTGAAGTGTTTTAAAATCTTTAGGGTAATGAAGCGGAACAGATAGGGTCCAAAAAGACTTCCTTGGCATCATATAGTGTTAACCAACCACTGACCTCCGGAGATTTACTACTACTACAATACTACTACTACTACTGATACTACTATTACAATACTACAGTACTACAGTACTTGTTTTTTTACTACTACTACTACTACTACTCCTACCACTACTACTACCACTACTACTACTACTACTACTACTACTACTGACCTCCGGATGCTTGTTGTACATGATGGGAAGGTACTCATCTACTGGTACCATCTGCTTCAGTGGCTGCGTGCCAACCAACTTCTTAGCACCGGTGAGGGTGATGGCGTAACCCAGGGCCCAGTACGAGTAGTCCACGTGTAGCAGCACCTTAGAATCTTCAACCTGTAGAGTTTTAATCCCTTTTGTATCGGCGACGTATTTTCAGTTTTATCCTTATGATTTTGTGCAGTTTAGGAAGGATCTATGGTAGTAAAAAGGGTTAAGTGAGATACTTCGAAGCCTGTTAATTGCCAGAAATCCTTCCTAATCTGAATGAAATAGATTAGTACAGTAGTAGCCAGAATATATAAAAAATACGTCACCGGTATTGAAGGGGTTAATATGGTGTCAAAGATAGCATATCCTGTTAAAACTGTCAAACCTTTTGACTGGAGAATAAAATTGAGCTATCACTAAATGATTATAAGTAGCTTAGGAAGTATCTATGAGAGTCCAGGGGTTAATTGATATAGAATTTATTTACCCCTTGATTCCTAGAGGTACATCAGCTTTGCAAAATCACCTAATGTCTGTCTCTTTGACTGTACGGTACTCATTTTCCTTCTAGGTGCTGGCGAGATCGCCCGATTAGGTGGAACTGCAAGGTGGGCTGCGGACGGTGGGGTCATTGACCCGGGGGTGCAAGCCTGTGGGCTGATGGTCCCCTCCCTCGCTGCCCTCTCAGAGACAGATCTCATCTCTCCCTGGCTCCTTCGGGGGCCCGAGCATCCGGAGCGGCTTTGGTCTACCGGACTCCTGACTGATCGGCCAGACAGTCTGGGGAACTACAACAATAACCTACTTGTAACGTACAAGTAGACTGGGATGGTATGGACATGTGGAGAGAATGGATGAACAAAATTGGGTGAAAAAATGCAGGTCTGTGATTGTGGAGGGAGCTACACCAAGGGGTGTAAAATGCCCCAGAACAAGAAGCCCACCACAGAAGCCACGAGCGAACACCACACAGAAACACCCAAAGGAAAGGTCCACAGAACGAAAGGACCAGCTGACCGAGCCAGCCATTTCGGACAGGCCCAAGCCCGCAGGGCTAAGCAGCTCCAGGCTGCACCCCTTTACCTTTTCTAAACTGACCATTTTCCACACCTCACGTACACTAACCCCCTCGTGTCCTACACTCCTAACTACAAAGATGATGAACAGGAATATACATTCATATTAAAAACACCCATGCCCTGTCCCGACGTTGAGCCAATGCCAACACATCAGACAGCCATAATTATATCTATGTATGTTCTTGCATCCGAGAAGTAGATGTTATATATCTTAGAAGTTAAAACACCCACGCTTGTCCCTAGACCTCGTATATCATTTTCCATGACGAGTATAGATATATGTAACCCGTGCTCAGTCGCCCCTTGCATTGTTCCTCTAGTAACTAAGTCTATAATATTAACTGCCACCAGCATTGATACGACATAGCGGCACTGTTCTTGCTACAAAGATGATGAACAGGAATATACATTCATATTAAAAACACCCATGCCCTGTCCCGACGTTGAGCCAATGCCAACACATCAGACAGCCATAATTATATCTATGTATGTTCTTGCATCCGAGAAGTAGATGTTATATATCTTAGAAGTTAAAACACCCACGCTTGTCCCTAGACCTCGTATATCAATTTCCATGACGAGCATAGATATATGTAACCGGTGCTCAGTCGCCCCTTGCATTGTTCCTCTAGTAACTAAGTCTATAATATTAACTGCCACCAGCATTGATGCGACATAGCGGCACTGTCCTTGTGTCGTATTGTGCCAAGTACAGATCAACCAGGTTTCATCACCTTATTAGGACGACGACTATAATGTCATCGTTCATCGATGTATGCAATCCTTAGGTTAAGTATTTTTATCCGCCATTGTGTTCACCTTTTTCCATTTACTTTCCACAATTGTCATACGTCTTCCCCTTGCCTCCTTCGTATCCACAGTCCACACTACGCCAATTTACTTCGTGTCTTACACCTCTTACCCCAACCAGAGATTGTATAAGGTAACCTGGTTACCAGTATCTGTCATAAGTACCCCGAAACAATAACTAAGTACCCCTACGAACTGCCGCTGTTGTTGGTATATTTATATTTAATAGAAAACGCAGTTCCCAGGGCCAACTAATAGTATCCATAACCCTCGGACTGATCACATAACTCTATCTTTTCCAGACTCATATACCACCCCATAGTTGCATTCCCCGGTAGCATTTGGCTAACGTATTCTACTGCCTTTTCAAACTTCCATATCAATTGTAGCCTAATGCCACCCCCACGCCCAGGGACCTTAGGGGCAAAATTTCCCTGTAGCCCTTGAACTCTCCCCCCCCTCTCATTAAGACACCCGCGCTTCTCGACTCTTGTCCGACCTAGCCTCTCTCATACCTCTTGAAGATCCTTGAATTGTCCGTTGCTAACGCTCTCCAACCTTTTATATAATTATATACTCCTATCCAGCCTACCTTCACTTAGTAGGCCAGAACAACATTAGAACTTTACTAGCCCCTTGCATGCCATCTATTCTCTTACAACCCATTCACAACCCTGCACCCAATGGTCGTCGGTGCGAGGCTAGCCGCCCCGCCAGTAACTAACTTCTATTGCCATACTTCCAGATAAATGTGGCAGAGTTAGCAACCCAGTCTCCACCACATCCAGCAAACCCTACAATTAACAACCAGCCGAGTAAAACCAGCTAGCTAAGGCACCTTCGGTTTTGGTATTAAGGACACCCACATCTGTCTCTTACACAGAGGGTTATTACAAACACTGGTGATATGGCAAGCCCCTAGCCACAGCCGCCGGACGACTATCACAGAGAGAGGGCGCCCAGCTCCCCCTTTTTGCCCACCCGAGGAGGGAGACCCCCACCCCCGCGGAGGTATACCTGGCCCCTGTTTTGACTTCCGAGTCATTGCCAGGTAGCACAGGAATTCTTCCTATCAATGAACTAACCATGCATGACTAACACCTTTACTAACCTCTATTAACTCACAATAAACCATTTACCTTTCTTGCATGCTCTGATCACTAAATTAGCACCTCAGCTATACCATAGAATGAAGATTGAACAATCTAGAGAGACGCTCCTATCACAGCTGTCCCCATCCTCCTCGCAAAGTAGATCCAGTCTCTCTCCCCTAAATACTTCCAGTATAGCCATAATAGTACCTCTTACTAAGGCTCAGTTATATGAAAATATAAAGGCTTCCTATAGCCATGTGCCACAACAGTAAATACCATCTTACCTAGTCCCCATATCTATTGAGAGCTCAAATAAGTCCATAAGACTCGGGATCCCTACTGTCTACAGGGCCCAGAACCGAGCCTATAAATCTAGCTCCCGCCCCCAGTCAAATCAGTTGAAAGCTAGACACCAACCAGTGGTCACTACCCTGCAGTTTACCTCTAGCTCTGCCCTTGTGTTGTTCCGGAGTTGAGAGATTCCAGATCCGGCAGACTCCGTGGCAGAGAAGACTGATAGAAGCATCTGTCCATGTACAAGTCCTAACGTGCACCTTATAACCTTCACACAAATTCGTGGGTATATAAGTGTGTAGCCAGCAACGATCGCCAAGAGATCCGACTTGAGAACTTCCTACATTTTGGACCATCTGGACGGCCGAGAAACCAGTCGTTAGCCCCCAACATCACCGGAAGCAAGATAACCAGGACCAGATCTACCCATACTATTCAAGATTCATGTTGCTAGTACTAAGTGTTATAGTACTAGCTTGATACTCACTTATTAACTTTCTATAAAGTGGCTAAGACCTTGCCCAGTGTAATTCATATTTAACCATTCCATTTGGGACGTACTAAGCGATCAGTGCTCTTTAACAGGCGACCTTGACTCTCGTAATTACCTTATTCAGATATTAAAACTCTAGTGATATCTAACGTTCGCCCACTGATTTGTGTTCTACGTATTTCTGCCATAAGAATATAAAACTTAGTTCAGTACCCCCATGAGGTTACTAGAGATTCCGTGTTCTACAATATACGCGTGTCTAATCCTAACTGTGAGCTGCTACTTGGGCACGCGACCAGCCAGCAAGAGGTCAAATCCGTGACATTGAATTATACGAATATATTGAGGTCTTCCAGTAAAATAAAAACTTGCTAATTAAACCCGTGATCAGAAGAATATACCTGAACGTTGGAAGTGGGAGACTAGGCTCCATCCAGATCCGCTAATGCTAGCAGTTCCCTTCTATTATTTGTTTTGTGCGAAAATTACTATCTTTCTATGCTCTTTATTTATTTATTTCAATAAACGTGAACTTGTGTTGTGTTACCGTGTGTTTATTTTGTGTTCTCTATTCCTCATACCTTGTATTGTGCATGCAGCCTTATATACCCAGTCATTCAGAACTCACATTACCCAAGTTAAACCTGTAGAAAAACAGGGCATAACAGGCTGGACCGAGGAAGACCTGGGATCAGACTATACGCGCCGATCTCAAATGCAAGAACTTGACAAGTGAAGCAGCCCTTAACAGGGTTGCCTGGAACGCCGCCATTAGGACAAGAGACTGAAACTGCACTGATATGTGGAACAGTCAGTCTTAAAATGTTATGTATGTATGTAACCAAATGTTAATCAGAATAATGTTTAGAAAGGCACCATCTTTTTTCAGTGGCTGTGTGTTAACTAATTTCTTAGCTCCAGTGAGACTAATAGCATAGCATAGCTCAGCATCCAGTATGAGTACGGTAGTCTACTGTATTTATCCCAATAGCCTACCTCAGAATTTTCCACCGGAAATATTTAAAACAAAAATAATATGATTAAATGAACTTTAGAATCCTTCATTGTAGGCCTAAAGAAAAAGATTGGCTATGACCACATTGATAGCTTTCTTAATTTGAATACATTTGTTGTAGTCTGTGTTTTTCACAGATGACTGTAAGGTGCATAGCCTTCATCTTGATTACTCAAATTTTGTACCAGAATATGTCAATTATAAAAACTTGGCATTGCACAGAGACATAGCAGTTTTATGCATTTTAATTAGTATCGAGAAATCAATTACCGGTACTAAGGCTTTGAATTTACTGTCAGCTGAAAACAAACTATAGACAGCTACAATATACAGCTGGTGATGGGCTGGTCTATCAGAGTGAGAACTGAGCGATCTCTGCCATACCCATAGCTTACTCTGACTGTTCCTTTTACTTATATATTTTCTAGATCTCAAGTGACGGCGTCTCTTCCGTGGATTGACCTCCCAATCTACCAAGATTGGAAGCCAAAGCGTCACATTTTTCCTTTGCCCTTCATAATAATAATAATAATAATAATATTTATTCAGTTAGCAATTTACAGAGTTGGTACCACATAGTATATTACAAAATATGACATGTACCAGCCTTGCATAATTCCAACTAAGGATAGCCCAATAAGGCCGTTAGGCGTATTTCCATTGGGGTCCTTGTGGGATTAGGTTAGCTGGGGAAATGGGGAGGAAAAAAAAGAAAAAAAAATTAAGATACCTTACATCCTATAATAAATATCAGTAATCCGTAATCAGTAATCATTTCAGTTTGGTTTGTCTATCTCATATGTCGTATTTAGTAGTAGACATAAGTTTGGTGCTCCCTTCTCGCAGCTGTCCGGCTCATAATTGCTGAGGGGCACAGGGCCCTGGGTGGGTCTTTGGTTTCCCGGGCGTTTCCGCACCCTCCTCTGCTCCCCGCCATGGAGTGGCTTCGGTCACCCAGGCTTTATTGTGGTTGGCAGGGAGGGTTCTGTGGGGGCGCTCGGTTGTGGCCTTGGCCTTGCTCGGGGCCTTGGGGCTGTTCGGCCAGGCAGCTTGGGGAACAACAACAACAACAACAACAGCACTGTAATCAAATCAGATTACAATGTACTGCAAGAGCTACTCAGTAGTAGTTAACAATATGATGCATATTATACAAGGTCCAAGTTTTAACATGCATGTCAGTATCCTACCTACAGAATGCCTATACCAGTAATGCATATGAGGATTATAAACGGTAAGATCCTATGTAGCGGTAGTCACCGTATTTTGTTTGCCCATTAACTAAGGATCCTTATTTATATCCTCATATCTCTTAGTTATTTTCTTCACTTACCTCAACAATACTAAACCCCGATAGCTGGGGAGGGTATGAAATATATCAGGGAAAGAGAGGGGTTGAAACACGGAGATTAACTAGAATATAGCCATCTTGATTAACCAAGCCAAGACGTTGTGTATCCTTCCTTGTGATTGGTTGTTGATTATCATGACGTCATCAGCCAAGGCGGGCCTCAGCGATGACGTCATTCCAGCCCTCGGCCAACATGTCGTCATTACACCCGCTTATTTTTACACCCGCTTAATCTTACACCCGGTTAATTTAACATCAGTGGTGTATATGTTTCACACAACGTGTATTATAATGTCATTAGTGCACTGTGTAATTTGCGTCTTGATATTCAAACCGTTTCTATTTATCAATACTAATTAGTATATTAGTAGCGATATCGTCCCAAGATGAACGGATATATTAGTAATTATAGGGAATAGGCTCGCACCCTTATTTGTTAAGTTTTTTCCTCCAGATTTTGAGAAATTAGTGTAGGCCCTATTCATGGTCTTAGTTATAATGCCAATGTTGGATACACGATGGGTTGAGGGGGGGCAAAGCCCCCCCCCCCCCCCCATGAATTATTGAAATCGTCATCTATGTTGACAGCAGGGGGTAAATATTGATTACACTGCATCAAGGCATTTGTAAACTGTGACTGTCCGAAAGAGCTCCGAGATTGATTAGAATGGGCGTTTTTTCGGTCAATATTAAGGAGACCGACCACAGCTATTTTCAATGATTGTATTTTTGTGGATTTGTTATTTATATGATTTATTAGGTTTCTATAGGCCTATTACAATTTGTTCATGCAAATTAAGGAACATATCCAGGAACCTGGCCAACTTTTATTTAGTGATTTTTTTTTTTTTTTGGGGGGGGTGGAGGTTTTAGCTAGTTTTCATCATTATACAGTGGTTGTCATTAATTAGAATCTCCGGGAAAAAAGTTGTCCCCATTATCCAACAATCTTAAGATACGGCCCCCGATAGTGGGGATGGCTATGAAGTACAGGGAAATTGAGGGGTAAAAGACGAAAATAAGGGGTAATATTAGCGTAACCTAACAACCTAACCTAACCTAGTATATTAGGTGGGGGCTGCCTACACCCCCGCTGGTTTGGTATTTAGCCTAATTCATAAAAGATTGACGGTCGGCAAAAGAGTTAATTATAAGAGTGAGAGAACTCTATTTCTTATTGCTAATCTGCCAACCTCTGCGTCATATGAGTCTGAAGGGGTTAAGTGGGCTAAGAGTTAATCAACATGGCTAAATTGCAGATAATGTTTCAACATCACGGTCATTGTTTAGTATATGGCCTCCTCCTAAAGAAAATGGATTTTTGAGCACAGACTGAACCAAATGTTCACTACTGTATTTACATAGCTGGTCATTAACCTAACCTAACCTAAGGTAACCTGGGCATCCTGGGGGCTGCTGCCCCCAGACCCCCGCTGGTCTTGGGTTGAAAAGTGATAAAAAACACATAGCCTATCTCTTACCTCATTATTCAAAGTTTTGTATTTTGTTTAATATACATGTATATGTTTAATATACAATTTCATCTCCCAACAATTTGCGTATTGCTACTTATAACTGTAGGGGGCTCCCTAAAACCAACAGAGGGCTTCTCCTACGCCCTGATGTAGTAGACGTATTTAATACCAGTGATATTGTGTGCCTGCAGGAGACTTGGTATTTTAAACAGGATTTGGGTAACCTCAGTACTATCTGTGATAATTTTCATGGGTTTGGGGTCTCGACAACCGATGCTATGGATGGTCTAGTAGCAGGTCACCCACCGGGAGGAGTAGCTATTTTGTGGAGGGACTCTTTAGACAGCCGGGTTAAACCACTTGTAACAAATTTACCATGGTGTACAGGTATAGAAATAGAAGATATCCAACGGAAAGTAGTTATTCTTAGTGTGTACTTGCCCTACCAATGTAATGAAAATGAAGAACAATACCTGGAATGCCTTGGAGAGCTAAGTGCTCTTTTACAAGAACTAAATACCACCTGCTACTCTGTAATAGGGGACTGGAATGCTAATCTGAAGGACATGAGTAACTCTCTGTTTGCTAGTCATATGACTAACTTCTGTGGTGAGCATGATCTAATTATCTCTTCTCAGCTCATGCTCCCTCATAGTAGTTACACATGTGTCAGTGCAGCATGGGGCTCAACGTCTTGGCTAGATCATACCGTAGCTAGTGCTGATTTCCATGATATGATAACAAATATGGAAATTCAGTATACATATACAGAGGAAGATCATATCCCATTGACCTTAACAGCTAGTTTGGAAAGAGCGCCAGAATTAACCCAGTCAAACAATAGTGTAAATCCAAAACTGCCATGGGGCGGGCTTGACGAGGAGGAGTGTGATCAATTTTGCACTTTAACATAACACTCTCCTTTCTGAGCTTGATCCTGGCAGTGAGGATGCCATTACCTGTGAAGACCCCAATTGTGTTAATGCTAGTCATCGAGAAGAAGTCAGCAAGCTGTACAATAATATTATATCTTGTCTTACTAAGGCTAGTGACATAGTATTTCACAAGCATAACAAAAATTACTCTTTTAACAAACCTGGGTGGAATGACCATGTTTCAGAACTATACCAGGCATCCCGAGATGCTCGTAGTGTATGGCTGGATCATAACAAACCGAGACAGGGACCCATTTTTGACATGTTCACCAGACTAAAGGCTAGATGCAAGTATGCAATCAGATATATAAAAAACAATGAAAATGTATTAAGAAGAGAAGCATTGGCCAAAAACTTTGCTAGCAAAGACACATTGGCCTTCTGGAAGGATATTAAAAAATGCATAATAGCTGCACACCTCTACCCGTTAGTGTAGATGGGATCTCTGGTACTAATAACATAGCCAATCTTTGGAAAACACATTACCAAACTTTGTTTAACTCTGTTGGACACCAAGGAAATACCATTGCTGCTACAACAGAGTGTAACAAAGAAGAAAAATATGACACAATTAAAGTTACAAGTGAAAAAATCAAGGCTGCAATAAGTAGGCTAGATGCTAACAAATCCTGTGGTTTTGATGGTATATATGCTGAACATTTGAAGTACTCCTCCACTCTCCTCTTGGAGAAACTCAGCAGTTGCTTTACCAGCTTTCTAATCCATGGTTTCCTACCAGAATCTATGATGTCCGTTACCTTGATACCAGTAATTAAAGACAAGGCTGGCAAAATTACATCAAAAGACAACTATAGACCTATTGCCCTTGCCAGTATTGTAAGTAAGATACTAGAGTTAATCATTTTAGACAGAATCTCAGTGTATATCTCAACTAATAGTAATCAATTTGGTTTTAAAAAGAATCATGGTACGGACCAGTGCATCTACACTCTGAAGGAGCTAGTGGATGGGTACATCAAAATGAACAGCTCTATTTTTGCATGCTTTCTTGATGCTAGTAAGGCATTTGACAGAGTCTGCCACAATATCCTGTTTGATAAATTAGCAACAAGGGGAGTGCCATCCTATATACTGAGAATCTTGAAGTACTGGTACGCCAATCAAACATTTAATGTAAGATGGGGTAACATTATTTCGGATTCCTTTACAGTAACCAATGGAGTGAGACAGGGTAGTATTCTCTCACCTTACTTATTCAATGTATATATGGATGAATTAAGTGATAAATTGAATAAAGAGCAGATTGGATGTTATGGTGGGAATAAAATCATCAACCATCTCATGTATGCTGATGATCTGGTCATTATTGCACCGTCTTCTGCGGGTCTGAGCAAACTTCTTGATATATGTGAATCTTTTGGTAGTAAACATTGTGTTAAATTCAACCCACTGAAAAGTGCTGTTCTTATATTTAGATCAAAATTACTGTATAAAAGTAAACTGCCAAATTTCTCACTCAATAATCAAATTATTCAAGAAGTAAACAAAATAAAATACCTGGGACACATTATCTCAAACGATTGCTCAGATGATGCAGATATCGTCCGTCAGCGCAGACAGCTATATTTACGTGGTAACACCATCTTGAGAAAATTCCACATGTGTAATTGGGAAACTAAAGTCACTTTGTTCCGGACATATTGTTCCTCTATGTACACGGCCCATTTGTGGTGGAAGTATAAGAGAGCCATAAATGGTCTGTGTACATCCTATCATAATATACTCAAGATGTTCATTGGTCTCTCTAAATATGAAAGCACTAGTATGGTGTGCACACTGTTGGATGTGCAGTGCTGTCGGGCTGTCATCAGGAGACTGGTGTACAGCTTTTCGCAGCAACTGCAATCCTCCAGTAACACGCTGATTGTAGCTCTTTGGTCTAGTGATCATATCTATGAATCCCGTATTATATCTCACTGGCAGAAGCTGCTGCACACATAGTATGTACTGTAATGTAATATATAGGTCTAATTGAACTATGAGCAATGATCTGTGCAATAGGTGTTAACCAACATTGAGCAATAGCCTTAGTTAGCCTATCTGTGTTATATTGTGACAAAATGTGATATGTGCTCTATTCTGTAAATAGGCCTACTGTATTTTTTATTTTATTGTCTTTATTAATATATCTTTGTGTATAATTATTATCTGTGCTCTGACGAGAAGTGTATGTGATATGGACCATTAGGTCGTACTGTATTTATACTGTATCTATCTTATGTGTCTGGAATAAAGAATTATTATTATTATTATTATTATTATACACTTCCCAGGTAATATGAACAGTTCTATTGCTTCTATATATCATATAATACACCATAGAATACGTTTTTAATAACTAGAAAAAGAGGACTTCGATTAAACAATCACGATCTTAAGATACGGCCCCCGATAGTGGGGAGGGCTATGAAGTACAGGGAAATTGAGGGGTAAAAGGGGGAGAGTGTGGCTTAAGTATAAATAAAGACAAAAGTAAAATCCTAATATTTAATATGAAAAACAAACCAAACAATATACGAGAAATAGAAGTGGTAAAACAAATTAAATATCTAGGAATACAAATTAATGATAATAACAAATGTTTTAAAAACCAGAAAATAGAAGCTTTGGATAAAGCAAATAGAATGGCTAACCTTACATACCCGGTAATATCACACAGTTGTAATAAGATACTTATTGGAAAAGTATTGTGATACCAACAGTCCTGTATGGCTCGAATGTTATAAGTTTTTCAAAAACAGAAATAAATAAATTACAAAATATAGAGAATAGGGTTTTTAGACACATATTAGGGGCACCCAGATATGCCCAAAAGGTAACCTTAAGGGGTGAAATAGGAGCCTCATCAATGGAGGCAAGAATTATGGAAGGTAACATAAAATATCTTAAATATTTAGTAGGAGAGGAAAGTAATGACTTGCTAAGAAGAATCACAGAGGAAAAACTTAGAAATAGTAAAGATCCCTGGACTGCAGAAATTCGAAAGTATGTAGGGAATTTGAAGTTAGGAGAAACAAATTTAGCAAATATTAAGAAAGACGACATTAGAAAAAGAGTTCTGGACTGGGATTCGGGAAGATGGCGAGAGGAGTTGGCAGAGAAGAGTAGCCTAGAAGTGTATAGGAGTTATAAAAAGGAGATTAAGAGCGAGGAAGATATTTATGACAACACACGGGCATCTATAGTATTTTACAGATGTAGGACAAATAACTTAAATCTAAAAGATAGAAATAGGCATGTGGGAGGAGAGACACAATGCGATCTGTGTAAGGAAGGAACAGAAGACCTAAAACATTTTCTACTACACTGTTCATTTTATAAAGCATGCAGAATAAAAGATCCAGGGTTCCAACAGCCTTATATTGAAAATGAAAACCAAGTAATCGGACATCTTTTATTTAATAAAGAAATAAGCGATAGAGTGAAACAGACAATCTATCAAATGTGGAGAGTACGAGAGAAAAAATTGAAAGAACTGAAATAAGAAGACTGAAGAGAGAAGAAACAAGAATGAAGGAAGAAGAGAGAAGAAAGAAGATTTCAGAAAAAGGGATGAAAAATGAGATATATTTATTTTTAGACAAATGAGCACGTCACAAAAAGTCACATAAAGAAAAATTACAAAACCTCTTAGGGAAGTGCCGACGTTAAGGCTAAACTTCCCGAATTCCAACTGAACTGAACTGAAAAGACGAAAATAAGGGGTAATATTAGCGTAACCTAACAACCTTACCTAACCTAACCTAGTATATTAGGTGGGGGCTGCCGCCCCCACACCCCCGCTGGTTTGGTATTTAATTCATAAAAGATTGACGGTCGCCAAAAGAGGTAATTATAAGAGTGAGAGAAGGAGACTACTGCAGACTTTTCTTCTTCTCCTTCTTACCTCTGACCGGGTATAGGCTATCCTAGTGTTTACTACCCTATACCCCTTTGAAAGGACATTAGCCTAACCTAACAACCTTACCTAACTTAACCTAGTATTATAGGTGGGGGCTGCCGCCCCCACACCCCCGCTTTGACTTAGATTTTTGGTGTATTTGTCTGTGAAGTGGGTATTTTTCAATTTGTTGATAACGAAAATCCTCCATGCGGACTATATGGAGAAAAATATGGCGAATTTATTGGTGCCTATTTTCCCTAATAAATTGTTTCTCATAACGTCGCACTAGTGTCCTTGAATATTATCGAACTCTACTTCTTATTGCTAATCTGCCAAGCTCTGCGTCATATGAGTCTGAAGGGGTTAAGTGGGCTAAGAGTGAATCAACATGGCTAAATTGCAGATAATGTTTCAACATCACTTTTTCTTTGATATAATTCAGGGCCTCTCCACCTATATGGGTTATTATTGACGAGGTAAGTGAAGGAAATAAGTCTGTATTGAGGATATTCATTAAAGATTCTGTGGAAATCGTAGCCTAGGCTTGGACCCAAATAACGACGGTATAAAACCCTTACCCTTGGTGTACTGGACAATAATGGTCTGCAGCCAAATTAACACAATTCCGAGTATAACTCCATTTATTGGTCCCCAATTCCGCTGGAAGCTCCGTTGGTAATCCCGTTAAATAGAAGATGTTGAAGGTGTTTTCAGAAAGCAAAAACACTTCACTATTCATTGAACAACAGTTCCACCATTTCAAATATGGCCGACTGGCCCGAATCCGAGAGATTATAAACACCAAGGATAATAAATGAATCAATGTGACGTCGTAGAGGGATTGAGAAACAAAAGAGGCTCATTATATGGACTGACGTGTATTTCTACACCCGTTAAAATGTTGCGAGAATTTGTGACGTCACCGTCTAGACAGTGACGTACTCCCACAACAACCATTCATATACCATCATCGCTCGTGACGTCACACCCAGTTTATTGACCAATAGAATAGCAGTATACAACTCGACTCACTTCCACTCGTCGCCCACCAGCTGAGCTGGGAAATTGTAAAAGTGAGTCCACAGATGCCCTCTAATTATTCATTTACCAAGTATATTTTCCATTTATAGTATACTACGAAGCAACACACATAATACATATATATATGTACAAACAACAAATATGCTATAACACTGCCCAGTTCTTGAGATATAATGCATGCCGTTTCGCAGGAATATACCTTATAAACTTTTGAATCTTTGAATAGATATCGGTACAGTACTGTAAATACATAACTTGAGCGCCATGAATCCGCTGATGTAGAGAATCCCACACTCATGAGAACAGAAACACCACCTTTATTAATTTTTGTATTATTGTTACTTCAACTCACCCATGGCTCATCAGAACTGCTTAACTTCTGCCGTCCCAAATAGATGAGGTCCCAGTCAACCAGTCTGTCTGCTTCCTCTCGCATGTGAACAACCTTCTCTCGAAAATAGGGCTCGAATCGGATGTCATCTTCAAATATCAAAACCTGGAATAAAAATAGTTTAAACCTTTTAATCAGATGACAATAATTTTGCTTCATTTGTTGCAGATGATAAATTTCATGTTAGGAAGTCAATTTCAGGGTATCAAAGAACTAGCCACTAAGCCACAATTATTCCCCATATCTCTGATATGTTCTTCCAAAATTAAAGTAAATCATTGAATGGTAGCTGAATAATTTAATTGAAAGGGTTAACCTCTATGATCTGTAACAGGCCAACATTAAACAGAATAGACTACAATAGTGAAAAAGCTTAAGAGATAAACATACTTAGCAGTGCAATAATTCTCGACGATGATTGTTTATCAAAAAGACGATAATGATAATGATCATCATCATGATGGAAGTGATGGATATGGTGATGATAATAATGGTGCTAGAGGTGGTGATGATGAGAAAGACTTAAGCTATAGTTTATCTCACCTTCTCATAGCCATTGTTGACAATATCGACCCAGATGAAGTAGTGACTGAGGAAACAGCCAATTTCTCCATAAGTCATATCTCTCAGTGACCAGGGGTCCTTGTAGTTACTCATCTGCTTAACGCCGATCTCGTTCAGGTAGCTCTCATTCAACTTCTTTCCATCAACAGCATCAAACAGCTTCACTTTGAGTCCCAATTCCTCAAAAGAACGGAACATCCGCACTTGCCGCTCGGGTCTCCTGGCCAAGCTGATGAGGTAAATCTGGTCGAATCCCATTTTATCCTTCTTCGGGAAAGACGGCACATACTTCTCCAGCGAGGGGGATACTGGTAAAGGTGGATGATCAACCATCACTTCTAACTTGATACTCAGCAGCTGTTTTATGTCAAATTCCAAGCCTTCCTTATTATTGACTGGAGGTGGCATGAAACCGTAGATTTCATAGTTGCAAACACTCATGTCTACTCCGGCATTTCTAGCAGAGATGGCGAATGTAATTATATCATCATGAGGTCCATCATAACCAGTGACGTTCTTTGGAATGAAAGTTAATTTGTCGGCTAGAATTCTTGTCAAATCCACCAAAACGCAAGAGTGGACCATGGGGACAGCAAAACATCCCTTCTCATTGCGATATAGTATATTCAGATAATCGTCCGATCGTGTGTACCAGTATTCCTTGGTCATCCCTCCCCAATAATTGCTATAAGTCGCCAGGGAATTCAACATGGGTGCGGTGATCGGCCTCTCCCCATTCATCATCAACTGGAGAACGTCAGGTTTGGTCAAGAACACGTCGACGTCCAAGAACCAAATATAGTCAGCCCAAATCCGTCTGGCCAAGTTCATAGCATCTTCCTTAAGCTGCATAATGTGTGTGAATCTGTCGTCACCCCATTCTGTCCCTCGTATCTCTCCGGGAAAATATTTTGGCGAGGTCATGTCTAGCTTAATGTCGCACGAGTGATACTTATGCTTATTCAGTGCCAACCAGTCCTCGAGTATGTTTATGGTTTTGTCCTTGTTATGGTCTGATCGGATATAAAGCGACATTCGCTTCTTGGGGTAGTCGAGGCGTTGGAATAGTGTGAGGAAGTAAGGTAATGTATGCGCCTTATTCCTCGCCAGTAACACCACAAATACTGTTGGTTCTTTGTGACCATTTTGATTTGCTGCTTCCTGAGCTTGTAGGTTGGTGATTAGAATAAATCCAGCCAAGGTGGCACTCAACAGAGTCGAAATTGTTACCATCTTGCCAAGCTATAGCCTAGGCCAGGCTAACTTCTCTAATTAAATAGATAATAAAGCAAGGCTATAACAACTTAATGGCACTTAAAACTCTTTGGTTCACTGATAATAATGGCTAACACATTGAAACCCAATTTGTCACTTAAAACTCTTTGGTTCACTGATAATAATGGCTAACACATTGAAACCCAATTTAGATAATTCAAATCGGAATTTATAGGCTAGGTTAGATGTGATGCCTCGAAAATTAGAATGGAAATAACAGGAGGTTGTCAGACTTCAGTACGTGATATAGCCTAGCCTATTACTGATATTAGATGATTAACGATGCCCTACGTTGTTCCTCAGTTAAATATCGCCCTGGAAACTCAATGTAGTCTGCATACGTGGCTTTAAAAGGGTAGTTTATGTTGTAGTTGTTGATGTGTTGGAGGGAAGGTAGCAACTGAGCGTCACTAATAAACCCTAGCGAAATTTACACAGCGCCCTGCCTCCACGTCGACCCTTTGGCACCTCCCCTCCGGCCGGGGAGATTTCCACTTGAGGGATTTTTTTCGGGACACCTTTCTCCCTCATGTCTAGCCCCATTGTTTTTGAGATTTTAAGACGTTTGCCCCATTAGTTTAGCGATTTTAAGAACTTTCACCCCATATTAAGACCTTTCGCGCCATGCAGGTGTCAAATTTATCCTGGCGAGCGATAGCGAGCCTGTAATTTAAGAGGAACCGGCCTTTGGCCGGGACATTAGTTCTTTGAGCTGCTCCCCTTGTAGCAATGTCACTCATTCCTGCGTCGCTAAGTGACAGAGATCAAAGTTTGAATCTTGATCGCCTCATTCTTGCCATTGATAAGTAATTATATGGCTAATAAGTCTCATGGATGGGAGGGGGATGTATGTATATCACAGTTGGGGCAAAGGGAGAGGGGATGTGAGGCGGCATTGAAGATAAAGTTGGGGAGGGTAGAGGAGTATGGAGCCCTATAGGGTACGGAGTGTGTGGTGACGTGGTGAGGGGAGGCGATATTGGGGCACGCAAGGGAAGACCCTGTGGTGTGCCCCAAGGAGATGGGGACCCTAGATGGGGTTCGTCGAGGAGGGCTATCAAGGGCTGGGGCCCATGGGAACATATATTTATGGATAAGGGAGGGAAATTGACGGGAAAGGCTAATGCGTGGAGTGAAGTAAAGTATATCATCGAAGGATAAGAGGGGCATTGTAGAAGCTCCTGGGGTGGGTTCGGGACCCTATAGGAGATTTTTTTTTTTTTTACGTGAGGGAGACAAAGGGCAGAACTGCCCGTATATCGAGTGCCTCCCCCAGAGTTGAAAGAGTGACGGCCAAAATCAAAGGACGTTCGAGCCAAAATGCCTGGACACACAGAGTTTGAAGCAATTTAAATCATAGAAAGAGGGAAATACTGATTCTGGGAGAGAGTTCCAGAACTCAGCAGTTGAATAGAAGAAAGACTGAGAATAACGTTTCACTCTTGGGTGTTGACTATACAGTAGCCTACAGCAAAACTGGTAGGGAAGTTATATAATACAAAAAAAAAAAAAAAAAAAAAAAAAGGATCCCCTTGAAGATATAAATATACACAGTTTCGGCTAATGGCCTTTTTAAATTACCACTAATTTGCCGGCTCGACGCTATCGCTCGCCCAGAATACGCGACAACTGAATGGGGCGAAACTTGTTAATTATAAGCGTCAAAATATTAAGATGTGGATCGTCCTAAAAATCATAATTTATTATCAATGAGGCAAAACAGCAGGGATAACCAAACAGGCCACCCCTATATTAGATAGGCAAGGGGAGATCTCCATTTGAGGGATTTTTTCTGGACCCCTTTCTCCCTCATGTTAAGCCCTAAGCCATTAGTTTGGTGACTTGAAGAACTTTCGCACCATTTCTGTCAAGTTTAAGACTTTTCGTGCCATCTATAGGTGTCTATAGTTTTTTTTCTTCTGGCGAGCGATAGCAAGCCTGTAGAGGAACCGGCCTTCATCCGGGACATTTTTCTACCGAAAACTGTACAGATTTATCTTGAAAGGGGGTCTAGAGGGTGTAATTATAAGCTTGATGGAGGTCTAGGGAACAAACTAAAAACCTCCCCTTAATGCAGCTGCTTGATATGCACACACCTGTTGATCAATTAATTGACCACCTGTGAGTTTCGAGCTAGGCAGATATATCAATATTCAGAATTGCCAACTAAAATACGTTTAATATAATATATATATATATATATATATATATATATATATATATATATATATATATATATATAGAGAGAGAGAGAGAGAGAGAGAGAGAGAGAGATAGATAGATTTATAGATAGATAGATAGATAGATACACAAATTCAAGCTCAGTAAACTTTCTGTCCACCACAAATCACGTAATTCTTGTATTTCTGCTTAACCCCTTCTGTACCGGCGCTGTTCTTTTAACTTTATTCTGACTACTATTAGACAATATATTCAGTTTATAAAGGGCCTCCAGCAATTAACAGGCTTTGAACTCTCACTTAACCCATTTTACTACCACATATCCTTCTTAAACTGCACAAAATAGTCAAAATAATGCAGCTTGAATACATTTTAAAGGGTGTCGCCGGTACAGAAGGGGTTAATAAATACACAAATTTAAATTCTTGAAACTTGCTATCTATCACAAACTTATACCTTTAATTGTTGCTAAAATTAGAAGATGTTGTGCAGTTTAAGAAGGTCCTATATGTTGTTCAGAGGGCTTATTGAGCTCATGTTCACCCATTTGAGTCCTAGAGGCAGATTATATAAGCTAAATAAAAGTTGTCTAAAGGGTAACCAGAATATGATGAAAATTACGTCATTGTGCTGAAGGGGTTATTATAGATGCTTATATATACTGCTTCAATATCCTTATACACTGTATGGCTTTGTTGTGTGATATTAGTCTGTATACGTCAGACTAATAACACACATAACAAAGCCACTCCAACAGCTTCCTCTGTCTCCAACACCCCTTCTCCCCTCTCTATAACTCTTCAGAAAATAGGAAAAAGTAGAATGTAGCTACGAGGTTTTGCTGTGCTTATCCTCCAATACCTTCACCTGACCTGACCTGACTGTAAACAAAAATATCCATATAATTACCGGTAGAGTAAATTATGACGTTCGATAATTGCATATTCAGTATTACAGTTTTTCTTGAGTGCATTAACTAAGGGGGTGGTTGGTTTCTGTGGCCCCCCCTTCTCCCTCATGTTAAGCCCCACATAGTTAGGGAACAAACTAAATACCTCCCCTTAATTAAGAGCTTGTCCCCTTGTTCTTTGAGCTGCTCCCCTTGTAGCAATGTCACTCACTCCTGCGTCGCTAAGTGACAGAGATCAAAGTTTGAATCTTGATAATAATAATAATAATAATAGTTCTTAAAGCTAGCGCATGCTAAGCTAGCTAAGGATAGCTCAATAAGGCCGATTAGGCGTATTTCCATTGGGGTCCTGTACTACTACCCCATCCCTTTGCTCATGAGGGATAGTAACGACTCAGTGCTTGTGAAAAATCTTTAATGCGCGTGGGCGCGAACCCGGGCCTTCTGGGTGGAAGTACGAGACGTTAGTCACTACACCAAGCGAGCCTCATTCTTGCCATTGATAAGTAATTATATGGCTAATAAGTCTCATGGATGGGAGGGGGATGTATGTAGGCCTTATATAACAGTTGGGGCGAAGGGAGAGGGGATGTGAGGCGGCATTGAAGATAAAGTTGGGGAGGGTAGAGGAGTATGGAGCCCTATAGGGTACGGAGTGTGTGGTGACGTGGTGAGGGGAGGCGAGTGGGGCACGCAAGGGTGACCCTGTGGTGTGCCCCAAGGAGATGGGGACCCTAGATGGGGTTCGTCGAGGAGGGCTATCAAGGGCTGGGGCCCATGGGAACATATATTTATGGATAAGGGAGGGAAATTGACGGGAAAGGCTAATGCGTGGAGTGAAGTAAAGTATATCATCGAAGGATAAGAGGGGCATTGTAGATGCTGGGGTGGGTTCGGGACCCTATAGGAGATTTTTTTTTTTTTTTTTTTACGTGAGGGAGACGAAGGGCAGAACTGCCCGTATATCGAGTGCCTCCCCCAGAGTTGAAAGAGTGACGGTCAAAATTAAAGGACGTTCGAGCCAAAATGCCTGGACACACAGAGTTTGAAGCAATTTAAGTCATAGAAAGAGGGAAATACTGATTCTGGGAGAGAGTTCCAGAGCTCAGCAGTTGAATAGAAGAAAGACTGAGAATAACGTTTCACTCTTGGGTGTTGACTATACAGTAGCCTACAGCAAAACTGGTAGGGAAGTTATATAATACAAAAAAAAAAAAAAAAGGATCCCCTTGAAGATATAAATATACACAGTTTCGGCTAATGGCCTTTTTAAATTACCACTAATTTGCCGGCTCGACGCTATCGCTCGCCCAGAATACGCGACAACTGAATGGGGCGAAACTTGTTAATTATAAGCGTCAAAATATTAAGATGTGGATCGTCCTAAAAATCATAATTTATTATCAATGAGGCAAAACAGCAGGGATAACCAAACAGGCCACCCCTATATTAGATAGGCAAGGGGAGATCTCCATTTGAGGGATTTTTTCTGGACCCCTTTCTCCCTCATGTTAAGCCCTAAGCCATTAGTTTGGTGACTTGAAGAACTTTCGCACCATTTCTGTCAAGTTTAAGACTTTTCGTGCCATCTATAGGTGTCTATAGTTTTTTTTCTTCTGGCGAGCGATAGCAAGCCTGTAGAGGAACCGGCCTTCATCCGGGACATTTTTCTACCGAAAACTGTACAGATTTATCTTGAAAGGGGGTCTAGAGGGTGTAATTATAAGCTTGATGGAGGTCTAGGGAACAAACTAAAAACCTCCCCTTAATGCAGCTGCTTGATATGCACACACCTGTTGATCAATTAATTGACCACCTGTGAGTTTCGAGCTAGGCAGATATATCAATATTCAGAATTGCCAACTGAAATACGTTTAATATAATATATATATATATATATATATATATATATATATATATATATATATAGAGAGAGAGAGAGAGATAGATAGATTTATAGATAGATAGATAGATAGATACACAAATTCAAGCTCAGTAAACTTTCTGTCCACCACAAATCACGTAATTCTTGTATTTCTGCTTAACCCCTTCTGTACCGGCGCTGTTCTTTTAACTTTATTCTGACTACTATTAGACAATATATTCAGTTTATAAAGGGCCTCCAGCAATTAATAGGCTTTGAACTCTCTCACTTAACCCATTTTACTACCACATATCCTTCTTAAACTGCACAAAATAGTCAAAATAATGCAGCTTGAATACATTTTAAAGGGTGTCGCCGGTACAGAAGGGGTTAATAAATACACAAATTTAAATTCTTGAAACTTGCTATCTATCACAAACTTATACCTTTAATTGTTGCTAAAATTAGAAGATGTTGTGCAGTTTAAGAAGGTCCTATATGTTGTTCAGAGGGCTTATTGAGCTCATGTTCACCCATTTGAGTCCTAGAGGCAGATTATATAAGCTAAATAAAAGTTGTCTAAAGGGTAACCAGAATATGATGAAAATTACGTCATTGTGCTGAAGGGGTTATTATAGATGCTTATATATACTGCTTCAATATCCTTATACACTGTATGGCTTTGTTGTGTGATATTAGTCTGTATACGTCAGACTAATAACACACATAACAAAGCCACTCCAACAGCTTCCTCTGTCTCCAACACCCCTTCTCCCCTCTCTATAACTCTTCAGAAAATAGGAAAAAGTAGAATGTAGCTACGAGGTTTTGCTGTGCTTATCCTCCAATACCTTCACCTGACCTGACCTGACTGTAAACAAAAAATATCCATATAATTACCGGTAGAGTAAATTATGACGTTCGATAATTGCATATTCAGTATTACAGTTTTTCTTGAGTGCATTAACTAAGGGGGTGGTTGGTTTCTGTGGCCTCCCCTTCTCCCTCATGTTAAGCCCCACATAGTTTTCAGATATTAATTATTATGTTCCTTCCAACAACCAACTATACTCCTAAAATCGATTAATGAAATTTACAAACACATGTGGCAGTCCGTGGATTCGAATCCAGGATGCTCACACCGAAAATCAACACCTTATGCATCGCACCACGTAGACAGTTAAAGAATGGTGGACACTGCCTACGATTTATTATGCAACTTCGAATCCTGCATATCAATCTAAGCATGTACACACATCCCAACTGCAACTCACGTAGGCTATGCATATGTGAATGGAAAGAGCAATTAATGGGGCCTTAACCACTAGGGAAGTCCTCTCGATAAATTACCCCTGAACCAATATCAATTATTATGTTCCTTCCAACAACCAACTATACTCCTAAAATCGATTAATGAAATTTACAAACACATGTGGCAGTCCGTGGATTCGAATCCAGGATGCTCACACCGAAAATCAACACCTTATGCATCGCACCACGTAGACAGTTAAAGAATGGTGGACACTGCCTACGATTTATTATGCAACTTCGAATCCTGCATATCAATCTAAGCATGTACACACATCCCAACTGCAACTCACGTAGGCTATGCATATGTGAATGGAAAGAGCAATTAATGGGGCCTTAACCACTAGGGAAGTCCTCTCGATAAATTACCCCTGAACCAATATCAATTATTATGTTCCTTCCAACAACCAACTATACTCCTAAAATCGATTAATGAAATTTACAAACACATGTGGCAGTCCGTGGATTCGAATCCAGGATGCTCACACCGAAAATCAACACCTTATGCATCGCACCACGTAGACAGTTAAAGAATGGTGGACACTGCCTACGATTTATTATGCAACTTCGAATCCTGCATATCAATCTAAGCATGTACACACATCCCAACTGCAACTCACGTAGGCAATCAACACCTTATGCATCGCACCACGTAGACAGTTAAAGAATGGTGGACACTGCCTACGATTTATTATGCAACTTCGAATCCTGCATATCAATCTAAGCATGTACACACATCCCAACTGCAACTCACGTAGGCTATGCATATGTGAATGGAAAGAGCAATTAATGGGGCCTTAACCACTAGGGAAGTCCTCTCGATAAATTACCCCTGAACCAATATCAATTATTATGTTCCTTCCAACAACCAACTATACTCCTAAAATCGATTAATGAAATTTACAAACACATGTGGCAGTCCGTGGATTCGAATCCAGGACGTATTCCCCATAAGTTTGGTGATTCTAAGACCTATCGCTTAATTTCTTTGTCTATAATTAGACCTTTCGTGTATAATTTAGGTGTCATTTATTCCTGGCGAGCGATAGCAAAGCCTGTATTATGGATAGTAACCGGCATCTGGTCTTAGGGTGTTTTTTAAGCTTGATGGAGGTCTATTGAGGAAATGAAGAATACAATAAAAATATAAATAATTAAGCAAATAGATAAGCCCATCCTCGACTTTAACCCCTTCAGCACGATGATGTAATTCTTATCATAATCTGGTTACCATTAGACGGTTTTCTTCAGCTCATAATCTATCTCTAGGAAACAAAGGGGTACATACGATCTCAATATATCCTCTGAATAACATAGGTCCTTCTTGTATGTATGTATGTATGTACTCAGGCCCATTCCCCAATTTTTTTTTTCTTTTTTTTTCTTTTTTTTTTTACTACCAGGTCCTTCTTAAACTGCAAAAAAAACTAATTTTAGCCAGAATCAACGGTAAAGAGGCGTACATCGTGGTGAAGCCTCTGAATTACGGTAATTAAGACGGTAAAGAAGTACAGTCCATTCATTATAGGTGCGCCAATAACTGTGACCTCATAACCTCTGTAACTCCAAAGGGGCTAGATCAAATGGGCTGTACATTCCCACACCTATTCCTGGGCTAACTCTTCCCAAATGGTGATATTAGCTACAATACTCTAGTCGTTTATGAGTTATGGAGGTTAGGGGATGCGATTTCTGGGCTACCTATAATGAATGAACTACTATACAATTAATTATGTTAAGTAAATTACAAAAATATCTAACAGTGTTTTATTGGTACTGTAGTTGGTTATATTTCAGTTGACGGTTAATTGAAGCCCTTAGCATAAGTGTTCTATGGCTTCATCAAGTGAGATTTTGAGTGATTGTTTGCTGGGGCGTTCTGAAAAAAACTAGTAGAAAAGTGTAAGGTAGAGTCATCAGCATATGAATGGATAGGATTGGAGGTACATGCAGTTAAGATCATTAATGAATATTAGAAAGAGAACTGGAGATAGGACAGAACCCTGAGAAACACCGGAGTTAATAGGTTGAGGAAGTGAACGATGGTCGTCCACAACCACAGCTACGGAACGGCCAGAAAGGAAATTAGAGATAAGGGCACAGATGGAGGGATAGAAACCGAAAGGTAATTTAGAAATTAGAGATTTGTGCCAGACTCTATTGAAGGCCTTCAATATGTCTAGCACAATAGCAATGGTCTCACCGAAGTCCCAAAAGGAGAGAGACCAAGATTTAGTAAGATGTGAAAGAAGATCTCCAGTAGAGCGGCCCCTAAGGAAGCCATACTGGGGATCTGAGAGTAGATTATGAGAAGATAAGTACTTAAGGAATTTGAAGTAAGAAGAGTTTCAAAAACTTTGGAGATGCAAGAAATGAGAGCAATTGGACAATAGTTGGAGGGTTGAGAGCAGTCACCCTTCTTTGGCACAGGTTGAATGAGAGCGAACTTCCAGCAAGAAAGGAAGACGTTAGAGGAAAGACATATGGGCGATAAAGTTTACCTAGGCAGGGAGTCAGCACGGAAGAACGTTTTTTGAGTAGCCTACTACAGAGGAAAAATACCATCCGGTCTGTACGCCTTCTCAGTATTAAGTCCAGAGAGGGCAGAAGTACATCCTTAGAAGAGATTATGATATTAAGCATAATTAAGTGATAGGGGGTGGAGAGGGAGGAATAGCACCGGAATCATCCAGGGTGGAGTTTTTAGCAAAAGTTTGAGCGAAGAGTTCAACTTTGTCAGAGGAAGAGGTGACGGTAGCCTAATATCCTACCATCTGTAGGTTATGTTTCAAAATTAAAGGTATTTTATGGTGTGGTGGTTGTAGGTAGGCCTATATAGGTATCCATATTATCTGTAGCTATGTTGTGTTAATATTTTCCAAACAAATCTCTGTATATAATGCTTTCCAATTCATCTGTTTTGACACAAGAGGTGTCTGCTGTTGGATCGCCGGGATCAGTAATTTGGTATTGATATTGTGTTGATCTGTAAGATCTGATCGTTGATCGATATTGTGTGGGGATTGTGAGTGATTATTTGAGCTGGCATGAACCATGCTCAATATGTTAATCGTAACCAACAAGACTCTGGTAGGCCTATAGGCTATAACTAAAGCCGGTATCACACGAGAGTTTTTATAGTCAACATTCGATGATCCACATTTTTCTGGCAACATTTCTGGAATGTTTTGCATTGGTATCGGAAACTAGACTGTTGATAGATGAATTTAGGTGACCGACATATTATACATTTTGACCTCATAAGCTGCCAGACCAGTGTTAAGGATAAATGTTGAGTGAAAAAGTGTTCGTGTGATACCGGCTTAACGTTAGGAGAGTGATAAAATGTATGTAAACAAGCACCCTAAATGTCCTGAAATTATTAGACATGGCTGAGCGTCGCTGGTTACCATGGCAACGAAACCCTGTTACGTTGGAGAGTGGGTCTTCAATGCAAGTATATTTTGGATTAGAGTAGATTAATTTATCTTACAAACTACTACCAATAATATAGATAGACTTATTTTGTAATATATACAACACAAAATAAAGTATTACAGTGTATATAATACTAGTTTATATGTTGCATATGCGTTGTATATGTGTAGACGTAAGTTAGTAACACAACCTTCATTGGCGAACTAACCGACCAACACTTGTAAACAAACCTTGGGTCACGCAGTTGTCTTTCCCCTATTATATTCTTTTACAAAATTGTTCCGCCTCGAAAACCAAAACCCGACATCAGTATTTAACACCATATATCTCTGGGTCCTATCTACTAAGTTATTTCCACCAAACTGAATACATCAACGTTCCTGGAGCCTCAACAATACTTGCTAATTTTGTCTGCATACCACCACACTCGGGCAATTTGGGCAAATATGGGTGGCTTGTGCCTGAAAGAAATATTTGCTTGTTTTCTACTTTCTATATTGTATGTTGGGAGTCTATATATCTGGAATGCAACTCAGGGAAGGTGAGTAATGAATAAAATTACTGTATTGTGTCAATTTGTGTGTTGATACCATAGGCTAATTGTGAATTGTGAAATTATGATTAGGCTATACCGTTGAGAAGTTCTCTTGGTTGCTCTTTTAATAGCAAGGCCACATTGATGATTGATCGAGATTCGGTAATTCTAAATTTGATATTTGTACGCAATATTTGCTGGTTTGTTTTAACAAGGCCTAATGAAAATAAAGTATTCTGAAAGATTTGATCATAGCCTAGGCCCATTAATAATAAGGTAACTTTTTGTCCCCAGAGACCATCCATCCACTATCAAGAAGCGGTGCATCAGTGTCTGCTTCATGACCATCGTGTCCCCGTTTTTTGTCATCTGGTTTGGCAGTAACGACACAGAGGAGGTAAGTTCATTAGGTACGGTATCATTCAAGCAGCCTTTTGCCATGGTGAAAAGTTGCAAACGCTCTCGGCCACGACCGTTATCTCTTTTGGGTTGAGGGGGAGCCAGAGGCGACCCCCACAGGACTTATTGTCATCATTACTGTATAATGTAGGCCTATATATATTGCCAACATATATACTACATAGGGCAAATACCTCTGGCCATGGGACGAGAGCTTCTGCCCAGTAGGCTGTTGACAAATAGTTTTATTATTATTATCATGGGATAGGGCCTAGTTTTGGAGAAAACAAACGGACCGCGAGCGTACAAATGTTGCCGCAAAAGTCTCCTTTAATATTATTGTTTGTTTTCTTAACCAGTTAGCCTTTACAGGGATGTTGGGATGATATTTGATATATGGTACTGTAATGGTTAATGTTAACTTTACTAAGTTTACTTTTCAGTTTTCTTACCCAAACTTTTTTGCTCAGACTTTTGCAATAGATATGGTACGGTACTGATACTGAAACACTATACTGTAGTACCGGTAACTCAAAATGTTTCTCTATGCTTAAAAGATTTCAACAAGGATATTGGGTCAAGTGATGCCTTGAAAGTACTGACAAAAGGTTGAAACTCCTGTGTTTCATATTCCTGTGGTACGGTATATCATACTCAGTTATTTTTTTTTCTCAACAGTATTATTTAGATGTACGTACGGTACAAAGAAATGATAATGTAAAACTTGCAAGATAAACAAACCAAAACAGGGACGACACAATATAAAGACAAAAGAACTAATCAAAATTTATCTATCTATTGCCTGATGCCATGCTTCCCGAAGGGGGGGCTAAATCAAAATAACTATGTGGAAATAACGATTTAGCAAAATAAAATTAATATGATTACATAATTTTATTTATTTTTCAGGTGACATTGTGGCTGCAGATGGGACTGAAGGTTGAAGGTTTGGTGACAGCTCTGGTGCTGCCTATGTTACTAACCTTTATATTGTTCCTGGGTCCTCTGGTACAGTCTCACCTCACTGTGCCTGTTACCACATCACTCACGCTATACATGGGTGAGTTTAAGGGGGATGGGGAGGGTTTTCTGACCCCCCTTCTTCCTCATGTTTATCCCCTTTCGTCTTCAGATTTTAAGACGTTCGGCCCATTAGTTTGGCAGTTTTAAGACCTTTCACCCCATTTCTTTGTTAATATAAAGTCCTTTTGTGCCTTTTAGGTGTCGATTTGTTCCTGGCGAGCAATAGCGAGCCTGAAATACTAGGGTGAACCAGCTTAAGCCGCGACATTTTTCTACCGAAAAATGTACAAATATATCTTGAAGGGGGGGTTAGTTTTTTTTTTTATAAGCTTGATGGAGGTCTAGGGAGGAAACTAATAAAATACTAAAAAGGTAAATATACAGTATACAGTAAGCAAATTAATTAAAATGTAAAACTTGCAAACTAAACAAACCAAAACTGGGACGATACAAGATAAAGGTAAAATAACTTATCAAAATCGCTATGTGGAAATAACGCTTACTAAAATGAGATTTATGAAATAAAAGAACACAATCCTCCCTTAAAGAAACACAATAAAACCTCTTTCAGACTTTATCCTTGTAGCCCCAAGGAACTCTTTAGATTCCTGCAGATACCAAAAGGCCAGTCACAATTATTAGGGTCACCGTTCAGCTTTTGCTATGCATTCCTGAAGGAGGGTAGCCTACCCTAAGGAAATAATGAATGTCTTTGTGGTACCGGTAACTGTTTGACATCACTGGGTGGTGTTAATGTTGCTGTGTAAAGCCGGTATCACACGAGAGCTTTTATAATCAACATTCGATGATCAAAAAATTTCTGGCAACATTTCTGGAATATTTTACCTTGATATCGGAAACTAGACTGATGATCGATGAATATAGGTAGCCGAAAGATGTTATATGTTGACCTCATAAGCTGCCAGACCAGTGTTGAGGGAAAAAACGCTTGTGTGATACCGGCTTTACTGTATCTTGAGGTGGCAAGGTGGTGCTGGATCTGGAGGCTCCCACATAGATAGATATAAATATCGAATAGGATGTCTGTTTTGCGAAATTGACTCTACAACACACCAAATGGAGACAAAGTGAAATGAGAGCTTTATTATGTTGAACTGACTTACAAAAAATCATGATATCACATACTAATTAGATCAACGTTTACAAATACGTATAGGTAAAACTGTCTTACATTAAACATGATGTCACATACCGTACTAATTAGATCAATGTTTACAAATTGAATAGTCTACCACCTTACCTGAGTTTGTACAGTTGGCCGTATAAGTCGTGTCGCCGCTGTCATTACGTTTTGCTTGCTGTATGCTGTATTAGATGTTGAATAGGGTGTGTAAAGATAGAAACATGTTTGTATATCCGACTCGAAACGATGAATTCATGCTTAGATAGTGCTGATACCAATTATTGATAGAAATATATATACTTTGTGCCGCGACATCACTTATTTGGCCGACTGTACCTAACCAAGAACCTTATGTATCTGATTACTGTGTTGGTGGTGTAATGGTTTAGGTGATTATGTTCTGGGTGTGGTGTCTCGAGTTCGAATCCCGGGAGGACCATATGCTTTCATTAGTTTATTCAAGTACATTGGGGTTTGTAATTGATGATTAATGTTAAGAACGGGGTGTTATTTATTCCAGATCCACTATACTGGTACAACACGGCTCAAAACCCCATCTGGTGGAGGAACCAGGTGGTGGCGCCTTTCTCCGAGGAGTTCACCTTCCGTGCCTGCATGCTGCCCATACTGCTGCAATGTGTCACCCCAGGCAACGCTGTGTTCATAGCTCCATTGTTTTTTGGTGTGGGTGAGTACTACAGTAAGAGAGCGACTAATAGTGTGAGAAAGAGAGAGATACACAGAGTGTTAAGGGGGCCCACCTCGTTTTTTTTTTCTCTCTCTTTCTCTGGGATGTATCCATTCGGCCCCATTCAGCCTACTGTTTTAAGACGTTTATCCCCATTCAGGTGTTTATTTTTTCCTGGCGAGCGTAAGCAGGCCAGCATATTTTTATATATGTTTCTGACAGCAGGCTAAATTTGTACATTTTTCGATAGAAAAATATGTCCGGCGAAGCTGGATTTCTCTGTACAATGCTGGCGGAAAAAATTTACACCTAGATTGGAATAAACGTTTTAAAACAGTAGGCTGAATGTAGCCGAATGGATATAAGCCAGAAAAAGAGCAGGTCACCCCCCTTAAGGTGTGTTCGTGTCTGTGTGTGGATTTTTTGTGTATGTCAATAAGAGTAGTAGTATAATCTTGGGGTGCCAATACAGTATTATATTGCCCCATACTGCTGCAATGTGTCACCTCTGGCCAATGCTGTGTTTATAGCTCCACTGTTCTTTGGTGTGGGTGAGTACTACAGTAAGAGAGAGACTAATAGGCGACGCATACAAGTGAGAGAGAGTAGGAGAGGATATGAGAGAGAGAGAGATAGAGAGGATTATGATATTGTAGAGAGAGGGTATGAGTGAGACAGAGTTAAATGTGTTTGTGTCTGTGTGTATGTCAATAAGAGCAGTAGTATAATCTTGGGTGACTATAATTATTATCATGTTGTCCCATACTGCTGCAATGTGTCACCACCGGGCAACGCTGTGTTTATAGCTCCACTGTTCTTTGGTGTGGTTGAGTACTACAGTAAGAGGGAGACTATAGTCTATTCGCTGTAAGTAGGCGAGAAATCATGACTTATATCCTCTGTAACTCAAAAAGGGCTAGAGCAAATTGGCTCTAAATTTGCACATCTATTCCTTGACCGACTCTTCCCAATTGGTAGAAATATTAGCTCGATTACTCTAGTAATTTTTTTAGTTACAGAGGTTAGAGGTCATGATTTCTCGCCTACTTACAGCGAATAGACTATAGTAGGTGATACATACAAGTCAGAGAGAGACAATTTTATACAGTTTAGGAAGGATCTGTGTGAATCATAATGGTAAAGACTATCTCAATTAACGCTCTAACTTCCATATACCCTTCCTAATCTGAATAAATCTTCCAATGATAGCCAGAAAACAGAAAAGAAATGTGTTATCGGTACTTGAAAGGGTTGAACATCTTCCGAGAGAGAGAGAGAGGATTATGATATGGTAGAGAGAGATGAGGAGAGGATATGAGAGAGAGATACAGAGAGTTAAGATGTGTTTGTTACAAGAGAGAGAGAGAGAGGATTATGATATGGTAGAGAGAGGAGGAGAGGATATGAGAGAGAGTTAAGATGTGTTTGTTACAAGTGAGAGAGAGAGAGAGAGAGAGGGGATTATGATAGGGTAGAGAGAGAAGGAGCGGATATGAAAGAGAGATAGAGAGAGTTAAGGTGTGTTTGTTGCAAGAGAGAGAGAGAGAGCTACAGAGAGTTAAGGTGTGTTTGTATCTGTGTGTGCATTTTGTGTGTATGTCAATAAGGGTAGTACAGTGCCTATATCATGTTGGGCATACTGATGGAGGCCACTACAGTTTGTATTGAATACGCTGTCTTCATAGCTCCACTGTTCTTTGGTTTTGGTCTGTATCCCCTTCAGCACCATGCCACCTATTTATCAATGATTCTGGCTACTTCATGCAGTTTAAGAGGGTTTATAAAGGTCATATTTACCCATTTGAGTCGTAGAGGGAGATTGCAAACTAAAGGAAATGGTCTAATGATAACCAGAATATGTTGAAAATTTGTTAATGGTGGTGAAGGGGGTATTAGAGAGAGTACAATATCCCAGGAACCCATTACTTTCCTTGCATATTTGAATAAGCTAGTCGTTGCTGTTCCTGCTGTTCCCCAGGCTGTCTGGCCGAGCAGCCCCAAGGTCCCGAGCAGGGCCAAGGTCATAACCGAGTGCCCCCACAGAACCCTCCCTGCTTACCACTAATAAAGCCCAGGCGATCGAAGCCACTCCAAGGCGTGGAGCTGAGGAGGGTGCGGAAACACCCGGGAAACTAAAGTCCCACCCAAGGCCCTGTGCCCCTCAGCAATTATGAAGGGAAAGCTGAGGGGCACAGGAAATAGGCTAGTAACTGCTATTGGGTAGATGCGTAAGAATCTCCCAATTTCTTGTTGACGTAACATCTTGGCTTGGGGGTTCACCAGTGAATTGAACAGATATATCGGCAAGTTATATCAGAGTCTAGAATCTGCTACAAGTTATAATATTTTGATTGTCTTTAACATTTGTGTAAAGAAAAGATGGATCAAACTAAAAGATTGATAGAACCGTCCAACCCCCATGATGAAATAGGATATAGACAGCACCCACAAGAGAGAGTATGACTGTGTGTTTATTTTACTAAATATATTAATGCCCCTCTATGTCCACAGCTCACCTACACCATGCAGTGGATCGGATAAGACTTGGGATAGATCTACCCTCAGTCATCCTCATGTCATGTAAGTTAATATTTAGCCTTTAATCAATGAAATTCAGTTCAGAAGGGGTTTACTTCTATCAGCAACAAAAGTGATCATATTCTTAACCTTTAACTGTCTTGGTATCATAATGATTTTAGTCCGTTCATTCTAGGTTGGGAAGAACTCGTAACCTCTAACCTCTGTAACTAAAAAAGGGTTAGAGCAAATGTGCTGTCAATTTATACACATATCCCCTAGCCAAGTCGTCTTATTTGGTAGAAATATTATCTTGATTACTCTAGTCCTTTTTGAGTAATGAGAGGTTAGGGGTTACAATTTCTGCCCAACCTAGAATAAATAGACTATAGCACGCTTGATTTCTGTGTGAGTGTCCTAGGTTTGAATCCCAAATGTACCACATGTATTCATTAATTTCATTGATTTTTTTAATTAGGTTTATTTGGAAGTTAATTGGTAGGTTGGTGATATTACAAAAGAATATAATAATCTACCCCCAGTCTAGTTGCCAAAACCAGTGCCAGAGTAAAGTTGCAGACCAAATTTTGATGATAAGTAACACGCTGTTCTTAACATTAATCATCAATTACAAACCCCAATGTACTTGAAGAAACTAATGAGAGTTTATGGTCCTCCCGGGATTCAAACTCGGGACACCCCACCCAGAACATAAGCACCTAAACCATTACACCACCAACACAGTTAAAGGTTGAGTACACGATCACGATTAATATCCATTTTCGAATTTTGGATATACAGTAAATCTAATCATGTACTCAGACCCAACTGCATTATGGAAAGCGTAATGTTTTAGTGAGAGGAAAGAACATAGAATGGGGCCAAGATCACTAAGGACCGGCCTCGCTATACTAGTTCCTGAACCTATAGAAATAAATAACACCCCATTCTTAAGCCGGTGTCACACGAGCGCTTTTTCCGGCAATTTTCGATGAGCAAGTTTTTTCTCGTGCTATTTTGAGGCATTTTTACACCGGGATCGGGAACTAGACTGAAGGTAGATTATGTTAGGAGGCTGATTTCTGATATAACTGAAATGTTAAGCCTACCAGACAACAATTGCCCGTGAAAATTGACTGAAAAATTGCTTGTGTGACACCGCCTTTAACATTAATCATCAATTACAAACCCCAATGTACTTGTTAATAAAAGTTTTCATATGTGAGACCCTCTTAATGCATAATTTTGTTTCCCTCAGGTTTCCAGTTCCTGTACACATCAGTATTTGGCTTCTATTCAGCTTTCCTTTTTATCAGAACAGGTGAGTACACAAAGTTTGGTGACCAGCCAATATGTTTATTCATCTCAATTACTATATGAAATAATGATCTATCTGAACAAATATACTCTCCAATTGTTTCCCGAAAAAAGCATGTGTGTGAGATTGTGAATATGCATTTAACCTGTGATGTCTGTTTGTACAGTCATGAACATTTATATGGTTATCTCAGTTCAAACTTTTGAACCTTTAAAGGCCGTAGCATGGTTGGTAGAGCACTCGCCTGAGGTCGAGGGTTTGAGTCTCAGGCCAGCCAGTGTGTTATTTGGCAGACACCAGTGCTGTGGTGGACGGTGTGGTCTAGCAATCTGTGGCAACTGTTCACTGAAGTCCCTGATACATCAACATCAACATGGTACATCAGGGCACCACCTTAGCCCAGCTCTTGAGCAGGGAGGGTCATTGTGTTTAAAAAATGCATCTTCAAAGCCAAGTGCTATAATAGAGCATTGTATTCTCTCTTTTGCGTTCAGTACTGATTCAAACGGGTGTCCATGTATTATCATAAATATACCGTATATATATAATTTTTAAACCCTACAGGCCACTTCCTACCCCTGTTTGCCGTCCACGCATTCTGCAACCACATGGGTCTGCCGGAGCTGAGGGAAATGTTCCGCAGTACAGGATGGCTGAGATACAAGCTGCTAGCCTGCCATGTCATAGGTCTGGTGGCTTGGTATTTCCTGCTCTATCCTTTAACTGAACCGGAGCTGTATGGTAACACGCGCTATGGGTTGTGATGTGGGTGACGGCGTTCTAGCGTTTGTTTTTTATGAGGTCTAGAGTTTGTTATTTTATTCTGGCTATCGTTAGACAATTTTATGCAGCGGAGGAATGATAGATAAAATAATAATAATAATAATAATAATAATAATAACAATGATAATAATAATACTGTAATATAAATAATAACAATAATAGGAGTCCAGAGGTTTACTAGAATTCCAATGGGCACTCCTATACCGAACAAAATAATTTAGTGATAGCCAGAATTTTATTTTAATTTACAAAGATACACTGACCACACAGACTTTACAATCCAAGCAAGGTGGTCTGGACTTCTTTCTAGTAGAGATAACTGAATCCCAAATAAAGGAAAGTTAAAGAATAGGATAGCACAGAAGAAGTCATCATTACACTCGGTATGGGTTGTAATTTGGGTGACGTTTTTAACCCCTTGTGGGGCGGAGTGTTTTTGGAGATAGTGCAAATTCGCGCGCTCATAGGTCCAAATTTGCTTTATCCCTCGCATGATCAGATTTGGTCACTATAAAGGGTTAAAGGTATGATTTGGGTGGTGTCAAATAGGCCGTAGGTTAGCAGCGTTTTGTTATGCGGTAGTTTCCAAGATTGATGATATGTTACCGTTAGCTATATCAGTCCTTGGTTAGATTCCAGCCTCAGCAGGGTGTCCAACGGAACCTCAGAACTATAGGTAGCGACAACGAACTTGACAATAATCTTGACCCCTTAACTTCTTATAACTCAAAATGAATGAAAGCACTCGAGCTGACATTTCTATCATTTGGGAAGAGCCCACCAGGAAATAGGTGTAGATATTTACAGCCAGTTTGATGTAGGCCCTTTTCAGTTACAGAGAGGCCGGGGATCAAAATTATTATCAAGTTCATTGGCGCTACCTATAACACTGGATGTGGATTGTATTTTGAGTGACATAGTTGAGGCCGTGATTTGGATGCGGTCAATAGGCTCTAGGTTAGCAGTGTTTTGTTAAAGTTGTTTACCTTATATATTACCTTTAGCTAAATCAGTCTTTAAGTTTAGTCACATCTCTATGCTAATCAGTTTTAGCCTAACTTAACTAACCTCATACTCTATCTTGTTTCTTTATTTTGCAAGTTTTACATTATAACCAAGAACACTACAGGTCTTCCTCGATTTATGATTGGGTTACGTTCCTAAAAACCCGATCTGAAATAGACAAATTGTGTAGCGAACTCCTAAATTAAGGGGGTAAATAGGGATGTGTTCTCGGACCAGCCAAAACCCAAACCCAAACACCTAAAAATCTATAATAATATAGTAAATCGGGTTATCGGATAGTGAGGGAGACTTGTAGCCAAAAATACATACAGGTCTCCCTCACTATCCGATGCCCCAATTTACGATAGTATTATAGATTTGTAGGGGTTTGGGTTTGGGTTTTGGCTGGTCCGATAACGCATCCCCATTAATTTTAGGGTTCGCTATAAAAAAAATCTATTTAAAATACTGTATCGGGTTTTCAGGAACGTAACCCAACCGTAAATCGAGGGAAATCTGTACACAAAAATACATTCATACACAGGCAGTTTAGGAAGTACCTGTATAGCAAGGCAGCGTTTCCAATTTCTACCTGGTTACCATGAATACACTTTGCACAATGCCGTTAAGGGGGAGGTAGTCACTTTCTGGACCCCCGTCTCCCTCATGTTTAGCATATACGTTTTTACGATCATAAGACGTTCGTTCCGTTAGTTTGGCAATTTTGAGATATTTCGCCTCATTTCTTTGTCAATATTTAAACCTTTCGTGCCATTTAGGTGTCAATTTTTTCCTGGCGAGCGATAGCGAGCTTGTAATTTTAGAAGGAATCGGCCTTTGGCCGAAACATTTTTCTACCGAAAAATGTACAAATTTATCTTGAATGGGGGTCTAGGGTGTGTGTTTTTTGGTAGCAGTTCCTAGGCTAAGATAATCATACCTCATAAGTATTTCCTGCAGTGTACAGGTCTCCCTCGATTTATGATTGAGTTACGTTCCTGAAAACCCGATCTTGAATAGAAAAATAGTATAGCGAACCCTAAAGTTAATGGGGTAAATGGGGATGCGTTCTGGGACCAGCCAAAACCCAAACCCAAACCCCTAAAAACCTACAGTATAATGATATCGTAAATCAGGGCATCGGATAAAGCATGGGGAAGACAAGATTTGAAGTTTGATTATAAAGCAAAAATACAGAATAGTAAAAATGTTGCGTCTGCTACCGCCGCCGCCAACACCGTGAACGACCGCAGCAGTGCAAGTACTGGCACTGAGCTGGATACACAGGCCTAGTTTGCCTTTTTCCAGAGGATCTACTGTAAGAAACTGTAAGAAATAGTGAGGGAGACCTGTAATGCATCAATATTAGTTCCTTTCAGAGAGAGAGATATTGCATGTTTACGGAATTTGTTTACAGTTCCTCGCAAAAGTTTTGGAAGAAAATTTTAGGAGTTTTTGGGAGATTTTAACTTAAAGTTTTTTTTCTGCATCCCCTTATCCCTCAAGTTTAACCGCAGTAGTTTTGAGATTTTAGATGTGACCCCAGTAGTATGGCAATTTTAAGACCTTTCATGCCATTTAGGTGTCAATTTTTTCCTGTGAGCGATAGCGAGCCTGTAATTTTGGATGAATTGGCCTTTGGCCAGGATTTTTTTCTATAAATTTGTTTACACATTTATCTGAAAGAGGGGTCTTGGGGGTATTTTTTAAAGCTTGATAGAGGGCTAGGGATTAAACTAATAAACTTAACATGAGAGACAAATGTGTCTATTGATGCCTAATGCTTTATGTTCCCATATGTACTAAAAGCAAATCTGACCATGTAATACATGTTGCGGGCTTTGCATTATAATTTTATTTATATTACAGGGTATATATGATGATTATATGATTTATAATTATAATTTGATTTATGGATATAATAATATTGTACAATCAAAGAGTAGGAAAGGTATCAAGTTTATATATCAAGAATGTAGATTAACTATGAATTTGTGTACTGTACAGTCAAAATCAATTGCTTGTCGGCAACCTTTGTCACAGACTATATAATATTTATTTCGTAACACTTTTCTTGACAGCATTCATGTGTTTCTAATAGCCTTTGAAAAAAGTATCTATATATTGTGCAGTAAAGTCCCTGTAACCAGGGCACGCCCTACACATAGGTACACATAGTACTCCAAACAATCCCTCCCCAATCTTGTTTGCAAATATCCAAGGCCTAAAAAATAGAACCACGAACAAAGTACCATTTATTAGGGGCCTGCTAGAAGAAGGAAACGCTATATTTGCGGCTCTCACAGAAACTCACATTAAAGATCAGGAAGATAGTGAGGTATGGATTCCTGGTTACAACCTACATAGGGCGGACAGAACGCATAGATCACATGGAGGTGTAGCCTTGTACATACATGACTCACTGATATGTACTGAATTCCTAAATAACAGTAATGAAGTGGTGGAAATACTTGGAGTTAAAATAGAATCCCTAAATTTAGCAGTTATTGTTACATACAGGCCTCCAGACTCATCCCGAGAAGAATTCAAAACCCAGCTCAACAAAATAAAATCAGAAGTGGAAACCCTGGGGAACCCAACACTAAATATTATATGGCTAGGAGACTAACCTACCAAACATTAAATGGAGACAACTAGAAAACCAGCAAATAACACCGGAGAAGCAAATACTAATACGAGAGAGCTTTTTTAACTTTGTGATTTTTTTAGTCTTACCCAACATATTGCTGAACCCACACGGGAAAACAATATCTTAGACCTGGTCTTCACTAACAACGACTCTAGTACACAGCATTAACATATCGGACACAACATACTCAGATCATAAATTAATTGAGATCAAAACAACCTTAGAAAGTGTACAGACAACCTCAGAATCGAGAAAAAAAACCGGGCCCCTTCAGTAAATTTAACTTCAATAACAAAAACATTAGGTGGGAAGAGGTAAATCAAGAAATGGAGGAAATAGACTGGGAAGATTTAATGGATAACCTGACACCAGCAGAATGTCTAGTCTTAATAACAGAAACCATGACCCAAATCTGTAGCCACCATATACCTGCAGGACAAACAAGATCGGGAAAGGAGGAGGCTGTACAGAAGAAGAAAATTACTCACACAAAGACGCACACATCAAAATCTACAGGATAGGCAAAAGGTCGAAATAGATAGAGAAATTGTGGAAATTGAACAAAGGCTAAGAATATCATATGAACTACAACATATGGAAGAGGAGAGGAAAGCTATTGCAGGTATAAAGGAAAATTCCAAATACTTCTTTTCATACGCCAAACAAAAGGCTAAAACAACATCAAACATCGGCCCACTGAGCAAAGGGGACGGCTCTTTCACAGGGGACAAAAAGGAAATGAGCAAACTCTTAAGCAGGCAGTATGAAATGGCATTCAGTGAGCCTGATGAAACAAAAGTCATCAGAGACCAAAATATATTTTTCATGGAAACCTCCCCCACGGAAACCCCTCAGATGCTGGATATTGATTTCGGTCCAAAAGACATAGAAGAGGCCATTTCCAACATGCCATCCCACTCGGCACCAGGCCCGGACTCATGGAATTCGATCCTAATGAAAAAATGTAAGGAAAACCTCTCAAAACCCCTGGCTATAATGTGGAGAAGGAGTCTAGACACTGGTGACATACCAGATAGCTTGAAAAACGCAATAATTGCCCCACTGCATAAAGGAGGGAGTAAAGCACTACCAAAAAACTACCACCCGGTAGCTCTAACCTCTCACATCATTAAAGTTTTCGAGCGAGTCCTGCGAAGCAAAATTTCAACATTCATGGAGACAAATGAACTACACAACACCGGTCAACATGGGTTCAGAGCGGGAAGATCATGTCTCTCACAACTTTTGGAACACTATGACAAAATTCTTAAAGCGCTAGAAGAAAAGAAAAACGTGGATGTCATTTACACCGATTTTGCTAAGGCATTTGATAAATGTGACCATGGTATAATAGCCCACAAACTGAAAGCAAAAGGCATAACTGGGAAAATCGGACGGTGGATATACAATTTCCTCGTAAACCGAAAACAATCGGTAGCAGTAAACCAAGTCACTTCTGAGCCTTCGGATGTCAAAAGCTCAGTGCCCCAAGGAACAGTGCTAGCGCCCCTTCTGTTCCTCATACTAATTTGCGACATAGATACCAACACCAGACACAGTACGGTGTCGTCTTTTGCTGATGACACAAAATTAAGCAACATAGTAAACACACAAGAGGACACGGACCGACTGCAGGAAGACATGAATGTAGTGTTCCAGTGGACCAGGGAAAACAACATGCAATTCAATGAGGAAAAATTCCAATTAATACGGTACGGAGATAATAATGGTGTTAAAGAAATTACAAATTACTTAACAGAATCTAACCACATAATAGAACGGAACGACAGTGTGTAAGACATTGGGGTATTAATGTCTGAAAATATGGGTTTCAAAGTACATAACCAGGTCAAAGTGGCGGCTGCGAAACGTCTAACGGGTTGGATTCTGCGTACTTTTAAAACACGCGGTGAATTGCCTATGATAACGCTCTTCAAATCTCTAGTGCTACCGCGGCTTGAATACTGTAGCGTATTAACATCCCCATACAAAGCAGGTGAAATAAATGACGTAGAGAGTGTACAAAGAAATTTCACTTCGCATATAAGTTCGATAAAACATCTACACTATTGGGAGCGTTTAAGAGCACTGAATCTGTACTCACTGGAACGTAGAAGAGAATGTTACCTAATAATATACATGTGGAAAATCGCAGAGGGTTTAGTACCAAACCTACATACTCCGATAGTCATGAAATTCAGTGATAGGAGAGGCTGGGAATGCGAAATCCCCCGGATGAATAACAGGGGTGCTATGGGCTCTCTGCGAGAGGGCTGGTTATCACACAGAGGCCCACGTCTCTTCAACAAACTCCCACGGCGAGTAAGAGACATGAGGGACATCTCGTTAGACAACTTCAAGAGAGCCCTAGATGTCGAACTGCAAAAAGTGCCAGACGAGCCCATCATCGCAAGGGAGCGAGCTGTCGCTTCAAACAGTCTACTGCATCAAATCACCACCCATAACGAGGGGCGTCGCGCTCCTTGGTGCCGCTAGAAGAGCGGCGAACACATCCAAAGGTATCCAAAGGTATCCTAGCCCTGTCAATCAAGGGTTGAACAGCGTTTTAAACAGCATCATCATCATAGACCGAGTGCTCCACACTAAGCGCGGTTCTGGTCTCACGTCATAATGGCGGCATTCCAGGCAACCCTGTTAAGAGCTGCCTCACTTGTCAAGTTGTTTGATTTAAGATCAGACCGCAAAGTCCGATCCCACGTCTTTCTTGGTCCGCCCCTTGATGCAGCTTCCTCCACATTCATGGACTTTTTATTTTGTAAATGTGTAGAGTTTCCCTCTCTAGATCTCTCACTTATTAACATCAAAGGTTTTGGGCCAACGATTGATTTTGACTACATTCTAATGACAATGGTTGATCTTGATAGACCTCTGTACTGTAATTATGTTTGTTATTACTGCACTTTTGTAATATGCTTAACCCTTACTGTACCAGCGACGGTATACAGCCGTCAGTACTATGCGGTCCTTGTAACTGCCCGTATCGAGCGGTACCAGGTATCGTGACTTATACGCACTGCTCTGAGACCTTGGTAACACTTCTCGGCCTGTATCCAAGCCTGTGGGAGCTAGCTCGGACAGTATTCCTCCATTTTTCGGGGCGAGAGTGTATTCTCTCTTGACTCTGAAGCCATTTTTGCCACAATGCTTGGTACTGGAGGGTACATTTATAGTAATACCCTCTGGTACAGTAGGGGTTAATCCCTTCAGCATGATCATTCTTTTCTACCTTTGATTCTGGCTAAAATTATACCATTTTATGCAGTTTAAAAAAGACCTGGGTTATTCAGAGGGTATATTGACAGTATTTACCCCTTTTAGTCCTAGAGATAGATTTACTGTATAAGCTAAATGGCAACCAGAATACGATGAAAACTACGTCATGGTGCTGAAGGGGTTAATAGAGAGTACATTCAAAGGCTCCACATTTAATAATCAGTTACATACATACATACATAAAATTTTAAGACTGAGTGTTCCACACATCAGTGCAGTTTCAGTCTCTTGTCCTAATGGTGGCGTTCCAGGCAACCCTGTGAAGGGCTGCTTCACTTGTCAAGTTCTTGGATTTGAGATCGGCGCGTATAGTCCGATCCCAGGTCTTCCTTGGTGCAGCTCCCTCCACAATCACAGACCTGCATTTTTTCACCCAATTTTGTTCATCCATTCTCTCCACATGTCCATACCATCCCAGTCTACTTGTACGCATCACCTCGCTAATACTCTTTATACCTAAACGTCTCCTCAGCTCAACATTTGTTATTCTATCCTGTAGCCTGGCCCCACACATCCATCTCACCATTCTCATCTCATTACGCTCCATTCTGTTGACATCCTCTACTTTAACGGCCCATGTTTCTGAGGCATACGTCATTGCACTTCTAACACATGAGGCATACACCTTTCCCTTCAGGGGGAGAGGCATTCTTTTCATGGTCAGGATTGGCATCAATTCTCTGAACTTCCCCCAGCCACACGTAATTCTAGCAACAGTGGCAGCCTCGGCCCCACCACCGGCAGAGATGGTACCTCCTAGGTAACAAAACTTGTTCACCAGCTCCAAAGACTCATTTCCAAAATTCACAGCCACAGGATCATCACTTAACACAAGCTCACCTTTGCACACTACGCACTCAAATTTCTCTATTTCTGACTTATCCTTCGGCAGGGGCCCCTTTATTCTACTACAGCGCTTACTCCCATGGTGTACCCAACATCGACAGATGCTACATTGAATTGAGTTAACGCCCACTCCCTTTCCACACACTGCACATGGGTATGCACCGCTCTTTTCCACATTGCCTCGTCTCAATCTACAATGCATAACCTTGGTTTTGTTAATATTGACTCTTAAACCCTTGCTCGCCATGCCCTCTCTCCACTCTCTGAATTTGACCTCAGCATCCTGCATACTGTCAGCTATTAGGACTAAATCGTCTGCATAAAACAGTTCCAACGGGAGTCCGCCTCTAAAAACTCTAGACAGCGCCTCCAAGACCATAATAAAGAGGAGGGGGCTTAACACTCAACCCTGATGGACTCCAACACGGACTGCGAACTCATCACTCAGTACACCCTTCACCCTCACCGAACTTCGCGAATCCTCATAGATCTTCATTATCACACGCACCAGCCACTCTTCCACACCAAGTTTCCTCATAGCCCACTGCACAACATCTCTAGGTACCCTATCAAAGGCCTTCTCCAGGTCCACAAACACAAAGTAAAGATCCCTGCCTTTTAGTAAGTATCTTTCCTGTATCTGCCTGACTATGAAGATAGCATCGGTTGTACCACGTCCTGGCATAAAACCAAACTGCATATCATCAATAGAGATGCTTTGCCTGATCAAACCCTCAAGGACTCTCTCACAGACCTTCATGATTTGGTCAAGCATTTTCAGGCCCCTATAATTTCCTCTATCTAGCGCATCCCCTTTTCCTTTGTATATATTTACTATTACACTTTTGAGCCAATCCTCTGGGATTTTCTCATCTTTAATAATGGTGTTTATCAACTCAGTGACTAAGTTTACACCAATCTCCCCTGAGGCTTTTATCATCTCAGCGACAATGTCGGAGCAACCTGGAGCTTTACCGTCCTTCATTTTATTGATTGCGTCACTCACTACAGCTGGTGCTATCAAAGGAGGGGGCCCAGATATTGGTTTTTCGATACTAAGCTGTTCCTTATCCCATTCAAACTCTACATTTAGCAATCGTTCATAGTGTACCTTCCATGCTTCTCTGATTTCATTTTCTGCATACACAATCTTCCCATTATCATCTCTAACACACTGTTCACCTATAATATCCCTACTGTCATTTTTAACTCGCCTAGCTAGGTTGAAGATCCCATTGCGATTGTCAGTGTTACACACTTGTTCGAGGACCAGGTCCTTAATGCGATTTTTAGCATTGTAAATAACTCTTTTGGCAGTTCGTTTAGCTGCCTGGTATTCCTCCCTGCTGCCTCCTTTCTTCCATGCTTTGAAGCATCTCCTTTTCTCTTTCACAGCATGTTCTACCTCATCGTTCCACCACCAAGTGGTCTTATTCCTGGGGTGACCCTTTGTTTTCCCACAGACTTTGTCAGTGGCAGCGATAAGGCTATGCTTAAGAAAGTTCCATTGGCTATTTACATCGTTAGGCCTAGCTTCCTTATTTCTATTCATTTCCTCCAGTTCATTATGAAACCTATCCCTAACTTCCTTGTCCTTCAGCAGCCACACTTTCCTTTTGGGTATGTAAACCTTCTTGCGCTTAGGACCTCTGTATAAGCTCATGTCGCACACAAGTAGCTTATGCTGGGGGATACATTCTTCACTCGGGATGACCTTTACATCTCGAACTAGTTTCCAGTTTTTCCTGTTAACCAAGAAGTAGTCTATCTGGCTACTGGAGACCCCAGAGTTATATGTGATCAGGTGGCTCTGTCTTTTCTTGAACTTTGTGTTACACACAACCATGTTGAGTGCAACGCAGGACTCCAATATATATTCGCCTTCTAGATTTCTCCTTCCGTAACCATTTCCTCCATGTACCCCCTCGTATCCATCTGCAGATGCTCCCACGTGACCATTGAGGTCCCCCCCCACGATTGTTATTTCGTTCTCCGAGAGGCCTGAAATGACACTGACGGTGTCATTCCAGAAGTCCTCTTTTATCTCTTTCTGTAAACCAGCCTGTGGGGCATATGCAGATATCACATTCAGAATTCTTTCACCAACTTTCAACTTCAAAACAATCAGCCTTTCACTAACTCTCGTAATCTGAAGCACACTTTCCGCCAGCTCTTCAGCCACCAGAACACCCACTCCTCCTTTTGCTTTATCAGTCTCCACACCCATCCAGTATATCCTATATCTTTTCCTCCTTCCGACAATCCACTGTACCCCATGCCTCTTCCAGAGTTTTTCCTGGGTACAGCAGACGTCCACTCGCCTCCTCTCACACATCTCAGCCACTTCATTCGCACGCAGATTCAAACTACCAACATTCACACTAGCAAGTCTGAGTTTGTGGGGGGCATTTGTCATTGTCCTGTGCGGTTTTGTTTCATCGGACTTACGTTTATTTTCTTTGATTTTAGTCATAGTTAGGTTATACAATAACAGCATTATTTATCTTCTCTATATTACTATAACCCATCCCAAATATGTAGGCCAGAAATTGTGAACCATCTCTTCTGTAACTCAAATAGGTCTAGAACAAATGGACTGTAAATGTTCTCACCGATTCCCTGGTTAACCCTTCCTAATTGATAGAAATATTAGCTCAATTACTCTAGTTGTTTGTGAGTTATAGAGGTTAATGTTCAAGAGTTTTTACCTACTTATTTGGAACAGGGTATACTTTATTAATTATAACGAGTATAGAAATTGTGACCCCCAAGTCTTGTCATTTGGGGAGGAACGGAGGAAATGGGCCGTAACCCCTTGAGGATTATGATGCATTTTGACGTTTATTCTGGCGATCATTAGACAATATTTTTCAGTTTAGGAAGGATATGTTACAGTCACAGGGTTGATTGAAACTGTCTTTACTCTTGTAACTCCCAGAACTGTCGAAACGCATCATAATCCTATAGGGGTTAAATTTCCACACCTATTTACTGTATCATTCTATCCAAATGGTTGTTGTTGTTGTTGTTGTTCCCCCCCAAGCTGCCTGGCCGAACAGCCCCAAGGCCCCGAGCAATTCCAAGGCCATAACCGAGCGCCCCCACAGAACCCTCCCTGCCGACCACAATAAAGCCTGGGTGACCGAAGCCACTCCATGGCGGGGATCTGAGGAGGGTGCGGAAACGCCCGGGAAACCAAAGCCCCACCCAGGGCCCTGTGCCCCTCGGCAATTATGAAGAGAAAGTTGAGGGGCAAGGGAAAAATGTGACACTTTGGCTTCCAATCTTGGTAGATTGGGAGGTCAATCCACGGAAGAGATGCCGTCACTTGAGATCTAGAAAATATGTAAGTAAAAGGAACAGTCAGAGTAAGCTATGGGTATGGCAGAGATTGCTCAGCTCTCACTCTGATAGACCAGCCCATCACCACATGACTAGAACCCAATCCTCTCAGCATCAGCTAGGAAAGGCCCTAGAATGCCGCCTTTGGCGGGGGGATAGCTCCCCTATTTCAACCCCTTTCGGGGTTGGGCACCCACCTATCCAAATGGTAGAATAATGGCCCTGGTTCTTCAGTCCTTTTTGAGTTATGATAGAAATTGTGACCCCAAATCTTGTAACTCAGGGAAGGCTGAAGCAAATGGGTCTTAAATTTCCACACCTATTTATTGTATCACTATCCAAATGGTAGGAATATGATCTTGGTTCTTCAAGTCCTATTTGAGTTGCAATAGGTTAGGTCAGGATTTTTAGTCTGGTCTTAATGAACAGACATTTAAGCCGGTGACACACAAGCGCATTTTCTAGCAATTTTCGAAGAGCAAGTTTTTTCTTGTACTAGTTTGAGGCTCTTTCACATTGGGCTCGGAAACTAGAGGTAGATTATGTTAGGTAGTTTAAGTCTAATGGAACTTAAATTTTGAAGGGGGCAGACTACAATTGCCCGGAAAAATCGCTCGTGCGACACCGCCTTTATGCCATGAATATATTTGCAGTGCTGTATGTGTATATAATGCTTTAATAGGAGAGAAAGAGAGTGCTCACATGTTGTACTCTTTTATCACATATTCAGGAAGTTAGACTATCAATCAATCCTCTGTACAAGTATTGTCACATTTACTATGGTACCTATTAATTGCTTCAGAATGTTCCTTGTGTGACAGGGATTTGCAAGCCGGCGACACGTTCATTAGTTTTAGCGTTGAATTGTGTCCGAGTCTGGAATCCAAATTTTGTACGCTTCTTACTAATTGCTTTTTAATATGGCATGAGACTTTAAGGCATATTTTGGTACAGTCAGAGAAAGCAAATGGAACCAGAGATTTGCTCTAACTTTCTATCATACCACAATTTCTGTCAAATAATGCTTCCTGGTTTGGTACTGCTTACATCTTTAACCCCTACTGTACCAGAGGGTATTACTAAAAATGTAACCTCCAGTACCATGCATTGTGGCCAAAATGGCTTCAAAGTCGAGAGAGAGCATCCTCTCACCCCGAAAGCTGGACGTGTACTGAGCCAGCTCGCCCGTGGGACCTTAGATACACTCTGAGAAGTGTTGCCAAGGTCTCAAAGCAGTGTTTACAAGTCATGGTGCCAGGTACCGCTCAGTACAAGGACCGATTATTACTGACGTACGGCGCTGGTACTGGCGAGTTACTTTTTTACTGTTGGCCATTGTATGTTGCTGGTACAGTATGGGTTAATAGTAGGGATAATGCACTGTTTTATGTTCATTATGGACTGTCAAACAAATCTTGGATATTCAGATATCTTTGCATTTCTTTGGCTGAAACGAAAATGCTCTAAGCCGGTGTCAGACGAGCATCTCGAGCTGAATTGAATCTCATTAATTATTTATCTGTTTTCATTTCGGAGGTTCAGTTAATCAGTTTGAGGGCTCAAAGCGTATCAGAATTTAAGACTGCAGCTGTACCTTAGCATAATATCTCATGTACTTGAGCCTTAAATCAATTGTGGATTAAAAGTGCCGTTAGTGTTTTGTATAAGGTTTAATACTGATGTAGATATTCTGTGTTGTGGTGCTGTCTATGGTTTCCATAGGGCCAATTTTTCTAGCATAATTTATATTTTTATTATTTTCATTATTTTTCCTAGATGTGTGTGATTTTGTGTTTTGTTTTGTTTTTCTGATGTGTTTTGATGTCCCTGTTCAGGCTCTGTCTCGAGTCGGCAACCCCCATAAAAAAAAAAAAAAAAAAAAAAAAAAAAGGGAAGATGCCAGAGTATATGCATACATGCATTATTTGTTGGCACATTGGTAGCACACTTTGCCTACAACTGAGAGTACTGTCCATACCTGGGTTTGCTTCCTGGCCAGGGCGAGTCGAATGGGCAAGTCTCCTAACATTCGATACTTCTGTTTACTTATAGCACACATGTTGTTGTTCCCCAGGCTGTCTGACCAAACAGCCCCAAGGTCTCGAGCAAGGCCAAGGCCATAACCGAGCGCCCCAACAGAACCCTCCCTGCTTTACCACTAAGAATGCCCAGGTGACCAAAGCCGCCCCCAGGTGAAAAGCACACAAGTCTGATGCCTTGCTTCCACAAGAAATTCCCCGGAGGGGATGGCCATGGCAGAAATGCCTCCACTGCCTACTCCAGTGCTATATCCACCTTTTTTATTAAGATCATTGTTCTGAAGAGGTGGATGACTGGTCCATATCTCCAGAGGCTGATTAGTGAAGGATGGGGTTATGGGGTCGCCACATTATTATTTTGCTTAAGCGTTGTTTCCACATAGCGATTTTGATAAGTAGTTTTGTCTTTTTACTGTGTTCGTCCAAGTGTTAATTTGTTTATTTTGCAAGTTTTACATTGTAATTTATCTAGCAGTACAGTAAATAGGAACTTGGAGTTAGTGGACCTTTGTGATGTCCAATCTGAGAAACTGTCGTATTATGTAATTCTATAAATAAGATAGGGATATACGTGTCACAAGATTTTGTTTTTTAGAAATAACCCAAAAATAGATGAACGAAAAAATGGCCCTAGAACTAAACTATGTCATTAGTATTTTGTAAGGTTTAATACTGATGTAGAAGATCTGTGTTGTTGGTAGAGAGTTTAGTGTTACTCAAAACATATTTCTGTGCTAGAATCTATTGACTATATTTTTGTTTTGTTTTTTTATTTACTTCCGTCAAAGTTCCCTACAAAATAGGGATTTTTTGTTTTATATATATATATTTATTTGTTTAGTTTATTTATATATTTTTTATTTGTCAAACTATTTAGCTAAGAAATTACAAATATATTACCTCTACTTAATCCTGGATGACCTAGATATGTGTGATTTTGTGTTTTGTTTTGATTTGTTTTTCTAATGTGTTGTGATGTCCCTGTTCGGGTTCTGTCGCGAGTCGTCCACCCCCTTAAAAATAAAATAAAGGGAAAACTGGGGTAAGTGCCAGAGTATATACATGCATACATACTGTTATCTATCTATATCTATCTATATACTCAGGCCCAATCCCCACATTTTCTTTCCTTTTTTCCTTTTCCTGTTTTTTTTTTTTGGGGGGGGGGGGGGGGCTCAAGACCGAGCCAGAATAGGGACAACAGAAAACAATGAACACCCAAAAACAAAATACAAATTCACACACATCTACACACATACATACATACTTAAATGGACCCCCCTGTTACTACTCTCCTTGACGCGGTTGGGGGGCTTCGGGGCCGGCGACAGGGGCTTGATGGGGGATGGTTGTGGACATTTCCCTTCCTATCTCCCCTCGAGCTTTCGTCCTCAGCTTGACTAATTTTGAGTAGTTTTTCTTTCCTCATTCTATGTTTTTCCCCTTCTATTCTTATTCTGTCCCATCCGGCTGTCCTCGGGCAGCCTATATCTCATGTCTTCCTGGCCTGGCTAGGTGGTTGACTCCTGACCCGTTTGTCTCTTCGGTTGCTGATGTGGCCGAACTGACTTATTCCCTTCGGTAATGCATTTTTTGCTTCTCGATGTGATTTTTTGTACCTTCGACCTGATCTTTCATTCTTCGCCCTGATCAGTTCTTGGTTGGTGTTGCGGTGTAGCAGTTTTTGCCTCATCCTTCGGCCCTGCCCTATAAGAGCTCGGATGTGGAGCTCATGTGGTCCGGCTGAACTGATGAAGTGGCGAGAAATGTCTGCGTGTCTTCACCTTCCTCGATTTGTTCCCCTACTGCCCTTCCCTATCTATCTTGACTCGTTTAGTTATATATCTTGATCGAATCCTTCGGGCCAGCCCTATGAGAGTTCTTTTATGGAGCTCAGTGGTCTGGTTAACCCTTCCTACCCGGTCTGTCTTAGGTAAGGACAGCACGAAAGAAGGGCCGCTACCCGGTATGCCTTATCTAAGGCATGAGCTTAATAGCCTAATTAAGCTTGGTCCGAACGCCGTGCGTACGACGTATGTCAACAAACCCAAGCGTTCGTCACCGCACCTCCCAAAACAAGAAGGAGAAGACTCCTCAATGTTATTGTTCTGACGTCATGACGAAATTAGTGTCTAAAAAGCCCCCATATTGGCAACATCTCTGCAATATTGGCTCCACTGAAATCGTCATCACAACTGAACCAGTTGACTTACAGAGCTCTACTCAATGCCAAAATACAGATTGAAACCCGCACTACGATTATAGATGAGTGGAAAACTTCTAGCAGTGAAAATAAACATAAATACGGTAGCCTAGGCCTAGACGTTTTTCAGCCATATCGCCCGGGTAGGGGCGACCGTCATTTGGTAAGACAGCCCGGGGAGGAAGGGTTAAACTAATATTTAAAAAATTTAAAAAACATTAAATGGATTATTTGTAAATAATTAAACTATAGGGATAAATATTGCAACCTATAGCCTACTCCAGCTTCATTTACAAATCTCAATATCTGATTTTGTACAAATGAAGGCTAATTTGAGTACAAAGCCACACAAGGAAAACATCATTTGTCAACCAATTCATAATAATGTTTTAGCTGATTTCATTAATTTTCATAATCCTAATTTGAGCTTTACTTGATTTAAATGATTGTTTACTTGAGTGCAATCTTCTTTTTAGATAATAATATATTTCTTTAATATATTAAGCTTTACACATGTTTCCCACAATCTTCATTTGGATTATTCCACTCTGCAAGGGTTGTTAATTTAGTGCGCCTTTTTTGTTTACCAATGGGTGACCTCACACGGAGCACATGTCCGCACTTAATTATCCAATTCGTTGGATTGATTGGTAGATGCGATCCTTAGCGAAAACTTCAAAAATCTTGCCAGGGCCCATTAATGTAAATTAAAATAATTTATATTTCTATCTGTTGGTTTTGGATGATGACATTGAACAAATTATAATGTAAAACTTGCAAAATAAACAAACCAAAACAGGGACGACACAATTTAAAGATAAAAGAACTTAATCAAAATGTTGGCTTTTTGATAAGGTCAAGAAAAACTCCCCTGGGACTAAGGGTGTCCTCCATATTTAGTGGAGGAAAAGAATATGCCCCACGTATTCTACTGCGTGTCGTACAAGGCCACTAAAAGGGAGAATAACATACATACAAGTTTAACCCTCGGAATCCGGGAGGCCTCATATGAGGCAAAAACAAATATTGGCAGGAATCCGGGAGGCCTCATATGAGGCAAATTGCGCGGCTAAAAATTGCCGCTAAAATCATCATAACTCGGCAACCACGCGTCATAGCGATGTCATCTTAACGGCAGTCTACAGACAACAAACAGTTCTACAATTTGCAAAAATATTGGCTGCTCTAGGTGGTCTCAATCAGTAGCTACTGAATTATGAAGCTTGACTGTACGAAAATGGCCCCGGACACAGCGACCGGGATCATATGAGGCTCCCCGGATCCTATGGGTTAAAGACCGTTTTGTCCACAGAGAATGTGGCTACAATCTTGCTTCCTAAATGGCGGCTTTCCAGGCGCTCCTGTCAAAGTCTGCCTCTGTTGTCAAGTTCTTTATTTTAAGATCGGACTGGAGTACCCGAGCCCGCGTCATTCTAGGTCCACCCCTACTCCCAGCTCCCCCCATGTTCACAGTCGTTCATAACGTGCCGGTGAGATCCGCCTGCAACGGTGGCGCTGCTGGGAGAGCTGCGGATGGAGGAAACTGACCTCCCCTGTTGCCCCCTCACAAATATATCTAACTATACCCTACCTCCCCCCGGGGAGGTGCGGCTCCAGGGACTACCTGGAGAGGTGCCATAAGAGGCATCTTGGGGCTACTACAACAACAACAACAACAAACCCTGTGCCACATTATAAGCCACTTATCACATGACTGGAACTCAAGATCCGCCTGTGTGGGGTCGCCGATTATCCCTATTTTACTGTACAGAATATTATAGTATGTTTATTTCCAGCTGAGGTTAAATTAACCCTTTGTACCTTACTTCTCGATACTTAACGAAATAATGAACTTACTGTTTCTGCATCATATTAGAGCCAAGTTATAATTATCAACATATATTGCTACAATTTTTTTGTGATAGGTGAGTACTGAGTACTAATGCTAAAGCATTAGACAGTTGAGTACAGTACATGATTAGATTAATATCCAGTATTCGATAAACGGATATCAATTGTGGTCATGTGCTGTACTGTACAACTGTCTTGATGGTGTCATGGTTAGAATGTTTAAGATCTGTATGTGGTAACCCAGGTTCGAATCCCGGTAGGATCACATGCTTTTATTATTTTCATAGGGAGGGGTTTGGTGTTGGGAGTGAAATAAATAAAGTTTAAATATAGACTTCAATTTACCGTCAACTGGAAAAACAGAGCGCAGTCTTTTCTGTATTCCATAATATCCATAACCTTAATTTGGATTTTTCCCAGAATAAAAAAAATTGTATTTGTTATGTTAGAATATGATATTTGATTTGATATTGAATTACTTTAGTATTTTTTTTATCCAAGATATATTGTCATATATATGTTGTAAAATTCCTTGCTCTACTATCTATTGTTATCTCTTATACTATTGCTATTTACATATTATTTTTTTTATATTATTATGAGTTATTTTTCAAAGAAAGTTTCGCCATCTTCATCTATCTATCTATTGCCTGACGCCGTGATCCCCGAAGGGGTGGCCACGAACGAACCGCCCCCATGCACCTCTGTCCCCAGTCAGTCGACGCCCCTCCCCCCAACCAGCACCGCCTTCGTTCATGTAGTTCCTCACTCCATCCTTCCACCTCATATTCGGTCTACCTCTCCCTCTCTGTCCCTCCACCTCGCTCTCGTACACCCTCTTAGTCATTCTCTCGCTTTCCATACGTTCCATATGGCCGAACCATCTCAAGTTGTTCCTTTTCACACTTTCCAGCACATCTACCTCCACACCACACCTCTTTCTTACTTCCTCATTAGTCTGTCTATCCCTCCATGTAACTCCGCACGCACTCCTTAAGTAATTCATTTCCACTGCTCTCACTCTTGGTCTGAGTCTCTCAACCAACGTCCATGCTTCGCTTCCGTAAGTCAGTGTCGGGATTACCACACTGTCATGCAAGGACTTCTTCACTTCCATACTGACCACCCTATTTCTTGTTACTGCTTTTAGCGTTCCTACAACCCTCTTCCCCTGTTGTACCCTCTCCCGCACCTCTTCATCCATAGTCCCATCTTTACTCAACACACTGCCCAGATACTTAAGAGTTGACGATCTCCATAGCCTGACCGTTCAGCTTCACCTCACACTCTGTGACTTCACCCCTTTCGAAGACCATAACCTTGCTCTTCCCCGTATTTACCTTCAAATTCCGTTTTTCGCACACTGTTCCAAACTCATTTACCAGACCCTGCAACTCCCATTCATTATCACTCATCAGAACTGTATCATCCGCAAACAGCAGTATAGGTAGCTTCCACTCAATTCCCTCCCTTTTCAGCAATACACCAACATCCACTGCTCTTGATAGTATTTCTTTCATGACTCCATCCATATATACAGTAAACAACCACGGGGACATCACACACACCTGTTTCAAACCAACTTTCAGGTCAAAGAACTCTCTCTGCTCACTCTCCACACGTACTGCCGCCTTTGCACCCTCATACATGCTCTTCACTGCTTTCAGCAACTTGCCCTCTACTCCGTATATTCTAAGTACTTTCCACAAACCTTCTCTATCCACTCTGTCATAGGCCTTCTCCAAGTCCATAAAGGCAACATACACCTTTTGTTTCTTCTCCAGATACTTCTCCACAACACAATTCAGGGTAAAAATCTGATCTACACATCCTCTTCCCTTCCTAAAACCTCCCTGCTCATCGCCTATCCATTTCTCCGTTCTCACTCTCTCAATCACTACCCTACTGTATACCTTCCCTACTACGCTTAGAAGACATATTCCTCGGTGGTTACCACACACTCCTCTTTCCCCTTTGCCCTTATATAGGGGGACTATTAAGCCAGTCTTCCAGTCATCGGGTGCACTCCCCTTCTCCCATGCTAGTTTGCACATTTTCCATACCCATTCTATCACTATCTCACCACCATACCTCAACCATCTTCATATTGATGATTATTATTTTTTTTTTTTTATTATTATTATTATTATTATTATTATTATTATTATTATATACAGTATTCTAGAATGCCTTGCTTATTAAAATTAAACTAATGTTATAGATAATTTCACCAACAAAATCCTATTAGTTTGTTATGTGAATAGTATCTAATGTATAGTATGTATAGTTATAAAATTATTCTATAGTGCCACAATTGTTTATTATAAGACAGTGTTATGGTATGATTTTCCCCTTTAACCCCTTCTGTACCGGCGACGTCTTTTCAATTTTTGGTGGTGTAATGGTTAGAGTGTTTAAAAATTTGTGTGTGATAACCCAGGTTCAAATCCCGGTGGATCACATATATGCTTTCATTAATTTCATTGGAGGTGTTTGCTGTTGGGGTGAAATTAATAATATATAGATTATTGTAGCTAGGTTTAGACAATTTTGTGCATTTTAAAGAGGATCTGTGGTAGTAAAAAGGGCTAAGAGAGATACTATGAACCTGTTAATTGCCTCGTGTGACGGCGTCTCTTCCGTGGATTGACCTCTCAATCTACCAAGATTGGAAGCCAAAGCATCACATTTTTCCTTTGCCCCTCAACTTTCTCTTCATAATTGCTGAGGGGCACCGGGCCCTGGGTGGGGCTTTGGTTTCCCGGGCGTTTCCGCACCCTTCTCAGCTCCCCGCCATGGTGTGGCTTCGGTCACCCAGGCTTTATTGTGGTAGGCAGGGAGGGTTCTGTGGGGGCGCTCGGTTATGGCCTTGGCCTTGCTCGGGGTCTTGGGGCTGTTCGGCCAGGCAGTCTGGGGAACAACCTATTAATTGCTGGAGGCCCTTTTTAAACTGCACATAAATCGTCTATTAGCAGCCAGAAAAAGTAAAAAAGGCGGCGCCGGTATAGAAGGGTTAAGGGCGGTCACCGGCTTTTTTTATTTTTCTATCCTTTTCTCTCTTTCCCTGGCTTGTATCCATTCAGCCAACTGTTTTGAAACGTTTATTCCCATCCAGGTGTCGATCTTTTCCTGGCGAGCGATGGCGAGCCAGCATTGTTTGTCAAAAAAAAAAAAAAAAATATATATATATATATGCTGGCTCGCTACCGCTCGCCAGGAATATATTGACACCTGGATGGGGGTAAACGTCTTAAAACAGTAGGCTGCATGGGGCCGAATGGATACAAGCCAAAGAGAGAGGGAGAGAATGAGAAAAAAAAGAGAGGTAGGCCCCCTTAAATTACTGGAGGGTTTTGATTGTGATTTTTTTAGATGTATTGTCTGATGTGCAGTAATGTTTATTTAGGATGAGTTGTTGTGGGTAATTACAACATTTATGAAATTCTGGCATTTACTTTATATTTTTATTGCTTAACCCGCTCTGTACCAGTGACGTGTGTTATATTTTATTCTAGCTTTATTTAGACAATATTAGGCAGCTAAGGAAGGATCTGTGGTAGTCAGTAGGGTTGGTTGAGATAGATTGAAGCCTTATTATTTCTAGAGGTCCTTCCTAAACTGATTACAAATCGTCTAATAGTTGCCAGAATATATTGAATAGCGATGTCACCGGTACTGTACGGGTTAATGAGGGACTTTCAAACTTTTATAATCACCATGTGTCGTCCCTGTCATCTGTGCCCTATAAAATGTTTATTCCTCTCGCTTAGGCATTAGGCTGTTTATAGTGCAGTTGGGTATGATTAGATTAATATCCCGTATTCGATAAATGGATATAAAATGTACAAATTTACCTCAAAGGGGGTCTTGGGGGTATTTTTTAAAGGTTGATGGAAGTCTTAGGAGAAAACTAAGAAATAAATTAATATATAAATAAATAGACCCCCAAAAATAACCACTGTCCCCTTAAGTGGTGGGAAGACAGCTGATGGTTGAAGGTTTGAAAGTCTCCACATTAATGAATTTGGTGGTGCTTATTATATCAGGTTAACATAAACTACAACAATAATAGTTCCAACACATACGGACCTATACTCTGTTTCTTTTCATCCGACGATAAATTGAATCCCTTAGCAGCTTCTTTCTTGATACTTAATTATTATTATTTTGCTTAAGCATTGTTTCCACGTAGCGATTTTGATAAGTTGTTTTGTCTTTTTGCTGTGTTTGTCCAAGTTTTTTGTTGTTGTTGCAAGTTTTACATTATAAATATGAAATTACTGTGTCTGTGCATCCTATTAAGACCAAGTTCATAAAATTAGCACCCTATTGCACTACAAAATCTTTAAAATAACTGAGAAATCTGGGTGGGAACTTTGCAATTTACCGTCAGTTGAAAAGAAACAGAATATACTAAGCCTAAGGTCAGGGATGAAGATCATTACTGTAGATCTAGTCATAAAGAATAGATAATACTGTACTTTCATGTTTCAAGTGAAAATATACAGTGGGAGTGCACTTGTTGATTTTATTCATCAAGGTACCTGTACAATAGTGTTTAATGGAGATTATATAGTCTTCTCCTGGTTGACCTAGATGTGTGTGTGTGTGTTTCTTTTTTTTCTGTTTGGGCTCTGTCTCGAGTCGGCCATTTGGGGTATGTGCCTGAGTATATACATACATATTCATTATACATAGACCAGAAATCGTGACCCCTAACCTCTGTATTTCATGAAGAGGTAGAACAAAAATATCAGCTGTACATTTCCATACTTTTTTCTTTTGACTGACTCTTCTTAAATGGTAGAAATATTTGTTCGATTACTCTTTCTTGGGTTACTTATGGTAGTGGTAAAAAATTTCTGGCCTAATTATGGTGAATAGACTATAGTTGGAACTTGGTAGTTAGAGAAGAGAATGACTCTTAACCCGGCAAGTGCAGGAAGACTCCTAAGAGTTTCCCCAGGCGACTGCGGGAAGACTCTTAACCCTCTCACATCCTGACGCGATTTTTGAGCCTATTAGGGATACTTTAAAGCCTTTGTTACCGCCAGGGGTATCTATAAACCTTTAGTTTGTTTACTTCAACCTCTGCAGTTGTCTTTGAGTTAGCTGTGGGCAGAAAACTAATTTTGGAGAGGTAATTATAACAGTAAGAGTAATCTATTTCTTATTGCTAATCTGGCAACCTCTGCGTCCTATGGTCGTGAGAGGGTTAAGATCCTGGGCCTAAAAAAATCCATTTAAAACACCCCAAAATAACTTGAACCTTTAATTTTTTTATTTTTTTGCCCCTGGGCCATGCCAAATATCACTCCTCCACATCCCCTCCTTTCCCCCCCCCCCCCTCCTTCAATTATCACCTATTTTCCCTGTTATTCCCTTATTCTGTGGTCTATTTTCGTGCTAACATTAGCGAGTTGCTATCAGGGCGTTGTCATCAGTGTTACCAAGCGTGGGAATTAGGGGAGAAGTCAGGAAGAGAATTGAGAGGTACCTCCAGTGTCTCTCAAAGTTTCGTGAGTGGAAGGTTGGCTCACACTCACTCACACACACTCTCGCTTTCATTTCGCGATTTTGACCAGCCAAACACTGTTTCCACTTGTTTTATTGTTGTAACTGGTTAATATCTTCATATTACAGTAATGCTAAAATAGGCGCATATGAATAAGTATTAACGATATTTATGGTAAAATAACGATGCTAGTGATGGGAACAGCTCAAATACGTGCGCACAGGCGTGTGGTGTCTCATACCCCCCATGCGCAGCCAAGAGGTTAAAGACTTGAACGCACAAAAATGAGCTTGATGAGATAGCTTAATGGTTAGTGCACAAAATTTTGGTGTGAGTATCCTAGATTTGAATCCTTGGAGTACCACATTTAATTGATTTCATTAATTGGGTTTATTTGTAAGTTAATTGATGGGTTGGTGATAATATGAACTAATATGTAATACCACAGTGAGAGAGAGGTCAATGAGAGTTGGGGGATTGACTTGGTATAGAGTATTAATGAGGTGATGTGTACTGGCAGACTGCTGTGGTTTGCCCATGTACAGAAAATGGATAAAGATGACTGGGTGAAACGTAATAGAAGTAGAGAAGCGGTTGAAGGGACAACAGTCAGTAGACCAAAGAAGAACTGGGATGTGGTCTTGAGGAAGGATTTCAGGGCCAGGGACGTTGCAGAGCAGGGTCTCAAACGGAAGCCGAGTCCTTTCTTTCTTCTGTTTATTATTGTAGATGTAAAGATAAAAGTATGGGTTGTAGTTCAAATGATGTCTTAGGAAGTGATAATAATGGCCAAAACTATGCTATTTCATGTTAATTTTCTTGTATTCCTTCAAGTCTTCAAACAATTGGTCTGCTTTGACACCCTGTCACTGCAGAGAACCATGTAGCACGGAGAGTGATCATCAGGTGTCGGAGGCATACGTTTACAATACATGGAGTAGCATTTTATTTGATACCAATATTGATGCTGGAGATAAAAGGGCACCTAGGCATCCAGTGATGAAACATGAAAAAAAGGTTGAGTTGGTTTGGAATTGACCTACAGTAGATGAATGGAAACATATACAGTATTTGGGTGAAGAAGAGTGTCTGGATGGTTGTACAGTAGCAAGTATGAGTATAGATAAAGATGTGCGTGGATGAGGTCTTGAGAAGAGACCTTGGTGAACAGGGACAGTCATGTTATTATATACTGTAGACACAGTGTTCAAAAAATATAAGTGTCCGATTCACATAACTGATGAAGAGAAACAGGGTATTGTGACCCTACAAAAGCCATACCATTTATACATGTTGAAATTAGATAGCCTCAGAGAGCAAATATAAGATTATGTATAGCCTGAATGGACAAATTAGTTGAATTTTTCCATTAATCACAGATTCATACATTGTATGCAACTGTGATCATGCCTATTGAAACTGAATAGTGGTTGCACTCTCGGTCATGACCCATGGAATATGGATACAAGTGTTTTGTATGAGTACCCTTGAGACTCATAAATAAAATGCAATTGATCAATACTAGACTGGTGGTGTGTAGTATCAATACAAATAGTCTGGTTCTGAATGAGGCAGGTCAGGTGAAGGTATTAAGGGATATGCCTATTCTGCACCTTCTAAAGGATCAAAATTAAAACCATGGTGGCGATGGGTAGCCTTTTTCAGTGCCTTATTGATTGCCTTCCAGACTGTTGTCCATCAGCATCGAATCTAGAAAATAGAACCTATAATGATGAAGGATTAAATTATATAAATAGGCCTACATCCTAAACAACTATAACTTAAAACATGTCCCATATGATGATGGACAAATATCCTGTAAGTTGACATCATGATTTGTGTGACCAGAAGTACATGATGCAATTTAGTGGACTTAGTAATCTCAATATAATTAAATTAGTTATAAACCCATTACAAATATGACTATTGTACGGAGGCAGAAGGATACAGTACAGTAGGCTACACTACATGTTGCTATACAAAAAAAAAAAAAAGGGTCTTCGAGATCAATATAAGAGACGAAACCATTTACAAGCAAACTTTTCATCATAATTAAACATTATATTAACATATTTAACATTATTAAAACCTTCTTAGTGACCCCGTAAGAGAGACACCGAAAGTTTATCCGTGAGTCTGGCAGGCGGCGCTGGGGTTGCCAATTATCAGTGTTGTCAATATAGCTTTTATTTTGCTAGATCTAAAAGACACTTTGATCTAGCGAAATATATTAACATCTATATCGTCGTATTCTAGTTATATTGAGAATATTGAAGCCACTTCTAAGCAATATTCTAGTAATCTGAACCATTTATAATCGATATTCTGAAGATACCCATTTTTTAGCGATAGGCCTACAATAGATATAGGCCTATGCCAATTTTCCTGCAATTACACTATTTTCAAATGGTAGGCTATATTTTGAAGATCGAGTAATTTTCTAGCAATATTCTAAAGATTAAAAAAAAAATCTAGAGATTTTGCTGTTTTCTAGCAATATTTTTGATAATATTCAATTCAACTAGGTTCTGAACTTTACATCAATACACAGACCTTTCTTAGTTCAGTTTACAAATCTTCATTATGAAGTTTATCTAGTAGGTCCTCTATTACTTGTAGCTTTATGTAATACCCTGTATCCGCACTAACAAAACTACCCGAGTTGACGTCTGGGATAGAGTAAAATAGTCGTTGGTGGCGAAGTCTAATAAACCCACCACGTGCATCACCACGAGACTATCACCTGGTTCTTTCAAGGAGAACTAAGGTTGCTATCCTATTGTACATCCGTGGTAGTACAGTGTGTTAGTGCGCGAATTGGTAAAAACCAACTGAGGTTCCTAACTAGGGTTTGAAACCACACCAGTCTGGTAAAAACCTACCGAGGTCCTTAAAACCAGGGTTCGAACCCACGCCAGGCCACTGGGCCTGGGTTTTTTCGGGAGGGTTAAATTCCCTTCACACCCAGCATTTCACTTTACTGCCTTATTTTAATACATAGGGCCTACAGTGATTTTTTTTTTTAAAGTTGCATAATTAAAAGGTTTTTTATCTGTTCATGAGGGGAACATATTTAACTTAAAGTTGTTATTTTATAAGCTTAAGGTTTAAGTCAGATGAAAATTATCCATAATTGCAATAAAAGTCTATCTACAGTATCTATAGGCTATCTATTGCCAGACGGCCTCATCCCTAACGGGGTGGCCACGAACAAACCTCTTCCAGGCCGCCCTGTCCCCCGACAACACTCGTCCTTCCTCCTAGCCCATCCCCCTCTTTCCCCATGCATCTCTCCACTCCATCCCACCACCTCATTCTCTGTCTACCCCTCTCTCTAACCCCTCCCACCTCACTCACATACACACGGCCCTCTTTGGCATCTTGCAATATGCACGCTCTCCCCTCACTCCATGTGCCGGCCATATCACCTCATTACATTTCTCCTGACATTTTCCACAACAGCCCATACTTCAACACCACACCTCTCACATACTTCCTGGTTTGTCAGTCTGTCCATCCACGTGACTCCACAATCTCCTCTTAGGTAACTCCTTTTGCTGCTCTCACTCTCAATTTGCAATGTGTCCCTCTAGCAACATCCACACTTCACTGTGCTATGTCGAGGTGGGGACTACAGGACAAGAAATGGGATAGGAGAGAACAGGGAGTGTATGTGAGATGCGCTTGGGTTGGGTTGTGGAGTTGCCAGCCGCCCAAGCGAGTTGTCAACTGGGCCGTTAGTGTGTCTGTGTAGCACACGGTGCCTTGTATGTGCACCGTTCAGTGATTTTTTTTTTTTTTTTTAAAAGACCTCCGTCTACGTATTGTGAAAAACCTGTTATCCTCCGGCAAATTGTGGGGTTGAGTGAGTGAAGGGGGGGACAGTGAATGAAGGAGGATACATGTTTTTCATAATACGTGTTGCTAGCCCCAAACGCGCGAGCAACTGTGGCTTTCAACCATCCGACACATCCCCTTTTATTTATGTGCATCACACATGTTACATACAAATAAAGTTTATGTTTTGTTTTACCCTACTGTGGAAAGACTACGGATACACCACTCCTGCCCGGGCCTCACACAGTGGCATGACCCAGTCCAGTCGAACTGACCTCATGACGCTGGTGGCATTGCCCCGGAGGATAGCCATACCAAGTCTTTGCTTGAGCCAGAGGGTTTCCCGGGGTTCTCCTGAAACTTCTCTGATTTTACGGCCTATTTCATTCACCATCTTAAAGGTGGTGCATAGGGCCGAAGACTCCTGAAGTTTCGAATGCCAGGGGCTCGAACTGATGATTTCTGGCGATGGCTTGATATTTTTCTCGCTTTTTATTTTCTGCTATCCGGGCGGCTTCACCTGCTTCGTCGGCGTTTCTGGCGATGTTGGTTGTGGAGAAAGTGTCAACACATGTGGCATCCCACACGAGGCACCGGCTATTCTTGTAAGGGAAAGTGGTCATCCCATCTGGCCGATTTGGCTCAGGCTTGTTCCTCTCTGTTCGGAGCCTTCGCTTCCCGGACGGTGAAGTAGTGTAAAGTCAGTGAAAATAGGCTAGCCTAAACAGATCGGATGCGGAAATACCCCGAGCCAACCAGGCCAAGTGGGATATCTCTATTGGTCTAACTGGTAAGGTGTCTGCCTCACAACCCTTAAGGGTCGAGAGTTCAAGCTCCCACCAGGGCTTGATATTTTCGGGAGGCTATTCCCGCATCTAACGAAGTTTAGGTGTGCTGGTAAAATTGTTCAGATGGTTGAGAGTAAGGTCGGAGTTCCATAAATCCTCTTTCGGGTATGGTGTAAAAAACAATTCCTACAGTGGTGGTCCACCGCTGCTCTTGCATCCTTCCTCTGGAGATTCACCTGGTCGGGTATGGGTTCGATGCCCTTCTACTCTGCGCCGTATAGCCCTGCACCGGAGGTTCATCTGGCAACGTCTCCAGGAACTTGTCTAGTCTCCACTTAAACTTACTTGTAGGACAGTTGGAGATGTCTCGCAAGGGTTTTGGTAGACTGCTGAATATCCTGAGGCCCTTGTTAGAGAAGCTGGACGATGCTTGATGCTCCCTGGCGCTTGTGAGGGGATGGTCTTTTGGCTGTATTTACTCCCCGTTCTCATGTTCGAGGTCGGGTTTAAACTTGAATCAGAAGGGTTCTGTACCATCTTTTCTAGGATCTTCCAGATATAGATAGCAGTGTACCTCTCCCTTCTCCTCTGCTGAGAATATAGGCCGAGTTTTGTTTAACCTCTCCCAGAAGTTATCGTTCTGGATTTCAGCAATATTTCTTGTGAAGGCTCGTTGGATCGATTCCAGATACTGTATGTCAGCAATGATGTGTGGTGACCGTAACTGGCTGCAGTAGTCCAGAATGGATTGGACTAGCATCTTCCATAATGTCAGCATACAGTTGGTGTCTCTGGATTTGAAGGTGCGTAGGATCCATCCAGCCATTCTTCTCGCCTTACTTATGACCTCTTCTATGTGTTCATTTAAAGTCTCGATTTTCAAGATCGTAACTACAACTTACTAATAAGCACAAGCATAAAAATTGCTCCCATCACCACTGCATCAGTCTCCAGTACACTAGGGCGCAATGACTATCACAGCACCCTTTCTCGCCCAGAACGGCCCCTCGCCGCCAACCTCAGTCTCGAAATGCCAGGAGACACAGAGTCCAACCGAGCCCTTCTCGCCCTCAACATCATCAACAGGAGGCTACTATAGCAGCAGAAGGAGACACTACCATAGCCGACCAGTCGAGTAGATATATACTGTATAATCCCATACTTTTTGGTCAGCTGTAGTGTCTACTGCTGCTATTCTCCTGTTGATGGTGTTGAGGGCGAGAAGGATTCATTTGGGTTCTGTGCCTCCTGGTGGGCTGGTGATAGATATCTCGGGGTTGAGGTTGGCGGCACAGGGGCCGTTCCGGATGAGAAAGGCATGTCAGCTAGCCGGCCGCTTTGCTGTAGGCCTACTTGATGGTCGATCGTCGTGTCTTTGTGTACTGGAGACTGGTGCGGTGGTGATGGGAGCAATTGTAATGCTGGGCATATAATTATCAGTGAGGAATTACTGTAGGCCTATATATGTCCATTATATATAATTTGCCTATTTCCTGTTCATCATTAAAGTGTAGGCCTATCCAGATCTATATTTTGAGTCACTTTTCAAGTTAGAGGGTCTCTAATCTGTATATGTAAACAACTATCAATTAAGCCATTTTAAAGCGAAATAGTAGAGGTTTAATTTCAGTTTTAGCACCGATTTCCACTAAGAATGTGGAGATGGGGATTTTAGTGGGCTCTGCATTTTCTACCATAGCGCTACATTCTAGCGGTTTTCATCACAAATCTAGCCAAATATAGAGAGCTAGCTTTGATAACACTGTTATTAATGGTGAAACTGAAAGGACTGTTGCTCGTGCTCTCCATATGTTACTCAGTTGAGGCCTATTACATGATAGAACCAAGAATTACGGCGCCATGGGAAAGAAGAAGGGAAATAAGGCCGAGACGTAAGTATTTTGGTCATGTTGGAGTAGAAAAATACAGGAAAGTCGGGATGGTAAAATGACAGTCTGTTTTCCACGCCATATACCGGCCCAATAACAATACATTTTCCTTGTAAACAATGGAGAAATGTTTGTATTTAAGCTTATTTAGCCATTTTGGGACGAATTGACATAAATAGGGTGATAATTGGAGGATTGGTTCACTAATTTTTGACGGGCATATGATCGTGATTTCACCATATTTTATCACTGGCTACGTAGGCCTAGCTTATTGCTTGGAGCCTATTTGATTTGTTAGGCCTATTGGCCTAATTGGATTAACACAAATTAACCACTAACCTCTAATTAAAGGAGAGCTAGAGCAAATGGGCTGTAAATGTCCATACCTAGGCCTATTCCCTGGCTGACTCAAATTACTCAATGGTAGGCCTAGAAATAGGCTAAATAGCCTATAGCTTGATTACTCTAGGCCTAGTAATTTTTTTCTTTTATGTAGGCCTAATGCAACGATTGGAAAATATGGTTATATTCAACGACACTAGTGCAGCGCAGCAGCGTTATGAGAAACAATTTATTAGGGAAAATAGGCACCAATAGATTCGCCATATGTTTGGTAGGCCTATAGGCTAGGTCTATAATTGCGATAAATCTACAGTTATACTACCCCTATTTTGTCGTTATTCTGTTGGTTTAATATTATTAGTAGTAGACTTAGTATGTTAAGGAGAGAACAAGATATTGGGGGTGGAGGAGGGGGTAAATAGGGAAAGGAGAATTCTGCTTAAGCTATATACTTCAATACTTTTCTTGGTCAATTTAAAGATGATGTAATTAAATTGCTAAAAAATTGTTTCAATTGTTTTTATGTAGTTTAGAGTTGTGTAAGGGTGTTTTGATGTGTGAAAATAGGCGTAAATGCATATTTACCCATTATACAACAATCTAAAAACACGTCCCTTCACTCGCGAAAAATAACTATTTGGCCATAACCGTTTGCCGTTGGATACAAAATATGTAGAGGGGGGGGGGGGGGGGCAAGCCCCCCCCCCCTCACTCCCCCTCACCCCCCCCCCCAAGATTTATTGAAATCGTCATATATTTAAACGGTAGGGGGCAAAAAACAAATTTTCCCCAACGCTTCTTCTTCTTCGCGGCGGATGTAAACAAAGCCACCCGCCTCTTGCGACGTAGGCGATATAGAGGATATTTTGTTTTTTTCAGGATCAGTAATACATTTTTACGCGCATTTAGACACATATAGGAATGAAATACATGGTATAAGAAACCTCTAGGCCACGATAAAATCGATGTATGAATTTAATTACATCATCTTTATATTGTCCCTTTTCTTTAACTATCCCTTCTACGACTACTTATTTTCTAAACTACATCTTAACCAAGCTCTAGCTGTTTCTGGAGAAAAAATCACCGGTGCATAGGTGAGCTGGTTCCAAAAAAAAGGGACAGCAACTCCACAAGAAGAAGAAGGTGTGGGCCAATCGGCGCTCAGCAGACCCCCGTAATCTTGTGTTAATCTCTGACCGTTTTGGAGGGGTCAGTACTCAAGGTATTAGTGAGATGGGTCTATAATTGGGCCTTGTAATTGGGGTTGGGTGTGACAGGGATCTGCCTTGTATGGGCCGATCGGCTTTTTGCAGACTCCCATTTTCTTATGTTCTTATGTAAGAAGAAGAAGGTTTGATGATGCACAGAAATGTATATTTAACTTGAAATAGATACATTGAAGTATTACAAACCTTCGCGAACCCATAAACAGGGAACGTGAGCTGGGTTTAGACCGTCGCGCACCCATAAACAGGGAACGTGAGCTGGGTTTAGACCGTCGGTAAGTTTTCGGCTAGGTTAGGTTAAGTTAGGTTAGGTTAGGCTAATGTTGAAAATACTAAAATGCGACGGTCCTCGGTATTAAACAACACTATATCAAAGAAAAATAAACAAAAAACTAGAATTAACTAGTAAAAAGGCTGTCCGGGGTCTCTTCAATATTTACCGAAATTTACCATATTTTTCTCCATATAGTCCGCATGGAGGATTTTGATAAATCTACAGTTATACTAGCCTACCCCTATTTTGTGGCTATTCTGTTGGTACTAATGGGTTAATATTATTAGTAGTAGACCTAGTATGGTTTGATGATGCGCGGAAATGTATATTTGACTTGAAATAGATACTGTACATTGAAGTTTTACAAACCTTCACGAACCCATAAACAGGGAACGTGAGCTGGGTTTAGACCGTCGCGCACCCATAAACAGGGAACGTGAGCTGGGTTTAGACCGTCGCACACCCATAAACAGGGAATGTGAGCTGGGTTTAGACCGGTCGCGAGACAGGTTAGTTTTCGGTTAGGTTAGGTTAGGCTAATGTTAAAAATACTAAAATACGACGGTCCTCAGTATTAAACAACACTGTATATCAAATAAAAAATAAAAAACAACAACAAATTACCTGAAAAACTCGTATCTGGTTGGTGATAAATTTTTATCAAAATAAGTTTTTTTTCCAGTTTCCGCGTCTTCTGAACCATCCAAAATCACGCTAAAAGGCGTGTTTTGAAGGGGGGAGGTGGTGGAGTGTATTGGGGGAGGGGTAGTATAACTAGATTTACCGTCTCCTTCAATGCTACCGTTGTTTAATACCGAGGACCCAAACACACAATTAACGATCCTTTTATAGGTTTTTAGGAGTGTGTGTTTGGGTTTAGGCTGGTCCCAGAACGCATCCCCATTTACCCCATTAATTTTAGGGTTTGCTTTATGATTTTTCTATTTAAGATCGGGTTTTCAGTAACGTAGCCCAATCGTATATCGAGGAAGACCTGTACAGTATACCAAATATGATAAGAAGCAGATTGACATTTAGATAAGTAATTTCCGACTGAAATTCATACCGGTATATAACTCAAAAGCATCACATGAATCAAAGCCTAGAAAAATCAAACGTTAATACTGTACTTAATTTATACCACAGGAACGGAGACATCGATGACCTGATAGACGACATTGAGAACACGGCCCCCGCCACCAAGGAAGCTGCCGGCAAGAAAGGCAAGAAGTCCAAGAAGAAGAACGACGACTGGGAGGACGATGTGGCGCAGGAGCTGGAGGACTTGGCCTTGGAAGATGGTGGAGGAGGAAAGAAGGAAGGAGGAGAGGGAGGAGAGAAGAAGGATGGGGTTAAGAAGGAAGACACACCTGAGCCTCCTCCTGAACCTAAAAAGAAGGAAAAGAAGGTGAGGGTTAGTTTGTATGTACTGTATCATAGAGTACAGTACTGTAGATCTGGACTGGACACGAAAATGGAACTTTGCAGTAAGGGACCCAAAATCGGATAACGAACCCCAAGTTCGATCCTCGAAACCGCGAAACCGCGAAAATATCACATTTTCACGGTTTCGAGGTTCGAACTTGGGGGTTCGTTTTCCGATTTTGGGTCCCTCACTGCAAAGATCCATTTTTGTGTCAAGTCCAGATCTACTGTAGTATATGAATGTATGTACAGTATAGCCTATATACAGGCACATACCACTTAGCTGGGGGTGGCCGACTTGAGACAGAGCCTGAACAGGGACAACACAACATAAGAAAAAACATAAATTCACACACATCTAGGTCGCTCAGGAGAAGACCCAGAGACCCTTGCCCCGGCCCGTTTTTTTTTTTGTGTGTGTTAAATTCAGTCAAAAACACTTTCACTTTTTACTATAGGCTAATTTACAACAAAGATTTCCATTAGAAATGGGTACATAATTTGTTTCATATTTTACTTTTCACTCTGACCCATTTGTTTACCTAGCGAAGGTCAATGTTTCTAGTAATAAATAAATACCAGATGTTTTTTTATCAAGCTTAATTGCATACAGTATTTTATACAAGGATGTGTGACAATATGTGGTTTGTTTTTTGTTCCACTCTTCCTGTTTGCTCACCGGTTTGTTGTAAATTATATGATAAAAATTAATGTCACCAAAGTCAAATATTGTGTTTGTGATGTATTGACTGGAAGTTAATTTTTCTTTTATTTTGGTGTTCATTGCGGAGAGGTATTTACATTCAAAAGTTAGCTAAAGATTATTTTACTTTTTATCATCAAAAATATACCTTTTTTGTACACATATGGTAGGTAGGAATGCCAATCAGCCACATTCTATGGTAGCCGCAGGGTGTCAAACCGGAGCAATTTTGTTTAACCCGTCCAGTACCAGGGATGTCGTTTTCATCATATTCTGGCAACTACAGTATTAGACTATATTATTAAGTTTAGGAAGGACCTCTAGCAATAATAAGGCTTCAAAATACCTCAACCAACCCTTTGAACTCGGGCGTTTCCGCGCCCTCCTCAGCTCCCTGCCTTAGAGTGGCTTCGGTCACCTGGGTTTTGTTAGTGGTAAGCAGGGAGGGTTTTGTGGGGGCGCTTTATGGCCTTGGCCTTGCTCGGGACCTTGGGCTGTTCGGCCAGGCAGCCTGGGGAACAACAACAACAACAACTACCACAGATCCTTCCTAAACTGCATTATATCGTCTGAATTTAGCTAGAATAAAATATAGCACACATCGTTAGTACTCAAAGGGTTAAGGACTTGATTAAATATGAGAAGGAATACAACAAAATTAACATGAAATAAAATTGATTTGGTCTTTTTATCCCTTCCAAAGGTCAGGTTCCAGGAGGTCAGAAGTGTGGGAAGCCATGAAAAGAATGAAGTTGGGGAAAGCACCAGGAACGGATGGAGTGTGTGGGGAAATGTTGAGGTATGGTGGTGAGATAGTGATAGAATGGGTATGGAAAATGTGCAAACTAGCATGGGAGAAGGGGAATGCACCCGATGACTGGAAGACTGGCATAATAGTCCCCCTATATAAGAGCAAAGGGGAAAGAGGAGTGTGTGGTAACCACCGAGGAATATGTCTTAAGCGTAGTAGGGAAGGTGTACAGTAGGGTAGTGATTGAGAGAGTGAGAGTGAGAGTGAGAACGGAGAAATGGATAGGCGACGAGCAGGAAGGTTTTAGGAAGGGAAGAGGATGTGTAGATCAGATTTTTACCCTGAATTGTGTTGTGGAGAAATATCTGGAGAAGAAACAAAAGGTGTATGTTGCCTTTATGGACTTGGAGAAGGCATGTGGAAAGTACTTAGAATATACGGAGTAGATGGCAAGTTGCTGAAAGCAGTGAAGAGCATGCATGAGGGTGCAAAGGCGGCAGTACGTGTGGAGAATGAGCAGAGCGAGTTCTTTGACCTGAGTGTTGGGTTGAAACGGGTGTGTGATGTCCCCGTGGTTGTTTACTGTATATATAGATGGAGTCATGAACGAAATACTAGGAAGAGCAGTGGATGTTGGTGTATTGATGAAAAGGGAGGGAAATGAGTGGAAGCTGCCTATACTGCTGTTTGCGGATGATAGTTCTGATGAGCGATAATGAATGGGAGTTGCAGGGTCTGGTAAATGAGTTTTGAACAGTGTGCGAAAAACGGAATTTGAAGGTAAATGCGGGGAAGAGCAAGGTTATGGTCTTCGAAACGGGTGAAGTCACAGAGTGTGAGGTGAAGTTGAACGGTCAGGCTATGGAGATTGTCAGCTCTTTTAAGTATCTAGGCAGTGTGTTGAGTAAAGATATGAAGAAGTGCGAGAGAGGGTGCAACAGGGGAAGAGGGTTGTAGGAACGTTGAAAGCAGTAATAATAAATAGAGTGGTCAGTATGGAAGTGAAGAAGTCCTTGCATGACAGTGTGGTAATCCCGACACTGACTTACGGAAGCGAAGCATGGACGTTCGGGAAGAGACTCGGACCAAGAGTGAGGGCGGTGGAAATGAGTTACTTGAGAAGTGCGTGCGGAGTTACATGGAGGGATAGACAAACGAATGAGGAAGTAAGAAGGAGGTGTGGTGTGGAGGTAGATGTGCTGGAAAGTGTGAAAAGGAACAACTTGAGATGGTTCGGCCATATGGAACGTATGGAAAGCGAGAGATTGACTAAGAGGGTGTACGAGAACAAGGTGGAAGGACAGAGAGGGAGAGGTGGAAGGATGGAGTGAGCAAGTATATTACAGTATAATGTAAAACTTGCAAAATAAACAAACCAAAACGTATACGAACACAGTAAAAAGACAAGACAACAACGAATCAAAATCGCTATGTGGAAACAACGCTTAAGTAAAATAATTATTTATAAATAAAAGAACACAATCCAACACATAGGATGTACATCACTACATGAGCAAGTTAATCTGGTTACCAAGCAAACTAATTGCACACATACCAACGCACTGTAGTCACGTTCAAGGAATTAGTCAATTTAGAAAGTCGGGGACGTTCTGGTAAATTTTGCTAAACTCTGCATGAATAAAGAAACTACATTAAGTGTCAAATGTTATATTAAAATCAAATTTGCAACTTCACAAGATAATAACAATAGTACAAAATACAAATGTAACTCACTAACGATAGTGCTATCGGGTAGGTACCTGTAAGCATAGCATGCTTCAAGTGACCCCTAACAATTACTACCCTACAAATAACCTACATTTATTGTACAAATAAACTAAGGAAATCGCAAAAGCAAGCAATTAATCCTATCGACAATGATTATATATAATATAATAAATATAAATATTTTAAAATTTGAAGAAGGCACAATAGATTTAAACAAAAGAGTACTCTTTTTTAACAATTACAATCAATTATAAAAAATAATAATAATAACAATAGAAAATGATAAACAATTAATATACTGTATACAGACAAAAAGTAAGCAGAGGCTTTAAGCGAAACTTCAAGTTAATAATGCTTGATTAAAATTATTGATATCAAATTTTAAAGTACAGTCACAATCTATCTATTGCCTGACGCCGTGATCCCCGAAGGGGTGGCCACGAATGAACCGCCCCCATGCACCTGTCCCCAGTCAGTCGACGCCCCTCCCCCCAACCAGCACCGCCTTCGTTCATGTACTTCCTCACTCCATCCTTCCACCTCTCATTCGGTCTACCTCTCCCTCTCTGTCCCTCCACCTCGCTCTCGTACACAATAATTGACCTTAAAAAGATTAAATTTATGCAACAATTTACTTGCAACAAAACCTCTGTCTACTAAGAGTCTGTATAGTAACCTAGCTCTATCCCAAAAGTCTTCTACTCTGGTACAAATTTTACAAAATCTTATTAGCTGGGAATAAAAACAATTATAAGTTACTTTGTTATCAATACTATTATTAGGGAAAGGAAAGTTTATTACGTTAAAATTAAAATTATCAACTTTGTGGTATATTTTAAGTGTTCAGTGTTCATTAACAATCTGTATATTTATATCAAGACAATTTTCAACATCATCATTTACGTTACCTTGTGTGAGGGGGATGGAATTTGGATAAATTTGTTTAGCGACTTAATTAAAATTTAACATATTACAAACAAGAATATCATCAATATATCTACTATTATTACTTAACAATTTAGCAAGTGCTAATTTTTCTGGGATGTTATTTTTCTTGCTACTGTCAACTAAGTTTTTCATAAATTTAAATTCTAAAGCAAGCAAGAATAAGTCTGCAATTAAAGGGCTAGCATTTCCACCCATAGGAATTCCTAATATTTGTTTGAAAATGTAAGGCCCGAATCTAACATAAGTATTGAAAAGGAGGAATTTAAGGGCATCTTTAAGTTTAGTTCTATCAAAATATACTGAACTAGTGGGATCAAAGCTAAGTGACGCATTATTAAAATATGAATTAACATTTATGTAACGATTACGACTACTTTCAAATCTGTCAAAATGCAAATCTATAATAAAGCAAAGTTCTGAAAATACTAAATCTAAAGGAAAATTGGTATACAAAGTTGAAAGTCGAAGCTATGTACTGAGGTAACTTTCTGCATGGTACTAAGTTTATCAATAACTTCTACTGAATTGTCAACACTCCAATAATAGTTAACCCGGCAAGCGCGATAGGCCTCACGGAAGGCTTCCTATAGGGAACGCGATAGGCCTCACGGAAGCAGGACCATAAAAAAAGCCTTCCATAAAAAAAAAGGGCCTATCAAAACAAAGGAATTTGTCTCTAGGTGAGATAATTCCCCTCCAGTACTCATCCATGTAAATCTCACCCACCCCCCTCCCCTCCTTCCCCACCTTATTCCCGCCTCCCTCCCCTCCTCAATTATCACTTATTTTTCCTCTTATTATCATCATTTATCGGTTATTTTTCTCTCCCGCGATAATGTAGCACAAGTGGGTTGCATAAAAGATCGTTATGCAACACCCAGACACCAGCACACACCGCCCCGCTCGTCTCAGTTGACTCCCAGACAGCGAGAGGGGAGGGCTGCCTGTCTCTCTCTCTCGCCTGAGATTATGACCGGGTGGCCAATATCTTCATTTTTCACCACTCAAATGCTTTTCCCACTTATTTTAGCACTCTTGAAGGTTCATATATACATCATATATGTAAAATAAAAGCATACCGAAAACAAATAATGGTTTATATTGTAAATATAACTAATTCTGTCAGAATCCAGGGCTAGAAATGCACAAATAACTATCCTAGCACCTACGTCTATATCGCGCTTGTCAGGTTAATGCCAGTTCTATTCTTGATGGTATCACAATATCGTTTACGAGTACTTTTAATGTATTTTAAGCAATGTACGACTTGTTTTGACAAAGTTTTAGTGGTAGCAAGTTTTGCTCAGGCAATAAAACTATATTTATAAGGTCTTTTATGAAATTTGGGTAACATGTATAATTTAGCAATGAATTTATTCTTATCAGAAAGTTTAAGATCAAAGGTTATATTTTTATTAGTATGTTCATTAATTAATTTATCAACAATTAAATTTTCTTGAATTTCATAAACAGAATTACTGCAAATATTTGTATGTAATATATTACCTTTAATGCCTAGTTCTTTTTTCATGTTTTCTAGATAAAATTTATTACATATGAAGCTATAGTTATTACTGGCTTTATCTACTGTAGTGATTACAAAATTTTTATGCAAATTTATTAAATCAATTTTAAGCTTATCATAATTATAGTTTACAAAATCAGAAAGATTAAATTTATTTTTTAAAGAGAACACTTTATTTCTAATTAATTTAATTAATAACTTTGACCATGCTTCTAGCTCCCTCTCATTGCAGCGCTTTGATTTTAATAATTTCTCTTTTAATCTATTAACTGAAAAAACAATATCTTTTAAAATGTTGTCAAATGTTACTTTATCATTCCCTATTCTATATTTAAAACTTTTTTGACATAGCTCCGCTAATTTGTCGTTTGCAAAATGTTTAACTATTTCTACATCACCTGTTAATATATGACCTATCGGACTATAAATGAAATTTCTTAATGCATTACGTCTGATAGCTGGCATGTCCATGACTCTTTTGACATACGCATTTATTATTATTGAAATTTTTTTTTTTTTAAAGATTATCTAAAACTTTATTATAATTACAAATAATAGACCCAACAGGTCGCTCATGAATAAACTATTATTGGTTTGAAATCTTTATATCCATCCGTCAACTTGGGCTTAACTTTTTTAGAATTTATTAGACTGTTAACATTAATTTTGTCTAAAATTTTAGAGGAATAAGTCAAAGTGGATATAAATTTATCTTTACTAGGGTTATCTATGGATTTTTTAGAATTAGCTCTAATACAGTACATCCCATAAAGGCAAATACTGTATTTTTAAATTTATTTGTGAAATTATTTTTATTGTTTATAATATTTTCTATCAAAGGAGCAAAACTTTTCTTTTGTAGGCCTTTTAATGAATCTTTTAATTTTTTAATTCCGAAATTTAGATATAATGAATACAAATTATTAACAATCAGGTTAATATCAGACCTATTTTTCTTTTTGTTTAATGAATTTAGCTTTCTATTACCATGTCTACATGGTCTTCTGTTTCTAACGGGGAAGTTAAAGTAAGGGTTATTAAAATCGTATTTAAAAAAATCTTTATACAATATGTTGCCTACCCCTTTAATTTGATTATTAAGTCCAAATGGATAGATAGTCATTAATTTTCCAATCCAATAATTTTCTCTATCTAAAAGATCTTGATCTTCTTTAACAATTTCAATAATTTTGTATTTATAATCTAATTTGGTACAATCTGTGTTGAAATGCTTATATAAAAGAATCCTGGAGTCAATGCCGTTCTTTACTCCAGCTCTATGTCCATAGGCTCTTTCTCTCAACTCATTCTTCGTCTGTCCAACATACTGTATACCACATTTATCACATGTTATCAAATATATCAAGATCAATTGATTCAGATAGCGATATAGAGTGCCTCCAAAGGGATCTAGATACCTTACATGAATGGTCAGTAAATTGGCAGATGAAGTTTAACATTGACAAATGCAAGGTATTAAAGATAGGGAAGATGCAAACAAATGTTAAATATAAACTAGCTAATTTAGAATTAGAAAATTCAGACTGCGAGAAAGATCTAGGTGTGTTTGTTAGCAATGATTTGAAGCCTAGAAAACAGTGTATAGGCGTTCGTAATAAGGCAAACAGGATTCTCGGGTTCATCTCTAGGAGTGTGAGTAACAGAACTGCTGATGTTATCTTAAAACTTTACTTGTCATTAGTGAGACCCCATATGGATTATGCTGTCCAATTTTGGTGTCCTTATTACAGAATGGACATAGATTCATTGGAGAGAGTACAGCGTAGAATGACAAAAATGATCCATAATATTAGAAATCTTCCGTATGAAGAAAGGTTGAAGAAATTAGGTTTACATTCGTTAGAGAGACGCAGAGTTAGAGAGGATATGATAGAGGTGTTCAAGTGGGTTAGTGGGATTAACAAAGGGGACATGACAAATGTACTAAAGCTCAGTGATAGCGAAAGAACTCGTACCAATGGTTTCAAATTAGATAAATTTTGTTTCAGAAAAGATATAGGCAAATATTGGTTTGGTAACAGAGTTGTAGATGGGTGGAATGGACTACCAAGTGCTATAGTGGGATCTAAAACTGTAGGGAGCTTTAAGATAAAATTGGATAAGCATATGGAAGAGAAGGGTTGGGCCAATCAGCGCTCTGCAGACCCCCATAATCCTGCGTTAATCTCTAACCGTTTTGGTAAGATGATCCTCAGGGTATTAGAGTGTTGAGCCTATAATTGGGCTTTGTAATTGATTTGGGGTTGTGTGGGACAGGGATCTGCCTTGCTTGGGCCAATCGGCTTTCTGCAGACTCCCATTTTCTTATGTTCTTATATAACTCTCTTTACTTTACATGGAGAAGTTACATTATCTAAAGAATTTAGGAACAGAAAATTTGTCAGGGAGGAGTACAGGAGAGCAGTGGAAAGACGACTAGGTGGGTTCGACCTGGAAGTTATGGAGGAAGTGGAGGAGATGAGCAAGGTGTTTAAGGATGAGATCTGTGCAGCATGTGAGGAGGTGTGTGGAGTGAGGAGAAGAGGGAGGGGAGTGAAAGGTACAGCATGGTGGACAGAAGAGGTAAGAATAGCTGTGGAAGAAAAGAAGAAAGCATATAGAGAGTGGTTGGGTAGTAGAGGGAATGAAGATTCCGAGAGACAGAAACGAGCGAGGTACGTGGAGAGTAAGAGGGTGGTGAAGAGAGTAGTGAAGGAAAGTAAGAGAAGAGTAGATGAGGAATTTGGAAGGAATCTGAGTGTAAAATGGAGGGAGAGTAAGAAACTGTTCTGGAAAGAAGTCAAGAAAGTTAGGGAAGGTAGCAAGGGAAACAGTAAGGGTGTGAAAGATAAGAATGGGATAATGCTAGCCGAGAAGCAAGAGAGAGTCGAAAGATGGAGGGAGTACTTCAGTGAGTTGCTAAATGAAAGGAATGAAGAGCCAGCAAACATAGCTGGATATGGTATGGGAGGGAGAAGAAGAGAAGTAGTGGAGGAGGAGGTGGGGATCAGGAGGTCAGAAGTGTGGGAAGCCATGAAAAGAGTGAAGTTGGGGAAAGCACCAGGAACAGATGGAGTGTGTGGGGAAATGTTGAGGTATGGTGGTGAGATAGTGATAGAATGGGTATGGAAAATGTGCAAACTAGCATGGGAGAAGGGGAGTGCACCCGATGACTGGAAGACTGGCATAATAGTCCCCCTATATAAGGGCAAAGGGGAAAGAGGAGTGTGTGGTAACCACCGAGGAATATGTCTTCTAAGCGTAGTAGGGAAGGTATACAGTAGGGTAGTGATTGAGAGAGTGAGAGTGAGAACGGAGAAATGGATAGGCGACGAGCAGGGAGGTTTTAGGAAGGGAAGAGGATGTGTAGATCAGATTTTTACCCTGAATTGTGTTGTGGAGAAGTATCTGGAGAAGAAACAAAAGGTGTATGTTGCCTTTATGGACTTGGAGAAGGCCTATGACAGAGTGGATAGAGAAGGTTTGTGGAAAGTACTTAGAATATACGGAGTAGAGGGCAAGTTGCTGAAAGCAGTGAAGAGCATGTATGAGGGTGCAAAGGCGGCAGTACGTGTGGAGAGTGAGCAGAGCGAGTTCTTTGACCTGAATGTTGGTTTGAAACAGGGGTGTGTGATGTCCCCGTGGTTGTTTACTGTATATATGGATGGAGTTATGAAAGAAATACTATCAAGAGCAGTGGATGTTGGTGTATCGCTGAAAAGGGAGGGAATTGAGTGGAAGCTACCTATACTGCTGTTTGCGGATGATACAGTTCTGATGAGTGATAATGAATGGGAGTTGCAGGGTCTGGTAAATGAGTTTGGAACAGTGTGCGAAAAACGGAATTTGAAGGTAAATACGGGGAAGAGCAAGGTTATGGTCTTCGAAAGGGGTGAAGTCACAGAGTGTGAGGTGAAGCTGAACGGTCAGGCTATGGAGATCGTCAACTCTTTTAAGTATCTGGGCAGTGTGTTGAGTAAAGATGGGACTATGGATGAAGAGGTGCGGGAGAGGGTACAACAGGGGAAGAGGGTTGTAGGAACGCTAAAAGCAGTAACAAGAAATAGGGTGGTCAGTATGGAAGTGAAGAAGTCCTTGCATGACAGTGTGGTAATCCCGACACTGACTTACGGAAGCGAAGCATGGACGTTGGTTGAGAGACTCAGACCAAGAGTGAGAGCAGTGGAAATGAATTACTTAAGGAGTGCGTGCGGAGTTACATGGAGGGATAGACAGACTAATGAGGAAGTAAGAAGGAGGTGTGGTGTGGAGGTAGATGTGCTGGAAAGTGTGAAAAGGAACAACTTGAGATGGTTCGGCCATATGGAACGTATGGAAAGCGAGAGAATGACTAAGAGGGTGTACGAGAGCGAGGTAGAGGGGGAGAGGTAGACCGAATATGAGGTGGAAGGATGGAGTGAGGAACTACATGAACGAAGGCGGTGCTGGTTGGGGGGAGGGGCGTCGACTGACTGGGGACAGAGGTGCATGGGGGCGGTTCGTTCGTGGCCACCCCTTCGGGGATCACGGCGTCAGGCAATAGATAGATAGATAGATAGAAAATTTGTATTCGTAGTGTAACTTTTAATAACATTGTGATGTTTAAAATCAAATTAGTTCGTGCAAAGTTTACATTTACAATCGTCAACAAAAGGACGCCGGTTATATTCTTTATTTGTACTTATTTGAATTTAGTTTTTGTTGATCGGGTGCAGAGGTATTAAAGGGTTAATCAAATATCAAAAGTTTGTGGCCGGTCCGGGTTCGTCAACAATAAATGAAGGCGGTGCTGGTTGGGAGGAGGGGCGTAGTCTGACTGGGGACAGAGGTGCATGGGGGCGGTTCGTTCGTGGCCACCCCTTCGGGGATCACGGTGTCAGGCAATAGATAGATAGATAGATCCCTTCCAAAGACATGATTTGAACCATAATTTTATTTTTACATATAGTATACAATAATACAGACTAAAAATAATGGACTCGGCTTTCGTTTGACACCCTAGTGGTAAGAACGACCAATTGACTAATTGCGAGTTTCGAGCTATAAGAAAGTTGAAGTCGTAAACATCAACATTTAGCAGAATTATCAGCTAAAATTTGGTTGTAGTGCATATATAAATACAGAAAAAAACATAATCAGCAACTTTATATCCATTAAAACTAAAATTAAAATGTAAAACTTGCAAACTAAACAAACCAAAATTGGGACAAGGACAATATAAAGTCAAATTAAATTATCAAAATCGCTATGTGGAAACAACGCTTACTAAAGTGAAAATTATTAAATAAAAGAACACAATCCACCACATAGGGTGTACATTACTACATGAGCAAGTTAATCTGTTTCCCAAGCAAACTAATCGCACATATAACAACGCACTATCGTCACGTTAAAGGAAGTAGTCAAGTTTGGGAAGTCCGGGACGTTCTGACAAATTTTACTAAACTCTGCATGAATAAAGAAACTAAATGTTAAATGTCAAAATATTATTTAAAATCAAATCTGCAACATGACAAGACATTAACAATAGTACAAAATAAAAATATTGATAAGATAACTATACTATTACAAAATAATATAATATATAAAATACAGTACAGCACTCACTAACGATAGTGCTATCGGGTAGGTACCTGTAAGCATAGCATGCCTCAAGTGACCCCTATCAATAACTACCCTACAAATAACCTACATTTATAGCCCAAATAAACTAAGGAAATCGCAAAAGTAAGCAATTGATACTATCGACAATGAATACATATAATATAAAGACAAATAATTGCAAAATATGAAGTAACAACAGATTTAAACAAAGAGTACTCTTTTAACAAGAACAATAAATTTAAAAAATCATCAATATTAATATTAATAATAGAAAAAGAAAAAGATAAACAATAAATACAGACAAAAAACAATAAATACAGACAAAAAGTAAGCAGAGGTTATACAAGAAACTTCAAGTTAAAAATGCTTGATTAAAATTATTGATGTCAAATTTTAGAATAGTCACAATAATTGACCCTAAAAAGATTAAATTTATGGAACAATTTACTTGCCTCAAATATACAGTATATCTGTTTGTATTTCTGGTATATACTAATGTTTACGGTTCCAACTTCCTTATAGACCAAAACTTGCAAGTGGTCAATTGGCTAGATTCTGTGACCAATGATTTAGTTAAATTGTGCATCCTTGTTGGAAAGTGTGTCAAGTCAGTTGACCAATCTCACTTCTCCAGCATCAAAGCTTTTTTTTTTTTTTTTTTTTTTTAACCAGACCACTGAACTACAAAACGTAACTCTTATAGGGCTGGCCAAATCATGGTAACTCGCATTGCATTTATATCAGTTCCTTTCTGTTAAGCCTTTTCAAATCTTACATCTGTCCTTTTTCCATCTCCAGAAGTCTAAAAAGGCTGCCAAAAAGGACGACTCAGACTCAGACTCCGAGCCCGAGATGATAACGACCAAGATGGGCGGCGGGTTCGCGGCGCTTATGAATGACGACGACGACCTCATGGATGATGACGATGATGACGAACCCCCGCCAGTGGTCGTACAGAAACCCAAGAAGGAGAAGAAGAGGAAGGAAAAGAAGGTGGTGGAGGAGGAGAAGATGGAGGAAGAGGAAGAGGAAGAAAAGGTGGCCCCTCCTCCTACTCCCAAGCCGGTCGAGGAGAAGAAGGGTAAAAAGAAGAAAGGCAAGAAGAAAGGAGGGGATGAGGAGGAGGATTTGGACCAGGTAATATTTTTGTTTACACTATTGTTGTGATATATTTTTTTATTCTACCTATTACACTCATCACTCGAGGACACAAATATTTTATTATTTTGGTGCAAATAAAACTGAAGTACAGATGCAGTACAGTACAGTATTAGGTAAAAAATTAATAAGACGATTAAGTTAAATTCAGGATAGCTTTGAAAATTCAAGGGTGGAAGTAGTACCGTACTAGACCTAGAACGCTGAAAGCAGTAACAAGCAATAGGGTGGTCAGGATGGAAGTAAAGAAGTCCTTGCATGACAGTGTGGTAATCCCGACATTGCGGGAGCGAAGCATGGACGTTGGTGGAGAGATTCAGACCAAGAATGAGAGGGGTGGAATTGAGTTACTTGAGAAGTGCGTGGAGAGTTACATGGAGGGATAGACAGACGAATGAGGAAGTATGAGAGAGGTGTGGTGTGGATGTAGATGTGCTGGAAAGTGTGAAAAGGAACACCTTGAGATGGTTCGGCCTTGTGGAACTTATGGGAAACGAGAGAATGGCTTAAGAGAGTGTACGAGAGTGAGGTGGAATGATGGCGTTAATAGTATATGAGTGAAAGCAGTACTGTACCTGGATGGAAGGAGGGGCTTCAACTGACTGGGGAGAGAGGTGCATTGGGGCGTTTCGTTCGTGGCCACCCTTTCGGGGATCACGGCGTCCGGCAATAGATAGATAAATAGATAGATTAGTATCTTGGAGTGAACAGTAAAGCCTACTTTTAGCACTGTCTTCTAGTACAATATCTTATAGCACTCTAACACTCATTACTGTATATTCTTTCATTTATCAGTTATCATAGCTAACGTGATAGCTTATGTCCCTATACCATATTTTGAATACTGTATATAAATATCACTATACTGTAATTCTACAGATCTTGGCTGAGCTCGAGTCCGAGTACCGAGGGGACAAACCAGCGGACAAACCAGCGGACAAAAAGGTGGAACCCAAACAGGTGGAACCCAAACCTGAGGAGCCGGAGCCAGCTGAAGAAGACACCGGGAAGAAGAAGAAGAAGAAGAGGAAAGACCAGCCCGAGGCAACGGAAGAACCTCCACCCCAGCCTAGCGAGGAATCACAGGAGAAGGTATAGTTTAGTTTTATCTTAAAGGGAGATAGGCATGTTTATTTGCTCATTTACTGTATGCATCTTTTTATTATTTTATTTGTTCTTCCCTTGACCTCCGCCAAGCTTAAAAAACACTGCCAAGATCCTCCTTCAAGATAGATTTGTACATTTTTCGATGGAAAAATGTCCCGGCCGTTTTCTCTTAAATTTAAGACTCACTTTCGCACGCCAGGAAAAAAATTGACACCTAAATGGCACGAAAGGTCTTAAAATTGACATAAATATGGCTGGGTCTATCAGAGTGAGGGTTGGTGTCCTCTACTTCCCATAGCCAGTTCTGACTTTACTTTTCTCATCATTCTTATTTCAATCTTTATTCCTGAAAGTGGTGAAGGCAGTGGGGCCATAATGGTGTGCCCCATTGTTCCTTAGGGTCTTACTCTCACAGCCCACTGGCACAAGTTGGCCTTTCTCTCTGGTGTAGGGATACAGCGACCCCATCGCCCGCCACTTCGGTGGGGGAGTTATGGTGATTTCTTGTTACTGCCTTATTGTAGCACGGTTAAGGCTGGTGTGGTGCGATTTTGCCAGGTGTAAGTGCTTCAATTGAGTCTTGCTGAGACACTGTTAGCGCTATGCCAACATCGGCCTCTGTGATAACATGATGGGGCTGTGTTGTAGCAAGTCTTTATTGTACTGTACTACAGTAAAGAGACTATAACCACGCTCTCTGTGGATCAAGCGGTCTTTAAAAGGCATTTTGACTAAAATAGTTGAATTTGAATTATTCTCAAATTATAGTTACTAACAAATACATTAAAAAAGAACCATTGTCAATCATTCTTGCATAATATTGTTTTACATCTGTTTTGATTTAACCCTAGTACCAGCGATGCGTGTTATATTTTAATCTAGTTATATTTAGATGATATTATGCAGCTTAGGAAGGATCTGTGGTACCGTAAAACCGGGTCGCTTCGGACTTGGGTCGTAACTTCGGACATCGGCGATAATAAGTAATTAGCCATTGTCATTATATAATAGAGACGTTTTTTTTTTTTTTTTTTTTTGTGGGGTCCGTTTAGAGAAATGGCAAAGGAAGAGCATGTAAAAGCCCTAGGGAACTGACATGAGTACATGTACACAAAAAAAATATTATATATATGACGAAAATTTGTACATGTTTCGCTACCCTGCCAAACTTCTATCACCCTGAAGAAATTTGTTTGTATGAATGATGTTGTGATTGATATAATTTTGTAGTAAAATTACCAGAGACAACATCCACCAAAGGAAATTTGTTACATTTGTATAACGCTCTAGCTAGAACACAATCATTTAACCTATTGTGTTTTCCACAAAAAAGAAAATGGTAACTTCGGACATGGAACAAACAAATCGTTTGTTATTATTTGCCCTATGAAAATAATTCATAATACTTGTCCATCATCAAAATGGTGGTTAAAGATCAAATAATCATTCTCCGAGTCCAAAAACCCATAAAACTATGATAATATGCTAACCGATTTATGTATTTAGGATAATTCTGGATATATAATATATATAAATTAGGAGAGGCATATATCTTGTCCAAAAAAAATATTATCTGCCGTAAGAAACCCCAACACATACGTTATACCTATAAAAATGCTCAAATTCATAAAAATGTATATGCAGTCATAGAGTATACATACCTATATATTTTCACTAGGCCTAGTTAATTTTCGAGTTATTGATTTGACAGCATTGGTTATTTTTCCTGCTCAATATTTTCTAAGAGTGAGTTCAATGCCTAACGAGAACAGATCCAAAAAGAATATTTGTTGAACATTGTATATAACCCCCTCCTATACTAATTATACAGGCCTAAAAGTATTGACTGTGCATTTTCCAGTAAGACATCGGACAGGTATAAGCAGCAATAATAAAATATTCATATAAAATAGTAGGAGCCGAAAAATGAATGAAATAAAACCACGAACGTACGTCCGAAGTTCCCCTCCGCTTGTCCGTAGCTATCCCAGCTTTCTTGGCAATCATTTTCCATAAGCAATCACTGTATGTCCGAAGTTAGCCACTTTTCAAGATGACTTCGGACACCATTTAGGATAAGGATAGCTCTCTTATTATGGGGGATAATTTTAGGAGGCTTCCTGGATTACCGCGCACAATCACCACACATCACTTGACCTAGTTATGTCTCTATAATGTGTTTACAGTCAGGAGATATCGTTAAAAAACCTCGAAAAATTTCCGAAGTTACACGGTTTTACGGTAGTTAAAAGGGTTGGTTGTTCTGAAGACTTATTATTGCTAGAGGTCCTTCGTAAGTTGAATAAAATTGTCTAATAGTTGCCAGAATATAATGTAAAGGATGTCACCGGTATTGTACGGGTTAACAGAAGCTTGAAACTGTTTTTCTCATAATATCTCTTAGGAAGTTTATAACAAAAATTATATATATTTGTTAAAAGTTTGGGTGATTTTCGGTTTTCTGCTACAGTAATCTTGTAATTAATTTGTTCATGTTATTCCCTTAGCCCAGTGGTCAGCAACCCTTAAAGCTAGAAGATCCATTTTTGTAAGTTTCAATAAGAAAATTGTATTGCCGGAGCCGCAATACAAAAATTGTCTCATCAACCGAAATCTACAGTACTTTAGAAATAAGAGAATATACCCTACTTTTGAACTAAACAAATTATAGTAATATTGTTCCATATACTGTACAGTCCATCCTCCAAATATGTGAGTTTGAAAAATGCGATCCTTGAAATTCGCGAGAGGGGGGTCAAAATTGGAAAAAATCTAATATTCCACATTTGCGAGGTTGATTTCACATGTGCGAACCAGCCCGTAGAATTATAAGGGAAATCCGCCATTTCCTTTTAATTTGTGACCCCCTAATCCACATTTGCGAGGAAGAAACGGCAGATGATAGGCGAGGCGGCTGTGTTGGCTGAGGAGGACGAGCGGGGTGGTGGAGAGAGAGGCGGTGAGGCCCAGTAGGGGTCCTTTGCCTCGCCTCGGAAGTCGGAACCCAAGCATCAAGCCAATTAATAGGCCTAAGCCAACAAACACTCCGCCAATAACGACTTATAAAATAAATTTTTCGGCAATAATGACAAGTCAGAATAGTTACCCACTTTCTAAAATAACGTTTGGATTAATGTAAATAGCGGTTATTTCGTGGGAAATAACCAGGCGCATCTTGAAGAGCGTTTGGTTTCCCGCCATCTTGATGACCCTGAGTTGAAGTTGTATTTTTACCACCAAATACAACCTTCAAAATTCAGCCACTTGATCAAGAAGTTATAGCAAAGCCAAGCTGTTGTACTATAAATTCGTCCATGACAAGATGAGGAAGGAAGCTGACAAACAAAAAGAAATGAAAGACATTGCTGAAATTGTGTGCAGTAGCGAGAACGATACACCCCTCGCCGCCTCCCCTCCACCTCCCTCCTCCGCCGCTCCACACTTTCCACACTGCTCCAGCTCTCCACATCGTTCCAGCTCTCCACATCGTTCCACTTCTCCACAAGCAACCCCTGCTTTAATAACTGTATGTCTGTATGTATAAATGTGTCCCACAACCGTTGTAAATGTACTAACTAATATGGAAATTCGGTGGGTGCCACCCATAAGTAATTATTCCCATAAGCTACGTTGTTTGAAATTTGCGAATTTGAAATTTGCGAGGTCGCATGTCGCCCATAACCTTGCAAATTTGGAGGATGGACTGTACTGCTATTCACAAGATTAGCAAAGACATGGCTCATTTCTAGAATCATAACGATTCATACCTATAGATCATTTCGAAGTTGAATAAAAAAATCTAATGTCTTGAATGTGTTATATGGTGCCTTTATTTCTGAAGCTTCTGGAGCCACACAAGTGTCCTGAACGAGCCGCATGTTGCCGACCCCTGCCTTAGCCTATATACTGTATATCCATTACTTTATTTTATATTATTTTTTGTTTGTTTATACATACATTTTTCATATCTCCTAGACATTTTTATTAATATGTTATTCCTATGCATATTTTGTTATTAAAAATTTGGGGGTAATTTTCTGTTTTCTCCTAATTTTTGGTTTAATTTATAAATACTGTATACTGTATACAGTAACCTTATTTATGTGCTTATATTTATTTTTATATATAATCCATTACTAAGCGCTTTCAAATGTTTCTTGCATAATAAATGATGTTGGGTTTTGCTTTGTGGAACTAATCACAACCATAAGTTCTATTTCTTAACTGCACAATGTACTGTACAGTCAAAATCAATAATTCACTTACAATCTTGCTCATAAGGTGTGTAATTGTAAGTTTAAATCACCTTCCTTGCCGTGAACTATGGCATAGTCAGTAGCACATCTGACTGCTGATGAAAGGGTCGGCAGTTCGATCCCACCCTGTGCCACTGGTAGATGTCAAGAGTTTGGACAATCAGGTCTAGCAATTCATGGAAAATGTCCAGTAAAGTCCCTTATTTAATTATGTATGTGATGCTGCTTTAACCACCATGCATTCCCTGCTCAAGAGCTGAGCTAGGGTGGGTGCCCTGATGATCAGGGACTTCAGTGAATAGTTACCACAGATTGCTAGACTTCGCCGTCCACCAACAGCACTGGCGTCTGTCTATAACACACACTGGCTGGCCCGAGACTTGAACCATCAACCTCACGGTTTGCAGGCTAGTGCTCTACCAACCGCACTATGGCCTGTTGACTAATTATACAGGTGTATTGTAATACTTGCAAAATAAACAAACCAAAACAGGGAGGACACAATATAAAGGCAAACGAGCAAGGACAAAATAACCAGGGCGACTCATTTCAGTCCCTAAACAACTTGGCCCTGTTTGCCACCCTGGTCCCCTTCTCTAGATTTATCACTAATTATCGTCAGTTTTTTTGGGGGGACCTTTTGATTTTGACTGCACAGTCTGGGTAAAAAGTTAAGTAAAGCTGGCATCACATGAGCAGGTTTATCCATCAAATGACCACTTGCCTTTTTTTTTGTTTTTTTTTTTTTTTACATCGATATTAACCTAAGATATGGTTGTAGACGAATGTTGTCATTCTAGTTCCCCAGACTGTCTGGCCGAACAGTCCTGAGTCCGGTACACCGAAGCCGTTCTAGATGCTCGGTCCCCCGAAGGGGCCAGGGTGATATGATATCTGTCTTTGAGAGGGCAGTGCGGAGGGGATAATCAGCCCACGGGCTTGCACCCCCGGGCCAATGCCCATACCGTCTGCACCTCCTCTTACAGTGCCACTTAATCGGGTGATCTCGCCAGCACCTAGAGGGAAACATAGTACAGTACAGTAAAAGAGACAGACAGAAACAGCTAAGGTTGGGTAGAGGATGCCAAACTTTAGCCGTTTTTGTAGATGGCTTCACTTCAGTATATTATTGACAACTAATACTTTGACTTCTATACATCTAGGACTATGTGCTCATGTGACACCGGCTTAAAGTCTTCAGAATTTTGACATATTTCTCTTAACCCTTTCAATTAGATGATGCCAGGTTTGCTTAATTCAAACTAGGCTACATACAAGATTTTATTTGTCTTGGGAAGGGCCTTTAACTATCAAAGGGTTAAAGACTAACCCAGTTAATTTTCTATGACAATTTTTTTGAAAGTTGAATAAAATAGTTTGGATATACTGTAGGTGAAATATAATTTGTTTTGGCATCATCTGGTTGAAGCGGTTAAGCTGAAATAGTAAAGGTGTGGCAGGTTTCTTGAGCATGACTGTATTATTTAATAGCTAAAGTTTGTTCCCATCAATGATCTGAGTGAAGTTAAAACCAAGGCTACAGAAAGTTTGAACACCTAAACAACTGAAAGGAGAACATGAGGGTTAAGGGGACCGACCGGATAATTACGCTACTTCCAGGTCTTACTATCAATTTAAATGAAATTTGGCACAGGTGTATATGACCATAAAACTAGATAAAATAAATTTTTATTTTATTTTTGCTTTTTTCTTGCAATTTAGGTAAAAAAAACTGAAAATCATAGTACTGCAGAAAATGATAAACTCCTATAGAAATCCCCATAGCACATGTTTTATGTGATCAAACAACTCACAAAAGGTGTATCTATAGTTTCTATAAAACACATTTTATATATTTTGTGTATTTGTTCGATTTAGGTGATGACGGATTCAGGCGAATATATTTATACAAAAATTACAACTTTGACGACATATTGTGATTTTTTTTAAATTAGTAGAGTTGTTGTTGTTGTTGTTGTTCCCTAAGCTGCCTGGCCGAACAGCCCCGAGTAGAGTAGTAGTAGAGTAAATTTGGTTTATAGGCCTTTTAGTGTTTTTAATTACCTTTCGAATGGTATATACACCATTCCTATAGGTCCAATAATAACTGTAAAATAACATCCGATAGTGCGGCAATATAGGTTCTGAGAAAAACAGGTGAAAGTCTAAGGTCATTAGGTGAAAATTTTTACTTTTATTTTTTAGATTTACAATATTTTATGCGGGAACATAGCAAAGTAGAAGATAAAGCGTATGGTAGGTTGTAGAGTAGCTTACGCTCTTTCGATTTATATAGGTATGCTCCTCGTACGACCAGTAGTTACTGAGCATGTTAATTTCAAAGTTCGCTATATAACGTTTTTAGAATTACAGGAAAAGTTTGGAAAACATAAAAAAATACTATTTCCAATGGGTTTTCACTAATAACATTTCACTGGCTTATGAAGGGATGTTGACTCTTGTTGAGTAAACACCTATTGGTGTTTTCAGGATTTCGAGTTTTTTAAGCCTAAATTAACCGGTCGGTCCCCTTAAGGGGAGGATTTTAGTTATTTATTATTAATTTATATTTATTCATGTTTTCCTAACGAGGTCGGTCCTATGTGATCTGTGCCCCATAAAATATTCTTTCCTCTCACTTAAAGATTAGGCTATTTAGTGTGCAGTTGGGTGTGAGTCCATGATTAGATTGATATCCAGCATTCAATAAATGAATATATAATCATAGTCATGTACTTAACCTTTAACTGTCTTGATGGTGCAATGTTTTGACTGTTTAAGATATGTACTGTATGTGGTAACCCAGGTTCGAATCCCGGGTGGATCGTATGCTTTCATTAATTTCATTAGGAGGTGTTTGGTGTTAGGAGTTAAATTAACTGATTAAATTATTCATTTTTTATTACAGTATAAATATGATGTTTTTTTTTTTTTTAGCATTTTACTTGGAGAAATGATGGGAATGAACTTTTATACCGGTACAGGTCTCCCTCGCTGTCCGATGCCCCGATTTACAATATTATTATAGGCTTTTAGGTATTTTGGGTTTGAGTTTTGGCTGGTCTGAGAATGCATCCCCATTTACCCTATTTATTTTAGGGTTTGCTATATGATTTTTCTACTTAAGATCGGGTTTTCAGGAACTTAGCCCAATCGTAAATCAAGGGAGACCTGTACTGTATCCTGGATGGCTGTTATTATGCTTACGGTAAACTAACATTGTGGTTGCTTTATTAACAGGCCGATGATGAGAAAAAGGAAGACTCTAAATCCAAAAAGAAAAAGAAGAAAAATAAAGATACGCCAGAAACTCCGGCCCAGGTGAAGTACAGATTACATGCTTTCTCATAGGTTTAGTTTAACCCTTTGAGCACCAGCGACGTGTGTTATATTTTATTCTGGCTATATGTAGACAATTTTGTGCAGTTTAAGAAGGATCTGTGGTAGTAAAATGTTATGTGAGATAGTTTCAAGCCTGTTAATTGCTGGAGGCCCTTTTTAAACTGAATAAAATCGTCTATTGGTAGCCAGAATGATGTTAAAAAGACGTCGCCGGTACAGAAGGGGTTAATTGGGGGACATGTAGTATAGTGGTCACAATACAGAGACTTTCAGATGTATAAATAGCCCCGTTTGTTCTCTACACGAGTGGGCTAGCCTGATCGGTACAGTGTGGAACGTGGTGGACTTGTCTTCATGAGTGAGACTGGTGGTTCAATCCCACGCTCTGGCAATGAGAAATATATATATTTGAGTTAACTCTCTGATAATTGAGTTTCCAGTAAGTCTTAACAGTGGGTTACATTATTGGTGATTGAGGTATTTAATGTCCTGGTGGGGGTTTAATTGGTGATGGATATTTAAATGGTGATGGATATTTAAATGGTGATGGAATTTAAGTGGTGAAAGATATTTAAATGGTGATTGATATTTAAGTGGTGAAAGATGTTTAAGTGGTGATGGATATTTAAGTGGTAATGGATATTTAAGTGGTGAAAGATGTTTTAAGTGGTGATGGGTGTTATTTAATGTGTAACAAAGAGGTATGTAAATTGTGACTGGATAGATACTTATATAGTGATCAGGTAGAATGGATTATGTTAGTAGTAACCATAAATATTTATTATCATGTTATCTGGGGTTTTTTTTCTGATTTTGTGTTATATTTGCAGGAATCCACTGAAGCTAAAGAGGATGGTGATGCTAGTAAGCCGGCTGGGGACGATGGTGACGGGGAAGGAGATGCTGAAGGTGAGTACCGTATAGGTTTTGTGCGGCTTGTGTTCTCATATATTCTCTTATTTTGTACTTTTGCTGCTAGATCCTTCTCTTATGTTGCACCACGTCTATTCAATCGACTTCCAGTGTCACTTAAGCAGTTGAATTGTGTTGACGCTTTTAAGAAACAACTGAAGTCGCACATATTTCTGAGGGCTTATGATAGTGGGGAGCATAGAGTTACTGATGACTAAACTTTATTTTTTTTTGTTTTTTTTTATTTTTTTTTAATGGAAAAATTTAAGTTGATATTAGCGCTCGTGAATCCACTTGGAGAATTGACGCTCGAACAAATAAAATACCAGCATATTATTATTACCGGTATTTCTACATAGTGATTTTTATTACCTCTTTTGTCTATATATTATGTCATTCTTGTTTTGCTTTTTTTATTTTGCAAGTTTTACAATGAAATTACACAAATTGTACTTTTTAATGCATGGCGATTCTATTTAGTCATCTCCGTATGTCTTACATTTACGTTGCGATAATTGTTATAATTTTATTTACCGAGTTTGGCAGGCATTTCAGTAAAGTTATTGAGTTTCTATAATTAATATTAGGGAAGGCTGTAGTATTTTCATTATGACGTCAGATATCACAAACGCCAACCTTTCAGGACTTAAAAAAGACAACACCCTTATAAACGGTAGTGAGGCGTCTAGCAATAAATAGATAGATGGTAAGAGTCGGCAGGGAAATAGGTGTGGAAACTTGCAGTCCGTTTGCTCCAGCCCTTCCTGAAGTAGATGAGGCTCGGGTCACAATTTCTAGACTTTTCATAATGAATAGACTATCTATCTATCTATTGCCGGATGCCTTAATCCCCTTAATGAGGGTTGCTATACACAGAAGGCCCCCAAGTGGACCTATCACCTGTAAGAGGGACAACCCATGTCAGTTTACTGAAGGGCTTACAGGATTGAACACTCAATTTCGGACCCGTCCGACCCCGAGGCCCTCTATGTATCTTTTTAGCACCAATTTTCTACAGTGGTGTTCGGCTAGTTCATCCACTAACCTGCTTCACCCTTATGTAAGCAGTACCGATTTGTATCAGGTGTATTCCCCTAGACAGGGTGCCGACCAAGGCTGACGAGTCCCATCCACCCGTATTTTTGTAAGGTCTCCCCTAGATGGGTTGCTGACCAAGGCTAACGAGTCCCATCCACCCAGAGTAGACTATGGTAACCCATTTGTACGCAGTGGTCCAATGATAAAAGGAAGGTGTAAAGAGTCTTTTTAACCCCTTGACTACCTAGACGTCTGTTTACCTTTCATTATGGCTGAAGTTAGGCGGTTTTATGCAGTTGAAGAAGGACCTACTTAATTCGGAGGACATTTTGAGATCGTGTTCACAACTGTGAGACCAAGAGTTGCATTAGAAATAAAGGAAATTGTCTAACGGTAGCCATAGTATAAAGGATTTAGGTCCTGGGTCTCAAGTGGTTAAATGGAAGAGCCTTGCATGTCTGATGGTTGAGTGGATAAAGAGAACTGCTTTGAGCTGGTTTGGCCATGTACAGTTACCCACATAAGTTCAGTTCTTCTGTGATCTTTTACATTGAAATATAATGTGCATGATTGAATTACGAGTGTTAATTTTTTACGCAGTGGTTAACTCAAACTGACTAGTCAACTGATAAATATTGTGGAAATAAAAAAAAAAAACTCACATTTCATTCATACTAATTTAACTTTAACCCTCGGAATCCGGGAGGCCTCTAAAATCATCATAACATGGCAGCCACACTTATTAGCGATGTCCTCTCAACAGCATTCTACAGACAACAAAAAGTTCTACAATTTGCACAAAAGTTGACTGCTCTAGGTGGTCTCGATCAGTAGCTACTGAATTATGAAGTTTGCCTGTACCAAAAGGGCCCTGGACACAGCGATCGGGGTCATATGAGGCCCCCCCGGATTTCGTGGGTTAATGCATAAGATCACCACAAGGAACAGAACTTATGTGGGCAACTGTACAAAGAAGAATGGATGAGGATAGAATACCAAGAAGGAAATCAGGTGAGAGAGACAGCTGGTAGTGGAAAACAACTTATGTATTTCGAGAAGAAAGAAAGATCTGTGGCATTTTGGTAGCGCACTCGGCTCAAACCCGAGAGCTCCTGCATTTGGTTCCCGGGCAGGATGAGACAGTTGTACAGTCTCCTAACCCTACTATGCCTCTGTTTACCTAAAAATCATTATAAACCTAGTGTAAGCGGTATTTTTTTTCTATGTGTATGAAGGAGACAAAAGGTAGGTTGTCTGTAACGAGTGTCTTCCCCAAAGCCAAAAGAGTGATAGAGCCAAATTCAAGGGACATTGGAGTCAAAATGCCTGGACACATGAAATTTAAAGCAGTTTAAGTCATAAATGAAGGAAAGATTGTTAGAGGGAGAGAGTTCCAGAGTTCATTTGTTTAATAGAAGAAAGACAGAAAATTTGACAATTCTTGGGTTGGAGAGCTGGACAGAATAGGAGTAGGACTGTTGAAAGGCGAGTGGCTCGCACTCGCCACCAGGAAGGGAGTGTGCGTATATTGTTATGTCCCACTTGGGGGAGGATTTTATGCAGTTAGAAAGGAGCAATAGTATTCAGAAATTTATTGAAATATTACTTAACCCTTTAAGTCTTAGAGATAGATTTTAAGCTAAAGAAAATCATCTAGTGGTAACCAGAACAAGACGAAAACTACGTCATCGTGCTGAAGTTGTTGATAAAAGACTCGGTGATGATCGTTCCTATCAATATATCTTGATAGCGTAATGCATACATGCGCGGAATTTCGGTGTGAGTATCCTAGGTTCAAGTCCTTGGAGTGCCACATGTATTTGTTGATTTCATTAATTGAGTTTAGAAGTAAAGTGGGTTGGTGAAAAAATATCAATATTATTCTTGATTTTCAGGCGAGAGTACCAGCAAAAAGAAGAAGAAGAAGAAGAAGCCAGCAGCCAAGGAGGAGGAAAAGGAGGACCCCAAGGCCAAGAAAGGCAAGCCCAGTAACAAGATGCTGGCGGCCATGAAGGAAGCGCTGGCCAAACAGAAGGAGGCCGAGGAGAGGATGCAGAAGGAGGAAGAGGAGAGGATCCGACGGGAGGAGGAGAGGGTGAGAAGAGAGCTGCTTGTTTGATTATTATTTTAGCTGGGTTTTAGGTATCTTTAGAGTAGATAAGCAAGGAGGAAGAGGAGAGGATGCGACTGGAGGAGGAGAGAGCTGCTTTTTTTATTATTATTTTAGCTGGGTTTTAGGTATCTTTAGAGTAGACAAGGATGAGGAAAGAGGAAGAATAGAGGAGGAGAGAGCTGCTTGTTTTAACCCCTTCATTACCGAGCCGTCTTTTCTATTGTATTCTGGCTATGTTTAGACGGTTATATTAGCTTAGGAAGGACATGAAGCAATTAAAAGGCTTCAGAGTATGTCGAGTTACCCTTTTAACTACCACAGATCCTTCCTTAGCTATATATAAGCCTCTAAATATTTTTGAAATAATAGAAAAGTCATGCTCGTTGATGAAAGGGTAAATATTGTTTTAGCTGGGGTTTAGGTATCTTTATAGTAGACCATCATTGGTTTGAGAAAATAAAGAGAGAAAAGTTTCCACATGTGGAATTAATTTTAACAAGTATGTCTGAACATGTGTGAATGTGTGATATGTGTGAATTTGTATTTTGTTTTTGAGTGTTCATTGTTTTGTGTTGTCCCTATTCTTGATCTATCTTGAGTCGGGCCCCCCCCCCAAAAAAAAAAGAAGAAGAAGGGAGGAAAAAAAAGGGAAGGGTGGGGATTGGGCCTGAGTACAAAGGAAATCAAGCAACAACAGATCTAGTGACCCTTCTAGGCTGCTTGTCCTCCAAAACACTGAGGATCAAGTGTCCAAACAGTGGTTTAGAGTGGGTAAGGGAACATTGGAAAGGGAACTACTGCCCTAATAGGAAGTTAGTAGGGGACATATGGGTTAGTAACTGAGGGGAGGATAAAATAAAGCTATTCATTTACAAACGCAGTCAGTCGCGGGTTTGATGCGAGATATTTGTCTAAGCGGAATTTAAATGAATCAACGGTGCTGCAGTCTATAACGTCTCGGGGAAGCCCATTCCACAAGTTGACAACTCGATTGAAGAAGAAATTCTTAGATTCGTGTGAGTTAAAAGATTTACCAATAATTTTGCAACCATTTCCCCGCGTGTAATTAGATTGGTCGATAGTGAAGTACTTACTACAGTTCATATTGTCGATGCCTTTGATGATTTTGAACACTTGAATTAAGTCACCTCTTAATCTGCGCTGGGTTAAAGGAAATAGATTTAATTCTCTTGAGTAAATAAATAAATGAGTTGTTGAGTAAATAGATAGATTGATAGATATCTGAACAAGTAGCCTTGAGTCAATTCTGCCATGACCATTGTTTAGCAAAGGGGGAATTCATGAATGTGAAAGAGGAAGCATGATATTAGTACTTATGAATTCTTACTTTTATCATACTCAAGAGATAATTTGTTCTCAGATGTGAGAAAATTGAACGAGTCTAGCAAGAACAGAAGGAATGTAAGATTTCAGAAGTGCAAGAGAAGTTGTTGTTCCCTAGGCTGCCTGGCTGAACAGCCCCGAGTCCCTAAGGAAGGCCATGACCGAGATCGGGCTTTCCCACAGGGCTCTCAAGGAGTGTAGATTATGCAAGAGAAGTAAAAGATACTGGAGCTCTTTATTTTAAATTAAGTTGTTTTATTTACAAGAGCAGCAGAAGAGATTTTGAAGAAGTAGAGTTACAGAGTAGAGAGAGATAAGTTTTATTGTTTTTCTTCAGGGAAGTACATTAAAAGATTCGGGATACTGGTAAAGATTAGAAAAATAATAATTGAGCACTAATTTTCTCTTTCCCCCACAGTTACTAAAGGTCGAGGAAGAGAAGAGACTGGAGCAGGAGAGGAAGGATCGCAAGAAACTGAAGGAGAAGGAGAAGAGGGATCGGTTGAGAGCGGAAGGCAAGCTACTCACCGCCAAACAGAAACTGGACCTCAAACGTGCCCAGGATCTTATTGAACACATGAAGGTACAGTAGTTGTTATTGTTATTTTTTGTTCCCCAGGCTGTCTGACCGAACAGCCCTAAGATCCCGAGCAAGGCCAAGGCCATAAACAAGTGCCCCCACAGAACCCTCCCTGCTTTACCACTAAGAATGCCCCGGTGACCGAAGCCGCTCCCAGGCGAGGAGCTGAGGAGGGTGCAGAAACGCCCGGGACACCGAAGCCCCACCCAAGGCCCTTCGCCCCTTAACAATTATGAAAGGAAAGTTAAGGGACAAAGGAAAAATGTGACGCACCTAATGGCAGTAGAGAGGTCAATCCATGGAAGAGATGCTGCCACTTGAAAATATATAGTGGTTAGTAAAAGGAACAGTCAGATCTTATTGAACGGATCTTAAAAGGAACAGTCAGAAGGCTGGTGCCTAACCCCGAAAGGGGTTGAAATAGGGGAGCTATCCCCCCGCCAAAGGCGGCTTTCTAGGGCCTTTCCTAGCTGATGCTGAGAGGATTGGGTTCTAGTCATGTGGTGATGGGCTGGTCTATCAGAGTGAGAACTGAGCGATCTCTGCCATACCCATAGCTTACTATGACTGTTCCTTTTACTTATATATTTTCTAGATCTCAAGTGACGGCGTCTCTTCCGTGGATTGACCTCCCAATCTACCAAGATTGGAAGCCAAAGCATCACATTTTTCCTTTACCCCTCAGCTTTTTTTTCATAACTGCTGAGGGGCGCGGGGCCCTGGGTGGGGCTTTGGCTTCCCGGGCGTTTCTGCACCCTCCTCAGCTCCCCGCCAATGGGGTGGCTTCGGTCACCCGGGCTTTATTGTGGTCGGCAGGGAGGGTTCTGTGGGGGGCGCTCGGATATGGCCTTGGCCTTGCTCGGGGCCTTGGGGCTGTTCGGCCAGGCAGCTTGGGGAACAACAACAACAACAGTCAGAGTAAGCTATGGGTATGGCAGAGAACACTTAACTCTCACTCGGATAGACCAGCCCATCACCACATGACTAGAACCCAATCCTCTCAGCATCAGCTAGGAAAGGTCAAGATGTTTATTCTGTTTTGTAATTTTGTTTGTTTCTCCAAGGAAGATTAAAATTAAAATTAAAATTAAAATTAACGCTTTCACGCACAAGGACCCGTGCGTCTTGATAGAGTAATGCATAAATGCGCGGAATTTTGATGTGAGTATCCTAGGTTCGAGTCCTTGGAGTGCCACATTTATTTGTTGTATGTACAGTATGTATGTATGTATGTATATACTCTTGCACCTTCCCCAGTTTTCCCTTTTTTTTTTCCTTCTTTCTTTCCTTTTTATGGGGGTGGCCGACTCGAGACAGATCCCGAACAGGGACATCACAACACATCAGAAAAATAAAACACAAAATCTTTCACACATCTAGGTCGCCCAGGAGAAATAACCAGAGACCCAGGCCCATTTGGGGTTCCCAGCAAAAGATTCCCAGGTCCCAGATCCCCCGGAGAGGCGCCAATTTCCGTAGGCAGACCCGCAGCGAAGCTTTACCACCACAAGCCCACCCACAATGTTTCCAAGCGCACCCTTCATTACCACCGGCTCCCCGGGCCAGGCGCCGGATGGACTACTATCTAGTCCAACTGGCGCATGACCCTCTCTCCCAAACGACCGCGTTTACATTTATCTATTCACAAGCATTCTCCATTCATTCCTGTTTATTACCACTTTCTTTGTCTGATCTACAATCATTCCTCTATCATCCAAAGCTTGTCTTACACAGTCTCTCCATCTCAATGGGGGTCTTCCTTCCCTTCCATCTCCCTTTGTATCTGACTCCCATATTCTCTTTGTAAGCCTTTCATCTTCCATTCGTTCAACATGACCATACCAGCTCAGCACCCTTCTGTCCACTCTGGCCGACAAATGTTCCTGCTGCCCCACTCTCCTACGTATCTCTTCATTCCTCAATCTGTCTTTACGAGTACTGGTAATTCCACACATACTCCTCCAGCAGCTCATCTCCATCACATCCAGCTTTCTTCTCTCCTTTTCCTTCAGAGCCCATGTGTCAGCCCCATACATTACTGTTAGCACAACAATTCCTTGATACATTGCACTATTTACTTTCATTCCGAGATTTCTCGTCTTCCACATACATACATACATACATACATAAAATTTTAAGACTGAGTGCTCCACACATTCGTGCAGTTTCAGTCCCTTGTCCTAATGGCGGCGTTCCAGGCAACCCTGTTAAGGGCTGCTTCACTTGTCAAGTTTTTGGATTTGAGATCGGCACATATGGTTCGATCCCAGGTCTTCCTCGGTCCACCCCTTGGTGCAGCTCCCTCCACAATCACAGACCTGCATCTTTTCACCCAAATTTGTTAATCCATTATCTCCATATGTCCATACCATCCCAGTCTACTTGTACGCATCTCCTCACTAATACCCTTTATACCTATTTTTTTTTAAAAAGACCTCCGTCTACGTATTGTGAAAAACCTGTTATCCTCCGGCAAATTGTGGGGTTGAGTGAGTGAAGGGGGGGACAGTGAATGAAGGAGGATACATGTTTTTCATAATACGTGTTGCTAGCCCCAAACGCGCGAGCAACTGTGGCTTTCAACCATCCGACACATCCCCTTTTATTTATGTGCATCACACATGTTACATACAAATAAAGTTTATGTTTTGTTTTACCCTACTGTGGAAAGACTACGGATACACCACTCCTGCCCAGGCCTCACACAGTGGCATGACCCAGTCCAGTCGAACTGAGCTCATGACGCTGGTGGCATTGCCCCGGAGGATAGCCATCCCTTGTCTTTGCTTGAGCCAGAGGGTTTCCCGGGGTTCTCCTGAAACTTCTCTGATTTTACGGCCTATTTCATTCACCATCTTAAGGGTGGTAGGGCCGAAGACTCCTGAAGTTTCGAATGCCAGGGGCTCGAACTGATGATTTCTGGCGATGGCTTGATATTTTTCTCGCTTTTTATTTTCTGCTATCCGGGCGGCTTCACCTGCTTCGTCGGCGTTTCTGGTGATGTTGGTTGTGGAGAAAGTGTCAACACATGTGGCATCCCACACGAGGCACCGGCCATTCTTGTAAGGGAAAGTGGTCATCCCATCTGGCCGTTTGCCGTCTTCTCTGTGAAGTACCTAAACGTCTCCTCAGCTCATCATTTGTACCCATTGCTCCAAAGACCTTCCTTCCTTCACACACACTCTGTTTTACCTCTATTTCCATTTTTGGTTTGTTTATTTTACAAGTTTTACATTATAAAAACATAGAACAACTACGTTACTGGCAAAGAAAATCACTACGAGTAGTAATTAGTTCTTATAGCTAACCCAGAACCCTATTTATTTGTTACAGGCCCAGGGTTTGAGTTTACCCGAGGCCGGAGAGAAGAGACCAAGACCCGGAACCAGAGTGAGAACCAAGAAGAACAAAAAGGAAGTCAAGAAGGAAGGTCAAGGTGGGTGGAATTATTTTGACTTTCCTGTTAAGGGGAAATGGGCTTATTTATTTGCTTAGCGTGTTTTTTTTTTTTTTTTTTTTTTTTTTTTTTTTTTTTTTTTTTTCTCCTCCCTTCCTAGACCTCCCATCAAGCTGTTAAAAAAAAAAAAATTATACCCCCCTTCAAGATATATTTCTACATTTTTCGGTAGAAAAGTGATCTGGCCAAAGGCAGTTACTCATAAAACTATAGGCTCGCTATCGCTCGCCAGGAAAAAATCGACACCTAAATGACACGAAAAGTCTTACTACTGTATTGACACAGAAAAGGCAAATTTAACATATCCAATAATAGCCCAAAGCTGTAACAAAATACTCATAGGAAAAACGTTCTGAAAAAGTGTCGCTTTACCAACAGTTCTATATGGAGCTAGTGTGTTAGGTTATATTAAAACAGATATTGATAAGCTGCAAAGAGTAGAAAATAAAGTTTATAGGTACATTTTAGGAGCTCCAAGGTATGCCCAGGTTGAAACATTAAGGGGGGAAATAGGTGCATCGTCAATGATAACAAGAATCATGGGGAGGACAAATAAAATATTTAAAATATATAGAAGAAAATGACGAATGTGAACTATTACAAAGAATCGTACAAGAAAAAATAAAATGTGCAAATGACCTCTGGTTCGAATCAACTACTAAGTACCTCCGAGAAGTAAAAGTTAAAGATGAGAAACTAATAGAAATGAGTAAAGTAGAGATAAAGAAAAAGTTAAATGATTGGGATACTAAAACTTGGAAAGAAGAAATGAATAGGAAAACAAGTCTAACCATTTATAGAAAATAGAAAAAAGGAATAGAAGGAGAAGAACTAATATATGATAATAGGCCGGCGTCAGTAATTATATACAAAGCTAGAACTAATAACCTAAATCTAAATGATAGAAATAGATTTGTAGAAGGGGATACAGTGTGTGACATGTGTGAGAATGGGATAGAGGACCTAAAACATTTCATTCTGTGGTGCACAGCATACACAGAAGAAAGAAGAAAGGAACCTCTATTCCAGCAACCATACATAGAAGAAGAAGATAAATTGTTAGGACATTTGCTATTTGATAGACAGAACATAGATAGGGTAAAGAAGAAAATATATACATTTTGGAGGTTAAGAGAAAATTACACAAACAACAATTAACCCCTAAAGAGCGGCGCCCGGCTATAGTCGGACAAGAGAACCAAGGACTATGTGGCGGGGCCCGGCTATAGTCACATGCAATTTTGAGCACATTATCGGCTCTGAGAGAGAGACGAGCGGTGGGAGGAGCGTAGGTCGGCTCTGACCGTTCGGCACGGGTCCCGCGCGGCAACTGACGTTGCCTCCACACACATCCAAACTCGCTACACAGGGAATTATGTAAGGAAATTACCGTATTTTAATGATTTTGCCCTTTGGTTGCATGATCGTTGCAAGAGAACGCGTGGTCGTAGAAGGATGGTTCTGATGTCATTGGAAAGCTCAATTATCGCCCTTTCAGGGATACATAATTGTATTACGCTCTGGCTCTTGTTTATTCATGAAAAAGAGCACGGAAATAAGCTCGTTTAGGGTAAAACCACCCGCTTGGCAGGTAGTAGAAGTTACCGCCTAGGCCGCTCGTTGAGTGTTAAAGAACCAGCAAACAAAAGAAGACTAAGAAGAATGAAGAAGAACCAAGAAGAAAGAAGAACAACCAAGATGAAAGAAGAAACGTAAAGCACAAAAAACCCGAACATAAACAAAAGTAAAAAGAGCACGACAAAAGGGAGGCGCCGTTGTAAAGGCCTAGCTTCCCACCCAACAACTGAAGTGAACTGAACTGGGGCGAAAGATCTTAAAATTGCCAAACTAATGGGCCGAACGTCATAAAATCTAAAAACTAATAAGGCTATAAACACGAGGGAGAAGGGCGGCCATAAAAACCGGCCCATCCCCCCTTAACCCTCTAACGCATTAAATAATTTCCTAGACCATCAACCCTCTAACACATTTGAAATAATTTGTATGTACAGGTCTCCCTTGATTTATGATAGGGTTATGTTCCTGTAAACCCGATCTTAAATAGAAAAATTGTATAGCGAACCCTAAAATTAATGGGGTAAATGGGGATGCGTTCTGGGACCAGCCAAAACACAAACACTATCTATCTATCTATCTATCTACTGTATGTACTATCTATCTATCTATCTATTGCCTGACTATAATATTATATAATCAGGCCCAAAACACAAACACCTAAAAACCTATAATAATATCATAAATTGGGACATTGGATAGTGAGGCAGACCTGTATTGTATGTATGAACTCAGGCACATACCCCATCACTGGGGGTGGCCGACATGAGACAGAGCCCGAACAGAGACGCCATATAAAGTTACTATTCTCAAGGTCTGGGACCAGTCTTATGAGGGCTGCAGCCCAGTAGGCTGTTGAAAAATATCTCCTCTCTCTCTCAAGGTCCGGGACCACTTTCGCGTTCTCTCACCCGTTTCTGTCTTGTCGAGTAGGAAAATGATACAAGGGGAGGAGGATTCCCACATTTAAAAAAAACTAAAAACAGCTTAATATTTTATATAGTATTATAGTAGTAGTTCTTGTGTGATATGCTTCCTTAAGTTGTACAAAGATTAGTTTCAAAGTCTTACAAAAAGTATAGTCTGTCTTCCAAAAATTATAGTTACACACGACTGGCAGCGTCTCTCACTGAACTACTGTTCTTATTTACATCTTATCCTCGTCTATCAACGAATGCTATTTTCATGTTTTGTGTTTTTTATTTCATAATATTGTTTTGCTAAATCTTCAGTGCGTTATTTCCACTTAGTGATTTTGATTAACCCTCTCACATCTTTCTTTTATTTAATAATTTTCATTTTAGTAAGCGTTGTTTCCACATAGCGATTTTGATAATTTAATTTGACTTTATATTGTCCTTGTCCCAATTTTGGTTTGTTTAGTATGCAAGTTTTACATTTTAATCCTTATGACGAAGAGGTTGCCAGATTAGCAATAAGAAATAGATTACTCTCACTCTTATAATTACCTCTCCAAAATTAGTTTTCTGCCCACAGCTAACTCAAAGACAACTGCAGAGGTTGAAGTAAATAAACTAAAGGTTTATAAATACCCCGAACGGTAACAAAGGCTTTAAAGTATCCCTAATAGGCTCAAAAATTGCGGCAGGACGTGAGAGGGTTTAAGTTATTTTGTTTGTTAAAGCGTTGTTTCCATATAGCGATTTTGATAAGTTTTGTCTTTTTACTGTGTTCGTCTAAGTTTTAGTTTGTTTATTTTACAAGTTTTATACTGTATTATAATTTATATCGGTATTGTACGGTTCCTGTTTTGGTTTGATTGTTTTGCAAGTTTTACATTTTAATTTACCTTTATAGATGGTGAAGCCCAAACTGCGGAGAAGATGGAGGAGGGAGAGGAGAAAACGGAAGATACGAAACCGGCAGAGAAGATAGAAGAACAACAAGAGGAAAAAGAAGAAATAAAAGATGCCTGGGATGAAACGGATGAAGAGGAAGAGGAGGATGAAGAAGGTGAGAATTGTTTAGTGGTTGATGGTGTATCCGACCCTTAGGTTGCCTATTTGCCTATAGGTAGCTCCAGCGAACTTGACAATAATTTTGACCCCTTAACATCTTATAACTCAAAATGAATTAAAGCAATCAAGCTGACATTTCTATAATTTGGGAAGAGTCCACCAGGAAATAGATAGGGATATTTACAGCCAGTTTGCTCTAGGCCCTTTTGAGTTACAGAGAGGTCGGACATCAAGATTATTGTCAAGTTCGTTGGCGCTACCTATAGTTACCTTGTACAGTCGCGCTAATAAGTCATGTTCCAGCTGTCATTACGTTTGGCTTGCTCTGTGCTGTATTAATAGGGTGGGTAAGTGTAGGAACATGTTTGTATATTTCACTCGATATGACTAAATGAAGCTAAGATATTGCTGTTACCAATTATTGTCATTATTGATCAAAACATACTTGGTGCTAAGAAATTACTTATTTGCACGCAGTAGGGTCTCTCTATCTATCTATTGCCCGACGCCGCGATCCCCAAAGGGGATCGCGAACCGCCCCCATGCACCTCTGTCCCCAGTCAGTCGACGCCCCTCCTCCCAACCAGTACCGCCTTCATCCATATACTTCCTCACTCCATCCTTCCACCTCTCTTTCGGTTTACCTCTCCCTCTCTGTCCTTCCTCCTCGCTCTCGTACACCCTCTTAGTAATGTTCTCGCTTCCCATACGTTCCATATGGCCGAACCATCTCAAGGTGTTCCTTTTCACACTTTCCAGCACATCTACCTCCACACCACACCTTCCTTCCTCATTCGACTGTCTATCCTTCCATGTAACTCCGCACGCACTTCTTAAGTAACTCATTTCCACCGCTCTCACTCTTGGTCTGAGTCTCTCAACCAACATCCATGCTTCGCTTCCGTAAGTCAGTGTCGGGATTACCACATTGTCATGCAAGGACTTCTTCACTTCCATACTCACCACCCTATTTCTTGTTACTGCTTTCAGCGTAGGGTACATGGTACATGGGACATATTCTTTTATCCTTCATTAACCCAGGGAGTGCGATAGGCCTCACGGAAGGCACGGTATTTAACACGTACAGTACTAGGGACGTCCTTTTCATCATATTCTGGCAACTATTAGCAGATTTTATACAGCTTAGGAAGGACCTCAGGCAATAGTATGGCTTCAAACTATCTCAACCAAGCCTTTTAACTATCACAAATCCTTTTTAAGCTGCATATCATCATCTAAACATAGCCAGAATATAATATAGCACACGTCGCTGGTACTCAAAGGGTTAAACGTGTAGTAAGAACCCTTCAAATACTGTGCCAGTGTCAGGAAATTTGTCAAAATTGGATGACCTATAGAAAATAGTAGTATCTCACTATACCACATCCCCCACTCCTCCCCCCCTCAACTTGAACTTATATTTTATCCATTTATTAGCAGTCCATTGGTTAAAAGATGAATGCTCACTTATCCCCAAGGCTGAAATATCTAGAAAGTGGATGGGACATAGATGCGGCATTTCTTTATACAGTATACTGTATATATATTTTAATGTCACACAAATAACACTTACGTTAATAACAGAGTTTTTCAGGCACCAATTAGACGTTATTGGCCAGATCCCACTGTACCACATTATACTAGTCAGTCAGTAAACAGCCCTTACTCCCACAAGGGGTAGGGAGGATCAGCTAGAGACACGAGAAAGGAAAAAGAGGTGACCGGAGAAGAATACGTATAACAGTTTGTCTACAAAAAGCAAGTACACAAGCATTCAGAAGCACCAATCACTCATCAGCCTCTGAAATTGATGGCTTCACCTCAGATGTAATACCACATTACTATATCTATCTATCTATCTATCTATCTATCTATCTATCTATCTATCTATCTATATCTACTGTATCTATCTATCTATATCTATCTATCTATCTATTTATCTATCTATTTATCTATTTATTTATCTATTTATTTACTCAGGCCCATTCCCCATTTTACCCTCCAATTTATTTTCCAACAGATACGTCCGAGGCCACCAAGGCATCTGGGGATACTGACACCAAGAAGAGTGAAAAAGATGACGACGATATTGGCGATGACAGCGATGAGGTAGGATAAATATCTTTCACTTTGTATTTCCACATAACGATATTGATTAGTTCTTTTGCCTTTATATTGTCTTATCCTCGTTTTGGTTTGTTTAGTTTGCAAGTTTTATATTATGATTTTGTAAAGTTAAGGTTCAGGTCAATCCATGATGTCAAATGAAGTAGAGTCCATTATTTTTAGTCTATTTTTGTATATGGGATTGTATGGGTTTATAGATCAAATTATGTTTTTGTAAGTGATATAATGGTTAAAGCAATGCTATTTTGTGTTAATTTTTTTATACTGTATTCCTTCTCTTGCTCATGTAGTGATGTACACCATAGATGTGGTGGATTGTGTTCTCTTATTTCTATTTTTTTTATTTTATTTTGCTAAAGCGTTGTTTCCACATAGCGATTTTGATAAGTTCTTTTGTCCTTATACTGTGTCGTCCCAGTTTTGGTTTGTTTATTTTGCAAGATTTACATTATATATTCATTCAAGTTGTCAAACAAAATTACTCCGGTTTGACATCCTGGGTCAATCACAACCTTTAAAATGTATGTATGTACAGTATATACTCAGGCACATACCCCATAGCTGGGGGTGGCCGACTCGAGACAGAGCCCGAAAAGGGCAACGCAACATAAGATAAAGATAAAAAATTCACACACATATTGGTCGCCCAGGAGAAGACCTAGAGACCAAGGATCACTACGGGCCTCCAGCATTTCCCCAGTATATGCTGTGTATACCTATTTGCACCTAAAACTATTTTAAGTCATAATGTAAAACTTTCAAAACAAACAACACAAAACAGGGACGACACAATATAAAGACAAAATAACTTATCAAAGTCACTACATGGAAATAACGATTTAACAAAGTATAATTAAGTGTTTTTAAGTTTTTTTTTCTTCCCAAATTGACTAATTCCTTGAACGTGACGATACTGCGTTATGTGTGCGATTAGTTTGCTTGGGAAACGGATTAACTTGCTCATGTAGTAATGTACACTATGTAGTGGTTTTGTGTTCTCATATTTCAAAATTTCATTTGATTAAAGCATTATTTCCACATAGCGATTTTGATAAGTTCTTTTGCCTTTATATTGTGTCGTCCCTGTTTTGGTTTGTATATTTTGAAAGTTTTACATTCTAATTTTTATGTATTATGATGATGATTGATGCTAAATATGCAGAACCTTAACCCTATTTGATCCGAGGGGAGTCTTGTTGGACTTCCCCTGTTTCTCTCCATTTTAACCCGGGAACGGCGAGAACACTCTTAACCCTTTGGCGCACCTATAGTTTCCAATCAAAGTTTTTCCCACTCCCAAATTATATCTCAGCTCACTCAGAGCCAGTTTTGTGCCCGGCGATAATTTGTTTCTGTGACATTTTTATCCACCAAAAAATCCTTGAATTTGGATTAATGAGGTACCATCGGCTTCGTTATTGATTGAACTTGAAGATAAGCGAATAAAAACATAGAATAAATACAAAACAACCACATTGGGGCACTCCGAAATAAGAATTGTAAAAAAAAAAGTAAATACCTTATCTCCAACTCGCGCTAGCTCAAAATTTTGCCCGCAACATTTTTGATTTGCATACATATATGGAAGCGGAATTTAATGAGAATTCCACTGGTAACTTCAGAATTACTATAAACCAAATAGTTACTGAGATACACGAATAAACGTGAAAGTATCGAAACACAGACTGAGCTGTACTCTGCTCACTTCCCAGCCAGCCGTGAGTAAACGGTTAAACTGAGGCGGTTGCCAATTGTACCCATTGAACTAGACGTAATACTTAATATCTGTGCCAAATATGACGCGCGTCAGACGAAAACTTAATTTTTGGCGAATATTTTTAAGTTTAATGACTCTTAACGAGTCATCGTGCGCCTAGGAAAAAAATACCTAATGACTCTGAACGAGTCATCGTGCGCCAAAGGGTTAAGAGGTTTTGGTGGGCAAAGGCGACGATCCTCTTAAGAGGAATAGGTTATTAAGTGAGATAATTCCAGTCCATACCTACTATCATTCCTCCACATATGTCAAACCCCCCTCCCCTTCAATTATCACCTATTTTTCCTCTTATTCACTTGTTTATCGGTTTATTTACCGCGCCAACATCTCCAATCCGGTTCTAAGGCGTGGTGCTAGGCCTAGCTACTGCGTGGTGTGAGGTAGAGCTGCGAGAGAGAGCTCAGTCTGCCTCTAGGCTTGGAAGAGTGAGGATATACGTCGCGTCCGCCTGACATTTCATGACTGAACGGTCGGCAATAATTCGCGATTTTCACCCCAAAACACTATTTCCACTTGTTTTATTGCTGTTACATGTTACTATCTTCATATTTAACGTAAAATAGGCACATATGAATAAGTAATAACGATATTTATCGTAAAATGACGATTTTAGGCGGGAATGAAGCCTAATATGGCCGCCCAGTAGTAGGGTGTTCACTACACACAGCTCGCCTTTTAACCCTTGTCTAGCGGGGTGTTTTGGGCTCATTTGGGCATATTCAGGCCCTCCTGAATGATCAATCAAGTATCTGCATGAAAAGACATGTATTCAGCAAAAACTAGGCGCTAAAAGCTTCAAAATGAGACCAGAACGAGCTACGTAGCACTCGTGGTTCTCTTGCAGTGGTGGCACGAACATGGGAGTTTAGCGTATAGCGGTATATTTTTCCCAGCTATGCTCACTACTGGCTACACTGCCGGCCTCTCGAGAACACAGGGAACATGAGTTAATGGGCGGCGGTAAGCCCTGGGAGTCGGCTGTCTGGCCCGCTGCGCTCCCGGCCATTTTCACTCTATTTTAACCCTTTAAAAGCCTTAATAATGCTCCTAACTTGCTGCAAATTGGTGCACGACTTAAGTCGAGCGCCGCTGATAAGGGGTTAAAGCTTAAGAAGAAAATAACGCATCGTAATTGCTGAGTAGGTATTATTATGGGAATAAACCAATTTCTCGCCAGTTTAAAAATAAAAGGACTGTTGTTGTTGTTGTTGTTGTTCCCCAGGCTGCCTGGCCGAACAGCCCCAAGGTCCCGAGCACGCCAAGGCCATAGAGCGCCCCCACAAAACCCTCCCTGCTTACCACTAACAAAACCCAGGTGACCGAAGCCACTCTAAGGCAGGGAGCTGAGGAGGACGCGGAAACGCCCGGGAAACTGTAACACATAATATGTCCTAACTCTTTTATTAACCCCCAGGATGGTGACAGCGACTCATCAGAAGAAGAACGTAAGACGGAAGCAGAGAAACGGAAACAGAGAACGCTCGACAGAATAGCCAAGCGGAAAGTTGCCAATGAAAAGCTACTTGACATCGATAACCTCAGATCACCTGTGGTAAGTCAATATGTTATTGTTCCCCAGACTTTCTGGACGAAAAGTCCTGAGTCCGGTTGACCAAAGCCGCTCCAGATGCTCGGGCCCCCAAAGGAGCCAGAGTGAGATGAGATCTGTTTCTGCGAGCCAGCACCCAGAAGGAAAAATAGTACAGTAAAAGAGACAGACAGAAACGGCTAAGTTTGGGTAGAGGTTGCCAAACCTCACTCTGGATAGGACCAGCCCTCACCTAGTCCATATGTTGTTATTGTTCCCCAAGCTGCCTGGCCGAACAGCCCCAAGGCCCCGAGCATATGTTATTGATAATAGTAGTTGTATTATTAGTATTGTATTATTTAAAAATTGTTGTTGTTGTTGTTGTTGTTGTTGTTCCCCAAGCTGCCTGGCCGAACAGCCCCAAGTCCCCGAGCAAGGCCAAGGCCATAACCGAGCGCCCCCACAGAACCCTCCCTGCCGACCACAATAAAGCCTGGGTGACCGAAGCCACTCCATGGCGGGGAGCTGAGGAGGGTGCGGAAACGCCCGGGAAACCAAAGCCCCACCCAGGGCCCTGTGCCCCTCAGCAATTATGAAGAGAAAGTTGAGGGGCAAAGGAAAAATGTGACGCTTTGGCTTTCAATCTTGGTAGATTGGGAGGTCAATCCACGGAAGAGACGCCGTCACTTGAGATCTAGAAAATATATAAGTAATAGGAACAGTCAGAGTAAGCTATGGGTATGGCAGAGATCGCTCAGTTCTCACTCTGATAGACCAGCCCATCACCACATGACTAGAACCCAATCCTCTCAGCATCAGCTAGGAAAGGCCCTAGAAAGCCGCCTTTGGCGGGGGGATAGCTCCCCTATTTCAACCCCTTTCGGGGTTGGGCACCCGCTGTTGTAATACAGTATAGCAGTTTTGTATGGTTTGTCATAGACAGTACTATACATGAGGAAGAAGGGGGACCAGAAAAATTACCCATCTCCTCTTAACTACATTATGATTTCCATGATTAGAAAATGTCTGACTCTTGAATGTTTCAGGTGTGTGTATTAGGCCACGTTGATCACGGTAAGACCAAGATCCTGGATAAGCTGCGTAGAACCAACGTCCAGGAGGGAGAGGTGGGTGGCATCACTCAACAGATCGGTGCCACCAACGTCCCGTCTCACGGCATTACCAGGCAGACTCACATGGTTAAAGACGTAAGTTGTAGCCCTCTTAAACCGGTATCACACGAGCGCTTTTTCCCTCAACACTTATCCTCAACGCCAGACCTGTGAGAGTTTTGGATTGAAACTCAGTGGTCTGGTTAAACTAATGGGGAAAAAAAAAATTTATCTTCAACATTGGTCTGGCTACTTATGAGGTCAACATTTGCAATATTTTAGTTACCCAAATTCATCTACCAACAGTCTAGTTTCAGATATCCGTGCAAAATACTTCAGAAAAGTGTTCAGCATCGAATGTTGACGATAAAAGCTCTCGTGTGATACCGGCTTTACTTATGTTCTACTGTTGGTGAAAGGCATATGTATTCCCTCTTTATGTTCATGTTTGTTAAAGATATATGTATTCCCTCTTTATGTTCATGTTTGTTAAAGATATATGTATTCCCTCTTTATGTTCATGTTTGTTAAAGATATATGTATTCCCTCTTTATGTTCATGTTTGTTAAAGATATATGTATTCCCTCTTTATGTTCATGTTTGTTAAAGATATAACTGATTGTATAAACTTTTGTAGGTTGTCATGGGTGATATCAAAATTTCCGGCCTATTCCTCATTTTAGTAGGTTTAGGGATATTTCTTCGAGAGGCCGGTCTATATGATCTGTGCCCCATGAATATTCTTTCCTCTCACTTAAACAGTAGGCTACCATAGTGCGGTTGGGAATATGAACATGATTAGATTAATATCCAGTATTCGAGAATGGATAATAAGTCGTAGGCGTGTGCATAAACCTTTAACCGTCCTGGTGGTGTAATGGTTAAGGTGGCAAAAATATGTGTGTGATAACCCGGGTTCGAATCCCGGTGGATCATATATACTTTAATTAATTTCATTGGGGGTGTGGTGGTGAGATTAATAAAAATAATATTAGAATCTTTAGTACCCGGTATATTTAACCCATCTAGCCCCAGAGTCGGTCATTGCCTGACGCCTACTTTTGTTACGCACAGCCCCAGAGTCGGCCGTTGGACATCGGCTATTCTCACTACAGTGCACTCCCAGTATTCGCGCCTAGGTCATACCGGCCCCCTTCCGCGTATACGTGGGCACTAATTAACATGGGTTTCAATGGGAAATCGACTTAGGTCGTACCAGGCTCACCCGCCTTAGACCCTTATTTCCCCCCAAATACATCCAATAAATACATATTGAGGAGAATACTTATTAATACATATTATGAGGAGATTACTTACCACACAGACTTTATTTGAAATCAGTCTTATAAAGCCTAGCCTAGAATACTTGGAGCGCAAATAACGGGAGTAAAAAAAAATGCCTGGGACTGTGTGTTACATAAGTTACTTTTTTGGATGGCGCTCAATGGGTTATCTTTTATTATTATTATTATTTTATTTTTTATTATTTTTATTATTATATTTATATGTTTTATTAGTAATGTACACCCTATGTGGTGGATTGTGTTCTTGTATTTAATAATTTTCATTTTAGTAAGCGTTGTTTCCACATAGCGATTTTGATAATTTAATTTGACTTTATATTGTCCTTGTCCCAATTTTGGTTTGTTTAGTTTGCAAGTTTTACATTTTAATTTCACATGTTATTTTATTAAGCGTTATTTCCACATAGCGATTTTGATTAGTTCCTTTGTGTTTATCTTGTGTCGTCCCAGTTTTGTTTTGTTTATTTTGCAGGTATTACATTATAATATTGATTACAGTTTGACATGGCCGATCTCAATTTCCCCGGTCTGCTTATCATCGACACACCTGGCCACGAGTCCTTCAGCAATCTTCGCTCCAGAGGTTCCTCGCTGTGTGATATTGCCATCCTTGTGGTGGACGTGACGCAGGGACTTGAACCCCAGACCATTGAATCTATCGATCTGCTCAAGAAGAGGAAAACGCCCTTCATTGTGGCTTTAAATAAGGTCGACAGGTGAGGACTATCAGCACGTTTTCTGTTGTTTGACTACGGTATTCAGAGAAAATGTTGTGGGTAGCTTCGTTCCGTAGTTTATTTATTTATTTATTTTATTAGTTTAACTAGACAACCGAGTTCGCTTGGCCTTGCTCGGGGCCTTGGGGCTGTTCGGCCAGGCAGCTTGGGGAACAACAACAACAACAACCGAGTTCGCTTGAAAAAAAACTCCCTCTCGTACTATGTACTAAGCATTATTTCCACATAGTGATTTTGATAAGTTCTTTTGTCTTTATATTGTGTCGTCCCTGTTTTGGTTTGTATATTTTGCGAATTTTACAATATATTATAAGCTTTTAACTATTTTTCTCCACTTAATATTATGTTTTAACCTTTCAGAGTATTTGAATGGCAGTCCAATGCGGCGAAAGACATCCGTGAGGTTATCAAAATACAGAAGGAGCCTTCCAAGAACGACTTTGATCGCAGAACCGGGGAAATTATTGCAGCTCTCAATGTCCAAGTAAGTACTGTACTGTACTGTGTTTTGTATTTGATTTGCCTCTAACTGGATAAAAATAGAAAACAAATATTTATGTATACAGTACTTCAGCTTATCAGACCAAATACCTTAAAATATACCGTATATTATAACCCTGCAACTTTCTCATCAAAATTAACAAGTACAGTATTATTTTCTAGGCATTTTTTTCTTGTTAGATATTTATTTATTTATTTATTTATAAAGAGGTAGGTGGTTTTCTGACACAAAAATCTTATACCGTACTATGTTTTTTTTTAAACTAATAATCCTCTTCCCCTATTCCTATCTATCTATATATATTCAGGTACCGGTACATTTTTTTTTTTTTTTTTTTTTTTTAACCCGCTGAGTAGCCTACCAGCTAAATATTTATAAATGTACCACCCAGGACCGGCTGATTCTGATTTTTGTTTTTATTCCAGAAACAATAGCGAATGGGTTAGGAATGAAGGAAAAACCATGAAAAACCGATCAAAAAGCTCAAAAAATGGTCCTACAGAGCCCCCGAAAACGGATTTTACAAGAGTAAAAAAAATGAAGGCAATTTCCCCCCAAAAAACATGTTTTTGCGCGCTCACGCGCACGCGGTTGGACTTTGAGAGTTTTCAACCATTGGCAATGGTGCGTGGGATACTTACACAGTTCCCATAAAAATCTGAGCCCTCTAGGTGCCATAGGACCGGAGTGACACTGACGCAAACCGTGAGTCGCTGGGGTTTAGCGTTACATACATTGCTGACGCAAACGCTGCGTCGCTGGGGCTCAGTGGGTTAAATATACCTGGGGGTGGCCGACTCCAGACACACCCCGAACAGGGACAACACAACAACAAAAACAAAAACAAAACAAAACACAAATTCACACATATCTAGGTCGCCCAGGAGAAGACCCGAGACCAGGGATCAATAAGGGCACTCCAGCACTCCTCCGACCTCCCCTATTTCTGAATTTTTAAAATTTCATAATATTACTTTGCTTAACCCTCCAGCCCCGGCTACACATTACATAAATATTCCCCGAAATCCGGGGGTTTTGGCCGAAAAACTTCTACGCCTAGGCTACCGTATCTTTGTTATTCTGACTGCTTCCGCATTCCCGCGCATTCCCAAGCGTAGATGTGTTTCGTACCTGTATAATGGCGTTAAGTAGAACTCTCTAAGTCAACTGGTTCAGTTGTGATGATGATTTCATTGGAGATAACTTTATGGCAAAAACAGCCACTTTGCACTTCTTTTCGATACTTAACAATAACATACAGGCACACACGAACAAGCAACGCACTCCTTCTTGTGGCCGGAGATGCGGGGCGTCGGTCCAGCCGGCTGTTGTTTACATGCGTCGGACCGACGCCTCGCACACCAAGCTTACAGGCTTTGAGCTCATGGGTCTTTAAGAGCCCTTCCGGGTAGCTCGGGTGTGTTTTTTATGGGCGTTCAAGAGCCCTTCCGGGTCTGGAGGGTTAATCTCCAATATGTTATTTCCACATAGTGATTTGTATAAGTTTGTATATCTTTATATAGTGAGGTATCTTGTTTTGGTTTCTTTGCAAGTCTTTAATTTTAATTAATAATGAAATAAATACAAAATAAAATACCCTACCCTCTCCCCCTTAACTAATAATCCTCTTCCCCTATTTCTGAATTGTTATACAGGTCTCCCTCACTATCCGATGCCCCAATTTACGATATTATATACGGAGTAGAGGGCAAGTTGCTGAAAGCAGTGAAGAGCATGTATGAGGGTGCAAAGGCGGCAGTACGTGTGGAGAGTGAGCAGAGCGAGTTCTTTGACCTGAATGTTGGTTTGAAACAGGGGTGTGTGATGTCCCCGTGGTTGTTTACTGTATATATGGATGGAGTTATGAAAGAAATACTATCAAGAGCAGTGGATGTTGGTGTATCGCTGAAAAGGGAGGGAATTGAGTGGAAGCTACCTATACTGCTGTTTGCGGATGATACAGTTCTGATGAGTGATAATGAATGGGAGTTGCAGGGTCTGGTAAATGAGTTTGGAACAGTGTGCGAAAAACGGAATTTGAAGGTAAATACGGGGAAGAGCAAGGTTATGGTCTTCGAAAGGGGTGAAGTCACAGAGTGTGAGGTGAAGCTGAACGGTCAGGCTATGGAGATCGTCAACTCTTTTAAGTATCTGGGCAGTGTGTTGAGTAAAGATGGGACTATGGATGAAGAGGTGCGGGAGAGGGTACAACAGGGGAAGAGGGTTGTAGGAACGCTAAAAGCAGTAACAAGAAATAGGGTGGTCAGTATGGAAGTGAAGAAGTCCTTGCATGACAGTGTGGTAATCCCGACACTGACTTACGGAAGCGAAGCGTGGACGTTGGTTGAGAGACTCAGACCAAGAGTGAGAGCAGTGGAAATTAATTACTTAAGGAGTGCGTGCGGAGTTACATGGAGGGATAGACAGACTAATGAGGAAGTAAGAAGGAGGTGTGGTGTGGAGGTAGATGTGCTGGAAAGTGTGAAAAGGAACAACTTGAGATGGTTCGGCCATATGGAACGTATGGAAAGCGAGAGAATGACTAAGAGGGTGTATGAGAGCGAGGTGGAGGAACAGAGGGGGAGAGGTAGACCGAATATGAGGTGGAAGGATGGAGTGAGGAAGTACATGAACGAAGGTGGTGCTGGTTGGGGGGAGGGGCGTCGACTGACTGGGGACAGAGGTGCATGGGGGCGGTTCGTTCGTGGCCACCCCTTCGGGGATCACGGCGTCAGGCAATAGATAGATAGATAGATAGATATAGGTTTTCAGGTGTTGGGTTTGGGTTTTGGCTGGTCCAAGAACTCATCCCCATTTACCCCATTAACTTTAGGGTTTGCAAGAAGATGATGCCAAAAATGACTCTGGTAGGCATTGCTAATGACGCTGAGGATAATGAGATCATTCCCAGCATCCTCAACAAGAACCCAAGAATAAAGTCCTTGGTCGACGATGGCTTAGCTATGAATTTGCTATTCACTAAGCAAAAGAGTGATGCACACACTAAGATTGCGGTAGTAAAAATGTCACCTGAAATACGCTCTTCCATTGTGGATGATGGCAATTCTGTGTATGTTGGACTTGTGAGATGTCGTGCATATGATCGCTTCTGGGTAACACAATGTTACCATTGCCAGGGCTTTGGTCATACCAGTGACAGGTGTTATCGGAAAAATGAGGATCCAAAATGCAACTTCTGTGCTGGTACTCATAACTCAAAAGACTGCACCAACAAGACTTCCCCCAAATGTATAAATTGTATGAGCTCCACATCAGTTACGGAGCCGCCAAATCATTTCGCCTCAAGTAGAAATTGTCCTTTAATGACAGCTCAGAGAAATAAAGTTATTGAGAACACCAATTTTGTAGGTTCAAAAAACTGAAAAATGCACATGGGAGCCGGTTGAAACTGGGTCTGTTGAATGTTCGTTCCTTGCGTAACAAAATGGATCATATTTGTGAGATCTTGGATGAACGTAACCTTGATGTATTATGTCTCACTGAGACCTGGTTGTTCGAGTCAGATCTGAATATTATCCAGGCGGCATTGCCTAAAACCCATTCCATAATAAATGTTCCTAGGCCTAGGGGAGATCATCCGGGTGGTGGAGTGGCAGTTGTCTACTCCACATCTCTGGTGAATATCTTGCAAATAAGCCATAACCCAGCCCCTCTTTATTATGAACTGTTGGAAGTGAAAATAAAACTCCATCAACAAATTCTAAGAATGGCAGTTGTCTATAGGCCTGGCCATCGTGGCACAGATAGGGGTTTTATGGAAGAGTTTGGGCAGTTTCTCGAGGAATTTTCTGCTAAAACCGGAAGACTTTTGATATGTGGAGATTTTAATTACTGGGTTGACAGCCCTCATCTGAAGCCATTCTCTCCTGAGTTCCTTGAGTTGACTGATCAGAACAATTTTGTAAATCATGTGTCCCACCCAACTCATATCTTAGGACACACCCTTGACTTGGTTTTCTCTCCTGTGGGTTGTGGTGGTGTCCTGGATGTTGATGTTGAGAATGCTGACCCTAATACCTCTGATCATGCTTTGATTACTTTCAGCTTTGATTTCCCTAAGCCACTCACACATGAAAAAGTAATCAGATTTAGAAATTATAAAAATGCAGACCTAAATTTGGCTTGCAGTGAAGTAAAACAGTACTTGGGAAGTATTGATACTTCCAACCTTACTTCAGATGAGCTGGTGGAGGTGCATGGAAATGCACTTAAATTAGTGTTCGATCATCACTGTCCAGAAGTAGAGAAGAAAATCATAGTACGAGATGATTCGCCCTGGTATAGCACTCGAGTTAAATTTCTTAGAAGAGCGCGTAGAAGAGCTGAACGTGAATGGCGGAAAAATAAAACAGACTCTACATGGTTGCAATATCTGTCAGCCAGAAGAGCTGTGGTCCACAAAATCAAAGATGAAAAGAAAGTGTATTATCAGGGAAAAGTTGACTCGTGTGGTAATGACCAGAGGAGGTTGGCTTCAATTGTAAACAGTTTACTTGGAAAAACAAGAGTCAGCTTAAGACCTTCTGTACCTGATGCTGAGTTGGCTGCCAACTTTGTGGCATTTTTTGCTGGCAAAATAACTCGCATAAGACAGGAACTGGATGATGCTTCTGTTGGTGAAGAACTTTCAGTTGTACTCCAACCCCGACACATTCCTAATAATGTCCTCTCATCCTTTCACTCAGTAGAGGTGGACATGATCTCGTCCTACATAAGAAACCTCAATAAAACATTTTGCCCGTTGGATCCCATAAATGTTTCCAAGCTACCAAGAGTCTATGATCACACAGTTGAGTTTATTTCCAAAATAATTAATAAGTGCTTCTCTGAAGGTAGCTTCCCACATTCTGAAAAGCATGCACTGCTCCGACCTACTCTAAAGAAACCTGGACTTGATGTTGAGAACATGTTGAACTATCGTCCTGTCTCTAACCTGTCCTTCATATCAAAGATATTAGAGCGTGCAATACTTGACCAATTACAACCACTACTTCAGCAGAATGAAACTATCCCAATTTTTCAGTCTGCTTACCGACAGCATCATTCAACTGAAACAGCATTGATTAGAGTACATAATGATCTAGTTGAGAACATTTGCAATGGTGTGGCCTCACTATTGGTCTTGCTTGATCTCTCTGCGGCTTTTGACACAGTGGATCACAAGTTGTTATTGAGTGATCTTTATGATTGTGGTGTGCGTGACTCCGCTCTCTTGCTTCTTGGGTCGTACTTGTCAGGTAGATCCCAGAGTGTGATGGTAAATCAAGTGGTCTCGGACTCGACACCCCTGCAGTATGGTGTTCCGCAGGGATCAGTTTTAGGTCCTATCCTATTTATAATTTATATTAGCAGTTTGTCTCTTCTGCTTCGTGCACATAATGTCACCTTTCACTTTTATGCAGATGACACCCAGATTTATGTGAGAATCACAAATATAGTTGATATACGGAGTAAGATGGAATTGTTGATGTCTGATATCAAGAAGTGGATGAGAGCGAGAAAACTTAAACTAAATGATGGTAAAACTGATATTCTCATCATCCGAGGAAATAGAAGAGCTGATGATATAGTAGGTGCCCTCTCCATCAATGTGGGTGGATCTCAGCTGCGACCGGCCCCAACTGTTCGAAATCTGGGTGTATATGTGAACTCCCGATTAGATTTCAAAGAGCATGTAAACCAGATAGTTAAAAGTTGTTACTTGCACATCAGAAATCTCTATTTGGTGAAGCCGTTTATAACCAGACATTGCCTCCTGACGTTGGTTCACTCATTGGTCTTCTCTCGTGTTGATTATTGCAATGCCCTGTTGGTGGGTCTTCCAAATTATATTTTGAAGAAAGTTCAGTCTGTTCTTAACAGGGCCGCAAGACTAATTTTTGGTGTTCCACCTAGAACTCCTACTACATCTCTTCACATAGAACTGCACTGGCTGCCAGTAAGAGCAAGAATAGAATTTAAGTTGTGTTTGGTGACTTTTAAGGTTCTCAAATTTGGTGAGCCTAGGTACCTTGCGGAGCTGCTCAGGCGCCCACCGGCACACCATGGTGTAGTTGTGCGTCATGACAATGACCCTTTTCGTCTTGATGAACCATGGGCTTTCCAGCAGTCTTCTTTCTTTGAGAGGTCTTTCTCCTACATGGCTCCGAGGTTGTATAACAGGTTGCCGCTGTCCATGAGACAACTGAGTTCTGTTGAATGCTTCAAGAGACAACTTAAGACTTTTCTCTTTGAGAGAAGCTATGATCTTGAGAGAGGTGTCATGACAGATGGCTATAGAGTTTAGGCTATTTTGCCACTGCTAGTGATTGTTAAGTGTGTGTTGTATATAAGCCTTCTTTTGATGCATTGATTTTTGTTCTTTTTTCTTTCTCTTTTCGAGCGCTAGTGAATTCTTCGGAAAAATTGGCGCTTATGAGAAATAAGTAACATGCTTATTATTATTATTATTATTATATGATTTTCCTATCTAAGATCGGGTGTTCAGGAACGTAACACAATCGTACATCGAGGGAGACCTGTAGTTGGGAAACAGATTAACTTGCTCATGTAGTAATGTACACCCTATGTGGTGGATTGTGTTCTTTTATTTCATAAATTTGATTTTAGTAAGCGTTATTTCCACATAGCGATTAAAGTTATTTTACCTTTATCTTGTATCGTCCCAGTTTTGGTTTGTTTATTTTGCAAGTTTTACATTATAATTGTTATAGTTTACTGACTAAAATGCTTAATGTGCCTCCTCCAGGGTCTCAACGCAGCGCTCTTCTGGGAGAACCCGGACCAGCGTCAATACGTCTCCTTAGTACCCACCAGTGCTATCACAGGGGACGGTATGGGGAACCTCATCGCCATCATCTGTAATATGTGCCAACAGAGACTTAGTAAACGACTTATGTTCTCCGAGGACTTGCAGGTACGATTTTGTGTTTTTCATTCTATAGTGTCACTGGATACAAGTTTTTGTAGTCTCTCCTACTTTCTCTCTTACTTTCTCTCTTACTTTTTTCTAACTGTTGGTGGTGTAATGGCTTAGATGCTTATGTTCTGGGTATGGTGTCCCGAGTTCGAATCCCGGGAGGACCATATGCTTTCATTAGTTTATTCAAGTACATTGGGGTTTGTAATTGATGATTAATGTTAAGAACGGGGTGTTACTTATTCTATTATGGCTTGCTATCAAACCCGGGCTAAAATATATTTGGCAGAATCTCTGAACTTTCTTTGTGGTGCAATGCATAAGTGTGTTGATTTTCGGTGTGAGCGTCCTGGGTTCGAATCCCTGGACTGCCACATGTGTTTGATAATTTCATTAATCGAGTTTAGGAGTAAAGTTGGTTAGTGGAGAGAACATAATAATTCTTGCAAGCTACTTTATTCTTCAGTGTCATAATGTTTGTAGTAGAAGCTATAAGTTAATTGGATTTTACAGTACAGTTGTATTAATTGTTTTATTAATTGCCTTGATGGTGTTATGGTTACAGTGTTTAAAATCTGTATGTGGTAACCCAGGTTCGAATCCCAGTGGATCACATCCTTGCTTTCATTCATTTCTTTGGGAAGCGTTTGGTGTTAGAGTGAAATTAATAAAAAATAGATTAATAGTGCAGAGCTAATTAATAATCTGTATTGTGTTTTTGTCCCCCAGTGTACAGTGTTGGAGGTGAAGACTATACAGGGTCACGGTACCACCATAGATGTTATCCTCATCAACGGTAGACTACGTGAAGGAGACACCATCATCCTGGCCGGTACAGAGGGACCTATTGTCACACAAATCAGGTCAGTACAAACCTTATATATGGTTCCCGCACATCTCAACCAGTAGACCATTTCAACCAGTGCCAAATCAACCAAGACCAACCAAACCACTGCCAAAATATAGTACTAACCTAACCTAACCTAACCGTATTGGTTGATTGGCACTGGTTGAGTTGTCCGGTCACCCTTGTACAGTATATATATACTGTATTTTACAATAATTCCCATCTCTTTTGGAATGCGAGCTTCTATACTCCGTTCATTCTAGGTTGGGCAGAAATCCTAACCCCTAACCTCTCATAACTAATAAAGGACTAGAGTAATCGAGCTGATATTTCTACCAAATAGGAAGACTTGGCTTGGGAATATGTTTATACAATACTATACATTGACGGTTCATTTGTTCTAGTCTTTTTCGAGTTACAGAGGTTAGAGGTTACAATTTCTGCCCAACCTAGAATAAACGGACTATAGTAATTTTTCTTGCAAATTTTTGGCTAGGTATCTGGTACAGACTTTTCCTCTCTTTCAGTAAAGTCTGAATGCGTCACCAGGTAATCTCTCTGTAAATAATGGATTGTGTTCTTTTATTTCAAATTTTATTTTATTAAGCGTATTTCCACATAGCGATTTTGATTAGTTCCTTTGCGTTTATCTTGTTTCGTCCAGGTTTTGGTTTGTTTATTTTGCAAGTTTTACATTATAATAATAAACGTATGAAATTCGACAACTTAATTCCAATGCATGCTAAATATAAAAACGTTTATTTAAGTCTCCTCATAATTCATATCAAAACAGAATTTCAATATGTAAACTAACCTCAGCGTATGATCGTGTGGATCGTGTAGCAATGTGGAAGGTGTTATGGATTTATGAAATTGGAGGAAATTTGGTGGTGGGCTGACCCTTTGTCGGAGAGAGGGTTGGTGTCCTCTACTTCCCATAGCCCCTTCTATCTTTTTCTCCCTCTGCATCTCTAATTTTTTCAAATTGCGTAGGGATGCGGCGACCCCAACGCCCGCCACTTTCTGGTGCAGGTAGCCTCCTCTGTGGTGGAGGGGTGAGAAATTTCCACCACCGCTTTTCTCCGGCGAGACGTAGAAGTCGGCTAAAGGGGATCGGGGGCGGGGGGCCTGGTATCCTTCTCCCCTTAAATAAATCTACCAAAAAAACGAGACAGAGATAGGAGCGAGGGAACGCGTTCGTGGTCCCGGACCCTAAGAATAGGAGCTTTAAATGTGCAAGGATGTACTGTAGTACGAATGTGAAGCGAAAGGACATTGGAAGGTTATTTGAAAGAAGGAAGTATGATGCACTTGTACTGAATGAAACAAAGATGAAAGGAGAGGGAGAAGTGGATTTTGGAAACGTGATAGGTAGAAAGTCTGGAGTAGATGAGGGAGTCAGGGGGAAAAAAGGAGTGGCTATTATTGTGAAGGAGGAGTTGAGAGAGTTTATGAAAGAGTGGAAAGAGGTGTCATCAAGGCTAATGTGGGTGCGAATGCGGTTTAAGGGTGAAAGGTGGGTTTTTGTAAGTGCGTATGGACCAGGAAGTGAAAGAGAGTTAGACGAGGTAGAGGATTTCTGGGAGGATTTGAGAGATTGTCTACAAGGGTTTGATGAAAATGTTATAGTTTTAGGGGACCTAAATGCTAGGGTAGGAAATGAGCCTGTTGAGGGAGTCATCGGTAGTTTTGGTGTGGATGGTGTAAACGAGAGTGGAGAAAGACTGAAAAATGTATGTGAAGAGTGCAGATTGAGTGTAGGTAATACGTTCTTCAAAAAAAGGCGTATACACAAGTACACCTGGCATAGACTTGTGAGGGGAGAGATTGTAGAGAGGGCATTGATGGATTATGTGCTGGTGACAAGGGAAAGATTGTGTAGACTGCTGGATGTGAATGTGATGAGAGGTGAGGCGGAGGGTATGTCGGATCATTACCTGGTGGAGGGAAAGCTAAGAGTTAGGAGTTACAGGAGAATAAGAGACAAGTGTGAAGTAAGAGAGGTAATAAAAGTTAGTGAGTTAGAGAACAGTGCAAAAGAGAGGGAGTACAAGGAAAGGTTAAATGAAAAGTGGATGGAAGTGAGAGAGAAGTAGAGGTTGAATGGCAACAGTTTAAGGAAGGAGTGAAAGCAAGTGCAGAGGTAGTATGCGGCAAAAGGAAAGTAGGAGGCAGAGGTATCAGGAAGGGAAGCGGGTGGTGGAATGATACGGTGAGAAAGGCAGTTGAGAAGAGACAGTGTTTTGAGAGGGTTTTGCAGGATGGTAGTGTCGAGGTATGGGAGAGGTACAAGGAGAAAAGGAGAGAGGCAAAACGGAAAATTAGAGAAGCGAAAAAAGATGCAAATGAAAGGTGGGGTCAAAGGTTGAGTGAGAATTTTGAAGAACGAAAGATGTTCTGGAAGGAGGTAAATAGAGTAAGAAAAGGAGGACAAAAGAGGGAAGAGTCAGTGAAAGATGCAAATGGAGAATTACTAGTGGAACCAGTTGAAGTGAGGAAAAGATATACTGAGTATTTTGAATCTTTGTTAATACAAGAGATGGAAGAGAAGCAGTGATTGAAGCAGAGGTGGATTCCCAGGCCACCCAGGTGGCAGGGAATGAATGAAAGGATTGAGGAAAATGAGGTGAAAGAAGCAGTGAAACAAATGAAAGCGGGAAAAGCAGAAGGTTTGGATGGTATTGCTGTGGAGTGTATATAGAAGGGTGGAGATGTGATAATAGATTGGTTGGTGAGACTTTTCAATGTGTGCTTTGTGATGTCAAGGGTACCAATAGACTGGAAGAGTGCATGTATTGTGCCGTTGTACAAGGGTAAGGGAGATCGGCAGGAGTGTTCAAGTTATAGAGGTATTAGTTTATTATCAGTGGTTGGAAAGCTCTATGGCAGGGTGTTGATAGAGAGGATAATAAAATGTACGGAAGTTGCAATAGGAGAAGAACAGTGCGGTTTTAGGAGGGGAAGAGGGTGCGTGGATCAGATGTTTGCAGTAAGACAGTTATGCGAGAAGTATTTAGAGAAGCATAAGGAGATATTTTGGGCTTTTATAGATTTGGAAAAAGCGTATGATCGTGTGGATCGTGAAGCAATGTGGAAGGTGTTAAGAATTTATGAAATTGGAGGAAATTTGTTGGAAGCAGTTAAGAGTTTTTATGAAGGGAGCAAAGCATGTGTTAGAGTAGGAAATGGTGAGTTGAGTGAATGGTTTGAGGTACAGGTAGGTTTGCAACAGGGTTGTGTATTGTCACCATGGCTGTTTAATATGTTTATGGATGGTGTGGTGAGGGAGGTGAAAATGAGAACTATGGGAAGAGGAGTGGGTTTATTAGGAAAGAATGGTAGAGATTGGGAGTTGAATCAGTTGCTGTTCGCTGATGACAGCGTTGGTGGCGGATTCTGAAGAGAAATTGCAGCAGTCAAAGAGTTTGGAGTGGTTTGTGGGAGGAGGAAACTGAAGGTGAACGTCAATAAAGGTAAAGTAATGGTGTGTAACAGGGGTGATCGTAGGGTTAATCTAGATGTGAGGCTGGATGGGGAAATATTAGAACAAGTAGAGTGTTTTAAATATCTAGGAGGAACGATAAGCAGGAGTGGAGGTATGGAAATGGAGGTAAAACAGAGAGTGTGTGAAGGAAGGAAAGTTTTCGGAGCAATGGGAAGTACAGTAAAGTACAGTACTCCCTCAAATTTTGCGTCTTTCAAATTTGCGAAATTTCGATTTTGCGAATGGGACCCAAGATTTGACCTTTTTTGCGAGACTTGATATGTGCGATATTACTTGAGTTTTGTGGGTGGCGCCAAATGATACGGGGTTTCCGCACTAGTTTTCGGGGGGGAGGGGTAGCAGGGTCGTGACGTCGGGCCGCCCTGCGGCCCATTGTTTACTGTTTATAGATTCTCCCACGCTCCTATATGTTCTCACGCTCTCGCATAATAGACTTCCTTGGGCAAAATTGAAGTGTTACCTGTGCCCTGGGTCCCCTGAATCTGTATTTCTGTGTTTTTCTTTATTGTAGGATGTATAATTAAGTGTATGTGTCATAATGTGTGTACAAACAAGGACGAAAATCACCAAAAAATAGGCCCTCGATGATGAGATGTCGACCATATTCAATTAATCCCATAAGGTTAGTTATTTGAAATTTGCGATTTTGAATTTTGCGGGCTGCAATGTCGACCATATTCTCGCAAAATTCAAGGGAGTACTGTATGTGGAAGACGAGAAATCTCGGAATGAAAGTAAAAAGTGCAATGTATTAACCCTTTCGCTGCGGGTGATGTTCTGGAATGTTTTAGCAAGTTACAGCAATTTCCAGGCTTTAAAGGACTGTAAAAAACGTAAAAATCGAATGTCAGTGGGCGGGAGCGTGAGGGGCCCACCCTCCGACCCTCAGAGCATCGAGCGGCTCACTGAGCTAGGCTGTGTCGCGCGGGTCTCTCTCTGTCTCTCTCACCAGTGTAGCCAAGCGAGCGAGTGCTACATAATAGCGGGGTTCCCGCGTTTCACTGGGACCACTGCGGGTGAACCAGACCACGTACAGGGTCCGTTCTGGTGTCATTTTGAAGCTATTTTCGCCTAGTTTTCGGCAGAATACACTTAATTTAATGCAGATGCTTGATATATCATTCAGGAGTGCCTGAATATGCCCTAAATAGCCCAAATATAGCCGCAGCCAAAGGGTTAAGGAATCGTTTTGCCAACAGTGATGTATGGGGCTGAGACATGGGCTCTGAAAAAAAAGGAGAGAAGAAAGCTGGATGTGATGGAGATGAGCTGCTTGAGGAGTATGTGTGGAGTTACTCGTAGAGACGGATTGAGGAATGAAAAGATACGTAGGAGAGTGGGGCAGCAGGAACATTTGTCAGCCGGAGTGGACAGAAGGGTGCTGAGCTGGTATGGTCATGTTGAACGAATGGGAGGTGAAAGGCTTACAAAGAGAATATGTGAGTCAGATACAAGGGGAGATAGAAGGGCTGGAAGACCCCCATTGAGATGGAGAGACTGTGTAAGACAAGCTTTGGATGATAGAGGAATGACTATAGATCAGGCAAAGGAAGTACAGGTAGTAATAAACAGGAATGAATGGAGAATGCTTGTGAATAGTTGAGTGAACGCGTGGTCATTTGGGGGAAGGGGTCGGGCGCAAGTTGGACTAGATAATAGTCCATCAGGCGCCTGGCCCGGGGAGACGATTACTATGAAGGGTGCGCCTGGAAGTGTGGTGGGCGGGCTTGTGGCTTTGGCTCCGCTGCATGTCTGCTTGTCGAAATCGGAGCCTCTCCGAGTGGTCGGGGGCCGGGGGAGTGCTGGAGTGGCCTTGGTGACCCTGGTCTCTGGGTATTCTCCTGGGTGACCTGGATGTGTGTGAATTTTGTGTTTTGTCTGTGTTTGTTCGTTGTTTTGTCTTGTGTTTTCCTGTTCTTGCTCTGTCTTGAGTCGGCCACCCCAAGGAAAAAATAAAATAAACAATAATAAAACGGGAAAATAAAAATTTAAAAATAGGAAAAGTGTGGATTGGGCCTGAGCATATAGATAGATAGATAGATAGAAACTGACCTCAATACAATTGCCAATTTAGGATGGGTCAGGCCCCAATTCATTAGAATCCATTATCATTTGTAGCCTATATTACAGTACATATATGTATGATAGGCCTATTGCAAAATATAGATCACTTGTTCCCCCCCAAAATACTGGTTTTACCTCAATTGGTGCTGGAGCGACCTTGGTGACCCTGGTCTCTGGGTATTCTCCTGGGTGACCTAGATGTGTGTGAATTTTGTGTTTTGTCTGTGTTTGTTTGCTGTTTTGTCTTGTGTTTTCCTGTTCTTGCTCTGTCTTGAGTCGGCCACCCTCAAGAAAATACAAACAAAAAATAATAATAAAATAGAGGAAAATATAAATAAAAAATAGGAAAAGTGGGGATTGGGCCTGAGCATATAGATAGATAGATAGATTAATTATGATGTTTCTTTAGGTCGCTTCTGCTACCCAAACCTCTGAAAGAAATTCGAGTGAAGGGCCAGTACGATGAATTCAAGGAGGTGGCGGCAGCTCAGGGGGTCAAGATCGCAGCCAAAGATCTAGAGAAGGCCATCGCGGGACTCAACCTCCAAGTGGCCACACACGATGACGAGGTGGAACTGCTCAAGGAATATGTGGACAAGGAGTTTAGTGCTGCTATGAGATCTATTAAGGTAAGATTTTTGTCAACCCGTACAATCCCAGGGACGGCGTCAGTAGATAAATCACTCCCCAGTCACAGCGACGGCTGCAAGCCGTCAGTAATATACGGTCCTTGTACCAGGCAGTGGCTGGTATCATGATTTGTAAACACTGTTCTAAGGAATTGGCAACACTTCTTAGGTTGGCTGTAAGCTTCCACAGGCTGTCTGGGTCAGTGTTTCATCAACTTTGAGGTGGGAGGTTGTTATATTTTGCCTCTGCTGAAGCCATTTTGGCCACATTGCTTGGTACTGGGGAGTACATTTATGGTAGTACTCTATGGTGCAGTAGGGGTTAATATATACATATTAGTGATATTAATAGTAGTACAGTGATCAGGGGTGGTGGTGGGGGGTGTAGCACTTGTGTAGATTTTCTAACAGGGCTACTGAAAGAAATGGAGGTTGATTTCTAAACTTGATGATACAAACAGGCAGTCAACTTACAACCAACAACTGATTATCTAACAGTAAATAGGAATCTGGTATATGTTTATTTTGCAAGTTTTACAATTTGATAAGCGTGACTGTTGTGACGTCCCATCTGGGTATGATGTCCGTCTGTTATCCATGTCCACGACCTCAATACAATTGCCGATTTATGATAGGTCAGGCCCCAACTCATTAGAATCCATTATCATTTGTATATTACAGTACATATATGTATGATAGGCCTATTGCAAAATATAGATCACTTGGTCCCCCCCAAAATACTGGTTTCACCTCAATTGGTAAAATCTATCCACAAGTTTAAGATTGTGGTCTGTTTGCAAGCTTCAACTTTGGAAGCCTTAAAACCCTTGTTAAAATTCATCAAATTCTAAAGCTTGATATACTCTAGGATCCGCGTTTGGCCGGTGGTTTAACAGGATGTTATGAAAGCTCTTTTATTTCAAATTTTATTTTATTAAGCGTTATTTCCACATTTGTCAGCCAGAGTGGACAGAAGGGTGCTGAGCTGGTATGGTCATGTTGAACGAATGGGAGATGAAAGGCTTACAAAGAGAATATATGAGTCAGATATCTAGGAGGAATGATAAGCAGGAATGGAGGTATGGAAATGGAGGTAAAACAGAGGGTGTGTGAAGGAAGGAAGGTTTTTGGAGCAATGGGAGGTATGTGGAAGACGAGAAATCTCGGAATGAAAGTAAAAAGTGCAATGTATCAAGGAACTGTGGTGCCAACAGTGATGTACGGGGCTGAGACATGGGCTCTGAAGAAAAAGGAGAGAAGAAAGCGGGATGTGATGGAGATGAGCTGCTTGAGGAGTATGTGTGGAGTTACTCGTAGAGACGGATGGAGGAATGAAGAGATACGTAGGAGAGAAGGGCAACAGGAACATTTGTCAGCCAGAGTGGACAGAAGGGTGCTGAGCTGGTATGGTCATGTTGAACGAATGGGAGATGAAAGGCTTACAAAGAAAATATATGAGTCAGATACAAGGGGAGATAGAAGGGCAGGAAGACCCTTATTGAGATGGAGAGACTATGTTAAGACAAGCTTTGGATGATAGCGGAATGACTATAGATCAGGCAAAGGAAGTGGTAATAAACAGGAATGAATGGAGAATGCTTGTGAATAGTTGAGTGAACACGTGGTCATTTAGGGGAAGGGGTCGGGCGCAAGTTGGACTAGATAATAGTCCATCAGGCGCCTGGCCCGGAGAGACGATTAATATGAAGGGTGCGCCTGGAAGTGTGGTGGGCGGGCTTGTGGCTTTGGCTCCGCTGCATGTCTGCCTGCCGAGATCGGAGCCTCTCCGGGTGGTCGGGGGCCGGGGAAGTGCTGGAGCGACTTTGGTGACCCTGGTGTCTGGGTCTTCTCTTGGGTGACCTGGATGTGTGTGAATTTTGTGATTTGTCTGTGTTTGTTCGTTGTTCTGTCTTGTGTTTTCCCTGTTCTTGCTCTGTCTTGAGTCGGCCACCCCCAAGAAAATAAAAATAAAAATAATAAATAGAGTAAAATACAAAATGAAAATAAAAATAGGAAAAGTGGGGATTGGGCCTGAGCATATACATACATACATACATAGATACAAGGGGAGATAGAAGGGCAGGAAGACCCCCATTGAGATGGAGAGACTGTGTAAGACAAGCTTTGGATGATAGAGGAATGACTATAGATCAGGCAAAGGAAGTGGTAATAAACAGGAATGAATGGAGAATGCTTGTGAATAGTTGAGTGAACACGTGGTCATTTGGGGGAAGGGGTCGGGCGCAAGTTGGACTAGATAATAGTCCATCAGGGGCCTGGCCCGGGGAGACGATTAATATGAAGGGTGCGCCTGGAAGTGTGGTGGGCAGGCTTGTGGCTTTGGCTCCGCTGCATGTCTGCCTGCCGAGATCGGAGCCTCTCCGGGTGGTCGGGGACCGGGGGAGTGCTGGAGCGACCTTGGTGACCCTGGTCTCTGGGTATTCTGGGTGACCTAGATGTGTGTGAATTTTGTTTTTTGTCTGTGTTTGTTCGTTGTTTTGTCTTGTGGTTTGTGTTTTCCTGTTCTTGCTCTGTCTTTAGTCGGCCACCCCCAAGAAAATAAAAACAAAATAAATAAAAAATAAAATAGAGGAAAATAAAAATAAAAAAATAGGAAAAGTGGGGATTTGGCCTGAGCATATAGATAGATAGATACAGTGGTCCCTCTCATTTGGCGATTTCATTAGTCTCGCCAAACCATCGCCAAAAGTGAATTTCGCCAAACGCGAATAGTACTTTAATTGGAAAAATTATCCATTAGTCTTTGACGATGCCTGAGTTCACCCTTTTGACCTCCATTTTCGTACTTTAACTGCTTAAACCTTCCTACCCGGCCTGTCTTACCTAAGGACGGTCGCCCGTAGCCGGGCGAAATGGCTGAAAAACGTCTATGCCTAGACTACCGTATTTATGTTTATTTTCACTGCTAGAACTTTCCCACTCATCTATAATCGTAGTGCGGTTTTCAATCTGTATTTTGCGTTGAGTAGAGCTCTGTAAGTCAACTGGTTCAGTTGTGATGACGATTTCAGTGGAGCAAATATTGCAGAGATGTTGCCAATATGAGGGCTTTTCAGACACTAATTTCGTCTGACGTCAGAACAATAACATTGAAGAGTCTTCTCCTTCTTGTTTTCGGAGGTGCGGTGACGCAACGCTTGGGTTTGTTGACATACGTCGTATGCACGGCGTTCAGACCAAGCTTAATTAGGCTATTAAGCTGCCGTCTTAGGTAAGGACGGCCGGGTAGCGGCCCTTCTGCCGAGCTGTCCTTACCTAAGGTAGCCCGGGTAGGAAGGGTTAAAAACAAAGACATTATCCATGAAACAACAACAATAAAAAAGACAATAGATAATAGATAACAGATTTTATTTACAATTAATTATTTAGAGTTAGGCCTGGTGAGACGAGTGAGTGTGGTGGTTGTGGACGCTTGCGGGCGGTGCATTCTCGGCCGACGTCATTCCGTGATGTCAGCATTCTCGCCAAAAGTGCATTTGAAGCGCCAAATTCGGATTCTGGTACCATATCCAACCTATCGCCAATACTGTGTTTCATCAAGCTGAAACTCGCCAAGCGCGAGGGACCACTGTATAGTTATTTCCACATAGCGATTTTGATTAGTTCCTTTGCGTTTATCTTGTGTCGTCCCAGTTTTGGTTTGTTTATTTTGCAAGTTTTACATTACAATTTTACTGTACAGTATATGTAACCTCGGTAACTTTCATTATGCAGTACAGTGTTATGAATTATTCTTTTTATTGTAACAAGTTGCAAGTGTATGTGCTTTATTTGTGGTGTGTCTTCCTTTTTTATCAAAATGTTTTCCAGGTTGGTAATAAATTTTTGCACAATTACAGGTTAAAGAACGTGGAGTGTACGTACAAGCCTCGACCCTCGGAGCCTTGGAAGCGTTACTGGAGTTCTTCAAGACTAACACTGTCCCATACTCCGGGATCCGCGTGGGGCCGGTGGTCAAACGTGACGTGATGAGGGCAGCGGCCATGTTGGAACACGACCCCATGTACGCCGTTATTCTGGCCTTCGATGTCAAGGTTGAGAGGGATGCTCAGGACTTGGCAGATAAGGTGAGATATTAGTGCATTTTTTCCCCCCTTCGATATAATGATGCTAGAATAATCTTCATAACATTGTCCAGCTTATCCAGAATATAGATGGATGCACTGAGGGAGTTATTCTAGATATGTATAACCAACCATCTAACTACGGTGTGATAGGTCTTTCCTAAACTGTTGTTGTTGTTGTTGTTGCTGTTCCTCAGGCTGTCTGGCCGAGCAGCCCCAAGGTCCCGAGCAAGGCCAAGGCCACAACTGAGCGCCCCCACAGAACCCTCCCAGCCCACCACCAACAATGCCCAGGTGACCGAAGCCACTCAAAGGCGGGGAGCTGAGGAGGGTGCGGAAACGCCCGGGAAACAAAAGCCCCACCCAAGGCCCTGTGCCCCTCAGCAATTATAAAGGGAAAGTTGAGGGGCAAAGGAAAAATGTGACGCTTTGGCTCCCAATCTGCCAGGGTTGGCAGTAGGGAGGTCAATCCACGAAAAAGACGCCGTCACTTGAGATCTAGAAAATATATAAGTAAAAGGAACAGTCAGAGTAAGCTATGGGTATGGCAGAGAACGCTCAACTCTCATTCTGATAGACCAGCCCATCACCACTTTCCTAAACTGTTGTTGATGATCATCATTCCTAAGTTCATCTTAAGTTTGCTTGGGAAACAGATTAACTTTTATCATGTAGTGATGTACACCCTATGTGGTGGATTGTGTTCATTTATTTATAAATTATATTTTGCTAAAACGTTTCCACGTAGCGATTTTGATAAGTTCTTTTGTCTTTATACTGTGTTCGTCCCAGTTTTGGTTTGTTTGTTTTGCAAGTTGTACATTATAATTAAGTGTTATCTAAAAATAAAAAAAACATCATAGTTCTGAATGAGTTAATGATGATAAAGAGTTAGCTTTGCAATACAGTAGGCTAAAGTATATAACGATATATGTTTTCATAATATTTAATAGATTGTTCACATTACTTTAGCAAGTTATAAAACACTTTATTAACCTTATGACTTGTGTTTTACAGGAGGGAGTTAAGATCTTCTCCGAAGAGACCATCTACCATCTAGGAGATCGTTATGTAGATTATATTAAAGATTTTAAAAAGAAGAAGCAGGACGAGTTTAGAAGTGTTGCCGTCTTCCCATCAAGGTTAAAAATGATTCCAACGGTGAGTAAGATCTACATTTTAACGACAGATATGTGTAGTTGCGTACCTATTTTGGGAAGCAGGTTTAAGTTGGTCTGCTGGATTCAGTGGTTGGTGAGGCCAGTAACTGAGTGGATGGTATTACAGTAAAACTCCTCCCAATTGGACTAATTGGGGGGAAACCCTGTCCGGAAGTGCCAAAATTCCGGATCTGGCGAGGTCCGGATAGGTCCCACACAAACACCAATGAACCGCACAATTCCGGATGTCAGAGATAATTATGTCCAGTTCTCTAATTCGGACTACTCCGGATGACAGATATAATGAGGTCCGGATTGCTAACTTTGTACTGTCCAGTACCTTCCTAATCTAAATAAACTGGATCTGAAAAAAGAAATTAGTGTAATGTACATAAAATAAGAACCTATCTCTTTCTTACTTATCTGTACAGTATTGTAAGTGGAGTGGACAGTGAAGGTGGAGTAGAGTGTAGGGTGGAGTGGGTGGTAGTGGAGGTGCCATACAAAAACAATGATTGCAACTGTAGCACATTTTTCATGTACAGTCGGCCCCGCAAGGGTGCGCACTAAAAGGGTGCGATTCTCCAACCGTGCAGCAGATGTCCGTGTGGTGCGTATAATCCAAGGGTGCGAAAAAAGCAAAGCGTGCGTTTTTTTCGCCCAATAACCCCTGAAAAACATGAACTAAGGAAAGAATACCTGTACAGTATAGAAATGTGATTAGATATTAGATAGAATATGGGTATTACACTCACTTTGGATGGTTTATGTATGCGTGGAGGTTGGGATGTTGGTCTTACCGAGGGTCCGAGGCTCCTCAGTAAGACCAACATCCCAACCTCCACGCATACATAAACCATCCAAAGTGAGTGTAATACCCCTATTCTATCTAATATCTAATCACATTTCTATACTGTGCAGGTATTCTTTCCTTAGTTCATGTTTTTCAGGGGATATTGGGCGAAAAAAGGGTAAGTTTGAAGAGTCCCCGGACTACATAGTGAATTTCCCATAGGTTCTTAAGCTCCAAGGGTGCGTTTTACAAGGGTGCGCGCATGTCTCGGACTTAGGTAACCGCACCCTTGTGGGGCCCACTGTACTGAACACATTAGAACACTGAACACTTTTTGCTACTTAAAAACAGAACTGAACTTTTTATGTTCTTACCACAGATATTGAGGCATAACTTAGCCTAATCAACTTTTAACCCCTTCAGCACCATGACGTAATTTTACCTTTATTCAGGGTAAAGTTAGACGATAGTATGCAGTTTCAGAAGGACCTATGTTATTCAGAGACGCTTTTATGCAGTTTCAGAAGGACCTATGTTATTCAAAGACGATATTAAGCAGTTTCAGAAGGACCTATGTTATTCAGAGACGATATTATGCAGTTTCAGAAGGACCTATGTTATTCAGAGACGATATGCAGTTTCAGAAGGACCTATGTTATTCAGAGACGATATTATGCAGTTTCAGAAGGACCTATGTTATTCACAGATGATATTATGCAGTTTCAGAAGGATCTATGTTATTCAGAGGGTTTATTGAGATCGTATTTACCCATTTCAGTCATAGAGGTAGATTATAAGCTAAAGAAAATTGTCTAATGTTAACCAGAATATTCTATGTTGAAATTACGTATTGGTGGTGAAGGGGTTAACAACCTTCTCACCAGCCTTCTCTCCACTCTTCTCTCCACTCTCCACTTCCTTGGAAGTCATCACAACATCACTATCCATCTTGGTGGGGCAGGCGAGTAGAAATAATAGCACAAACACGGGGATAATATCCAGATGAAGCACGACGCTTGGGGCGGACCACCTGACTAGACGTAAACAATACTTTTGGCGCGAATGGAAACTTACCCACAATGCTGTTCGGTCTTCGGTCCGGTGTTTTTTTTCTCTGCCATCCGGCCTTGTCCGGATGGCTGGGATATATGGTCGAATATAAAGGTTGTTGTTGACCGAATAAAGCCTCATAAACTCCCCAGACATCCGGACTTGTCTGGATGTCCGAGACATGTGTCCGAACCCGAATGCCTGTCCGGATGTCTTGGGATTCCGGATGGCCGGGGTTTTACTGTATTGTGACGTCTCCCCCGCTGGGACTCGAACCTGCACACGTCTGTGGAGTTTGCTCCCCAATTTCATGTCTTATATTAAAATGTAAAACTTGCAAACAAAGTCAAACCAAAACTGGGACAAAGACAATATAAAGTCAAAACAACATATCAAAATCGCTATGTGGAACCACCAGAGAGTGTTGTAGTACCGGTATAGTTCTATACCTACAGTACAGCATTTTTGTTTTGTTTTTCACTTACACATTATAGTGATGTACATTCTACGTGGTGGTTTTGTGTTCTTTTATTTCAAAAAATTGTTTTGCTAAATTGTTATTTCCACATAGTGATTTTGATTAGTTTTTTTGTTTTTATATATATTGTGTCGTCCCTGTTTTGGTTTGTTTATTTTACAAGTTTTACATTAGGCCCTATAATTACTGTATGTATGTATTACTTTTGCTCTTGATCAGACCCAGCTTGTATATACAGTCGTGGCCAGTGATAATAATTAACTAGTGAATCCGAGTAATTTGATCTTTGTGACTTCAGCAGATCATCAAAAAGAGTTGCCAGTATATCATAAATAGGCCTCTAAGAATTATTATAATAACTATCCGCTTTTCAGTATAGTTTGATAATAATTAGCATGACATTTCTTTGCTAAACTCTCGCCAAATTTAATTAAAATAGGGACATGAGAATTTCTTACATTCCTTTCACTTAAAACATTAGGCTATTCAGTGTGCAGTTGGGTTTGAGTACATAATTAGATTGATATCCAGTATTCGATAAATGGATATAAAATCGTAGTCATGTACTTAACCTGTAACTGTCTTGATGGTGTAATGGTTTGAGTGTTTAAGATCTGTATGTGGTAACCAGGTTCGAATCCCGGGTGGATCATATGTTTTCATTAATTTCATTGGGAGGTGTTTGGATTTGGGATTGAGATAAATAAATTAGATTATAGGCCTAGTTAAGATGAAAAGAGTATTATTAAGTGTAGCGACTTGATTTATGTATATTCTAGTGAAAGATTAAATTAATGCAATATTTTTAATTCCCTAGGCAATCTTCAACAAACGTGACCCCATAGTGTGTGGAGTGACGGTAGAAGCTGGCATCTTGAGAACCGGTACCCCGCTATGTGTACCTGTTAAGGAGGTTAGTATGTGTATGTGTGTGTCTGTATGTAGAGTGTGTTTATTTGGTAAAGGCGGTATTTTGTTTAAAGCCGGGCATTGTAGTAGAATAAAAGGACCCCTGCCGAAGGATAAGTAAGAAATCGAGAAATTTTAGTGCGCAGTATGCAAAGGCGAACTTGTGTTAAATGATGATCCTGTGGCTGTGAATTTTGGAAATAAGTCATTGGAGCTGGTGGACAAGTTTTGTTACCTAGGAGATACCATCTCTGCCGGTGGTGGGGCCGAGGCTGCCACTGTTGCTAGAATTAGATGTGACTGGGGGAAGTTCAGAGAACTGCTGCCAATTCTGACCATGAAAAGAATGCCTCTCCCCCTGAAGGGAAATGTTTATGCCTCATGTGTTAGAAGTGCAATGACGTATGCCTCAGAAACATGGGCCGTTGAAGTAGAGAATGTCAACAGAATGGAACGTAATGATATGAGAATGGCGAGATGGATGTGTGTGGCCAGGCTGCAGGATAGAAAAACAAATAATGAGCTGAGGAGACTTTAGGTATAAAGAGTATTAGCGAGGAGATGCGTACAAGTAGACTGGGATGGTATGGACATGTGGAGAGAATGGATGAACAAAATTGGGTGAAAAGATGCAGGTCTGTGATTGTGGAGGGAGCTGCACCAAGGGGTGGACCGAGGAAGACCTGGGATCGTGCCGATCTCAAATCCTAAAACTTGACAAGTGAAGCAGCCCTTAACAGGGTTGCCTGGAATGCCGCCATTAGGACAAGAGATTGAAACTGCACTTATGTATGGAGCTCTCAGTCTTAAAATGTTATGTATGTATGTATGTATGTATGTATGCATTGATAGCGTAATGCATAGGTGCGCAGAATTTCGGTGTGAGTATCCTAGGTTCGAGTCGTTGGAGTGCCACATGTATTTGTTGATTTCATTAATTGAGTGTAGAAGTAAAGTTGGTTGGTTAAAAAATATGATTCACATATCGGCCTGCCCTTGAGGCGGCTGAGATATGGTAGGAGCTGTCACGCTGGAGGGTGTATGGCAGGCGTTTCACATCCGGTCAGTCCTCTCGAAACGGCTGGACAGGCTTGATAATCTGTGAAGGTCAGAGTTAGTTTACACAGGCCATCGGTGTAATGTGTGGGCTTGTCGAACCATTAAAATCCAGCCCACCTTCCATTAATCTTCAGGCCTGGCCGGTGGGTGAATGTCTGACTTACGAGCTGCGAGGATGGAAAGTCTTATAATAAGCCTACTTGAAGGAAGTTGCAGGCATCAGTATCAGTAGAAAGGTTGTTACATGTTTTACATGAGTATGCCTGGGTTACCTGCTCTCCTCAGGACTTTGTTATACTGTACGTCTTCCTCAGTCAAATTTATTTTGTCTTTGTTTACGTTGGTTTGTCTTTATATTGTGTGGTTTCTTTTCTGCAAGTTTTACATTTTAACACATTTCTCGCGGTCCCCGTCATATGACGGGCGCCATTTTGAGCCTATTATGTGGTCTGGGAGCGAGGCTAGCTTTTGCAAGCAGCGCGGGCGACCCCCAGCTTAAGTCCGTGACGGTCGGGCACATACTGACACGACTCATAGCCATGTCGGGTATCACTGCAGCGTTACACATGGCAAAAAATGGCTCATTTTCTCAATTGTGGCTTACGTTTGTAATATCGTTGCAAGATAACCAGATGTCGTACAAAGATGATTCAGGTGCCACTGGAAAGCTCCATCATTGTACAGTACTTTCCCGGATATATAATTGTATTACTCTCTGGCTCTTTTGCTTATGCATGACAATGAGCAGGGAATTAAGGTAATTTCGGGCAATTAATCCTGCTCATAAGGGGTTAAATTACCCATAATTATATTAAATTAATAGGTTATAAATAAATAAACTTCCATTCTGTTTTCTCTCAGTTTGTGGAGATCGGCATCGTGACCTCCATGGAGTTCGACCACAAAAACGTGGACCTGGCCAAGAAAGGGGTCGACGTCTGCATCAAGATCGAACCCGTCCCGGGGAACACGCCCAAGCTCGTCGGCCGACACTTCGAACCGGAAGATCAACTGGTCAGCAAGATCTCCCGCGAATCCATCAATGCTTGCAAGGACTATTTCCGAGATGATCTTAGCAAAACTGACTGGAAGTTGATGGCTGAGTTGAAAAAGGAATTCCAGATTCTTTAAGGCTGTGTTTTAGCTATCATTGCGTGTACAGATTACTGTAAAATTTTGGGATAACTTTATTAATTCATTAGGTCAAGAAACGCGACAACAAAACTGAAATGCTTGCCGTACACAGTAAGCTAAACAATAATTTAAAATTGCAACGTAAATATTAGCTAAACAGCGATAACTGAATAGCAGCGCCACACGTTAAAAATTAATCAGATTACTGTACAGTTTTATTTAAGAAAAGACTGACTTAAGTTAATCTTGTATCACAAGCTATTGGTAGCGCCAACGAACTTGACGATAATCTTGATCCCTGACCTCTCTGTAACTCAAAAGGGCCTAGAGCAAACGGGCTGTAATTATCCACACCTATTTCCCGGTGGACTCTTCCCAAATTATAGAAACATCAGCCCGATTGCTTTCTTTCGTTTTGAGCTATAAAAAGGTAATGAATCAAGATTATTGTCAAGTTCGCTGGCTTTATGTGGCCCGAATAGAAAAATGGTCTCTAATGTTTTGGCAATCAATTTGGATTATTTTTTGTTAAGGGTAACCATAGCAAGACAAGAGTCATATCCCTTAAGGGGAGATGTTCACTTAAGGGATATTTATTTCAAACCCCCTTCTCCATCATGTTTAGCCCCATTAGATTTGAGATTTTAAGATGTTCGCCCCGTTAGTTTAACTATTTTAACCCTCGGAATCCGGGAGGCCTCATATGAGGCAAAATGGTCGGCTAAAAATCGCCGCTATAATCATCAGAGCTCGGCAACCACGCGTTGTAGCGACGTCATCTCTACGGCATTCTACAGACAACAAAAAGTTCTACAATTTGCAAAAACATTGACTGCTCTAGGTGGTCTCAATCAGTAGCTACTGAATTTTGAAGTTGATTTTACCAAAATTCATATGAGGCCCCCCGGATCCCATGGGTTAAGATATTTCCCCTAATTTCTGTCAATTTTAAGACCGTTTGTGCCATTTAGGTATCGATTATTTCCTGGTGAGCAATACCGAGGCTGTAAGTTAGGAGGAAACGGCGCTCGGCCGGGACATTTTTCTACCGAAAAATTTACAAATTTTTATCGAAGGGGGTATTTTTTTTTAAAAGCTTGATGGAAGTCTAGGAAGCAAACTAAATCTCCCCTTACTTATGATTTTGCTGTTTTTAAGAATGATCTGGGTATGGTATATTCATTTTTTGTAGACTGGATTGGAAACCAGTTTTGAATTGAAAATTGGGTCCCAGTTTTCCAAAAAAATAAACATTTCTGCTTTTTAGGGAGTTGCCTTGGAAAATTACATATGATCTGAAAAGGGAATTCTAGATTTTCTTTCTCTGCTTTTAGGAAATTGTCTCGGTGAATTATATACGAAACTGGACATTGATGCTCGAAGGTGATATGGCATTGAATTTTCAGTAATAATAATAATAATAATATAATTATAATAATCTGGTCTTTTATTTATCAAAAACGAGGTAAAAAAATAATAGCTAACTACCGGGTAATTGATTTATTAGTACAGTAGTTGTAATTTGTTCATATGAACGCTACTTGTAGATATGTCTTCATTCTTATCGTCTTCTATAATATATCATTAATGGTAGTTCTCCATCAACTTGATTACATTTCTACTATAATGCAGTATCTTTGCATAGATCTTTTTCAAATCAGTAATTTTACTCAGTTGGTATTTGTTATATAGTTGTTATCATTATATGAACATAATGCAAAGTTTTATTAGGACACTTAAATGTTAATTTGTCAAATTGTAAATAAATATATGAAACTGGATAACTTGACTAAAGTGCAAGCTGAACACAGGAAACAAAACATTAACCAAAGTCTCAACAAACAAAAAAATAGCAAAACAGATTCGCAATATGAAAAAATTACATTTACTTTATCCTAATTTTTAAATTTGATCGTTAAAAGCCCTAGTTAGTATTCGGTAAGAGGGTAACGCATGAGTGTGTTTATCCCAAACTTTTGATCTGCAACTCTGGAACATTTTGAGGCTGTTGTAATGTAAAACTTGCAAATTAAACAAACCAAAACTGGGACGACACAAGATATATGCATAAGAACTAATAAAAATTGCTATTTTATTAACATGGTGTCAAACAAAGGCTGAGTCCTTTCCTTTTTGTCTTTTTTATTGTACTGTAGCGCTAATAAGTTATGTCACCTGTCATTTCGTTTGGCTGGCTCTGTGCTGTATTAATGTCTGTCAGATGTTGAACAGGGTGGGTAAGTGTAGGAACATTGTGGTATATCTCACTCAAAAAGAAGAAATTGTAAATATTGCTGATACCAATTATTTATCAAAACATAATTGGTGCAGAGATATCACTTATTAGCCCGACTACATATAAAGATAACATTTTGGTTTATTGTTCAAATTATGTCTTTAGAAGTGATAGAATTAGCCAAAACGAATGCTATTTCACTTTAATATTCTTGTATTCTCATATTAAAATATATAACTTGAAAACGAACTCATAAGTTACCGTTCAAATTAATATAACACTTATTAAAATTAGAAACTATCGAAACGACAACACACTAAACAAAATCTATATATAGAAAAATGCTTTTAAATTTATCGGAAATTAAACTTTGAAAATAACAAACTTAAATAAACTTAATAAACTTATAATATAATATTCTTATCGTCACACAAGCTCCTTTTCCATCAATTTTTTCAGGCAGTTTTTTCAGACCGTTGTAGTTTGGCCACTTCAAAATATAAGTTGTATCAGAATTTAGCCAATTAAGATATCAGTCTAGTTTACGATTCCAATGTGAAAAAGCCTCGGCATATTCTAGAAAGTTGTCGGAAAAAGCGCTCGTGTGACACCGGCTTTACTCTTGAAACATTCACGGAGATTCAACTTCATATCTTCTTTGGTCCAGACTTCCCTAGATGCTTGTTATTTTATCTCTGGGGAACAAGTTATCAAATTGTTGTATTTTGTGCTGTGCAGGAATATTTTTACTGGTGGAATTGACTAGCTGGAAAAGTTTATAGTATAATTTCTGCCAAATATAATATAATAATCTACCATTTACGAGACTCCAATGCTGTGCGAACATCAGTGACACTAAAGTTGCCGCCGCATTAACCCCTTAAGGGCGGTAAATTGTTAACTGCCTTGTGAATTGCATTTGATAAGTGGGAGAGATTCGCCCATCCAGATTTAGTGTGACTCGAACCACAGTTGAGAGAGGTCGTATGTGACTGTCTCTTGCTTCTCAGCCTCACCACACTTCTCCTTTGCTCTCCTTGCACATTCTGGATTGCCCAAAGGGCCAAAAATACTTACTGTTTGCTTGGCTATTTGCCACAGGATGATTAAGAAAACTATAGAGGCGTTCTTGGTGTGTATTTTCAGTCAAGGTAACGGCTTTGAACCTGAGCTACTTATTTTATATATATATTTTTTGCACCCTTTCCTTTAGGGAGATGACGTTAAAGATGACATATACAATGTAATTGTCAAAATTTCCGCCCAAGTGGTACTGCAGCGGAGACTTTAGTGTTACTGATGTTACAATTTACGAGAAGCTCCATTACATGCTAGGTGTGGTGTGGTGTATATGACTGTGCTTCAGTGTCACACTCAATATCAAAATAACGAAAGCTCTCAATCTGTCATAGCCAAATAATAATATTCTCTGAGGGGCGCCTTCATTGTATCGAAGTCCATGCCAAATTTTCCCAATGCTCAGATTTATATATCTTGGAATACTGTATAGAAAAATTAAAATGTCTTTCAGATTTTTACCTCCGTCTTCGGACTTTGTCTGGAATACTGTACTCGGGCGATAGTCTGAACTAGATATCAGATGTCCATATATTTACCGTACCTCCGAATTTGGAAAAAAATAGATAAATGTCTGGATTAAATACCTTTATTCAGAAATTAACTTTCAATCTTTCGAACCATTTCCCCTTTTCCTGGACAAAATCCGAAGGAACCAGATCACTACTCTGTGTTTCCAAATTTCGGAGGTCTGAATTTTTGTTTACTGTACTCTTACTTTGATGCATAAGTTTTTTGTTTTATCTTACCATATTTCATAGTGTTGATATTTGTAGGACAAATGGCCAGCCTGTTAAAGTGTCTTATTTTGTGACTTTATTGTCTGGTTAAACTACTTAGTAACCCCTTCTGCACGATGATACCAATTTTACCTTTTATTCTGTATAACTTTTGACAATTTTATGCAGCTTACGAAAAACTTCGGATATCCAGAGGGTTTATAAGACCTTATTTATCTCTTTGAATTCTAGAGGTAAATTATTTGCAAAAGAAAATTGTCTAATTGTAAGCAGAACAAGATGAAAATAACATGGTGCTAAAGGGGTTAAAAGATCTAGGCAAAATTTGAGGGTACCGGTAATGAACTTTAGGCAATGACTTGATTGTGTGAAGGCCCCCTACCTTCTCGTTCCTTGCTGACCCCCCTCCCACCTTTTCCCCTCCCCTCCCTGCCGCTACCATTTGGTCAATACAATAATGCTGCAATGTTGTTCCTCCCTCTCCTCTTCTTGTGCCCAGTTAGTCGGATTTAACCAGCACTTTTCCCCTCGACTTTTATCGGCTACTCTGATCTGGCCGAGTCAACTTTTTCGGTACGAGTGACGTCCTTATCATTCTTCATTCTTTCCTGGCTGCTAGTAGACAATTTTATTCAGTTTAGGAAGGACCTGTAGCAATTAAAATGTAAAACTTGCAAACTAAACAAACCAAAATTGGGACAAGGACAATATAAAGTCAAATTAAATTATCAAAATAGCTATGTGGAAACAACGCTTACTAAAATGAAAATTATTAAATAAAAGAACACAATCCACCACATAGGGTGTACATTACTACATGAGCAAGTTAATCTGTTTCCCAAGCAAACTAATCGCACATATAACAACGCACTATCGTCACGTTAAAGGAAGTAGTCAAGTTTGGGAAGTAATAATACATACAATACATACATACTACAGTATATCAGTTAGCCCTTTTGAGTTTTGGCTATCGCAGATCCTTCGTAAGCTGCATAAAATTGCCTAAATATAGGGAGAACAAAATATAAAGAGACATCGTCCATTGACGATTAGTTGCCGTTATCACACAAGGGCTTTTTCCCTCAACGTTTATCCTCAATACTGGTCTGGCAGCTCATTAGGTAAATGTTATTATAATGTAAAACTTGCAAACTAAACAAACCAAAACAGGGACGACACCTAATTTGTCACAATTTAATCTATCTTCAATCTAGATTCCGATACCAGTGCAAAAAGAATGTTGCCGGAAAATAGTCAACCATCAAAATTTGCCGGTAAAAGCTCTGGTGTGATACCCTCTTAAGGCCCCATGTTTCCTGAATAGAGTTGGCGAATAAAGTAACGGGGAAAAGTGCTCCTATGAATCTTTCTTAACCCCTTGAGGATTATGATGCATTTTGACTATTTATTCTGGCTATTATTATTACCGGTAGGCTCCGACTCGAGTTGGCCACCCTCAGCTATGGGGTATGTGCCTGAGTATATACATACAATCATACAATACATACATTATTAGACGATTATGTTGAGATTAGGAAGGGTACATGGAAATCGGAGGGTTAATTGAGATGGTATTTACCCTTTTTGGTGCCCACAGATCCTTCCTAAGTTGTATAGTTCAGTACAGTATATGAATGTTATATGGAAGTCAGAGGGTTAATTGGGATAGTATTGACCCTTTTGATGCCAACAGATCCTTTCTAAGTTGTATAAAATCATGCGATGATAGCCAGAATATACTGTCAAAATACGTCGTCCTCCTGAATGGGTTAGCCGCCTTCTTGATATGGTGAGGTAAGCGGTCTGTACAGAGCCACAGAGAGGGGTAATGGTGTATGTCTGAGGCAAGTGTATTCCCTTGCCCCTCTCTCTGGTATTCTGTATACATATATTTTTTTAATAACGAACGGACACCTTTCTTAAATGGTCCCAGAAAACATTGGTATCTGTAGAATTTGTAATATTACACAGGTTTAAGGAAGCTCTGGAGATTTTACTGCCCTTATTATTGTTGTTATTATTATATGTAAGAATATTTAATTGAATGTCCACTATAATGCATTCTTATTTCTCACAGTCCGGCATTTCTTCACCCATTTCTGATCATCCGTTCTCTCCATGTGTCCAAACCAACCAAGTTGGCTCGTGTGGATCACTTCACTGACACTCCTTATGCCCAGACGCCTTCTTAATTCCTCGCTCGATACCCCGTCCCTGAAGTTAACCCCACATATCCATCTCACCATTCTCTTCTCATTCCGTTCCATTCTATTGATATCCTCCGCTTTAACCGGCCACGTCTCCGAGGCATGGGTCATCGCACTCCTAACACACGAGGTATACACCTTCCCTTTAAGGTGAAGCGGGAGTCCTCTCATGGTCAGCGCCACCTCCGGTGGAAACCGTATCGCTCAAATACTGTAGCAGAATTTATTCACATGCTCCAGCGTTACACTGTCGAAATCAACACTAACAGGCGGGTCATTTAACACAAGTTCTCCCTTGCACACTGTACAATCAAAGTCTATGATTCTTGTCAAAGGTCCTCTAGCCCCACTACATCTCATTTGTACCCAGTCACTACAGACGCAACATTGAATTGACTTACTCCCCACCTCTTCCCACATACTGCGCATGGATAGTCGCCGCTTCTTTCCATAGTTCCGCGCCCTACTCCACTAATCATGACCTTTGTTTTATCCCTGTTAACTCTTAGACCCTTGTTTGCCATACCCTCCCTCCATCGGTGGGGGTGGGGAATGGACGACTCGAGACAGAGCCCGAACAGGGACATCACAACACAACAGAAAACAACACAAAACAAAACACAAAATCACACACATCTAGGTCGTCGAGGAGATATACCCAGAGATCCAGGCCCATTTGGGGTCCCCAGCCAGATTCCCAGGCCCCAGATCTCCCGGAGAGGCTATTTCCATATTTGTAACTTCATATTCATAGGTTATGGTGTTTCTCGCCGTAGGTGAAATTTTGGTGGTGGGCTGACTCTGTCAGAGTGAGGTTTAGTGTCCCCTACTTCCCATAGCCTTTTTTATAATTTTATCTTTCTACATTTCTAATGGCGTAGGGATGCGGCGACCCCAGCGACTGCCACTATCTGGTGCAAATAGCTTCCTGTGTGATGGAGGGGAAAGAACTTCCACTACCGTACTCCCTGCGAGACGTAAAAAACGGCTGAAAGGGGTGGGGGCAGCGGGATAGGAATCCTCCCCTTGAAAAATGTACCTACTTGACATGATAGTGATAGGAACGCAAAAGTTGTCCCGCACCCTAATAATGGGAACTAATTTTGTTTCTGTTCGGCTCTCTCTCAAGTCGGCCAGCCTCGGCTATGGGGTATGTGCCTGAGTATATACATGGATACATACATTAAAGAAGCTTCATAATCACAAGATATCAAAAAATTCATAGTGTGTACGGCTATTTCCATTGATATAACTTCATTTTCATAGGGTGCTGAGGGCTGTGGCATGGTTGGTAGCGTGTCTGACTGCTGATCAAAAGGTCGGCTGTTCGATCCCACCCCGTCCTATTGATAGACGTCAAGAGTTTGGACACTCAGGTCTAGCGATTTGTGTCCAATAAATTCCCTGTAACTAGGGCACGCCCTAGCAATTTCAATCAAGGGAGTGCATGGTGTTAAAAACTGCAAACTGCAACTCTTAGGGTGTGCTCTCTCTCTGTCTCTCCATGGAAATACATATGGCATAATAAATTTGTTCCTCGACTGTTAATTACATAATGCTCCATAATCACAGGATATGAAAAGGCAAATATTATTCACAATTATTTCTATAAATGGGGTAAATAAAATACCAAAACAGTGGTGGAACTGCCATCCAGTTGAAGGACTGCTCTGGGTGGTGATGATGATAAAGCACTGGTAGGCTTATTCCGTGTTTTCTGATATGGTTGCGAGACCTGGACAATTAGCAGTGATATGGAGAGTTGTATTATGAATACAATTCAGTACTGTATATAAAAATGAGTGGCATGGTGAAAATCTTTACATTTGTAATACAATTCTTATAGATAGGCTACATACATACATGTATTATTTTAAAGACAGTGTGGTTCCACTCTTGCAGTAGCCTACTTACTTTGGATTTACCGTATACGCCAACAATAATTCCTGGGGTAATGATAACTCGAGGAACCACTGTACAGTATATTCATGATCTTTTTGTGCGACTAGGCCTGTATAGGCCTACATCCCATGACGGTGGGGAACTTTCTGGCTGAGTAGTTATAATGCGCTGTATGTAGACCTAAATTAGCCCAGAGATAGCCGGCCTGTAATGTGGTGGACAACAAAATCTCTTGGCTGGTGGAGTTGTGATTGATATTATAGTCCATTCATGATTAGTAGGCCAGAAATATTGACCTCTAACCTATATAACTAAAACACGACTAGATTAGGCTAATCAAGCTAATAGTTAAACCATTTGGGAAGAGTCAGACAGGGAGTAGGTGTGGAAATTTACAGCTAATTTGCTCTAGCCCTTTTCGAGTTACAGAGGTTAGGGATCACAATTTCTGGTCTACCTATAATGAACAGGATATAGTATGTTAATGCTCCTTGGTCTACAAAAACAACAAGCAGCCTAAGCCATACCACTGTTACAATCTTCCTTTTCACTAAGTAGTAGGCCTATATCATGGATGTGCTCAAATGAATGCTTATGGATATTTTATGCGACCATTGGTTGATTCACAAATAATACATGGATTTCTTGGTTATCTCATACAATTCGTAGTTTATGCAGATGCTCTACATTCGTACCTATATTCTCATCGATATAGAACATCCTCATATTTTTTCTTTAGTTATCCTCTGAATATACCCATTCAATTTCCATTTTCTTAGTTATCTACCGTTCTCCTTGTGCATAGGCCTATCAGTGCTGCCAACATTCTGATTGTTTTAGGTTTGCTTATGCAGTAGCCTATATAATTAGTACTGGTAGCCTATCATCATTATAAAATAGTCTCATTTAATATTTCCATAAGTTATCTTGTGAAAAATAAATAGTATATCCTCACTTCCATTTTCTAACTACTGTACTTCCGAAATTCCCGCCAAAATTTGACCAACAGGGTGAGAGGCTACTGAGAGCTGTCAACATCGCGAGAGACAGCAGGGAACTCGCCGATTTTATGTATTTTATTGAGTTTGTGAAGTGTTGTCAAGATAGCCAGGATTCTGCAGCATACACAAAGGTCCAGTGAACATTTGGGGAGGCGGATGTACAGAGACTGACGATATTAGGTGAGTTAGGAGGGATTTTTATGAACGTTTGGGAGTTTGTACCCTCGCAAGTCAAAGCACAAAATACGGTAATACCGCTAGGCTAAATACAGTCTCTAAAAGTCACTAGAATGTCGCTGGATAGTAAATATATGCCAAAAGTTGTCAGAATAATTTCACAGACTATGATATACCGGTTATACTGATGTTTTGGACCGACAGTTAGCCCATCGATCTGTTTAGGCCTAATAGGTCCGGTAGAGCATATACATCATTGCTATATATGGCATTAAGAGCTGAAATGTATTATAAGGGAGAAGAAAAAAAGAAAAATAACGCTAAAATACATGTATAGGCCTAGGCTCCTGTAAAACAATAAGTTTTTCAGCCAGTACCCAACCAGCGGGGGTGTGGGGGCGGCAGCCCCCACCCATATACTAGGTTAGGTTGTTAAGTTAGGCTAATAGCACATACAAAAATGAAAACAAAATTAACCCAACCAGCGAGGGTGTGGGGGCAGCAGCCCCCACCCATATACTAGGTTAGGTTAGGTAAGGTTGTTAGGTTAGGCTAATAGCCTAGAACATTAAAACCAAAACAAAAATAGTTAACCCAACCAGCGGGGGTGTGGGGGCGGCAGCCCCCACCCATAATACTAGGATAGGTTAGGTAAGGTTGTTGGGTTAGGCTAATGTCTTCCCAAAGTTGACTATTTTTATAACATGAAATATTAGGCTACCCACTCCACCCCCGTGAAATCCGAGCCAGCTTTCGTCAAAAGTTGGCTCGGGTATTCACAAAATTGGGTTGTATGGGTTTGCAATTTGGGAAAACCCGAGCCAAGTTTTGATACAAAACGCTATATTATTGTATTTTTAACCTTTTAACCCCTCATTTTCCCTGAACTTCATAGCCCTCCCCACTAGTGGGGGGGGGGGGGGGGCGTGTTTTTAGATTGTTGGATAATGGGTAAATACTCATTTCCGCTCCTCTTAAGTATAAAACAACACTATATCTGAAGGAAAAATTACACAAAACAAAATAAAACTTACTGAAATCGCTGTCGGTCCAAAAAGTCAGGTTTACCGATATACCTAAACATGGCTCAAACATCCAGAAAGATTTGAGTCACTATAAGTCCGCTCATTCTAGGTTGGGCAGAAATCGTAACCTCGAACCTCTGTAGCCTAACTCAAAAAAGGCCAGAGCAAATGAGCTGTCAATTTATAAACATATTCCCTAGCCAAGTCTTCCTATTTGGTAGAAATATTAGCTCGATTACTCTAGTCCTTTTTGAGTTATGAGAGGTTAGGAGTTACGATTTTTGCCCAACCTAGAATGAACGGCCTATAGCAGCTAGTAGGCCTACATATACTGTAGGCTAGGCTATACATTTTCCTCTAGATTGAAGTAGCCTAAATAGGCTACCTCTCGTCTCTCGATCTAGCTGTAAAGTAGGCTACCTAAATTGACAATGCTGTTACTCATGGTATAAAGACAGTAGTCCTTATACCATGCTGTTAATGAACAAGTTATCGGACGGTAGGCTAATCATACTTCCTCTTTCATATTCAGTTAGGCTTTCGGATGTCGAAGGTTGTAGGCTATAATATGTCTCGCACTCCATTTTATAAGTTAGGTTAGTTATAAATTTATTAGATTAGGTAGGCCGTTCAATTCAGCCTGTCAAATCTCGAAACCACAAGCCAGTTGGGCGTGTGTGCGTGCCAGTGTTTTGACGATTTGTGCAGGTCTAACAGGTTTGCATAAACCATCAAACCACCCATCACACGCTTATAATTATCGGTCTATCCTTATCTGCCCTTCCACCTCTCTCTCATACACTCGTTTAGTCATTCTCTCATTCTCCTTACGTGACACATGACCCAACCACCTCATATATTCCTCTTCACACTCTTCAGCACATATACCGTAGGCTACATACACAACACCATTGTTCTATTGTCTATTATGTTTTTCCAGCTGATGTTAAACTGAGTTCCTTCGCAGCGAATTTTCCGATACTTAATGAAAATATATGAAACTAATATATGTCTACGTCATATGCCAAGTTTTCATAATTAACAACAAATTCCGCTACAAAATCTTCGTAATAACTGAGTAATGAAGATGGGGCCATGGCATATCTAAGCATATTTCTAAGCTATCAAAGGTGAAATTGATTGATGAAATTGTAGACTAGCCTACAGTCGGGATTATTTCAGTAGACAGGAAATTGAATACCTCATCAACTGATTTCATGATAGTTGATAGAAATATAAGTCACTGCCAAGTTTTCACAATTAACAATATAGTTGGCCATACAATCTACGTAATAGCTTAGAAATGAAGACGGGAACAAGGCAATTTACCGGTAGATGGAAATAAAGTATAACATAATATTATAACGTTGGTCAGGTCAGGTCAGATGAAGGTATTGAGGGATAAGCCTTTACAACGGCACGTCGGAGCTACTTTCTATTTTTCCTATTTTCTGAAGAGTGTAGAGAGGGGAAAAGGGGCGTTGGACAGAAAGGAAGCTGTTGAAGTGGCTTAATTAGTTTTATTTCACGTTGCCCCCATAATTACTTACCAATACATCATAATTAGCTGGATCACAAGTAACAGTCGTCTCATCTATTGCAATAACTAAACGTTCACCAAGCATGTTCCGTCGGAAATTATATTACATTTTACTCTATAGTTAAAATAAGTAGGGAAAAAAGGTACTACTACTACTACAACTACTACTACTACTACTACTACTACTACTACTACTACTACTACTACTACTACTACTACTACTACTACTAATAATAATAATAAAAATAAAAATAAAAATAAATAAAAATAAATAAAACCCTTACTTCTCCCAGTGATACATTAATTAAAAACTAGATAATGCCACATCTGTCAAACCCCGTGAAGGCAGGTTGGCCAAATGTCTCCCTCCCTCCCACAAGTCTCCCAGCCAGCCATAACTCAAGTAGTGTTGCCAATTTAGCTCCTTCCCGCTAGATCCATAGGTATTTACTTCGATCTTGAGCCAAATTTTTACATCTTGCGAAATTAATTCTAACGATATTCTGTAAATTTGAGCTATTTTAGAGATAGCCTACATTGTAGAGATTGTGCCGTTATTCTAGCTATTTTAGAGATACATTATAGAGATTGTGCCGTTTAGAGATACATTGTAGAGATTGTGCCGTTATTCTAGCTATTTTAGAGATACATTGTAGAGATTGTGCCGTTATTCTAGCTATTTTCGGGGTTTGTTACCTATCTAGCGGACTTTATTTGGTAACGCTGAACTCAAGGCTCCTAAATTTTCCCACCACGGGTATTGCTTCTCTTATGGTGATTGATGGGGGTAATTTTGGATTTTTTATCATATTTTCCTTTTTAGTTTAACTCGAAACTAGTCTAATTCTAAGATGATTGATTCAACAAAGAGTAGGCCTATGTATTTTGTATGTATATATTTATTTACTCAGGCCCATTCCCCATTTTTGTATTTTTTGTTTTCTGTTCTGGGGGTGGCCTACCAAAGACAGAGCCCGAATAGTGACAACACAACACACTAGAAAACAATGAACACACAAAAGCAAAACACAAAATTCACACACATCTAGGTCACCCAGGAGAAGACCCAGAGACCAGGGTCACCAAGGTCCCTCCAGCAATCCCCCGGCCCCCGACCACCCGGAGAGGTTCAGGTCTCAGCAGGCAGACATGCAGCGAGCGAAACCGCAAGCCTGCCCACCACACTTCCAGGCGCACCCTTCATATATACCGGATCCCCAGGCCAGGCGCCTCTCGGACTATTATCTAGTCCAACTGGTTCCAAAATTAGAAATGGATCATATGAGAAATTGAAAACTATAGGCTTACATTTATTAGAAAGACGAGTATGTAAGGGAGGTATGATAGAGGTGTTCAAGAGGATGAACGATATAACTAAAGGGATATTAAATAGTCTAACCACCAAAGCCTATGCAGATTTCCAAATTCTTCTTTGAGTCCTTATGGTGTTAGTGAGTTGGGCCTACAATTAGGCCGTATAATTTGGGTTGGGTGTGTGTGGGCCAATCGGCTTTCTGCAGACTCCCATTTTCTGATGTTCTTATGTTAACGTTCTGGGGAAAATTGTGGGGTTGAAGGCAAAATGGCAGAGTAATTAAAAATAAAACAATAACAATAGCTACTGTGTATATGATTTCCGTACCTTAATATGATAGTTTAGTGATAACTGAAATATAAGAATAAAATTATATTTTAATGAAAGACATGATCCAGATAGCTGTCGATTATCAATTTATCATACGTCTTTCCTTAAAAAGATATATAATGGTAGTCAATTTATGCCAATATAATGAAAAGCCTCTTAAATTTTCCCGCCGTCGGTATTGCTTCTCTAGTGATGGATGTTGGGGACTCACACTAATGGTCTTTTTTCGGATTTTTTTTTTTTTTTTTTTTTTTTCCCACCGGAGGTGAACTTTGCATGCTCTCTCTCTCTCTCTATCTATCTATTTTTCTATCTATCTATCATATATATATATGGTATATATATACTGTATATATAATTATAATATCTACTGTCATCTAAGTTCACGTTATTTTGCTTATTATGAACTGTTTGAGGTTCCCCATCATGCCTGTTCCTCCACCTACATCAAGTGTTAATTTTGTCTCTCAGTAATTAAGCATGATGCCATATTGTCTTCTATATTCTGGCTAACAATAAACGATATTATACTGTTCCAGGTAGTATCTCTGGGAATCAAAAGTGTACAGACACTAATACATTAGGGGGCATGGGCGTATATAATTAGGGGGCATGGGCGTATATAATTAGGGGGCATGGGCGTATATAATTAGGGGGCATGGGCGTATATAATTAGGGGGCATGGGCGTATATAATTGCTTATTTATGGATCGTTATGCTTATTTTGTTTTCCACCCTAGACCTCCATCAAGCTTTTAAAAAAAAAACACAAAAACAAAAACCCAAGACCCTCCTTCAAGTGTACATTTTTCGATAGCAAAATGGCCGGTTTCTCTTAAATTACAGGTTCGCTATTGCTCGCCAGGAAAAAAACGAAACCTAAATGACATGAAAAGTCTTAATATTGACAAAGAAACTGGGCGAAAAGTCTTAAAATCGCCAGACTAATGGGCCGAACGTCATACAATCTGAAAACTAATGGGGCTAAACATGAGAAGAAAGGGGGCCAGAAAAATTACCCATTCTCCCTAAACCCTTTAACTCCAAGTCCTTCTAAAGCTTTAATTTTGACCCCCTTCATGCCAAATTTGTAAAAAAAAATTGTAAAATTATGTTTCGGCTATCGCTCACCAGGAAAGAATCGACACAAACTTGGGGCAAAATGTCTTAACCCCTTCTGTACTGGCGACGTCTTCGTAATTTTATTCTTGTTGTATTTAGACGATTTTGTGCAGCATAAGAAGGATCTGCGGTAATAAAAAGGCCCTTTTTTTTAAGTTGAATAAAATTGTCAAATAGTAGCCAGAATGAAGTTAAAAATAAGTGGCCGCTACAGAAGGGGTTAAAATCGGGGTTAAATTAATCTGTCATTCGATAGGGTTGAGATGAACAAAGCATAGTAGTTATTTATCTTCTTTTATACTGCAGAAAACATATCAAATCTAAACAAAACAAAAATCCCCCCCCCCTCCCGCCATTTCTCTCCTTCCACCTCCGTCCCGTTTTCTTCGCGTCTCTTCATTTTTCTCGACCCATAATTCATCAGCGCGGGTATTTTCTCTCTCTCTCTCTCTCTCTCTCTCTCTCTCTCTCTCTCTCTCTCTCTCTCTCTCTCTCTCTCTCTCTCTCTCTCTCTCTCTCTCTCTCTCCTATCCTTGTCTTACACACACAGGCACACACACATACACAAGGCCACTTGTGTTATGACCTCTATAGGGAGAATCCACAAGTGCTGGGAACGCTTTTAGCACAAGTTATTACAGTACTCCATTGGTCCTCACAAATGCCCGCTATACCCTGTTCTAAGTAGGTTGGCCAGAAATCGTGAATCCTAATTTCTGTAACTCAAAAAAGGGCCGGAGCAAATGGGCTGTAAATCTCCAGCACACCTATTTCCTGGCTGACCCTTCCCACATGGTCGAAATATTAGCTCGATTACTCTAGTCGCTTGTGAGTTATAGAGATTAATGTTGAAGAGTTTTGTTGGCCCACTTGGATGGAACAGGGTATAGCTCCAGGTTCCATAATTATTAGTGAGTGTATAGTCGACCAATTAAGTGATGTCGCGGCACCATCTATATTTTGATCAATAATTGGTATCAGCAATATCTAAACTTGATTTTTTCGTTTTGAGTGAGATACGGTATACAAACATGTTCCTTGATGGGTAGATAAATGGATAAATTTGGTTTTGGAAGCACAGCAACAAAGTTTTCTCTGCCCCAATTGGAAATGGTAGTTAGATCAGAAGATAAGTGTTTTATGGCTTCATTACTTTTGTTTTTGAGGGATTGCTTGCGAGGGCGTTCTGGAAACTAGTTGAATAGTGTAAGGTAGAGTTGTCAGCATATGAGTGGATAGGACTGGAGGTGCAGTTGAGAAGATAATTTATAAATATTAGAAAGAGAATAGGAGATAGGACAGATCCCTGAGGAACACCGGAGTTGATAAGATGAGGAAGTGAATAATGACCGTCCACAACCGGAGCTATGGAACTGCCAGAAAAGAAATTAGAGATAAAGGCACAGATGGAGGGATAGAAACCAAAGGAGGGTAGTTTAGACATTAGAGATACGTGCCAAACTCTATCGAAGGCCTTTGATATGTCTAGTGCAATAGAAAAGGCCTCACCGAAGTCCCGAAAGGAGGATGACCAAGAGTTAGTAAGATATGAAAGAAGATCACCAGAAGAGCGACCCTTAAGGAAGCCATACTAGCGATCTGAGAGTAGATTATGAGAAGAGAAATGCTTAAGAAATATGAATAGTTTCAAAAACTTTAGAGATGCTAAAATGAGAGCAATTGGACGATAATTGGAAGGTTGAGAGTGGTCACCCTTTTTTGGGACAAGTTGAACGAGAGCAAACTTCCAGCAAGAAGGGAAGACGTTAGAGGAGAGACCGAGACGGAAGAGTTTGCCTAGGCAGGGAGTCAGCACGGAAGCACAGTTCTTTAGTACAACAGGAGGAACACCATCTGGACCGTACGCGTTCTTAGCATTAAGCCCAGAGAGGGTAGAAAGTACATCTTTAGACGAGATTAGAATATATGTCTCGAGTTCGAATCTCGGGAGGACCATATGCTTTCATTAGTTTATTCAAGTGCATTGGGGTTTGTAATTGATGATTAATGTTCAGAATGGGGTGTTACTTAATAAGTAGGACAGAGATAGGGAGGAATGTAGGAGTCAATTTATGCAAAGCTGCACTCCATTCAAGTTAATATAATTTTTTCACGCGTTCTTATAACCCTTCTCCAGCGTCAGGGAGGGCAAGACCATTCATCTCCCAGGTATTTTAATTTCCTGTGTTGACGTGAAAAAGCCGCGACCCAAAATTATAATGCAGCAAGAAACTCGTGACTTCGTTTGCTTCTTGGAAACGATATACTTATAGAATTAATCCCTTCTGTACCGGTGACGTCTTTTTATTTTATTCTAGCTACAGTTAGACGATTTTATGAAGCGTATGAAGGATGTTTGTCAGTAAAAATAATTACTTAAGATAGTCGGTTGCCTTTTCATTGGTAGAGATCCTTCCTAAGCTGTATACAATCGTCTAATAGTTGTCAGAATATAATGAAAAGGACGTCACCGGTACAGAAGGGGTAATTATAACAGTAAAGATAATAACACATACTAATATCATGCATCAAAAATGAAATGAAGTAAAGGTAAACATTGGGTAATATGTATTTATAAACAAATTACTATATCCATAATTTAGCTGGTCATTCTGCTAAATAGCGATGTCTACAGCTCCAACTTCCTTATAAAACGACACTCGCTAGTGGTCAATTGCCAACTTGCGAGTTTCGTTCTATAAAGATGTTGGAGCTGTCGACAACGATATTTAAGATAATTTACAGCTAAAATACGGTCGTAGTACATTACATTTTTATACATATATAAAACCCAATTCAACAACATTTATCCATCGAAACGTACATTATTATTGCATTTCTGTTTGATATCGATGTTCACGGCTCCAACTTCCTTATAGAATGAAACTCGCAAGTGGTCCATTAACAAACGCATAAATTGATCTTCCATTCTTCACTTTCTATTTTCTTCTATAAATGTGGCAAGATAAACGTTTTGTCAGGATACACGTTTGGTCAGGTTAAATGTTTGTTCCGGTTAAACATTTTGTCAGGATAAATGTTTTGTCAGGAAACGTTTTTGTCAGGATAAACGTTTTGTCAGGATAAACGTTTTGGTCAGGATTAACGTTTGGCCAGGAGTTAATGTTTTGTCAGAATAAACGTTTTTGTCAGGATAAACGTTTTGTCAGGATAAATTGTTGTTCCGGATAAACGTTTTGGTCAAGATAACGTTTTGTCAGGATATACGTTTTTGTCAGGTTAAACGTTTTGAAGACTTCATTGGTGTCGAGTAAAAAAAAAAAAAAAGAGCGTGACCCAAATTTGCATATGAATTAGACTATGAATATATGAATGTGGGATGGGCTGACTCTAATAGCAAGGCATGTATACAGTAATATACTGTTGTGTATAATAATGAAAGTGGGAAGTTGGATTTATTGTATATTTTCATTTTTTTTATTATTATTATTATTATTATTATTATTATTATTATTATTATTTATTTATTTTTATTTTTTTTTTTTGGGGGGGATTGTTGTTATTTCTATTTAATTTTCTTTAATCAGCTCAAGTTTTGTTTTGTATAGTTTGCTCCCTAGATCTCTATCAACCTTGAACGAAATTGATAACAATACTTAGAATAATACTAGGCCTTAAAAAAACGATAACCCCCCAACGAGATAAACATGTACATTTTTCGATAAATGTCCTGGCACAATTGAAAATACCGAGAAAGCGTAATTGCATTTCGAAAATACTAAATACACGTAGGCGCTAAGTCCTAATATATATATATATATTTATATATATATATATATATATATATATATATATATATATATATATATATATATATATATATATATATATATATATATATATATATATATAGCTGAAGCGGCTTGAAAATAGAAAAAAAATATATTTTGGAATGAAAAAGCCCGGGTCAACCTCAGAGGCGTCTCTTATGAGGCTAGCTAGTAGCTTTTTTTTTCTTCTATTAATTCATTTATTAATTTATATCTTAGTTCCTTCGCTAGACCTTCGCTAGACCCCCCTTCAAGATAAATTTGTACAGTTTTCGGTAGAAAAACTTCCCGGCCGAAGGACAGGCTCGCTATTAGACGACTTTAATCAGTTCCAAAAGGACCTCCAGCAATTAACAGACTTCGAACTATCTCACTTCACACTTTTCACTACCGCAGATCCTTCTTAAACTGCACAAAATCTTCTAAGTATAGCTAGAATAAAATTAAGAAGACGTCTCCGGTACAGAAAGGGTTAAGCCATCAACAACTCAGTAGTAATTTTGTGCGGCCAGAGCGAGAAAAGGATTAAATGCATATTGCCCCAAAACTAAATTAACACTACCCATTTAACTTCAACATTTACCGAGAGTTTTATTCCATTTTGATGTTTAGCTGGCGATTTTAATAAGCGTTCTATATTTTATTCTGACTATTAATAGATGATTTTATCAAGTAGGGTCTTTCCTAAGCTGTTATAAATCGCCTGGTGTTAGCATGAACAAATAAAATAAAAGCTACTACATTATTAAAAGTATTACCGATATACTGCCCCCCAAACTAAATTAACACTACCCATTTCACTTCCACATTCGCAGAGGGTTTATTTCGCGCAGGTTTACCGTTAGCGAATTTACACACATACAGCTAAATACTCGGCTTAAAGGGGAGATATTTAGTTTGTTCCCTAGACCTCCATCAAGCTTAAAATTACAACCCCCTAGATAAGATAAATTTGTAAATTATTCGGTAGAAAAATGTACCAGAGTATATAGATAGATAGATTGACCATATGGATGTCAAAAAATACTTCACAATTGATCGTTCAAATTACACTAGCGCAAATTGTTGTAAGATAATAGAAAAGCCTTTTAACTCACATGAGGCGAAGTATTAATTTTTCAATCAAGTGGTAAACCTATGGAATGGACTATCTAGTAATGTCATTAAGTGCAGTAGTGTTGAAACTTTCTAAATTCGCCTAGATAAATATCTCGCTCTTAACCCCCAATAAACAGCATTTGCTAAACAAAAATCACCACTCTTTACTGTGCTACCGTTACCTTTTTTGTCACATAAGTTAGGTAGTTTCAGTTACAAGCAGCCTCGTAATAATCAATAGCTCTGTTGTTGCTTGTTTTCCTTTGTACTCCTTTGTACACTCGGTATATGATTTTCCACTGACTATAGTCCGTTCATTCTAGGTTGGGCAACAATCGTAACCTCTAACCTCTCATAACTCAAAAAGGACTAGAGTAATCGAGTTAATATGTCTACCAAATAGGAAGACTTGGCTAGGAAATATGTGTATAAATTGACAGCTCATTTGCTCTAGCCCTTTTTGAGTTACAGAGGTTAGAGGTTACGATTTCTGCCCAACCTAGAATGAACGGACTATAGTGAAGGGGTTAACGACGAAGTTACCGCTGAACAACACCCTCGTTACACACACACACACACACACACACACACACACACTTGGAGGCTGTACAGGGTCGGTAATGAGGCCTCGATGGTCGTTTCAGAATTTCAATTAAGTGTAAAGCCTTCATCCCGGCGCCTCCTCCTCCTGGGAGTCTGGGAGTGTTGTGTTGTGTTGACAGTCTGGAGGGGAAGCTGTCTAATTATCAGTATGGCCTGCTATTCTGGATTATTATAGGTTGGTGTACTACAATCTCTCTCTCTTCTCTCTTTCTCTCTCTCTCTCTCTCTCTCTCACTCTCGCTCTCTCTCACTCTCGCTCTCTCTCTCTCACTCTCACTCTCTCTCTCTCTCTCTCTCTCTCTCTCTGTTGTATTGACAGTCTGGTGGTAAGCTGTCTCATTATCAATATGGCCTGTATTTCTGGATTATTATAAATTCTGATTAGCATACTCTCTCTCTCTCTCTCTCTCTCTCTCTCTCTCTCTCTCTCTCTCTCTCTCTCTCTCTCTCTCTCTCTCTCTTTCTCTCTCTCTCTCTCTCTTTCTCTCACACACACAAACACACACACACGCACGTAATCTTACACTATTGACAACCTAATTACAAAGTGATTAGGCACCATTATATCCCGTTAATTCGAATGGCCCTATCAGTTAATTATTGTATATGCAAACGTGTTGTATCTATCTATCTGTTTGTCTATTTATAATTATCTCTATCTATCTATTTATCTATCTTTTGATCTATCTATCTATCTATCTATGTTAGTTTGTCCTGTATCTCTCTCTCTCTCTCTCTCTCTCTCTCTCTCTCTCTCTCTCTCTCTCTCTCTCTCTCTCTCTCTCTCTCTCTCTCTCTCTCTCTCTCTCTCTCTTCGCTGTATAATGGCAATGGCATAAAATATAATAACTTCGAGATGGGTAGCGTAAAATGTATACTATATTTCTTAAGCTGTTTATAAGTTTGTTATTAAGATATTCTATAATGGGTGTTACTAACAGAGACAGAATAGATCGTGATGTGTGTGTGTGTGTGTGTGTGTGTGTGTGTGTGTGTGTGTGTTTATCCAATTGTCCATCCACTTTGTATAGCTTGGCTACGTTTGTGTCTGGTACCCTTGCCCTTCTTTATGTATGACTGTGTGTGTGTGTCTGTGTCTGTCTGTATGTATGACTTTATGTATGTATGCCTGTGTGTCTGTCTGTATGTATGTATGTCTTTGTCTATATGTGTGTCTGTCTTTGTGTCTGTCTGTCTGTGTGTCTATATGTGCGTCTGTCTGAGTGTATGTGTGTCTGTCTGTTCGTGTGTCTGTGTCTGTCTGTTCGACCTACTGAAGCCTTGATTGGTCACACTGGCTAATGGAATCTCTCCGATTTATCTGGGCGGGGAAATGGCTTCTGGGGGGAGGTAACAGATGAGAGAGAGAGAGAGAGAGAGAGAGAGAGAGAGAGAGAGAGAGAGAGAGAGAGAGCAATCATAGACCATACAAGGAATGGAAGATGACTAGGAAAATATTCAGTAGAACAAAAATTAATTAGTGTGCTCTTTGTTAAAAATGAAGAAAAAAGTAGGGTTACTAAAGCGTTAATAATGATAATAAGAAGAAAACAAATTAAATACTACTAAAACTACTACTACTACTAATAATAATAATAATAATAATAATAATAATAATAATACATAACACAGAAAACGGACGTGATGTAACATAAACACAGACTGAATAAGAAACAAGCAATTCAATAAAGCAAGGCTAATAAAAGAGCCAATGAGAAGGTCCGATTTTAGGGTGCCTGGTTCTCATTGGCCAGGGAGACGAATGAGGGGCCCTTCCTGAGTTTATGGGGGGGGGAGAGAGAGAGAGAGAGAGAGAGAGAGAGAGAGATCAGAAAAATAGGTGGAGGAATCAAATGGTAGGTGGAGAAGGAATAATGGTAAGAAGAATGGAAGGAAGAATTTGACGACAGAGAAGAAAAAACAAAGAAGAGTAAGAGGTAGAAAGAGAGGAAGGAAGGAAGAGAAGAAGGGGAATGGAGAGGGGGGAGGAAAGAAGAGGGAGAGGAGAAGGGGAATGGAGAGGGGGGAGGAAAGAAGAGGGAGAGGAGAAGGAGGGAGGAAGGAAGGGAAGAAGGATAGAGGGAAAGAAGGAGGAGAGGGAGGAGAGGGGTGAGAGAAGGAAAAAAGAGAGGAGAAGGAGGAAGGAAGAGAGGGAGGTAGAAGTTAGTTAATGGGACGTAAAACATTTATATGATCCGTGATTCACATTGGCCAAGGAGAGAGAGACCAATGCGGGGCCCTTACTGGTGTTATGGTGAAAGAGAGAGAGAGATAAAGTTATATTTTGTTTCTTCTATATTCCAACTACTCCCTCTCGGGCATAGGCTGAAAGCCTGTACATTCACCGTACATTCAACGTTCCAGTCATGTGAAGACATGTGAAGCTCACTGAAATGCAACCAGCCCCTGATATCTTGCTTTGCACGGGGCCCGGTCGCCCACTCACGGCTCGAAGCAGCCACATCTCTGAAACTGCTTCGCTCCAGTGCTTCACTGTCTCACCCCCCAGATTCAGACACTCATTCTCAGAACACCACCTATTGAGCAATGAACTCACTATACCCCTGTAGCATATTTTGAATATGGGAATATTCATACAGTGCTATTTAATCAGGGAACAATGAGGGTATTTTTTTGGCGTTTCGGTGGGCTTTGTCGTTTCGGTGGGCTTTGTGGTAATGCACTGATACTAGGTACAGCACAAATTCCACCCCAATAATATCTTCCCATTGATACATTGGGATTCGAACCCGGGACCATTGGATTACCAGTCCAGTGGCATGACCACTCCACCACACCTCCCCTCGTGAGAGTGAGTGTGAGAGTGAGTAAAAGTTTGTGTGTGTGTGTATGTGAGAGAGAGAGAGAGAGAGAGAGAGAGAGAGAGAGAGAGAGAGAGAGAGAGAGGAGAGAGAGAGAGAGAGAGAGAGAGAGGCACATTCCAGGTTGTCACCCAATTCACCGATATTCTTATTGTCTTTCCTGTGAGAGATATTGATTCTACTCTCTCACTCCCACTCCAATAGATAGATAGATAGATAGATAGATAAATATACATACAGAAATACAGACAGATAGATAGATAGACAGATAGATAGATAGATAGATAGACAGACAAATAGACAGATAGATGGATAGATAGATCATTGGCCTATTTATAATGAACACACTATAGTTATATACAAACAGTAACGTACATCATCTATCTAGCTATCTATCTATATCTATATATATCTTTTCTTTTTTTCTTTTTTTTTTCTATGTGAATGAGGGAGACAAAAGGCATAACTGCCTGTAGCGAGTGCCTCCCCCATAGATGAAAGAGTGACAGGGCCAAAATCAAGGGACGTTCGAGCCAAAATGCCTGGACACACGGAGTTTGAAGCAATTTAAGTTATAGGAGGAGGGAAAGACTGATTCTGGGAGAGTTCCAGAGCTCAGCTGTTGAATAGAAGAAAGACTGAGAGTAACGTTGCACTCTTGGGTTGGAGAGTTGCACAGAGTAGGGATGGGATTGTGTTGCAAGACGGGTACAACGTACCTTACGTAGAGGAGGTGGTATACACTGGGAGAGCTCTTAGGAGCATTGATTATTGTAGTAGCGATAGAATAGCGAGAGAGATGCAACGTTGCGGCGAAGAGTTAGAGTTTGCAAAGAGTTGGTGAGTGGGTGGGAATTAATGATATGAAAGGCTTTCCTTTCTACTTTATCTATAAGTGTGGTGCGAGAAGATCCTCCCCACACATGTGAACAATACTCAATACAAGGACGCACTGTGCCCCTGTACAGAGCAAGAAGCTGCGCAGGGGTAAAGAACCCCTTGTGAGGTGGTTGAGCACACCCAGCTTCTGGGAGGCTGCCTTAGCAAGACTGGTAATATGGTCCTTCCAAGTGAGAGCAGAAGAAATAGAGACACCAAGAATATTGAGAGAAGATGAAGGATTGATTTTTGTATTGTTGAAGAATAAGGGATAGTCCTTTGGGGGTTCCGGATGGGTAGATAGATGGAGAAATTGGGTTTTGGAAGCATTAAAGGTGACAAGGTTTTCTCTGCCCCAATTGGAAATAGTAGTTAAATTAGAAGATAAGTGTTCTATGACGTTTGTCTTTGAGGGATTACTCGCTGGGGAGTTCTGGAAAACGAATTGAGTAGTCTAAGGTAGAGTCGTCTGTTTATGAATGGATGGGACTTGATGTACAGTTGAGAAGATCATTTATGAAAATTAGAAAGAGAATAGGAGATAGTACAGAGCCCTGTGGAACACCGGAGTTGATTGGATGAGGAAGTGAGCGATGGCCATCCACAACCGCAGCTATGGAACGGCCGGAAAGGAAATTAGAGACAAAGGCACAGATGGAGGAATAGAATCCGAAGGAGGGTAGTTTAGAAATGAAAGATTTGTGCCAGACTCTATTGAAGGCCTTCGATATGTCTAGTGCAATAGAAAAAGTCTCACCGAAGTCCCGAAAGGAGGATGACCAAGAGTTAGCAAGATATGAAAGAAGATCGCCAGTAGAGCGACCCTTAAGGAAGCCATACTAGCGATCTGAGAGTAGATTATGAGAAGAGAAATGCTTAAGAAATTTGGAAGCAAGAATAGTTTAAAAAACTTTAGAGATACAAGAGATAAGAGCAATTGGACGATAGTTGGAGGGTTGAGAGCGGTCACCCTTCTTTGGGACAAGTTGAATGAGAGCAAACTTCCAGCATGAAGGGAATACGTTAGAGGAGAGACAGAGACGAAAAAGTTTGCCTAAGCAGGAAGTCAGCACGGAAGCACAGTTTTTGAGTACACCAGGAGGAACACCGTCCGGACCGTACGCCTTCTTAGTATTAAGCCCAGAGAGGGTAGAAAGTACATCTTTAGAAGAGATTAGAATATTAGGTATCTATCTATCTACCTATCTATCTATCTATGAATACACTATAGTTACATTCAAACAGTTACGTAAGTACACAGATAAGGAAGAAGAATGTAATTGGGCCTAGTAAAGCTGAGAAATTATAACGTATTATCCATTTCCGGATGATGATGGGATGGGCTTGATTGTGTAATGCTTGTGTGTGTGTGTGTATGTGTGCGTGCGTGTGTGTGTATGTGTAAAAAGACAGACCACAATTAATGTAAATAAAACGAATTTAATTGAAAAATTGCCTTATGGTCGAATAAAAAAAACTCTGACTCTGTTTCGACCATCTAGAGACTCCAAGGTGAAATAAAACTGAGGTCTGGGTGAGAGCAAACAAGAGGACGAACAGGCGGCCATGGGGAGAGTGTCGCTATTTTTGCGGCCAATATTGGCGCATTCTGTACATGTGACGTCCTGTTACCTTTATTCTGGCTACTGTTAGACGATTATTCTGGCTACTGTTAGACGATTATTCTGGCTACTGTTAGACGATTATTCTGGCTACTGTTAGACGATTATTCTGGCTACTGTTAGACGATTATTCTGGCTACTGTTAGATGATTATATTCAGTTTAAAAGGGTCTCCAGCAATAAACAGACTTCGAAGGGCAATGAATCGGTGATGAGCGCCGAGGCAACGCTCTGTTTCAGGGTATGCCCCCGAACGCTACTTATACTTTATTAGTGTTTTGGAGTGTACAATCTAAGACAGAAATCCTGGTCCAATATATGAACATGCAACTATAGTCTATTCGCTGTAAGTAGGCGATAAATTGTGACCACTAACCTCAATAACTCAAAAAGGACTAGGGTAATCGAGCTGATATTTCTACCATTTGGGAAGAGGCAGTCAAGGAATAGCTGTGGAAATTTACAGCCAATTTGTTCTAGCCCTTTTTGAGTTACAGAGGATAGAGGTAATGAATTCTCGCCAACTTACAGCGAATAAACTATAGCAAAACGAACCTTCGAAATGTATGTGTATGAATGTTCGCTAATGTGTGCTGGTCGGTTGATAGGACTAAGGGGATATTTTTACTTAACGGATTATTTTTCGAACCCCCTTCTCCCTCATGTTCAGCCCCATAGGTTATGAGATTTTAAAACGTTCGCCCCGTTAGTTTGGCGATGCTAAGACATTTCCCCCAATATTAGTTTTCCCACAACTCGCTCAAAGACAACTGCAGAGGTTGAATTAATTAAACTAAATGTTGCTAACCACCCCTGATGGTCACCCCAAGAGGACGCAATCAAGTCCTCGTGCGCGATAGGGTTAATATTGACAAGGAAATGGAGCAAAAGGTCATACAAACAACAAACTAATGGGGGTGAATGTCTTATAATCTCAAAACTAATGGGGCTAAGCAATAGTGAGAAGGGGGTTAAAAAAAACTACCCTCCCCTTAATGCCACGATTCCTGTCTTCGAGTATGCATAATGGTGGGGTACTGTAAGGGAGTGTCAGTAATTCTCCGTATAGAGGGAAGGTCAGGCAACACCAAGGAGATCCAGACAGAGTTTATTAAAGTTTACCCCGAGACCACAACACGTACACACACACACACATAGACGCACACGGCCACACACACACATATACACATAGACGTACATGGCCACAACACACACACACACACACACATCTATATACAATAAAAAAAAAAAAAAAAACACACACACACACACACACACACACACAGATATATTGATAGATAGATAGATTAATAGATCGATAGCTAACTAGATAGATACAGTATATACAGTAGATAGATAGAGAGAGAGAAGAAAACAGGTTATACCCTCGTGAAAGCACAATAGATAGAAATTAAATAGCTATAAGGTATATAGTACAAACCATTTCTGACTTATTATAATACATGCCAGAATAATGATTAAAATGTAAAACTTGCAAACAAAGTCAAACCAAAACTGGGACAAAGACAATATAAAGTCAAAACAAAACTGGGACAAAGACAATATAAAGTCAAAACAAAACTGGGACAAAGACAATATATAGTCAAAACAAAATATCAAAATCGCTGTGTAGGGAAACAACGCTTACTAAAATAAAATGTATGAAATGAAAGAACACAATCCACCACACAGGGTGTACATTACTATATGAGCAAGTTAAGGGGAGATTTCCACTTGAGGGATTTTTTTCTTGACCCCTTTCTCCCTCATGGTTAGCCCCATTGCTTTTGATATTATAAGACGTTCGCCCCATTCGTTTGGCGATTTTAAGAACTTTCGCCCCATTTCTGTCAATTTTAAGACTTTTTGTGCCATTTAGGTGTCTATTTTTTCCTGGCGAGCGATAGCGAGCCTGTAATTTAAGAGGAACCGGCCTTCGGCCGAGAAATTTTTCTACCGAAAAATGTACAAATTTATCTTGAAAGGGGGTCTAGGGGCTGTAATGTTAAGCTTGATGGAAGTCTAGCGAACTAACTAAAAACCTCCCCTTAAAGGAAGATAAAGGTAGACGTATGACAGATTTTGGAAGAGCGTTTGGAAATATGTGATAATGTTATCTTTGTTTCTCATTCGATCTTTTATTCTCCGTTTATAATCGTATGAGGTAATTATCAATAAAACACACGCGACGTTATTGCTGAAAATATTCAGCCCAAACTTTCATAATACGCTTATAAATCAGTGTTCTATTTAATCGATTTCACTCTCAACACCAAACACCTCCCAATGAAATTAATTAATGTGCTCCTCCCGGGATTCGAACCTGAGATACCAACATGCAGATTTTAACACACTAACCTTTACACCAACAAAACAGTTTTAATAGATTACAATGCTACGGGAGATCATGTTTAACATTTGATTATCAGAATATACAGTATATATTTAACTTTTTTCGAGCTTAGAATATCCTAATCTATTTATGTATCCATCTATCTGCCTATCTATCTATCTATCTATCTATCTATCTCTACCACTTCCTTTCACAGTCAGAGTATCTTTATCTATATTATATATAATATATTTATCTTAGCATTTGTTTACGTATTTAACCATCTTTCAATAAATATATGAAAACAATGTACATATATTTATATTTTTTGTATCTATCCAGCTATTTATCTACCTATCTATCTACCTATTTATCTACCTATCGAATCTCTAACTATCTATCTATCTATCTATCTATCCACCTATCTACCTATCGATCCACCTATCTATCTATCTGTCTATCGATCCACCTATATATCTATCTCTCTATCTATCTGTCTATCGATCCACATATCTATCTATCCATCTATCCATCTATCTATCCATCTATCTATCTATGGCAGGGCTAGGAAGGAGTGATAATGAGGTCCTGATAAAAATGCACTCCCAGCTTTTTTATTCTTCCTCTCTTATAACGAGCCTGTGAAGTTTGTGCATTAATTTAGTGGGGGGAGGGAAGGAGAGAGAGGCTTAGTGGTGGTGTTGATGGGGAAGGGAGAGAGAGAGAGAGAGCTACATAGAGCTACATAGATACACAGACCACACAGACCTCAAGGTCCTTACTAGGCAGTCTGGCCTTACAAACTATATATATATATATATATATATATATATATATATATATATATATATATATTATATACATATATATATATATATATATATATATATATATATATATACACCGGTACGTACATATACACACATACACACATACATACACATATACACATACATACATACACACATACATACATATATATACAGTATATATTATATACATATATATACATCGGCCATATGGAACGTATGGAAAGCGAGAGAATGACTAAGAGGGTGTACGAGAGCGAGGTGGAGGGACAGAGGGGGAGAGGTAGACCGAATATGAGGTGGAAGGATGGAGTGAGGAACTACATGAACGAAGGCGGTGCTGGTTGGGGGAGTGGCGTCGACTGACTGGGGACAGAGGTGCATGGGGGCGGTTCGTTCGTGGCCACCCCTTCGGGGATCACGGCGTCAGGCAATAGATAGATAGATAGATATATACATACTGTACAGTGTACACGCATACACATACATTTTTTTTTTTTTTTTTTTTTTTTTCATATCACCCCAGCCCTCTGCAGATAGAGGTCAAACCTTCCCTTGAAAGCGTTTATTGTGTCGCTCTCCACCACTCCCGCTGGTAGTTTATTCCACTCTGTCGCCACACTGTAGGTGAAGAAACTCTTTGTGACATCTAGGTTTGCCTTTTTGGTTTTTAATTTCATTCCATTTCCGCGAGTTTGATTAGTATTGTTTAATGTGAATAGTGCATTTACATCGACTTTGTCGAAACCTTTTAGTATCTTAAAGCACTCAGAGAGAGAGAGAGAGAGAGGCTTAGTGGTGGTGGTGATGAGGGAGAGAGAGAGAGCGAGAGCGAGAGAGGCTTAGTGGTGGTGATGATGAGGAGAGGGTCGAGAGTTACATAGAGGTACATAGATACACGGACTACACAGACCCTGTGGTCCCTGGAGGCAGTCCAGACTTAATTTTGAACTTATATTTTGTTTTT
>CM064521.1:8311570-8321570 GCA_032716605.1 Paralithodes platypus
CATTTTGCTCTCCTTGATATCAGACTTGACACATCTCATCATTATTTGGGAGTTTTACCGTCGTTTTAAAATGGTGTATTTTCGTCTTTTAAATGCGTGTTTCGACTTTAATTACATATTGTATTTTGTACCTTTATGAATGTTATAAATTAGGCCCACCTTTCTTATATTGCAGATTCGACTTTCGAGTTTAATTAGGGTCCATGTTCTGTGATCGTTTTAAGGGGAGGTTTATCTATATGCACTCCCTTCTCCTTCATGTTTAGCCGCATTAGTTTTGAGATTTTAAGACGTTTGCCCCGTTAGTTTGGCGTTTATAAGAGTTTTCGATCCATTTATTTGTCAATATTAAAACTTGCTTGTAATTTAAGCCGGTACCGGTATCACACGAGAGCTTTTATAGTCAACATTCGATGATCAAACTTTTTCTGGCAACATTTCTGGAATATTTTCCACTGGTATCGGAAACTTGACTGGTGATAGATGAATTTATGTAACCGAAATATTTTAAATGTTGACCTCATAAGCTGCCAGACCAGTGTTGAGGATAAATATTGAGGGGAAAAGTGCTCGTGTGATACCACCTTTACTGTAGGTGTCGATTTTTTTCCAGACGAGCGATAGCAATCGTGTAATTTAGGAGGAATTGGCCTTCGGGCAGGAAATTTTTCTACCGAAAAATGTACAAAGTTATCTCGATATTCTTCTATAATTTAAGGTTGATATCTATCTATTTATCTATTATTTTTAATCGTATGTATATTTACCTACCTATCAATCATCTGTTCTATCTTATTTCTCTAACTACTCTTTTTAATCCCAACCCTTTTCCTTTCCTTGGCATTAATTTGGACACGTGTATCATTATTTGACGTTTTTGACATAGTTTTAAAATGGTTTCCCGTATTTTATTCTGTTTTCTAATTATACTATATTTTAAATGTGTCCAATCAATTCCATACTTTTATCATCACATATTTGTTTTTAAGTTGTATTTTACGTACGGTAATACTAACCGTTTTAATATATGCTCGTCCACTTTTTATTCTTATAATATATTTAATTTAGTTCTGCATTTCTGTCAGAGTTAAACAAAATCAAACCCTCCTTTTAATCACGTTCTAGTTAAATTAAATTTCTCGTTTTTTAGATGTGTGTCTCGTTTTTTGTTCTCGTTAACTAGGCTAATTAGACAGTATTTCCCGTTTTCTTTTTCAGTTTTAATATGGTTTCCCCAAGTGTTTTATTATATACGTCATTCATCACTGAGTTTGTTTTTAAATATATAAGTTTGTAATTTACGTTTCAGTGATAATTTGCAAAGGTATTGTCTTGTTTTTTAGGCTGTATTTTCGTCATGGGTTAGTTACAAATTATCGTATTTATTCATTGTAGTTGTGGTTTCCAATGCTCTCGTTACATATATATACTATATGTTTTGTATAACATCTGAGGTGAAGCCATTGATTTCGGGGGCTGATAAGTGATTGGGGCTGCAGAATGCTTGTGTGCTTGCTTTTTGTGGGCGAACTGTTATGTGTTCTTCTCCTGTCAACTCTGTTTTCCTTTCTCGTGTCTCTTGCTGATCCTCCCTACCCCTTGTGGGAGTAAGGGCTGGGTTAACTGACTGACTGGCTAATTCTTAGTTGTCTAATGTTTATATTACGTTTCACATTTTGGTGGTATTGTCTCTCGCTCTCGCTCTCTCTCTCTCTCTCTCTCTCTCTCTCTCTCTCTCTCTCTCTCTCTCTCTCTCTCTCTCTCCTCAATTGTTTAACATTTTTCTTCGCCCCTTGGCAGCTCACTAAGGTCATCAATCATCCTTTAAAACAGATTATATATTTATAACTTTTCGCTCACATCTCTTTCTCATGTTACACTTATCTATAAAAGATAAAGTAAAGTTAAAATTATTGTAGCATATATATATATATATATATATATATATATATATATATATATATATATATATATATATATGGACCTTTTTGTTTTATCTTTGTTTTTCCTTCCTCCGTTCATTGTCTCTTTAAAAAAAAAAAGAAAAAAAAAAAAAAAAAAAAAAAAAAAAAAAAAAATATATATATATATATATATATATATATATAGATATATATATATATATAGAGAGAGAGAGAGAGAGAGAGAGAGAGAGAGAGAGAGAGAGAGAGAGAGAGAGAGAGAGAGAGAGATGTCGGTAGATATATACAAATTAAATAGATATAATATTATCTGAATAGCCTAGCTAGCGCCATGGTAGTATCAAGAACGATATAGAGCTTCATGATGAAATTAAATGCGCATATGGACGAGATGGGTTGGGTGTTGAAGGGATCTGAATTGTAATGACCAGTTGGCTTTCTGGAGATTCACGTTTTCTTATGATCTTATATCGGCACATGAGTATACAAATGTAGGTAGACAACATGTAATCAACGGAAACAAATATAATGTAGAAGTAGCTATAGGTGGCGCCAACCAACTTGACAACAATAGGTGGCGCCAACCAACTTGACAACAATAGGTGGCGCCAACCAACTTGACAACCATCTTGATCCTTGACCTCCTTGCAACTCAAAAGGGCCTTGAGCAAACTGGCTGCAAATATCCACATCTATTTCCTGGTGGACTCTTCCCAAGTGGTAGAAACGTCAGGCCGATTGCTTTCATTAATTTTGAATTATAAGAGGTTAAAGGGTCAAGTTTATTATCATAGCAAAAGAAGCATAACACGGAGCTCATATGTCATGGCAATAAGTTACGATATAGTCAAACAAAATCCTCAAGTCCATCAGTCTTCTTTATTACAGATTATATTTTTAACGTTTGGTTCGCATCTTTCCCTCGCCCAATAGGAAAGGCTGATACTACACTTGATTAAAGAAAGAGAGAGAGAGAGAGAGTGTGTGTGTAATAATAATAATAATAATAATAATAATAATAAACGGTTTATTGATAATTGCAGCCGTAGGGTGAAAATGTACAGAGGAACAGTTTGTAGCTTAACTCTAACTTATATATTATCTTATAATAAGGACCAAAGCACAGTTGTATGAGAGCTGTTTGACGAGATCAATATTATGTACTAGGTTGGCAGATAATTTTCCAGTGTGTGTGTGTGTGGGGGGGGGGGGGGGGGGGGTAGTGTGTGTGTGTGTGTGTGTGTGTGTGTGTGGTTGGTTGTGTGTGTAGTGTGTGTGTGAGAGATAAAGTGTGAAAGTGTGTGTGTGTGTGAAAGTGTGTGTGTGTGTGTATTAGGACAAACCATTGCAATATAATTAAATTAAAACTTAAAAATAAAGAGATCATCTTACAAGCACGGCGAAAGTATCAAATAACTATACCCTAATGAGTGAAGGCATCCTCATCCTCAATACCGAAAGGGTTAAATACGAAGCAAAAATAGAAAACGTAATTGGACTAGAAAATTTAAAAATGAGGAGGGACCATTTTATATTGTTATGAAAAATAGAGTATAATGAAGAGACGTGACAAGTTGAGTATCAGGGGAAGGGAAATATGGTGGTGGTTAAAAGTGTGTGTGTGTGTGTGTACTTACTCTAGTTGTACTTACTCTAGTTGTATTGCGGGAGTGAGCATGCTCGTTATTTCCCGCCTCCTATATGTGTAGGTGTTATATGTATCGTTGGAATGGCTGTGGATGTGTGTGTAGTCTGTATTTTTAGCCAATTGGCGACATCGGAAACGAAGGCTTAGGGTGGATCTGTATGGTGCCATTCTCACTATAGACGGTACCGTCTCGCCCGAAGGCTTAGGTAGCCATCAGCTTAGGTGAACCATATGATACCCATCTCGCCTTGTACCTTTTTTGCCAACCCCAGATGGGACGTCACAACGTCGTCCACTTATTCCAGGTACCTATTTACAGCTAGGTGAACTGAGGCTAACACATGAAAGGAGACAAGCCCAATTTGTCTCCGCCCGGCCGGGGATTGAACCCCCGGCCCCTCGTGTGTGAGACGAGAGCTCTACCACTAGGCTACGGTATGTAAGTGTGTGTGTGTGTGTATGTGTGTTTGTGCGTGTGTGTGTGTGTGTATGTGTGTTTGTGTGTGTGCGTGTGACAGTGAGTCTGTGTGTGTGAGAGAGAGAGTGAGTGTGTATGTAGTATGAGTGAGTGTGTTTGTGTGTGTGTTTGTAATATTAAAATCAGAAATTAAAATAGTGTGGCAAATATTGCACAGACAGACAGAAATGTACTCCATACACAAGACTAGCAATAATGCTGAGAGTGAGTGAACGTGTGTGTGTGTGTGGATGCCTGTGTGTGTGTGTGTGTGTGTGTGTGTGTGTGTGTCAATGAAGTGCAATAATGATGATGGTGTCACCACAGGTGTTGACCGTTGTATTGCACACTCAGCAGTGGGTGTTTGTGGGGGGGGGGGGGAGAGAGAGAGAGAGAGAGAGAGAGAGAGAGAGAGAGAGAGAGAGAGAGAGAGAGAGAGATAGATAGATAGATAGAGAGAGAGAGGGGATGGGGGAGGTGATGATGGCGTCAGGTAGGTGTGGTTGTCGCCAGTTTAGTGACATATGACCAACGAGAGGGAGAGAGGGGGGGGGGGGTTCTATTATCATGGTTATTATGACCTAGGGGAGAGTAGAGAGAGAGAGAGAGAGAGAGTGAGTGAGTGAGTTGAGTCATTCTGTTAGCCTGTAAAATTCCGTTAGGGTGAGTCATTCCTTTAGCCTGTAATATTGCTTGAGCTAAACGGTGCGAAACAAAAATATCTAATCCAATATAAGAAAGTGAGAGAGAGAGAGAGAGAGAGAGAAAGAGGGGGGGGGAGAGAGAGAGAGCTGATGATGGTGTGTCGCCAGGATGATGTTGCTGTCGTCAGTTGAGTGACATCAACAGTAGGAGGGTGGCACCTCTATTATCTTACCTCCACACACACACGCACACACACACACACACACACACACACGCATCAATACAAAAACACACACGCAATCACCACTTCTTCTGCAGCCATAATTTTCCTTGTACGGTCGCGCTAATAAGTCGTGTCCCAGCTGTCATTACGTTTGGCTTGCTCTGTGCTGTATTAATGTCTGTCAGATGTTGAATAGGGTGGGTAAGTGTGGAAACATGTTTATATATTTCACTCGATATGAAGAAATGAAGCTTAGATATTGCTGATACCAATTATTGATCAAAACATACTTGGTGCCGAGATATCACTTATTAGCGCGACTGTACATAAGACAAGGTAATAAGTGCCACCCCCATGTGTTTTATGACATTACATTCTGATGACTGAATCCTCCCAACACCTAGCACACATTTTGTATCGTACATATATTGTGTCAATTATTTTGTATTGTACATATATTGTGTCAAGTATTTTGTATTGTACATATATTGTGTCAAGTATTTTGTATTGTACATATATTGTGTCAAGTATTTTGTATTGTACATATATTGTGTCAAGTATTTTACAAGAATAACCACAGTTGGTGGAAATGTATTTTATTATTTATTATTGATTATTGATATTATTGTTTGAATTATTAGTATTGTTAGTGGTAGTATTAGTAGTACCGGTAGTATTTTCTCATAGCCTCAAAACAGATATCTCACTCTCCCATTCACTCTCACTCACTCTCTAACTCACTCTGACTCTAACTCTCACTCTGACTCTGACTCTCTCTCTCTCTCTCTCTCACTCTCACTCTCACTCTCACTCTCACTATCTTTCTCTCTCACTATCTTTCTCTCTCTCTCTCTCTCTCTCTCTCTCTCTCTCTCTCTCTCTCTCTCTCTCTCTTCTTCTTCTGTTCTATCCTTTCCTTCAACTTTCCTTTTCTATCGGATATGCCATCTCTACTACAATGTAAGTCCTGACCACCTCGTTTGGATCGTAAGGTCTGTGTGGCCAGTGTATCTATGTAAATCTATGTAATATAATCTCCTCCATCACAACACTATTCACCAAAGCTTGCTAATGTCCTCACTGATTGTCAATGGATTGCTGTGGCTGTGTGGATATATATATATATATATATATATATATATATATATATATATATATATATATATATATATATATATATATATACTGTATATATATATACTGTATATATAGCAATTTTCTGTTATGTTTCTTCTCGTATATCTGCATTATAGTATGTAGATATAATTACCTATATTTCTCTGTATGGTATGTAGATTTTATCATTATAATACACACACACACACACACACACACACACACACACACACACACACACACACACACACACACACTGACAACATAGCAATAGATTCTCTCTTGGTATATTTGCTCTGTTCATTTACAAATATAAATATATTTCATGGAATCTCGAGCTTAATTGGAATTTTATTGGACTATTTACATTTTAATGCTCACGGATACAGCTCAGCTGTTTTGTATTACTCAAAGGTAAACATATTCGTTGTATTGCTCAGAAAACTGAATTTACTCGTTTTTGTTTTGTTATTCAGTAACACACACACACACACACACACACACACACATATATATATATACGGTATATATATATATATATATATATATATATATATATATATATATATATATATATAATATATATATATATTACCGGTATATATATATATATATTATATATATATATATATATATATATATATATATATATATATATATATATATACCGGTATATATATATATACACGTTTCTGTCTGTCTCTTTTACTGTCGTACTTTTCCTTCTGGGGGCAAGAGCCTAGGAATCCTCCTCCCCCTGTTAAAAGCACCGGCTAGACGAGACAGTAAGTAGCGAAGGAACGCGAAAGTGGTCCCAGACCCTAATAATGGAACTTGTAATGTTGTTTATGTTCGGGCTCTGTCTCGAGTCGGCCACCCCCAGCAATGGGGTATGTGCTTGTGTACATACATACATACATACATACATACATACATACATACATACATACATACATACATACATACAATACATACATACATACATACATACATACATACATACATACATACATACATACATACATACATATACTCCTGTATAATTTCTCAGAAAGCTAAATATATTCTTTTATGTTATTGATAAAGCTAAATGTATTCATTTGTATTACTCGGTAAGCTAAATATATTCTATATATACAGAAAGCTTAATATATTCCTTCATATTACTCAGAAACTAAATTTAATGTTATCATTACTCAGAAAGCTATATATATTATTTTGTTTACTCATAACGCAATATATATTCTTATAAATTGCCCAGAAAGTTTAATATATTCGTTTGTATTACTGTACTCAAAGAGCTAATACAGTATATTATGCTGTGTTACTCAGAAAGCTAAATACTGTACCGTATATTTTTATATATTACTCAGAAAGCTAAATGTATTCTGTATAATCCTGTGTTCTTTTTCCCCTTGCCCTCGGAGGATTATAGGCTTTTTCCTTTGGTTTTATTGTTTTCTTGTGTGTGTGTGTGTGTGTGTGAGAGAGAGAGAGAGAGAGAGGGAGAGATTCATGATTGCCATGGCCATATGCAATTTCCCGCGATCTTATGACCTAGTGTTCGTGTGTAATTGGGGTTGGGTGTGACAGGGATCTGCCTTGTGTGGGCAGATCGGCTTTTTGCAGACTCCCATTTTCTTATGTACCTATTATATATAGATCTATATATATTTGTTATCCTTCTAACCAACCATCAATAATATGTCATATAATATATATATATATATATATGTATATATATATATATATATATATATATATAACACAGTGTGTATTAATTATATATAGTTATAATTGTATGTGTGTATTTTCATTTATACCGGCATATATTTCTATGTATCTATCTATCAGTGCATCTCTATCTATCTACCAATCAGCGCATCTCTAATCTTCATTCTGGCCTGCCCCTTCCTTCCTTGTTTACGTGTTAATTATGTCATTATCTCACCTGCCCTGTCCCTCCTTCTTCCTTCCTTCCTTCGATGTTTACGTGTCCATTATGTCATTATCTCACCTGTCCCTGCCTGCCTTCCTTCCTTCCTTCCTTCGATGTTTACGTGTCCATTATGTCATTATCTCACCTGTCCCTGCCTGCCTTCCTTCCTTCCTTCGATGTTTACGTGTCCATTATGTCATTATCTCACCTGTCCCTGCCTGCCTTCCTTCCTTCCTCCTTCCTTCTTTCTTTCCTTTCTGCCTTCCCTCATTCTTTAATTACCGGTAGTGTTTTGTTTCATTAATTAATTCATTCATTCATTCAATCACTCATTCATTCACAAACAAACAGGCAGACAGACAGACAGACAGGCAGACAGACATACAGACAGGCAGACATACAGACAGACAGACAGACAGGCAGACAGACAGACAGACATACATTAAACATTCCCCCACGCAAACGTTGAACCATTTCCTTTTCCCTTCTATCTTTCTTTCTTTCTTCTGACGTCACGAAGAAAGGTGATGTAAGGTGGACTTAAGTTACAGAGAGTTGCATAGATACACTGACCACACAGTCTTTGCTATCCTTTGTTGTGTGTATGAAGGAGACTAAAGGCAATGCTGTCTGTAACAAGTGTCTTCCCCAAAGTTCAAAGAGTGAGTCAAATTATACGGTATACAGTATATATATATATATCTATCTATCTATCTATCTATCTATCTATCTATTGCCTGACGCCGTGATCCCCGAAGGGGTGGCCACGAACGAACCGCCCCCATGCACCTCTGTCCCCAGTCAGTCGACGCCCCTCCCCCCAACCAGCACCACCTTCGTTCATGTACTTCCTCACTCCATCCTTCCACCTCATATTCGGTCTACCTCTCCCCCTCTGTCCCTCCACCTCGCTCTCATACACCCTCTTAGTCATTCTCTCGCTTTCCATACGTTCCATATGGCCGAACCATCTCAAGTTGTTCCTTTTCACACTTTCCAGCACATCTACCTCCACACCACACCTCCTTCTTACTTCCTCATTAGTCTGTCTATCCCTCCATGTAACTCCGCACGCACTCCTTAAGTAATTCATTTCCACTGCTCCACTCTTGGTCTGAGTCTCTCAACCAACGTCCATGCTTCGCTTCCGTAAGTCAGTGTCGGGATTACCACACTGTCATGCAAGGACTTCTTCACTTCCATACTGACCACCCTATTTCTTGTTACTGCTTTTAGCGTTCCTACAACCCTCTTCCCCTGTTGTACCCTCTCCCGCACCTCTTCATCCATAGTCCCATCTTTACTCAACACACTGCCCAGATACTTAAAAGAGTTGACGATCTCCATAGCCTGACCGTTCAGCTTCACCTCACACTCTGTGACTTCACCCCTTTCGAAGACCATAACCTTGCTCTTCCCCGTATTTACCTTCAAATTCCGTTTTTTTCGCACACTGTTCCAAACTCATTTACCAGACCCTGCAACTCCCATTCATTATCACTAATCAGAAACTGTATCATCCGCAAACAGCAGTATAGGTAGCTTCCACTCAATTCCCTCCCTTTTCAGCGATACACCAACATCCACTGCTCTTGATAGTATTTCTTTCATAACTCCATCCATATATACAGTAAACAACCACGGGGACATCACACACCCCTGTTTCAAACCAACATTCAGGTCAAAGAACTCGCTCTGCTCACTCTCCACACGTACTGCCGCCTTTGCACCCTCGTACATGCTCTTCACTGCTTTCAGCAACTTGCCCTCTACTCCGTATATTCTAAGTACTTTCCACAAACCTTCTCTATCCACTCTGTCATAGGCCTTCTCCAAGTCCATAAAGGCAACATACACCTTTTGTTTCTTCTCCAGATACTTCTCCACATACAATTCAGGGTAAAAATCTGATCTACACATCCTCTTCCCTTCCTAAAACCTCCCTGCTCGTCGCCTATCCATTTCTCCGTTCTCACTCTCACTCTCTCAATCACTACCCTACTGTATACCTTCCCTACTACGCTTAGAAGACATATTCCTCGGTGGTTAC